>OX596238.1:49919833-51119833 GCA_951394345.1 Salicornia ramosissima | reverse complement strand
TCATCCATCTTTTCAAACCCAAACTTAAAGATTCAACCTCTATTGATCTTTAAGTGACTAATTTCACAAGTAGCCTTCAATTGCCTTGATCTAGTTGGGTTTCGGTTTTGGGGTTGGGTGTTCGTGGGGTTCACGTAGGTGGCCGTGTGGTGGTTCGAATATGGCCGTGCAGTGTGGTCGTGGTCGTGGGGCAGCCGTGCAACAAAGCCGTGATGATGGTTGTGCCGTGCATTGAAGCCGTGTGTGTTCAAGAAGGTGCATCTGTTGTGCGTAACTTTGAGTTCGTATGGGAAGAATCCGGGAAGCAGGTTTTTTATTTGTTTAAACACCCAATTTTCATAAGGTAACATACTATCTCAACCTAGTTTGTATACCTTGAATCATAGTATGGATTAAGTGATTAGATTAGACCATTTTGATGTTTATGTACCCATTTTACGCATGAATTATAATCTGATTTTGGGTGATAGTTTTATGATGATTTCTACTTGATTATATGAATTTCATGATTGATTATGTTAGTATTATATTTGATGTTGTTCATGTTCAAGTTTCGTAAAGTTTTGATATTTGGAAGTTGATGAATTATTGTTGAATTATGTTATGATCATGCGTGTATGTTGATGATGAGTTTGGGATTGAATTCTTGAATCTTGATGAGTTCTTGGTTGAAGTTCTTAAATCTTGATTGAGTTCTTGATTGAAATTCTTGAATCTTGGATGAGTTCTTTATAAGTCTTGGATGAGTTCTTTTTGAGTCTTGAAAGTTAAAGAAAGTTAAAGATAATTAGGGTCATTTGACGGAAATGGAAGGCTTTCCCCTATTAGAGAAGGCCCTATGGGGTAAAGGAAAGTGCATGAAGAAAGGTTAAAGAAAGTTAAAAGAGGTTCAAAGAAAGTTAAAGAAAGTAAATAAAGTTAAAGAAATGATTAAGATTGATTAAAGAAGTGGTATTGATTATGGTTAGACTCAAGAAAAGGCGAAAGAAGCAATCTTGAGAATAACTTCGTTGGTTTACATGTTAGTCTTAAGTCAAGGCGTAAGATGCAACTTAAGATTAACTAAGAATGTAAATTAAAGATTAAAGATTTAAAGATTAGCTTGATTTTACTATTAGACGCCTAACCTTAGAGTAAGATTCTAAGGCTTGGGTTAAGACGTTGCCCCTATCCTGTCCGCGGTACTGGGATAGTTGGTGATCTTACTATGTCGTCTTCGGATATGGATTTCCAGTAAGATTGGTTTCATGGGGTTGGGAGTAAGATTCTCAATCCTGGCATAGTAGAAAGTTCGTTCGCGTAAGCTGCGTTCGTAAGTGCATAGTCCGGTCTGATATGTAAATGATTGCGCCAAAGATTAAGTAAAGATAAGTCTAAAAGTCGAGTATTGGGAGTTAGTCAAGTTTTGGGTATTATCGTTGAATGTCGTTATTATTAACGTTATTGTTGTTGGTTATTGTTGATTTGATATGTTGTTTTACATGATCGTATGTGGTATGTTTGATTTAGTTGTTTGATTTGTGCTATGTTCATGTGTATCCCCGTTAGGGTGGGACAGTTATGTTACTCGCCACTGACGATGGACTGTTGTTATTTTTCAGGTAACTCTGATGATGGCAGTGTTGCTTAGCTTTGGGTTGGGCGAGTGCCGATGTTATTTTAATTTGTTTAGTTTGTATTTCGTTTATAGTTTTGGACTTAGTATTTATAGTTCATTTATTCTAACTCTGATCGTGTTTGGAGTTACTAGTTAGTATTAATTACTTTTGGGTTTAGTGTTGTACAAACTTGTGGGTGTTGTACTTTTGGGTTATAGTATTAATATTTTGAGGTTTTGTTTTGATTTTTAGTAGGTTTGTTTGTTAGATCGACAATTCGACTCGTCGGTTTCTTCCGCGCCAGTTTAAGCGAGTCGGGTTGTCACACAGATAACCTTTGCCATCTTGGCCCCAAGGTCTTGCTCAGATAAGCCAAAGGCTGACCTTCCTGCATCAGGACAACCCCTATACCAGTTGCTGAGGCATCAGTCTCAACCACAAATTGCTTAGAAAAGTCTGGCAGCCTAAGAACAAGAGCCTTGCATAGAGCTTCTTTCAACAGTTCAAAGGCTGATGTTGCTTCACTAGACCACACAAATTCCCCCTTCTTCAACAGTTGAATCAAGGGCTTGCTGATCCAAGCATAGTTGTTGACAAATCTTCTATAATATCCAGCCAAGCCAAGAAAACTTCTCAGCTCCTTGACAGATTTTGGAACAGGCCATTTGGCCACAGCAGCCACCTTCATAGGGTCAGTTTCAACTCCATAGCCAGATATAAAGTGCCCCAAATATTCAATCTTACTAGAAGCAAAAGAGCACTTACTTTTCTTTGCATACAATACATGTTTTTGCATTAATTGAAAAACTTGCTCTAAATGAATTAAATGGTCATACAAGGATGAACTATAAACCAAAATATCATCAAAGAAAACTAATACACATTTTCTAAGCAAAGGTTTAAAAACACAATTCATCCAACCTTGAAATGTTGCAGGGGCATTAGTCAAACCAAAAGGCATAACTAAAAATTCATAGTGGCCATTGTGAGTCTTGAATGCTGTCTTAAACACATCCTGATCATGCATCCTCAATTGATGATAGCCTGCCCTCAAATCAATCTTGCTGAATATTGTTGCCCCAACCAACTCATCAATTAGCTCCTCAACCACAGGAATAGGAAATTTATCCTTAATAGTTTTCTTATTAAGCTCCATATAGTCTACACACAACCTCCATGACCCATCCTTCTTACCCACCAATACTACAGGTGAAGCAAAAGGACTAGAACTGTCCTGTATAATGCCCTGCTCCAACATATCATTCACCAACTTCTCTATAATATCCCTTTTCTTGAGGGGATATCTATAAGGCCTGATATTCACAGGGTTAGCCCCAAACTCAAGAGGAATCTTGTGATCAAATATCCCCCTAGGTGGAGGTAAAACTGTGGGTTCTTGAAAAATATGTTGGTATTTATTCAAGAGGTCAGCTACCTCCTGTGGCACCAACTCAGCTTCAACAGAAAAGTTCAAGAATCCATCACATCCTTGATCCTGTGGCACAAGCTGTAGCAAATACAACTTAGCAGCATTCAACACAGCTTTGGATGTTACAGTGATCCTGGTTGGCTTTGGAGGAATACCTCTCAAAACCTGAGGAACTCCAGCATAGTCAAACTCCATCAACAATTTACTAAAGTCCCACTTTACCACACCTAAAGAACTCAACCATTGTATCCCAAGAACCATATCACAACCCCCCAAAGGAATCAACAACACATCAGAAGTAAACTGAACATCTTGTAACTTCCAAGAAAAGTCCCTACACACATACTGGCATGCCAAATGGTTCCCATCAGCCACTGTTACTGCTTGTGGATGAATCTGCTCCAACTGCAACCCTAACTTCTTAGCCAAAGTCAAATCCACAAAATTGTGAGTACTTCCAGAATCCACCAAAATGTGTAATGGCTAATTCCCACTCACTCCACTAACCCTCATAGTCTGATATGCATGACTACCACTCAAGGCATTGACTGAAATACAAGGGCTTATCTCAGACATTGCAAAAGTAATAGGCTCATCCACATCTACATCAGACTCTTCTTCTGACACATCTTCCCCAGGAATCTCTACAGTGAAGAGTTGTGTTTGCTTAAAAGGGCATTTATGATTTCTATCATATGGTTGATTACAAAAGTAACACAAGCCTTTAGCCTGCCTTTCCCTTCTTTTTGCTGTTGTTAAAGTGATGGATGGTCTAGGGGTATAGGCAGGGGAGTTTGCAGATTTTTGTGAGTTGTTAGAAAAAGAAGAGGATGATTTTGAGGAATAGGAAGGCAATTTCAATGATGGGGGAGGTGTAGGCAGAAGAGGTGACATGGTCTTGTTTGTGGTGCTAGGTTGAATCTTTGAAAAAGAATTAGTAAAGTTTGAGGATGTAAGGGGGTTTTAAATGTGAATTGGAATTCATTAGAGTTTCTTCTTGTAATCTTGCATATTCAATAGCTTGTGATAAAGTGGTTGGTTTAAAGGCTCTAACAAAAGGCTTAACTGTGACGACCCGACTCGCTTAAATTGGCGCGGAAGAAACCGACGAGTCGAATAGTCATAACTAACAACTCAAATACTTAAAAATTAAAACAAAACCTCAAGATATTATTATTATAACCCAAAAGTACAAATACCCACAAGTTTGTACAATACTAAACCAAAAGTCAAACTATCATTACTTAATAAAAGTAACTCCAACCACATGTCAGAGTCTAAAACAAATGTATACAAATCACTACTACAAATCTATACTATCCAAAGTCACAAAATAACGAGAATACAACTAAATCAACATATCGGCGCTCGCCCAACCCAAAGCTAAGCAAGAACCTCATCATCAGAATTACCTGAAAAATAAACAACAGTCCACCATCAGTGGCGAGTAACATAACTGTCTCACCCTAACGGGAATACACAAGAACATAACACAAATCAAAAATCCAAAACATAACATCAAACATGCGAAAATCATCCCAAAACAGACTCGACTCAACTAACTTATCCAAACTTATCTTTGGCGCAATCATTCATAAACTAGACCGGACTATGCACGTACAAACACATCTTACGCATTCGAACTTTCTACTATGTTAGGAATTGAGAATCTTACTCCCAAGTCCCGTGAAACCAATCTTACTGGAAATCCACATCCGAAGACAACATAGTAAGACCACCAACTATCCCAATACCGCGGATAGGATAGGGGCAACGTCTTAACCCAAAAACAAAGAATCTTACTATAAGTTTTAGGCGTCTAGCTACAAAATCAAGCTAATCTTTAACAATCTTTAACTCTTTAATCCGAAGTTTACTCACTTAGTTACCTCTTAAGTTGCATCTTACGCCTTGACTTAAGAAAATAACGCGTAAACTAAACATCTTACAACATCTTAACGTTTTCTTTAACTCTTTCTTTAACTTCCTTTAACTTAAAAGACTTAATCAAGAACTTATCAAGACTCATCAAGAACTCATCAAGAACTTAAAGAACTCAACCAAGATTCATAAAGAACTCAATCAAGATTCAAGAACTTCAATCAAGAACTCAATCAAGATTCAAGAACTTCAACCAAGAACTCATCCAACATACATATATCACACGCATAAATCAACAATAACCATGAAATTACCAACTTACTATCATCAAAAATTCATCAAACTTTAACATAATCAACATGAACTTAATACCAACACAATCAATCATAAAATTAACATATTCAATCACCAAAATCATCATGAAACCACATAAAAATCAGATTTGATACCATACATGAAAACATGATCAAACTTCAACATAAACTAATCTTAAGCATTTAATTCATACTATGAATCATAGTACACCAATTAAGTTGAGAAAGCATGTTACCTTATTGAAGATTAACACACAAATTCAACACAAACTTGCTGCCCGGAAACTAACACACACGGCCAAAGCCACACGGCACAACACGCACGGCTTCAACACGGTAGCACCACGGTTGCACCACCACGTGAGACACCACGAACACAACCACCACTGCACGGCCTTCACTACGAACACAACCACCACAGCACGAACCCTCACGGACCTGCTGCACGGCTTGGCACACGAGCCACCACACGAGCACACTCGAACACCCACACGTTCAACCCACACGAACAAAAACCCAAAGCCAACCCGAACTAGCAATCTTGATTGGAATTATGGGGATTTAACAAAGGTTTAATCACCTAAAGATCAATGGAGGATTAATCTTTAAGTTTTGGGGTTAAAAAGATGATGAATAATTTTGTGGATGATTATGGCCAAAATGGCGTGGAAGGAGAGAGCAAATGGAAGGAAGTGTTTGATCTTTTAATGGCAAAGGCATAAGATGGCTATTTAGCAAAATGAGCAAAAGTCTTACTAACTTCTCTATTTATAGAGGTTAGTTAAGGTGTGAATGCATGGCAAGTGGCAATTAGGCCACTAATCACCAAGGGGGCCGGTTTTCATGAGGCCAAAATGGGCTTTTATGAACAATTGGGCTAATTTATAAAAATTACATGATTAATCATGCTTAAATCGATTTAGCCCAAAATATTATATAATTAATTAGAAAATTAGATAATAAAAATTCTAATTAATTAAATAATAATTAAAATAAATAATAATAACTGCAAATAAAATAATTCGAATTAAATCGAAATTATTCACATAAAATAAAATAAATAGTTCAAAAATAAATTTGAACTATACATAGCATCACATAAATACACATAAACTTATGGCAGAAATACCATAAAAATCAGGGTCGTTACATTAACAGCAGGCTTAAGACCACCTATAAAACTATCCAACACATAAGAATCAGGCAAGTCATGACTACTTTGCACCAAAATTGATTTTAATTTTTCAAATTCATCCACATAATCTTCTAATGTTCCCTTATGAAAAAGTTTATTAAATTGCTCCACAACATTAACACCCAATTCATCTTTAAACCTTGTATTCAAATCAATCACAAAATCATCCCACTCAACATATTTCTTACAAGCAAGATAACTACTCACCCAACTTTCAGCCTTATCAATCATGTAAAGAGAAGCTAAATCAACCTTTTGTTCATCAGGAATTTTGCACAATTTAAAGTACTTACAACATTTCTTGATCCAAATTCGAGGTTGACTTCCATCAAACCTTGGGAACTCAAGCTTAGGAACATACCCTGAACTTCTTGGAGCATGCGACCCAACATCACTATTAATGCGAGGAGACCCACCAGAATCCTTCAATTTTGCAGAAATTTCATTGACTGATTGAAGCAATTTCCGCATTGCTTCATCCATCTGAGCACTTCGTGTATTCTGCTCCTCCATTCGAGCTTCCAGTTCCTTCAGCTGTTCCTCCATAGTCGAGGTAAGACGAGTCGAAGGTGCCAGTATGTCTAATTTGGTGAATTCGGCTCTGATACCAATGCAACAGGGAAGCCGTGTTTTGAGAATTAAGAGAGAAAGATAGAGACAGAGAATTGAGACTGAGAGATAGGGAGGTAAAGAGAGTATTATTATTATTCATCATCCTCAAATTGGAGGCTACAATTAGCTATTTATAACTAACTTGGTAACTACAACTAACTAGCTATTTAGTTATTTATTGTTACAACTAACTCTATTTTAGTTACACCAAGAATTATTAATGTAATAGTTTTAGACTATTACATAGTCATCTGCTGCTGCTCTGCTCCTGCCTCGCTGCTGCGCGCTGGTCTGTTGTCTCCTTGCTCGTTGCCGACGAGGACTTGGACGCCACCACTCCGGCGACCAACAATAACTTAAGTGTGGATTTTTGACATTATTTGAGGTACCATTACTTCTTTCTCAATTTATTTGTTGGAAAAATTGCAAACCTAGTTTTTGCCCCAATTCGATTTAGTTGAAGATTGTAATTTGTATAGTTTAGTTTAATTTTTTGTTTTTTGTTCATGTTAATTCGTTTGAAACCCTAGTTTAATTTAGTGTTCATGTTCATGTTGAATTTGTGGGATAATTTCAGTATATATTCCATTTATTTCATTCTGAAAACCGGTTTCCAGATTTAATAATTCTAAAAGCAATGTTAATAAAATCATATTAAATCTGTTTAATAATGTTCATAGTATAGTAAATCTTTTTTTCAGAATTAAAAGTATTCAGAGAACATATTTAGTTGTTAATCTTGTGATTGTTGTGACTTTAATATCTTCTTGTGCAACTCCTATTGACAAAAACAATGTCAGAATATCAGAAAGGAGGTGTATGCTAATGTGCTATACGTAGGCCTTCTAGGGAGGTTATGACCCTAGATGGGGCGCAATCACAAAGCTAATTACAAGTTCAATTGCAATGTTCATGCCGACGTGCTATGCGTAGGCTGTCTAGGGAGTTGTTGACCCTAGATGGGTCGCAATCACAAGGCTAATTACAAATGCTATCGCAATGTGCTTATTATTGTAGTATAGAATGACCAAATAATTGTAGGATTTAGGCATTTTGAAGGATATAGATAATTTTTTGGGATATGTGTTGAAGTTTCAAAGAGAAAGTGGTTATGAACACTACTTTCTTTGTGTCTTGTGTTTGTTGTAAGTGGGAAGCTTTAGGTTATGGTTTGGGATTTTGGGTATAGTTTCAGAGAGAGTGGTTATGAATGCCACACTTTCTTTACATCTTTTGTAATTTTTTTGCATTAATGCAGGTTTCTTATGTCTGGTAATTGCTAAAATAAAGGTTATAGGTTATACGACATTAATAAATCTTAAACACATGAAATAAGATGACTGGTGTGAGAATAGGAACGAAAACACCCAAAATCAGTTAAAAGGACCTATTTCACTCGTTTTAGTTCCAAAATGTCTTATTTTTACCTAAAATCATGAAAATAAGTCGTAGAATTCTTACATAAATGTTCTAGTTCAAAATCCTCACCATGCATGGTCTTATTATATAAATAATTATATTATATTATTTGTATGCTTTATTTCTAGTTCAAAATATAATTTTAAACAATTAAACAATAATTTTATCTACTGTTTTCCATTGTTTGTTTATATTTTTAAATTTTCTTGTTACTAAAAGATAGAATATTATTAGTTATTTTCCTTTCAAATTCTAGTGTTTTTTAATATGAATATATGATACAAATAAAATTACTAAAAATCTAGATTAGTTATGAAAAAAGGTTATTGCTTTTTTGCGGGAATTCCCCCCTGAAAATATAGACATGTAACAATGAAAAAATCTTACAATAGCATCCTGATTTCTGAAGCAATATCGAAGAAAATATGTCAAATGAAATCAACTAAAAAATAAGAGGTTTTTTTTGTCCCAAACTATATCAACTTTTGGCCACTATACGAAAAACTATTTTCACTTAACGAAATTGTCGTAAAATACTTTAACTTTTAAAACTATTCTGACCACTACCGGGTGGATTTTGACCCATTTGGGTTTGTCAACAATAGCTTTGAAAGTTAAGTTATTTTGTGACAATTTCGCTAACAGCCCGTTTGGTAGCCGATTATAAATTGTGATAATTGGAATGAATTTATAACTAAATTTGGAAAAAAAATAAAAATCCATTCCCAAGGTGGTGCTAGTTAAACTCCAATTTATCAAAACAATTTCACAAATATGCATTCCCATCTAATATGGATGGTAATGAAAAACAAGAACAAATTTCAAGTTTGAGAATGAGAAATATATATTCCATGGGGATTATGAAGTTTTTCCTTAACAAATTACACTTAAAATTATTATCATTACCACAATGTATTACCAACAACCAAACGGGCCATTGTGAATGTAGTTTTTCGCAAAGCGGTCCAAAATTGAGCTTGTTTAAGACAAAAAAATCTAAAGATGAGAGGTAGTTTAATAATATATTTTCATCCAAATTATAAATATGTCATTTGATTACGCTTCAATTCTCCCTTGTAGAGATACATGCTAGGTTATACGGACACTTCTAACAAGTGACGTGTCCCGTGTCCGAAACGTATTGGACACGCCTAAATATGTGTCGGACACACCAACTCACATGTCCAATATTTTTAGTTATATGGACACTTATGAGACACATTAGACACATATTCTAAAATTCTTTTAAAGCTTATATATTTAGTTTGAATGAGAATTTATATTATAACGTGTAAAGTGAGTTCATAAAAGTGAAATATAAATCACCGATATCGTCGAATATTCATTAAAATTAACATTATAATTGACAATCAAAAACAATTTTTCTTCTTCATTATATATTTTTTTTCTAATAATTTAATAATAGAAATATATATATTTTTGATATTATTTTCCGGTGTCCCCGTATCTTAACTTTTGAGTTAGCGTTTTCCCGTACCAGTATCGTACCAGTATTTGTATCCGTGTCCGTTTTGATGCAGCCTAGGATACGGGTGACAGTTTGTTCTCCATTGGAGAGTTCTTACAAACTTACAAACTTTATTAAGAACGATTCTTATAGAAATCTGAATTTTAGCAGCAACTTCATGGCAGCAGAGCATAGTAGCTTCTGAATTGCTCATCTGTGTTAGTATTCCTTTCTTTAAAGTTTTTTTTCTTTGTATATGTGTATAATTTTGGTCTGTTAAGATTTCTTTGATTGCTTTTGCGAAAAAAATTTGGCAAAATTAGTGATAATGGTTCGAAAGCTGCACTCTTCAGGAAGTGGATATGTTACTATGTTAGATTTTAGTTAATGCGGGTTAAATTGAATCACCAAGTAGTTTGAATGCATCATGAACAGTGGTTTGAAGTATTTTTTTCTTGAAATTTGTAGGTATTTGAGATGATTAATTGAATTAGTGTGCTATATTTTTAGTTTGATTGGTTTAATTCATAGATTATTATTGTTTAGGGAACTATTTATTGACTTAATTGGTGAATGTTGTGCTGAACTGAGCAACCTAGTGTTGGTAATTTATATATGTTGAAGATAATAGATTCTGATGAAATCTTGTGAATTTTGGATGAAATAACTTTAAATTTCTAAACATTGTTTCGTTTGCCTTACTGTTGATTGCTTATTTGTACTCCTATTTTCAGATTCTAGATCTACCCTTGGTTCTCAAAAACTAGTTGATGTTTTCTTTTTGAAAGATTATTTTATAGAATTCATAGCTCAGATTTCTATGACTTGTTACAGCTAAAGTGTTTTCTACCCTTTCCCAAAAATTGGGGCTACTAAGCTAGTTCAATGTGATTAATTGGATTTGCTATTGATTTTCTCTTCAAATGCCACACATAAGCTGTTTTTTCTGCTATTAGATGGATCAAACCCATATTCAATACTACCTCCACCCCAAATTAATTGCAACAAATGGATGAGTGTGGACTCCCAAACAAAATTTATTTGCCAGTTTGAAATGGATAGAGAATTAGAGAGAGAAAAAAAAGCATGTGATGAGGAGCGAGATAAGGATAAACAATTACTTATTAAAGAAAAAAAACATTAGTTGCAATTAATCTTAAGTTTTCATTTTAAGAAATTGTTGCAACTAAATTAGGGCGGAGGTAGTACATATAATGACGTAGGTAGGCAAGATAGGTTGAGAATAAAACTTGTTATTGGCTATCCGAGTATCATATAATTGCATTAAGTTCATAGTTTGCGTAATTGTGCAAGTGTATATATATGGCTCTATGAATTACACAAGAACAACCAATTTACCTCTTCCTCTTGGTTTGAGTAGGGCCGCATTCCTTGATTGGTGTAAATGAGATCGAGTCCAGTTTTACTATTGAAGAGACTACTTTTGTTATATGTTCCGATGATCAAATTACATGTTTGGTGTGGTCTAGCTGAAACATCTTGCCCTCTATAAGTTATGCCATATTCAATAAGCCACACCACTTGATCTATTTTTTCTTCCATGTCCATTCTTGCTGAAGTATCTTGCCCTCTTTAAATTACATCCATTGCGAATGATATGCATTATAAATTTTGTTGGGCTTACCACTTGGGCACTTTCTCTACTTAATAGGATTAACTCAATTGCAGTCAATGTCAATACTTTCAACAACCTTTCCCCTAGGATTGTCCCAAACAATCAATGGTAATGCCGAGTTTTCAAGAAAATGTGTGTCCACTTGCATTTCATATGATAGAAAGGATGCCAGGCATGAAGAAAATACAGGTTGGCAACATGAGCTTCATTCTTTAGAGCGCTATGATTTCCCCAAAAGATATCCCGTTAAAAAAAAAAGCCTCCAAGTAAGAGCTTTATCTAGCATCCCTGTTGAACAGGCTGAGCAAAAATTGTCAAAATACCTTTTTAGGACTGAGAATGGTGATACTGATCAGGTGAAAGTAGTTGTAGGGAAGAGAAGTACAAAAAATTCAGTGCACATTGAGGTTTTGCCTTCTCAAATGAATGGTAATCCGGAGAAGCTGATACTAAATTGGGGTATATATAGATCTGACTCTTCATCTTTTATTCCTCTTGAATTCCAAACTTCAGGTGTGGATGCCCAGAAGGGAGTCTCTCAGATACTTCTGAGGAGGAACTCTATTGGCACGTACACAGTTGAAATTGATTTTGAGTCATATTTAGCCCCATTCTACCTCTCATTCTTGTTGAACTATTCAAATGGTACTGATTCAGAAAGTTTAGAGGTAAAAAGTCATAGACAAACCAACTTCTGCGTTCCTGTTGGCTTTGCTCCTGGGTACCCCGCTCCACTAGGCCTTTCTTTCTGCAGCGATGGTATGATCAATTTTGCCTTTTTCTCCAGAAATGCGGAAAGTGTTATCCTGTGCTTGTTTGATGATAATGCATCAGCAAAACCAGCTTTAGAGATTGAACTAGATGCATATGTAAATCGAACTGGTGATATTTGGCATGCATCCTTTGATAATGCTGGAGCCTTTGTTAGCTATGGCTACCGATGTAAAGGCTCTGTATTTAATGGAAATGGCAACAGAGTTCTTTTAGATCCTTACGCTAAATTATTAAGTAAAAAGGCTCATGGCGTGCCTTATCTTGGAGAATTGCGTGGTATACCTGCTTTTGATTGGAGTGGAGATGCCCGTCCTGGGTTATGCATGGAAAAATTAGTTCTCTATCGACTAAATGTAATGCAGTTTACTGGCGACAAGTCCAGTAAACTACCCTCTACTGATTCTGGAAACTTTTCTGGTATTACTGAAAAACTTCAGCATTTTAAAAATGTAGGTATCAATGGCATACTGTTGGAACCAATCTTCCCATGTGATGATAAAAAGGGCCCTTATTTTCCCTTCCATTATCTTTCACCAGTTCAGTTGGTATATGGACCTGCTGGTGACTCTGTATCTTCTATTAATATGTTGAAAGAGATGGTAAAGAGAATGCATGCCAATGGAATAGAAGTTTACTTGGAAGTTGTTTTCACTCACACAACCAAAGATGGAATATTTCAAGATATTGACCCTTTATCCTATCTTTATGCTGACAAGGACAGAGAACTGTCTGCCAGAAATGCTTTGAGCTGTAACTACCCGATTGTGCAGCAGCTCATCGTTGATAGTCTCCGGTATTGGGTGACAGACTTTCACATAGATGGTTTTTTCTTCATAAATGCTTCACATCTATTAAAAGGCTCATATGGAGAGAACTTGTCACGCCCCCCTTTAATTGAAACCATTGCTTTTGATCCCATACTTTCAAAAACCAAGATAGTTGCCGATTTTTGGAATCCATATGATCTGATATCCAAAGAAACCTGCTTTCCTCATTGGAAAAGATGGGCCGAAGTAAATTCAAAATTCTCTATAGATGTGAGAAATTTTCTGAGGGGCGAAGGGCTTATAAGCAGTCTTGCAACACGACTTTGTGGAAGTGGGGACAACTATTCTGCTGGAAGAGGTCCGTCATTTTCCTTTAATTATGTTGCCAAGAACTTTGGTCTGACACTAGTCGACTTAGTTAGCTTCAGCCGGAGTGATCTTGCTTCTGAACTAAGCTGGAATTGCGGGGAAGAAGGCCCTACTGATAAGGAACAAGTCCTTGAAAGGCGACTTAAACAAATTCGCAACTTTCTCTTCGTTTTGTTTGTTTCATTCGGTGTTCCTGTATTAAACATGGGTGATGAGTGTGGCCAATCATCTGGCGGGTCCATTGCATATAGTGATAGAAAACCTTATAATTGGAATGCCCTAAGTACTCCTTTTGGTGTCCAGATCACACAGTTTATTTCATTTTTGGCTTCTCTTAGAAAGAGGCGTGGCGACCTGCTGCAGAAGAGGGCATTCTTGGAAGAAGAAAATATTGGGTGGTATCACAGTGACCTAACTCCTCCAAGATGGGATGATCCATCAACTAAATTTCTGGCAATGGAACTAAAAGCTAAGCATCAAGGCATCCAAGGTAGCTTAGATGTGAAGGGTGATTTATATGTTGCTTTTAATGCTGGAGAACATACAGAAAAAATAGTCTTACCATCGCCTCCCGAGAGGTTCACCTGGGTACGGTTAGTGGACACGGCCCTTGCATTTCCTGGGTTTTTCTCTTCAGATGGCATTTCCATTCCTGATCAGATGCCTGGATTAATATCATATGAAATGAAGTCATATAGTTCTGTACTTTTTGAAGCTAAAATCCAGGATGTATGAGTTTTATAGTGCTTAATAATTAATATACAGTGTATGAATGTATATACAAAGTATATGCACTTGTTTCAGATTATATTTTTTGTTGGTTTTTGTTTTACAGGATGACATAATGAGCCGTTTTCCCAAAAAATAGTATACAACCCAAAAAATATATTTTAGGGATTTTGAGTCGTATACTATTTTTAGGGAAAAAGGGGAGGTTTGGTAGTTAGAGGTTTGGACGAGAGTTGGGATGAAATTTTTTTTTCTTTTCAAAAAGCTCATATGAGGAGCTTATAGCTTTTTGGTTATTTTTTACTTTGGAATATCTAATAGCTAACAGCTATTTATCAAATAGTTTTACACAGACAACTAATATAATTAGTTAGTCAAATCAACTATCACAATCAGCTAGTCAAAGCAGTTAAAGCATGTCCATTATAAAAGGAGGAAGAAAAAGTTGAAAGGTGAAGAGTAATCACAGAAAAATCTGTGTAAGAGCAACCCATAAAACCGAAATCAATTGGCCATTATAAGAAAAGAAAGTCAAACTGAAAAGTTGAACAACACAGTGGAGAGTGGAGAGTGGAGAGTCCGCTCTAGCTTCTAAAATCACTGATGAAAACGTTCACTCTAACATCTTAGGAGAATGTTCATTTTTTTTGTATTTATTGGAGTTCAGCAAATGAACTTCTGTTGGAAAGCTTTTAAAGTTTTTTTTTTTTTTTCCGAACACAATTAGAATGACATTATTTTAATTAGTATATCAAAAGTTATTATCAAATTAGTGGACAAGGGCCTTTTTTTTTCCCTAAAAATCTATCACTAAAAATGGATAAAAAGAAAAGAGAAAAGGCTACCTTAGGCATAAGAGGCGGTTGATACTTAACACGTACGGAGTACTTGATATCAGATTAGTAATTTGAAATCGATTGCTTAGCAGTGCAGTAAGGCAATAGCCACAATTCATGCTCATGAATGCTTTGGGAATACTGCCCCAAGTTATTCCATAGAATATGGATAGTTTTCACACATCCAAAGTGAATATATAATTGCTTCTCAATAATTTTTTTTTTGAAAAGGAAATAAAATCCGATTATCCCCGATCAAATGATAAGCCCAGCGCATCCTTGCGCAAAATTAAGGAAAAGTAGTGGTCCATCGGATAGAACCAGCAAATTAAATTGGTATGAGCATGACCTTTGTGAGCTAAGTAATCCGCTGCTTGGTTAGTTTCTCGAACTCAATGTGAAATGCTTTAGTTACTAAAGCTTTGTAGGTCTAGCTTAACATCTTGGATTATGGAGAATAACCCTTAAATTGATAATTGCTTCTCAATAACACTTACTCAATAGGTTTAATTTTTTTTTTTTAATAAAAGTCAATATATCAAAATGTTGCCACATGGTGAATAACCCTCACATGACCAGAGATTCATTAAGATCATATAATTATGCTCAACCTCATAAATCATGGTGAATCCAAAATTTTGTGAGTCCGCAATAGTGTAAAAATGTGGCCAATTTGTAACGAATGGGACAAGATAATGCGGAATTTGAGTTCACCGAATCGAGATTCACTGATTCAATAGGAAGTATTCTAAAACCCTGAGATTTCGTCCGATAAAATCATTCTACAGTCAACTTGACCGATTATATACCGTTACCAATGCAACAACCTAAAATTTGATGTGTTTAGCAGATTTGAACTGTACCAAACAAATGGATCAGAATCATTATTCATGGACCGGGGAATGGATCGGCATTGTCTGATCAGTACAATCTGGTCAAATCTGTACGATTCCGATCGGAATTATTTTGCGGGCACCCTTAGGATCAATGGCATATATAGCCCTAACATCCAACTTACCAACTATACAACCAAAGACCTATATGTTTAGGGTTAAGAGGAGTGATAAACGGGTGTCCACACTCAACTCGTATACTTGTGAATTGTGGTACAGATTCAAAACTTATCACTTACATTCCCCCTTACATGCGCAAATTATACGGGTTCAAACAACGTTATTTCGTTGCTTTTTTAAAAAATAAAATAAAATCATTTTTTAAAATTTATGTGTGATTCGTTTTGCATTTTTCTTTCCTTCTTCCTGCTGGTATAATTTCACCTCCACACCATTTTTGCACCACCATTTTTGTTCATATTCATCAAATCTTGAGATTCGAATTCTTTTTTTTTTCTTTGAAATTTTATGTTATTTTCTTAACCTGCTTTTTTCTTGTTCAATATTCACCAGAATTGTGTTTTTTTTGTTAATTGAATTTTTTTGATGATTTTGTTGATGATCATTATAATGATTTAATATTACAAATGAACATTTCATAATTTTGTTGTGAACATTTATGATTTGAAGTTGTGGTAATTCTCGTGATTTTTCATTTTTTTTAATAACCGTGTTTACAAATATACATTTCATAATTTTGTGGTGAACATTGTTGTTTAAACTGGTGAACATTGCAGTTTTATTAGTGAACATTTGTATTGTATGTGATGAATATTTATAATCGTTTGGCGATCTATAAGTGTGGTGAACATTTATTGTTTAACTAGCGAATATTGTTGTTTAAACTGGTGAACATTGCAATTTTAGTGAACATTTATGTTGTATGTGGTGAATATTTATATTCAGTTGCTGATATGTAAGTCACCCTCTTAATCCCACCAAAATCTCTATTATATAAACCAAGGGAAAGTTTTTGGATTCTTTTTAATTTTATTAATTGAAAATATAACAAAATATATAATTCAAAAAATAAATAATATACAAACACCAAAATTCATATTATTTAATTCTCTACAAATAGATACCCTTATTGATATAAATTATTACAAAAATACTTTACCTATTGATTATAGTGCAAATTTGATAAGCGAACGAGTGTAGTGGATTAACATTTTCTTTTGTTCATTGTAATGAGATATGAAAGAGAAATTTTATGTTTATTATTATGTAGAACAATAAGTATTGGATGAATAGTGAATGTTTGTAATCCTCTCAGGTTATGTATTTCTTATTTTTAATTGCATATATCTTTTCTAATCTTGCACATGTGCTCGCTACTAATTTAGTTGTCTACTAAGATGCTAAGAGTTAACTACATAAATTATTAACCATCAATTATTTTTTCATACAAACTCAATTTTCCAATATTTGAATCTTAATCTATACAAGTTAGGAGTCTGTAAATAATCTAGATTCATATTTCTTTAAACAAATTAAAATATTTTCCCCCCTATATTTACAATTGAAATTTTATGAACAAAATTACTAAGATTATTGTAAAAATTAAATTAATTATTTAAACAAGTTTGTATGTAAACTACTATTGTATAATGAATTTGAATTCAATTACTTAGATGCAAACTATTTGTTTATAGTTTGTTGTACTATTGTGTAACGATGATTCTAAAAAAATGTCATCACACATATAACATAGATAAAAAAAAAACCTTAATATCTAGAATATATAAGTGAAGGGAGTGGGGGAGGGGGAGTATTTTTAAATATCGTGTTTTAATTACTATTCCGTATTCATAAGTATGTACATCAATTTTTTATATTATAATATGGATGTCAATTTAAATAAAAACTTTTCAATTTTGGTTTTGTTACTATTGAGTAGTAGTTAAGCTTAACATGCCACACACGCATAGCGTGTATAGAAAGTTAGAAATAACTAGTGGTGAGCAAAACCGAGTACCCGAGCTTTTTCAATGGAACCGAACCCGGAACGGCCGAGTTTAAAATATCTGGAACCGGAACCGGCCCAACCGGGTAATATGTTTTTGGAACCACAATCGGAACCACCGGGTATCGGTTCCAATACCGGATACCCAGTTTTCTTTAATGGGTGTGTTTTTTGTTCAATTTTCTTAAATTTAGATAACAAATCGGGTTAACGACCAACAACTACTCTACTACATATTTAATTATTTACCATTAAACATCCACAAAGAATGTCTCCTTAAAAACAAGTTTATAATTTCAAAATAAGACATACAAGTTTACGTAAAGTCATAAACACAAGTTCACGCAAACATACAAATTTTGAATGAAAAAAATTGGGCTTATTATATTTGGCCTTAGTCAGTAGTCATTTCAGCACTTCACTATTTACAATTGGATAAAAGTATAAAACCTAAGTCAATTGAGTCCGGTAATGGGTACCCATCGAGAACAGGTACTCGGAATTGGAACCGTTGCAACCGGGAACCCACCAGGTACCGGGTCCAAAATTTCTGGAACCGAAACCAGTTGCGACTTGTAGTAATTTTTGGATCCGGAACCAGACCCAATTGAACCGGGTCTAAGTAATTACCCGTTGGTTCCTAACCAGGTCTGGTTCTGTGGGTGGGTACCCGGAACCGTTGCTCGGCCCTAGTAATAACTAAGGGGGCCCTTGCTAAAAAATAATAATAATAAGGGAGCAAGTATTAAGAGGAAAAATTAATTTACTTTCTTACTTCCTTATCTAATCTTATCCTTTAATCACTCTAATCCTTATATTTAAAAACAAACGACCCGTATATGTAAGAATCCGTACATGTAAGAAATGGAGAGTCCATTTTCTCAATCAATAGTTGAGGATGTACCAAAGGGGGGTAGATGGATTTTTTGGATTTTTATTGTAAACTTAAATGAGGTGTCATGATCTTATGATAGAAAATGGAGATAAAGAAATGGAGTATTTAAAATTTCAAGCTACAAGCTCAATTTTTTTGTGGAGCGAGATATATTGTAGCATGGAAAAACCTTGTAGCCTTATTGAGCTACAAGGTTTTGGGTCCTACACATTTATTTTTCACTTTTTTCTCTCCTTTTTATTAAATAAAAAATATTAAATAATTTTGAGAACATTTTAAAATATAAAGATTGTAGCTTATCATTGTGGGCAATTGTAGCTTAGAATTGTGATGTGGCAAACAAGGTTACAAGAATTGTAACTTGCCATTGTGGATGCTCTACAACGTAAAAATTCTATTTTCTCCGTAATATAAAGATTTCAACATTTTTTTTTCCAAGCATTTTGAGGAAACGATTTAAGCATTTAAACGAAGAAATTACTCAAATTGGTTTTAATACAAACAAGAATGTGATTTATAAGTTACTATTATCAAAATTATTTTGATTAATTTAATCATTTACATCTTAAATCACTTATAAAAAATACATGAAAAAACATTTATTGAAATCTTTAGGATTTTTTGTTAGAAACTTTCGCTAAGTGTGATGACTTTGAAAACAACTCTCATTAACCTTTTTATTTTTATTTAACCCACAACAAGTTTGACCCCGTGTTGGTTGCAACCCAAATAGCAGGTTTCCAGGTTAAAGCCGGTGAAGTGAGGCCTAAATTAAATTAAATTAAACTAATTAAACCAAATTAAACTAATTCAACTAAATTAAACTAATTAAAGTAAATTAAACCAATTAAACTAAATTAAACCAATTAAGAAAAAAAAAACCAATTAAACCACCCTAATTAAACCAATTCAACTAAATGTCATCCTAATTAAAAAAAAAACTACAACTTTAATCATCATTATCACCATCATGAACCTTCATCATTGTCATCATGAACCTTCAACATCATCAAACCACCAATTCCGACAACCCCTTCCCCGGCAACCCCCTCGCTGGCGCACCCCCTCCCCAAACCTCAAATCCTCGAATTCAATTAAACCCCCCTTTCAAAAAACAAAAAGAAATCCAGAAAAATTGAAAAAAAATTTAAAAAAACCTAAATGATTGAAAGTTTTATTAGTAGTTCCACCACCCAACACCGCCACCCCCGAATTCCTCCACCAACCAATACCCCCAACCCCGAATTACCCCACCAACGTAACCTACTTTGAACCCAACCCCTTCGAATCCACCCAGCACCCAATCCTCGTTGAATCCAACCCACCCCCTTTGAACCCCAACCCCTTGAAACCCATCTCGAAACCCACCACAAACCCACCCCAAAACCTTCGAATCAACCCATTCCAGCCACCCTTGCCTTCGGATCAACCCATTACAACCACCCCTTGCCTTCAGGTCGATTTGGGTGGGGTTATTGTGGGTGGGAGTCGATTTGGGTGGGGCAGTGGTGATGAAGGTGCAACGGTGATTGTTGTGGTGGTGGCTAGTGTAGATGCCGTGGAAGTGGTTGCCGGTGCAGATCAGGAGAGAGATGAATCGTTTGGATGGAAATGAGGGAAATTACCCCTTGTGCAAATCACGTAAGAGATACATGAGGGAAATTAAAAAAGTGAGCCCCCGAAATCGACATTTCCAAATTGACCTGCTATTTGGGTTGCAACCAACATGAGATCAGACTTGTTGTGGGTTAATGGGAGTTTTTGACAAAAAAATCCAAATCTTTACGACAGGGCAAGGACTAGTGAATTGAAGACTCAATATAGTCACTAACCACATTCTTCCGAAGAAGTCAGGATTTCAAATTTCAAAATACCCAGAAATTAAAAAAAAAATAATAAAAAAAAGAGAGAGTAAAAAGTTTACAGACATCAATACTCTATTTCATTCCTCCATTAAAACACCCTCACAAAACCTCCATTGGATTCAAAGGAGGCGAAAGCGAGTGGTTTCGCTTTTCGAGAATGGTGTTACTGGCGGCCAGTGGCGTCGACACCGTTAAACTTTTCGATGTCTCAGTTAATTCAGGCGATCCTTGCTCGTTAAATTACACTCCTTCACCTGGATTTCAAGTTAACTCCGTCAAATGGAATCATACCAGTTTGTGTTTTTCTTTTCCACTTTTTGTTTCATTATTTTGATTTTGCCTTGTTATGCATTATTTATGTGAATATTTTTTTGGTTCATGTTGTTTGTTGGGGTTTAGATTTGGTGATTGCAAGCGCTGGAGATGATAAGAAGATTACTTTGTGGCGTAAAAATGGGCATAGTATGGGTACCATCCCCCTTTCAGGTTCTGAATCGGGTGACAACATTGAGGTGATTTTACTCTTCCTTTTGCTTTAAATTTAAGTGGCTTCAATCTTTTTTGTTGGTTTTTTTTTTTTTTTTGAGATATTACAAAGTATAATTGTGTTTATGAGGAAAACTGAAAAGATTAGGAGTTAACAAATTGTTTTCGACCTAGTTTCTTAGTTTTTAATTCCCATTTTTAGCCAAAAATTTGATTTGAAATTACCCCTGAATGTGTTTTGATTTTCTTTCTGGGTCTGTTTTGTCTGATGTAAGGTTTGCTTGCACAAATGATATGATATCTTTAGAAGATTCCTTATCAAAGACTTTAGAATGACCTTATTTAAGAATTAGACTAAGCAGCAGGAAACAAGGGGAGACTTGACAAGAAATATGAGAGGGAGCGTGATTTTTAATGCGGGATTGGTGACATATTTATGGATATGAAAGCTTCAAGGGAATTGTTAAAGGGTGATAAGGTCCTATTGAAAAGAGGTGGTGGTGCTTGAAGGATGATGAATTTATGGCCTCAAGGCATGACTATTTTTACTTCGGAGGTTAATCTATTACGCTAATTGGTTCTTCACACTTTCTGGCATGATGATATAAATGCTGGTAAATTTTGTTCTTCAATTTTATGATAGGGTGCTACAAGATGTTGATTTTTTGTATAGAAAGGATATAAATGAAAAGATAATACTTGCTGTGGTTCAATAGATATACTAAATACGGGTTAAAGAGGGTGAAGTTTTAAGTGTTTATTATGAAGCATGCTTGAATTAGCATAAGCTTCAATCACTATTTGATCTAAACCTTTAGAGGAAGTAGGTTATGAATTAGGAATAGAGATGTCAATAGTTTAGGATAAGGTAAGTACCTTAGAGCCAGCTTTTTAGAATTAAAGCTCATCATTACCATTACTATATTGAATCTCCAAGTGTAGGCTTCCTTTAAATTATGATGTTTAATACTCCCACCATCTCTTGTGGAGTCGTGGACTAGTTTCTATGGTTTCTCCCATATGCTTTTATGTGTTTAATGATTGAATGCTATTGTTTTGTGCTAGTATTCTGGATATAAAGACAAAAACAGACTTTGGATTATTGTTCAACAATAAAGGGCTAATGGAAGAGCTTTAAGAAAAATAGTATATTTGGTTCCATGGGTACTTATGTTTTGATGTTAACGTATACTATTGTCACTTTGATCATCAAAGGACCAACAAGCTCTTTACAATTTTATAGATACGAGAGGAAAGGGGAAAGATAGCAAATGTAAAAAACTTAATGCTCATTTATTCCACTAAATTCCAAATACATAGCATCAAATTGATACGAGTCGCGACATGACGTGCGACACGCTTGGGTTGAGGTGTCGAGTCGCGTACTGGAAAAGTATCCAAACGTCAAGCCCCAGATCTGCTAATTGAGGTTAAATTTCACCTATTTTCTGATAAAATGTTGGGGCTTTTGTTCGCCATATTTCGATTGTTTTCATGGCCTATTGCCTCAGTGGTAGTCATCAGTCATCACTGGTGGTCTTCTCCGATAACAATGAAGGAAGCTAGTTTTTTTTTTTTTTTTTTTTTTTTTAAATTTTAAAATCAGTGAAGGAAGCTGGTGAAGTTGTAAAATGAAAAGTGGAAAATGTACCAATAAGTCATGAATTGGCGCTAAGGCTTTTAACGTTCTAATGGGGTTAATCTTAGTTACGGGAAGATATGTATCAAAGAAATCTATCATTTCCTTTTGACTTTTGAGCAAGTCCTTTAATGATAATTGTGAAGTTCGACTTTGGATTTCTAAATACCCTAATAACCCTATTCGGTTTTCTCTTTTAAAGATCCACTTTCTACAGAACCTTTTGTCAAATTACATAGATTCCAAATATGGTTAGACATAATGGAACCTAGCTCACTTTTAATTTCTACAAGAGTAATAGTAGCAAAACCTCTAGATATCCCTTGTCATAATGTAAACAAATTTTGGTAGTTTCTCTAGTAGAACATTGGCTTGGAAAGCTACACATATTTTCTTGCCTTTACCAATGATTTCAATAACTAAATTTTCCAATCTTTACCAATGATTCCAATAACTAAATTTTTGTATTCATGGGCTTGTGACATGATATTATTTCATCACCCATCTTGAAGTTATCCATTTTTTCACTTCTTACTTTCTTCTTTGGCCTATATTCTTTCTCCAAGGAATCTTATTTCCCATTGCTTGACTTAAAGAGGTCAAACACTGTGTGGGGCATGTGGTTGAGGAGATAGCCTCGTAGCAAGTTGTTGTCCTTCTCCTTTTTCTTTAAAAAGCTTCTTTGCCTGGTTGCCTGAGTGAGATTAGAGGGTGACCTTTTTAACCTTGTGCCTCATTGGAACACTTTGGTTGATTGTCCGAACAAGAAGCTTTTCTCAATCTTTATATTTTTTTAATCCATTTTTACTTTAAAAATTGTGTATTTCAAAGAACTGAATATGTTAAATTAACAAAAGTTGAGATCCATATCCAATCAGCTATTTTTCAGTCATCTAATCCGAAAGTTGAAAATTTTGATTAGATATTCGATTTTCCCATCAGATCAATCTGATAATTCTGATTAGATTTTGTTGGATTGCTCAATTGTTTAGGAGCCTTTTAAGCGATATCAATGGGAAAGGCCGTTCCTACCCCTTTGATTTGAGGCTAAAGCGTTTCAACCTGGAAAATGCATTTGCAAAACATAGCATCGCTGTTTGATGAGATTCGCAATTCAAAGGCAACTAGAGAGCAGGCTAACATCCATTTTCAAAACAAACATGTTGAAAAATAGGACAATATAAGTTTCTATTTATATTGCGTAGTTTGATACTTTGATTTCATTCTTGGGGGAAAATAATTTTAAGGATCGATGCTCACTTTATATTACAAAGTATTTTATTTTTGTTGGGAATGGTAGAGGGGAACTGTTCATGTTTTGAATATTGTATTGGTGTGATGAGAAGCTTGCTGAAGTAGCAGAGTAGTTCTCGCCTCCTCGGTTTATCCTCTCTCAATCTCATTCTTTTTCCATATTATTAACTGCCTTACATTCATATACGGTTTCTCCTCTCTCAATCTCATTGTTTTTCCATATTATTAATTGCCTTAATTTCATATATTTGTGGATATAAGTTGCTTTTTGCTGTTATATTGTTTATTCTAGGACAGGATTCACATCTATGACAGATTGGTTTTTGTTGAAAGAGAGAACTAGTAGGACCTTTATGGGAAGTCATGTGTGGCGTGTTTAGGATGAGCTGAATTCTTGAATCTGATTTTCTTTCCGCCATCTCTGGCAACTTTACAATTACGAGAGAATTTTCGTTTTTCTTGTGTACGTGCTTCTAAACATTGTTTTGCCTTCTTTGATATAATACAGGAGGCTATATCGTCCTTGAGTTTTAGTAACAAAACCTCTAGATACTTGAGTTCTGGGGGAAGTGGTCAAGTTGTGAGAATATGGGATCTACAGAGAAAGCGTTGTATCAAATGGTTAAAAGGTCACACAGGTTCAATATCAAGTGCAATGTATAATTACAAAGATGAACACTTGGCTTCCATTAGTATAAACGGGGATCTTATCGTTCATAACCTTGCTTCTGGTGCTAAAGCAGCTGAACTGAAGGATCCTCACCGACAGGTAGGTTCCTTGTTTCTACATCCTGTCAAGAGTTTAAAATTCTTCTATTTTGCTATGCTAAATGCTCATGCATTGGATGTTAAGACCAGGTGTTGAGAGCACTTGATTATTCTCGGGTCAGCCGGCATCTCTTGGCAACAGCTGGTGATGATGGCTCTGTGCATCTGTGGGATACAACTGGTAGAAGTCCAAAGGTTTGTACCGTGATAACTTATATAGTTTTATGCCAGAGGGCATACATGATTATTTTTGTGGTTAGATCCTATATGTTTATATTATTTTTGATTTGAAGGTGTAAGTATTTAAATATTTTTTTAAAGACAAAAATCTAATGTTTTGCCACCTCATTAATTTTTGTGAGGAAGTGCCTGGGACATCTGTGTTGCATGTGTGGATGTCCTCATTAATTTCAGTTTTGGTATGGGGTGTAAGTGAATTTCTAGTATGAAGATCTTTTATATATCTGTTTATGTGGATCAAATTCTTTCGAAAGGACTGCTTTGTGGAATTCCAGGGTCTCAGCTGTTATTGCCTGCAATTTTTGATAGCTTTTTTTGCCAGTGCTAGCCGTTTAGGATTGACACCTTGATCATGCTTTAAACATTCCTGGGTTGGCAGAACTTGTGGATTGGTTTTGTTTTACCATAATTTGTACTAAATTGCATATTCTTTTCAAATGCTATGCTTAGCCCTTCATGCTTGCCTTCTTTGTTTGTAGGTCTCTTGGTTAAAGCAGCATTCAGCACCAACTGCTGGTCTTAGCTTCTCTCCTTCAAATGATAAGGTCTGGTTTTTACTGTTGTCAAATGTTGGTTCTAAAACTTTTCAAATATTGGGGGATATAATTCAATTAGTTAACTGGAATTATCTTGATGATTCTAATGAAGGTCATTGCTACTGTTGGTCTTGATAAAAAGTTGTATACTTTTGACTCAAATACAAAAAGGTCCTCGTCTTGCATTTCTTATGAAGCCCCATTTTCTTCGCTGGCTTTTAGAGATGATGGCTTGATATTAGCTGCTGGAACAAGCAACGGTCGTGTGGTTTTTTATGATGTTCGTGGAAAACCGCAGCCTTTCACTGTTCTTCGTGCTTATGGGAATTCAGAGGTAATGACACCGGATTACTATTTATTTGTACTTCTGCAAGATGATGTATAGTTCAATGATAAAAGGATCTTATTACTTGTTTTTAGTGCCATGCTTGGATTAGGAATAATGAATAAAGGGGAAATAGGAGGCACAATAAAGAGAATGGAGAAGGGAGTTAAGTTGTGCAAGAAGGGATGGGTGAAATATGACCCCTCATGTTGGGGGTAATTGTGGGTAACTATTATAGTTTTTTGCTCATTTTAAAATTTAAATTGAGCAAAATTATATTAAATAAACAATAAAACACATTTGGGTGCACCTATCTCTACGTGCATCCGGGTGCGTAGTAGACCCATTGCTACAAGAGGGTAATAATCCCATATCCGTCTCCTCTCCTTGCACTAATCACTTCCTTGTCTTTCTTCCACAACCTTTACCCATTTCCATTTTCTCTATTTGTCTCTGTTACCTACTTAATAGTTAATACATTACCTTTTATACAAGCATGCCTAGAAGTAAGAAGCAGAGGTTTGTTTTTCTTGCTATGCCATTGTTCTTGTCAATTTTGAAGCCACAAGGCAAGTTTTGAGCTATAGGGGTCTGTCAGCCTAGGCAATTGATGGATATTTTATCAGCCTAGGCAATGGATGATTGTTTTATTAGCCTAGGCAATAGATGGAGGTTGTGTAAAACTGTAATTACTTGATCAACATAACCATTGATCAGAGATAGGGTAATAAATATCTCTTCATTGTTTGTACAGGAAAACATAATGGTTTTTAAAAAATTTCGATCATAATTGTGATGATTATGATTCATGGGAAGTAATCATTATGCAACTATCCATAAATTTTGCCATAACAAAGAGATAATTAAGGTGCTGGATGCATACCTTTATTGGCTCCTAGCCCTCAGGCCCCTCCAAGGCCTTTGAGTGACTTTGCTGTTTACCTGAATCATGATTAGCACCAAGAATGGATCTTCAAAAATTGAATAAAGAGCAACAAGACTCAAACTTGAGACTGATATTTAAGAGACTGATATTTAAGAACTTAAATACCATTTTTTTAAAAAGGAAAAAAGTTACTGCTGCATCATTGGAATCCCTCTTAACTTATTTACATCTTAAAGCAATGCCGAGAAGTGAGGAAACAAAGTGTCCACTTATGCTCTGTACATATTATAAAATTGGCTGTACGTGGGAGTAGTGGGACAGGATAAAAATGAAATTAGATTGATGATTAGTCCTCTAAATTGGTGACTCTACTTTTAGCTTGAGAATAATCTTTGTGCAGTTTGATTTCAATATTTAAAGAAACTGGCTCACACTTTCTCGGGGATTGTGTTTTAATTGCACAAGGTGATTGACAGCTTCAATAAACTGAGAGCACCCATTTTAGTGGAAAGCAGTAGTTAATACTCTTTAAGCCTTTTTTTTCTTGTTAAAAAGTATGTTTGTAAGCAACAACTTTCACGTTTGCTTGTGATTGAATCAGTTCAATGTTTATGGAAGTGATCGGACTTAATCGCAGTGTTTGAGATTATGTATTCATCCAGTCATATTCAGTAGTTGCATTGAAAAAAGGGATTTAGTTCTTTTGGTTGATTTATGTGATATTCCTTGTAGATTGTTTTATATTTTCACTGGGAAATTCCTTATGAGTGGAAGACCTATCTTTAATTTTATATCAAATGAGTTAAGATTAGGGCCATGGAGTCCAGATGTGGGCTACTGCATTCATTCTTACTGCTAAAAATGTTATAAGTTAGTCTAGATAAGGGACAAAGTGTTAGATTATGGCTAATAAGTTTAGATCAGGAATTTAAATATAAAGAACAAAGCTTAAGAGGCTGCAGTGCAGATCTGTTTCATTACCTTGATTTCATCGTCTTAAAATTTCCACATATTTCTGACTTTGGTAATTTTATATATCAGGCAGTTACGAGTTTATGTTGGCAAAGATCAAATCCTATTGCTGTCAATGAGAAAAACTGTACAGCTGAGGTAGCTCTTGTAGGAGGGGCTGTTGAGGATTCAGTCTTAATGCCGGACCCACTTCCTTCAGCAACATTTTCCAGCAGTTCACAATCAACAACCTTTTCTGGTCCTCGGCGTTCAAGCTCTGCAGTGGAATCGAACTTTGTAGCAACTATGGCGAACAATAATTTGTCTTCAGAGGATACATCTCATAGAAGCTCATTGTGGACAGGTGGAGTATTGCCAAGGTTACATGCAACTAGAAATTATAATTTCAAGGATGACATGGATGTTTTCTCCCCACTTGTCGATGTTCAGCCTATTACACCCTCGCATGATAGACTATGGAATGAGCCTGATGGATCTAGGAAAGATCAACCCAGTGATAACAAAAGCTCTGCACTGTTTTCGAATCGGAAGTTCATGACCTCAGAAAGTGTCAGTGATGTACACCCAATTTTTGATTGGAAACCTGGTCCATCTTCTAAACGGGTATGGAAATTTACTTCTGATTCGACTGATTGTATGAATGTGGATGTGATGGAATTTATAGTATTTTATGAGTGATGTTTTGTTTCTCTTCAGCTATTGAAAAAAGCAATCAGTTTCAGGCTTTCAGTTGATGATTGCAGGACTTAAATTGAGACACTTCTTTTTAGTATTCGCTTTAAATACGACTGAGAAATGTGGGAACATTTTTTTTTTTTTTTGAAGTGAACAAACACAATGTTTGTTCCAAAAATTTAGACAAGGTAATGGTAGTTGTCCATTTTTTGGTGTTTGTGGAAGCATCCACCTTGTTTTGAAGCTATGTTATTAGGTTGCTCACAACCAAAAGGAAGTTGAGCGGCCCAGGCTGTGCATAGGTAATAGCTTTAAATTCTTTTTGCTAGAATTCATTAAACAAATGGTTTTCCATAAATACCATAATTTTCTTTTCTGGAAAGACAAGCACCAGCATTACTACTGTAGTGCCTGTGTTGATCCATGCCGTGGTAGAATGCATTGCTAGTAGATCTTATCTACATTGCTGAATAAGAGGGACCTTGGTCCATTTTCTTTCAGTCTTTGAGATATGATGGAATGTTGGTGACATAATTTTTCGCATACAAAGTCTATAATGAAAGAGAATTCTGACTTGTTTGCATACAGGTTGCCTGGTATGTCGTAGTAGATAGAAAATCTGCAGTGACTTATATCTGTAGAAAAGCAAATTAATGATAAATCTATTATTTTTCTATATTCTTTCCAGTAGTAATCACAGCACACCAGCACCGGCATATCTCTTCTCTCAGTTGATTTTTTTTTTCTAAGTTTCTTCATGATAACTTGTAGACAATTGTGTCCTGACCATAAAATAGTATCTTTCAGAATCAATAAGTTCACTTAGTTGCAGAACTTGATGGCAAAAGATTGAACTATTGTCCGAATTGAGATATTAATCTGCTGCTTTTGCTCTTTCTCAGGATGACATTCATGCAGGGTTTTCTGGTTCTACTCCCAGTGTATCTTCTTCCAGGAGTGATGATTCGTCATCCATTACCCCTCCCGAAGCTTGGGGTGGTGAGAGACTATCAGATAAGCTTGCCCATCATCGTCAATTAGGCTCCCTACCATCGCGTTTTAGCATGCCAACATCTACCAGTACAACTTCAGCTTCAATGTTCAACGGATTGCAAGACCCATCTGCAAGCCAGTCAGCCATGAATTTCTCCACAAGCACTAGTCTTATCTCAGGAAATTTGCGAGCAAAAGATGTATCATCTGGTCAAGAAAATTCACTTGGACCATTGGGACATATTCCCTTTAGTGCTCTCCCTAATATTGGTTCAAAATCCATCACAGGCCAGGCAAATTCTGAAGGTGCTGCTGGAGCGTTATCTTCTTTGAATCTATCTCGAAGATTTTCCACCTATGATGAGAGAATAAGAACTTCTTTATCTCTTAATGATGGTGTTCCTTCTTTGGGTTCACCTAAAACAAAGAAAACAGGGGCTGAAACCCGGGAAGAACTTCATAGTAGCCTGTTGGCTAGATCTGATACAGCATATCCCGCTGAACCAGGGTTGTCTCCAACTACTAACGTACGCACATAGATGAGCTTACTAGCTTTTTCCAATTGTGATAAAAGATGCATTTTCTGATGTGCAATTTAAAAAACTGAAGTAGGTTTTTTTTGTTGTGTGTGTTTTCCTGTTACAGGGAGCTCCAAACTTACACCAGAGAACACCTCAGGCTGACTTGCAGCAAGGATCCTCTAACTTTACGCTTCAACTATTTCAACATACACTTCAAGAAACACTTTCATCCTTCCAAAAATCAATACATGAAGATGTGAGAAACCTTCATATTGAAATTCTAAGGCAATTTCATATGCAAGAGGTATGTGACATAACCCTAGAAACATTTCCTGTTTTCATTTTGTGAATTCATCGTTGCTTTGCCTTGTTCTGTATCATTAATATGGGTAACCTTTCTCTGTATGTGATGGTGCACTGGGCCCTCTCCTCTCCTCACCTGTTGGCTCTTTCACTTTGTTTTACAGGTGGAGGTTTCAAGTTTTATGAATTCAGTTCAGGACAAACTAACTTCACTTACTGAAGAAGTTCAGGCTTTGAAGAAAGAAAATGAACGGCTTCGCCAATTGCTTTGATAACTCAATATCGGCTTTGAATTTTTATTTTTATTACAGAGAAGCGAGAGATGAGGGTTGGGGGGGGGGGGGGTTGGGTGTTGGATTTGGCTAATGGGTTTTTCTTTTTCTTTTTTTTTCTTGTCAATTTTTTTTGTCTGTATATATGCATCACTGAGTGAGTGGTGCAGGGTTTATTTTTATCTAATTTTTATATTTTCTCCAAACTTCCTGAGTCAAGTCAGTGATTTTTTGGCTGAGCTTAACAGGAAGCTGTGTGATTGTGGTTAGATGAAATGAGTGCCAGGGTTCAGCGCTTTTCTATCGACCGTTTTAATTTATCAGTCCACCATGGTGTTAATGTGTTATAGTATTCAATAGTTGTATGGTTTTTAAGTTCTTTCATTTTGGAGAATTCAATAATGATAAATTTTACTTGGGAAGAAAAAATTATCAGTTTATCATCTGATTTGGAGTTAATTTTAGTAAAATGGGTAAGAAAATAAAAGGCAAATGTTGTGTACAGTAAAAGATTTGTTATGTCTTTTAGTTAATGTTAAGTCCACTTAATAAATTTATGATATTGTGCTCATAAGTCATAAGTGATCATTATTATATATGTAAAGACTGATTAAAATGGGTTATGCAGGTAATTTGTTTTAAATATATATTGGGTTAAATTTAATGGTCTTCAATCATGTTAATAAAGAAATTCAATTTGGTCAATGTACAGTGAGTTTTAACTCATATAAGCCCTGTTTGGCTGTTGGCTTTTGACTGGTTTAATTGGTTTGTTGGACTGACTGGAAGTTGTGTTTGTATGTATTGGTGTCTAAGTTGGTTGTTTAAGCCAACTGTTTGGATTAGTGTTTGGTAAAATTAATTGTGGCTGTTGGTTGTTTATTTTTAGAGGGTTTATGGGCCAACAAGCCAAAAGTCAACAAAAAAAGCTGCTCCAGACACCTTTTTTATTTTGACTTAAAAGTTAGCTTTTCAGCCAATTAGCAAAAATATTTTTTGGCTGTTTGACCATATTGAAAAGCTAAAAGTCAGAAGCCAGCCTAAAAGCTGGTTTCCAAACAGGGCCATAGTCAATCGGTAACGACCTGATTTAGATTTTATGTATGCATTAATTTATATATCAGCTCTTAGGATCTTAATATTGGAATATTATATTGGTGTGGTCAAGTAGAGGTCACTAAATGTGGCCATGTGGGTGAATTTTGTGAACTATTTATTCTTTACCCTCTTCCTCTTACCCTATGATCTGGTGAACAACCTATTTTTGAAGTTATATTTCGACCTATGGGATTAGATGAATGAGTTTTGTGAAGTTTTTTATAAGATACGGTGGCGAGTTCTTTACTTGAGTTTTTACGCTCACCCTTAAGCCAACCATACTCATACTATGCAAAAGCTCGACAATTTTAAAAAATGTCAGCGCTAAGCCGCTAACACATTATGGATACTTAGAAAATGGTTGCTCCCTAGGCACACAAGCCCACAGTTTGGCGCCTCTACTGGAGAGTTTCTTAAGGACATTAGTCCTAAAGAATGAGTGAACAAAAGTTGAAAAATCTCGTCATTTCACAATTATCATATTTAACATGAACATATTTATAGGCATAGTTGCATGATGCCCTCCTATGAGTTTTTATTATATTTCTTAATGGGTAATTACAAGTGAGAGAGAGAAAAATGAAAGTGTTGCAAGTAATTGGAACCGAAAGTGGTATTATTTTTTAAGATTAACCGTCTCATAAGAGTGTTTTCAACACTTGAGATAGACTCATGGGGCTTCTTTGTGAACAGCCGGTGTACACCGCCAATTTACTCTCTAATAATAATGACTATAAACATAGTTTAAAGAGTAAGTCAAACCAAATTCAATCTCATACGTCAAAATACAAGCTTGTCAAAATATAGTTACAAAACAAAAGTCAAAGCACATTTACGCAGAACAGGGATAAATACATGCATATGTTGTTTGTGTTGTAATCTGTACAAATTTATAAGTATAGGATGTGATACAAAAATACAGGGCTTATAATCTAAACAAATTCTATAAAGAATAGAAAGAATAAAGGAATGAAGGAACATCCTTGCACTTGTGCACCAAGGATCCTCTTTTTTTAACCATGGTGAGAGCTCGACTAGAAATAAGCAAATTATACTCGATCTAATGTTAGCAATATTACTCATGACATACTTAATTCTTCGTTGTCCTTTTCCTTTCGTTGGACAAAGAGACAAATTAATGTAACAACGTGTCGACCTTGATGAAGAAGCTCCAGCTAGTCTTCGAGCATAGAAACATTTATTCTAGGTGTTGCACATACACTCTGGTACAGGGTACTTGGTAACATCTCTACCTGGTTTGCTTGTTCTGAATTCTGGTTGTCCTAAAGAGTCTTGGTGGAGTTTCTTCATAATTTCATTGAATTCCATCTCAGGCAGAGAAGAATTTACAAAGTAGGGAAGCATGTGTCTCTTATTTGGAGTTATAAGCTTTTTGTGTCCAGCATACGCCCTATGTCCCTGTATAACAAAGTGTTTTAGTGTAAAATTTTGATCACCAAAAATTTACTTGACCCTTTCAAAAACATAAATTAGCCAACCAAAAGATGACTAAACCAAAAAATGGGCTGCAGCATAGTCGGGTTCCACATTAACACACCAAAAACTGTCCAAAGCCATACATTTTAACATTTTACTCAAAACCAAACAATGTAAAATGGGAAAACAGTTATAACTATAACTAGCTTAGCCCCGTGCGATGCACGGCTTTACTAAAAATTATAATAAAATTAATAAAATGAAGAACATGAACATGTTAATTTACAACAAAGGAAAAAGATTAATCAAAAATTTTTAAAGTGATTATATTTAAAGGGTAAATAGTAAGAAAGATAAATTTTAGTTAGGGTAATGAAATGAAAGATAAAATTGTATGGTATTAAATTATGGTTTTTTTTTTTTTTTTGAGGAAGTATTAATTATGGTATTAAATAGAGAAGTAGAAATGTGAGATTAGGAGTGAAATAGTGGTGTGAGTTTTTTTTAGTTTAAAAAAAGATATTTATTTGTTAGATTATTAATTATTATGGTATTAAATATAGAGAAGTAGATTAAGGAGGTAAGAGGAGGGAAAATGGGAGGGAAGGGGGGATTTTTTTAGTGGTAAGAGTTTTAGATAGATGGACCCTTTAGTGATGAAACTTTCTAATGCAGGAATATAATGGAAAAAACAGCTTATATCTATATATCTCCTTCACAAAGGAAAGCAAAATTCTATTGATAAAGATACCTGAATAGCATGTCCCATGTTTCCCCCATGGGATGCCATGAACACATCACTTTTCTCACATACTATATAGTCGATGGCGGCCATGGAAGAAGCTCTATTCACAAATGGCTCTAATTCCCCAGGCAATGCAAGGTCTTCTTTGTTGTAGAAGAACGGGAATTTTGTAATGAGAGGAAGCAAGGCATCTTTGCCACCAAGTGGCAAGCCTCCAGCCCAGTATATTCTAGCACTTTCAGGGGCACCAAGAGCTTTGAGTAATCTGTAGCGCAATAATAATAAGAGAATAAAAAGAGGTTCATCATCTACGTTCAACAAAAAAAAAACATTGAATGTAAGTCAAATAAACACTTACCGAGCAACTTCAAAGGCATTCAAGGGACAAAGGCCAGCAAGCTTTCTGTCATGGGAAGTCATGTTGGACTTGGCTGTAAGGAGCTTAGGACGTTTCCTCCTCTCATGGTTTATCATATCATCATACTCTTGGTTTAAGCCAGGTGAACAACCAGTTCTAATCCATACATCCTTCTCCATGCGCAAATGAAGAGCTACATAAGGCCCTTTGCTGCTCATCCTCTCGGCAATCTTGTTACCAAAACGTAAAATGTGTGGAGCAAACTTAAGTGCATGAAATGCAACCTGATAGATAGGGCATAACAACATTGTAAAAAACAAGGTTCAAATTCAACTTAAAACTACAGTAATAGTTGACTATGATATTAATATGATACCTTACAGCGCAGCTTCTGAAGATCAGAAGGGAGATCCTTGGAGAGCCTGGAATCCAGACCACGTAATAGCAAAACACCATGCTTTCTCAACTGCAAGGATATCAAAGAGAAATCCTGTTAAAAATAATTTGTCAATCTAACACTATGCTAATTAGTGATTATTAGTATCTAGATTTATGCAAACAAATTAAAGTAATAATCAAGGGTAGCTATGAGTAAATTAACATCTAACAGTTCTAAATTTAACATTTTTGGAGAAGATGATTATGTATAAGGCATTCACTTTGATGTTGAATTATCTAGATGGTCGTGCAACCAAAAGCTTAAGCTAGTGGTTGAATACCAAAAATTGGTTTTACACTCTATCAAGCCCCCCTCATATCAAAGTCCGTTGGTCTTGAAATTTGGATGTAGAATGGGTCTTCCCTTACCGATCTCTAAATATTTCACTTTGAAATGAGGGGTGCATGAGCTCCGAAATTGATTCTTGTCATGCTGACTTTGCTACAATGTTAAAAGATCATCTCAACCAAAACATTAAGTTGATGGACATGATGGTTAAAGCTCAAAATTTGATTTTATCTCTATTAGAATGTATATTAATTTCTTTTCTTTTTTTTGAAATTCCATTTGTTACCCGGTCCTAACAATTTTGAAGCCCAGGGCAATTTCATAAATAGAGACCCTTAATTTATCATCACTTGATGTCTCATTACGAATTCAGGTTTAAATTAAGCTAAGCTAAAATAGGAAGAGAGTCCTAAATTTAATAAATTAAAAAAAGTTTGGGTAAGGTACTCGTGGAAGATAATGGCGACGGAACCAGTCAGGGGTGGCATGAAATGGAGTTTGACTCTCCTCCACCGGTTTAGTCCTCAATACCGTTGATGGCAGTGATGAAAGTATTCGTACGTCATCTGCAAGCACTCTCTTGAACTGCTCCAAATCAAATATATCTGAGAATTCACTGACCTCCACATCAATCCATCAATCAATCAATTTTTAATCAACCAATCCAAATTTAGAAATAGAAATTGAAAACAGAAAATGGTTTTATATATAGAAAAAAAAAGGGGAAATTTTATATAGAAAGAAAGAAAAGGAGAAAACCTGTCATCATTCCAAACGATGTTAACTTGAAGAACAGGAACAATAAGGGTAGCTCCAAGAATTCTAGCAATGACAACAGCATCCACAATTTGATTCCTTTGTTGATTCATTCCCCCACTCACAACCACCATCAAATACTTATCTCTCATTGTATCAAAGTTTGTCCTCTTGTACTCTTGGCTAAATTCTAAGCATGGTTTATACCCTAACCCTAACCCATCTGGTTGTGTCCAGAAAGAAGAAACCTCTTTATCACTATCACTATTATTATTGTTGTAATTATAATGCTCCATTTGTGCAATCTTCATCCCATTCTCCTCCTGCTCCTGCGGACTACAGGGGATTGGAATTGGAAGTAAGTGGGTCAACGGGTCTAGATTTTTGAGGTTAAAATAGAGCTTCATCATACCCAACAAACCCAAAACGAAGAGTATTATAAACCATAATAAGGAATAGGATGAGTTCTTTATCAAAAATCCACTGAATTTCATTCCTCTCTTTCTGGATTTCTTAGGAGATTCAAGTAGAGATTGAAGTGAAGAAGATGATAGCGAATTAATCACTTGAGATGGTACTGTTATATACGATTGCTTCCTTGATTTCCCCATTTTTCCCTCCTTTCCAAAATCAGGAACTAACTAACTAACTAATAACTTTGTTTTTGTTTAATTGTTGTTTTTTAAACAATTCAGGAGCTCACTCAATATGATACTAATTTGTTTTGAGGATAATAATTTTGAAACATTACAAGCTGTAAACAGAAAGCAATGGCGGCGAGAAACAAAAACAGCTAAATAAATCAAATACAAAAAGGTGGGTAGAGGAGAGGGGTCAAACGCGGCTAATGCAAGTAGTGGGGCTGGTCAATGAAGATGGTCGATCAATTCTACACGGCATCAGACGGCTGAAATTAAAATCAAACAAACAATGAATCAACCAAATCCACAGATAAACCCTAATTACTCACAGACAAAAAAAAAATCATTTAAATGTAATTAATTGAATTCAAAGAACCTGGTGAGAAGGAGATGGAGGTGAATAAGAAGATCAGCTGTTGAAATGGGAGATTTCTCCCACTTCTTGCTGTCTCCGCCATTATTTTTTACTCCTTTTGCCCCCCTACTCAAGAGAGAAGTGTGGGTTACTCCATATTAAATGAAATGTGTTATTACGATCAGGTCTGCTCATATTAATTTCGTTTGCCTTTATCATTTCTCTGACCAATATAATGTTGTTAATATCAAAATATTTTATTTTGTTAATTTTCAAATCATTAAGAATTTATACTAAAATCTTTTTATTGATGTAATAGAAATTCATATATACATTCGGGTGTATGGTACACCAATGGTGATTATTTTAAAATTTAAAATGAGCAAAAAAATTTAAAATGAGCAATAAAACACATTGAATGTACGTAGCTCTACGTACATCCGGATGTATGGATGCGTTCTCTTCAACTAATTCGATCTGACCTGATTAAACCTTTTAAATCTGACTTAATTATAACTTATTCGACCTGACCTTTGATTAAACTTGATAAGTTATGAGACATGATAAAAAACAAAGTTGAAGATAACACACCCATAATAAACCCATTGTTGATGTAATGATTTTATATTATATACTCCGTATTTGTTTTCAATTGATTTATAGTCTAACAAAATTTCAAATTTATCAAATATTATTTGATCAAACCTTGTATAACACGAGACTAATCTAGTACTAGGGGTGTTCATAATCGGGTACTCGGGTTTTCGGGTACCCGAAAGAGCGGGTACCCGAAGTTTCGGGTAGTGAACCAATCGGCCCATGACCCGACCCGATAAAACCGGGTACCCGAATTCGGGTACCCGGTTTTATCGGGTCGGGTCTCGGGTACCCGGATTATGAAACTTTTTTTATAAAACACAAGATTTTACCGGGTCGGGTCTCGGGTACCCGGGTACCCGACTACCAAATTAAAGAAATGTACTTTAAAATATATTATTTTTCCATATTTTTACTTAAATTTTTTATTTAAAAAAATATTTACGGGTCAACCGGGTACCCGACTAGTGCATGGCCCGGCCCATTACCCGACCCGACACTTATGATTTTTAGCGGGCCGGGTACCCGGCCCGAAAAATTTGAAATTTTTTTAAAAATACCCGATAAAAATTACCGGGTCGATGGGTCTTCAGGTCGGGTCAAGCGGGTCGGGTTTTTGTTGAACACCCCTATCTAGTACGGAGTACTCTGTAATACTTTCGTATTTTAAAATGGAAAAAGTAACAGAAGGAATGAAAGAAAGGTAACGTTTTAAAAAAAGCAAATTAAAATTAAAAGTTATTACAAAACTACAAAAGAAAAAGGCAGTTAAGTTTTTCTTTAAGTTTAAGCGACGCTGACCAAAAAAGGACTTGTCATTGCAATTTCTTTTTCCTCTTTTTTTTCAAGGGGTCATTGCAATATTTGGTACTCATTCTGTCCTTAAAAGATTGTCCTATTCACTTTTTCTCATTTTAAATGAAAATATTTTCAAATACATGTAATAAAAAATTATAGGAATAATTACATTAATAGTTACCAACTATTGCATTTTTTATTTTATAGGTACCAACTTTTGATTATTCAACAGCAGCACGAACTATTACATAAAATTGCAACGATAGGTATGGATGACCTATAAATAAGTATGAATGACCTATAAATTGCAACAACATTTAGGTGATATACCTATCCTTGCAACTTTATGTAATAGTTCGTGCTGCTGGTGAATAATCAAAAGTTGGTACCTATAAAATAAAAAATGCAATAGTTGGTACCTATTAATGTAATTATTCCAAAATTATAATAATTAAATATTAAAAAGCACACATTGAGCCGAATTAAACGAGACCTTATTTGATTATATTTTTCCTTACATATATAAAATTATAAAGAATCAAAGTTACCAAATAAAAAGTGGCAAAAATCAATTTGGGACATTCTTTAAGGGACAAGGACTAAACAAAGTACAAATAATCATAGAATCACTCAAGAGAGACCAAGCAAAAACTTGAAGTTTCAGTAATCAGTAGTACAAGTACATTTATTATCCATCAAATTCATTGTTTCATTGTCATGTACTCCCTCCGTAACATAAAAATGGCAACGATTGTTTTTTAACGCATTTTAAAAAAACGGTTTGAGGGTTTAAACGATTAAATTAATCAAAATAATTTTGATATTAGTAACTTATATTCATATTCTTACTTGTGTTAAAACCATTTTAATTAATTCATTTGTTTACACCCTTAAATCGTTTCCTCAAAATACGTGAAAAAATAATTGTTGTCATTTTTATGTTACGGAGGGAGTACCAATGATTGTGGATCCTAGTGGTAGTAGTAAAAGTTAATTTCATGTTTAATAAGATGTCAAATTGAAAATTCATATCACTAATGCTATGTTTAATTCACCTGATATTTGTTGATCTGATCTAATTTGATTTAAACTTATTATTTGATTTGACTAAACTTTAACCGCTTATATATGCATGATAATATATAACGAAAAATTATATCAATTGAGATCTTATTTTATTTAAATTAATGAGTAGTTTTTTAATATGTAATGTTAATAATATTTTTTGTTCCAAAATTAAAGATACTTAAAGTTTAAAAGCATCAAATTTAATTATCTAATATGAACCTATTTTTTCTAATCTGACCTGAAATAAGTAAAAATAAGTTGAATCAAACAAGGCCTAAATAAATGTATTATATTTTTTTGTGTTTTTTTTTTTTTTTTTTTTTGTTGGTGAAGTTGAATGTTTTCAAGTAGTTTCAAGCAATAACAACTCCCTCCCTAGCTTTTTTTTTTTCTTTTCTGGGCCCTAATGATTTCCGCAAGCAAAATTTGATTTCCGCTAATTTTACCTACAAAAAAATACTCTTAATTGGTTCCTTGATGTGCGTTTATCAACATAGAACCTGTGAAAATCATCCATGAGACACAGTTTTCAATAAAAATATCTTTAGAGTTTAGATACGTGTAATAAAAAATAATAAAAATAATAAAATAAAAAAGGGTTTTTCTTAAAAATACCCATTAGATTTTGCAAATTTTCATATGTACCCTTTTTTAGGGTTTCTTATGTGTACCCATAAGATTTCTAAAAATTCTCAATCGTAGCCAATTTTTTTTATGATAGCAAACGAACGTTAACATCACCCTTAAGTTAGTTGGAAAAGAAAAACAAAAACCAAAATAAATATATGTATAAAATTATAGAAATAATTGGTTTTTGTAAAAGCCAATATGGAGCAATCTTTAAGGAACGGATGGAGTAGTAATTGCTTTTATTTCAATTGAAAATAGAAATAATTGGTAAAAAGTCCGGTAACATTTACATGATATGTGTTTAAATGTTGTGAAACTATTGGGTCAGACCGTCTCACTTAATGTTACTGTCAGACGGCTGATCCACAGACCACAACAAAGTATTGGTATTTTCCAAAAAAAAAACCCAATTTATTTCGCCAAAAGCCATACACATAAAACTCCTCTTAATTTCATATTGCCAAACAAAAAACCCAATTCATTCTCTAAAAAAGAAATGGCAACCCCCTCATTACCCAACTCAACAATGTCAACAACTCACAACTCAGAAAATTCGAACTCAAACAGAGAACCAATTTGAACCCCAAATAATTAAACACTAAATCGAACCCCAAATGGAGCGGTGGTGTAAGGTGGTACGCAGTCGTGATTGAGACTTCGTGGGTTCGTGGTGGTAGGTGAATGGGTGGGTTTGTGGGGATGGATTTGGCATTACGGTGGCAAGGTTGGGTGGTTAGTGGTGGCTGGGTTGGTGGTTGGCATATGGTTGTGTTTGTGAAGGGTAGAAGATGATGTTTAGATGACGATGATAAGATGCAAAGATGAAGAAGATGTGCATATATAAAAGAATGGACAACAAGGATGATGGAGAGCAAGAAGAAAGATGAACGACAGTTGGATTCCAGGTTAAATGTGTTTTTATCCAGGTTACTCATCATTTGGTCCAGATTAGTTAAATTTTCGTCTAGGTCAGTATTCCAGGTTAGGGTCAATTGCAATTTCGTGCAGGTTAATTTTATTTTTTTTTTTATCTAGGTTAGTACTTATTTTGTCCAGGTTAGTGCTTATTTTCTCCAGCTTAATGGTTATTTGACCAGGTTAGTGGTTATTTGACCAGGTTAGTGTTTATTTTGACCAGGTTAATGCTTATTTCGTCCAGGTTAATGCTTATTTCGTCCAGGTTAGTGTTTATATTTTCCAGATGAGTATAATTTTTCAGTTAAACTCGTCTGACAACATCATTCTGTCAGACTTGTCTGACACAATACATTTTCTTAAATGTTTAGTTAAACGTCAAAATCCTAGATTCCTAGTGACCAAACCCTTACATTATACTCCATCTGTAAGATATCCGTAACTGCAACGATTTCATATTTTTTTTTTCTCTATACTTTATATTAAATCGTTACAGTTATTTTGTTACGGCGGAGAGCGTACATATATGTTAGAATACAACCGGATATATGTACATCTAAGGACTAAATTGTAAAAACAAACAATAGAAAATTAAGCGTGCAAAATGATTTTACTCATCTATCTATCTATCTATATACTATACTATAAGACAAGCAAATCAATGTGGAGCTGACAAGTGTCTCCCATTGATTTGTTTATCTTATCTTAAAAAAAATTTGGAGTAAAAAAGGAAACAATCTATATTCGGATATGAGAATGCTATAATCAACCTAAAAAACCCTATATATACTATACTATAAGACAAGCAAATCAATGTGGAGCTGACAAGTGTCTCCCATTGATTTGTTTATCTTATCTTAAAAAAAAATTGGAATAAAAAAGGAAGCAATATATATTTGGATATGAGAATGCTATAGTCAATCTAAAAAACCTATAGTCAACTAATTGATTGCTTGAATGCTATATGAGAAAAGGAAACAATACAGTAATCATATAAATTAAAAAAATTAAATAAAAAAATCCCACTGTCAATCAATTGATTGATTAAATTGAATTGAATAAAAATGGAAATAATACAATAGAAAATAAATTAATTTTAATCAATGGTAAAAAAAAATTTGGTTGAATGAATGTTATATTCGGATATTTTAACTCATTGATTGATTAAATTGAATTGAATAAAAATGGAAATAATACAGTACAAATAATCAATGGTAAGAAAAATATTTGATTGAATGAATGGTATATTCGGATATTATATTAATTGATTGATTAAATTGAATTGAATAAAAATGGAAATAATACAATACAAAATAAATTAATTTTATAAAGAATATATCATATATAAATAAATAATAGAAGTTTTACGGTATTCATGGTATATTTGGACATTTTTTAAATATGCTAAATTAATTTTTACTTATTCCAAATTTTGTATAGTCTGCAACTTTCCAGTACATCACCACCGTTGGCTTTGTATAGTCTGCAACTTTCCAGTACTCACCATTGGCTTTGTATAGTCATTCCATTTTTACATATTTTTGCATATACTATACTATTTTAATTGTCTTAATTAATTGACAACTAATTGGTCAATATGTCATATGTCAATTAATTTGTACTAATGTCAAGCAATTAGTATACGTACCATTTTAATTAAAAAAATTGTTAGTTTCTTACCCCAAAATAAATATATGATTAAAGATTGCACATATTTTAAACTTATATAAATATGTACCAGTTTCAATCAACACTAACACAATTGTAAAAATAATTAACACCACCTCATTGGCAAAATAATATTTACTTTGTTAAATCAAAATGTCATTTATTATGGTATCTGATATCACCCCTCTTAAAGAATCATGGAAAATTAAAGTTAGAATTGTAAGGTTATGGTATCAACCGGATTACAACAACCCCAAAATAACTAGCTCAATTGAGTTAGTACTAGCTGATACAAATGTATACGAATTTCTACTTAATTTTGTGTCCATATTTTTATGTGTTTATGTATACTAATTAATTTTATCTGTGCCATTAAGGGGTCAAAAATACAAGTAATCATTAAAAAAACATTAATTTCAAGGTTTGAAGGGCTTGTATATGAGGGCGCTTCCCGTATTATCTCAGCTCCCACTTTGGAGTGGGTAATAACACTGGTAAACATAGAGCTACTCGGCATATCTACAAAATCAACTTTTTTTTCAAGACAATTGTGAAGGAATGTGAAGATGCTCAAATTCCTCGACATAGTTTTGATTTTGTCTCCTTTGATAAAATCCTTCAAAAACGGGAAGATGACGTATTTTTAGTGGATAAGATATTTGATTGTTGATATTATGATGATTTATTATTTTTCATATTGTAAAAATTAATGAACGGACTTTTCCACTCAAATATATATAGATGTTATTTGAGAACTCATTGGAATGGGCGATCTTATCAATGTGTCTAAAGATGATACTCCGAATTACAAGTTTGCAGTCAAGCTAGAAGACTTGAAGTAAGAAAGAATCTACATATTAATATGTTCTTAATCATATTAGTTTTATCTTATATATTTGTTAATGTTATTAATGTTGTATTATATAGCAAGAACACATTGAGTTGTACTTTATGGGGGAAATATGCCATTCAAATATCCAGCTACAATAAAGATGACATCAAATGGTGCATAATTATTGTAATACAATTTGCAAAAGTTAAGATTTTTCGAGGTAATATATTGCATGAATCGTGTTTTATTTGAATTTCCATGATTATTTATCATTATTAACTTAAACCTTTAATTTTTTTACTTGCTTTTTTTGGTAATAGATGACGTTTCTTTGTCAAACTCTTTATTTGCGACAAACCTATTCATCAATGAGGATATACCTGAAATTCATGAATATAAGAAAAGGTATTTTACATTCTTTATGTAGTTATTCTAATGATTATACTATAATTGCGTATTAATATAGTTTTTGTTTTATTATGTAGCATCGATAATGGAGATGATTCTCATTCGGTTGTAATAACTCATTTGTCAAGTCAGAATTCACATTCTATATTAGATGAATTTTTAAATTTGTCTGAGAGAAAACAATTAGATGAGATATGTGAGGCCAAAAAGGTAAATAAAGAATGTTATTATAATTTCTATTATGTTAATGTCTATTAACTTGATATACGAATTACTCATTTAATTTATTTTTTTACTTTATGTAGGAGTGCTTTTGTGTGACCTTTGCTACCATAATTGGCATTGAAGACGAGAACAAATGGTATTATAACTCTTGCAAAAACTGTAACAAGAAAGTTGACTATGAAGGTGGTGGAAAGTATTGGTGCTTAAAGTGTGACTCACATGTCAAGTCTGCGTCACCAAGACACTTTTGTATATATATTTAGTTTATTAAGTTTTTGATTTCAATGCGTAAATGATGATAATGGACTTGACAATTTGTTTAGGTTCAAAGTCAATATAATAGTTGAAGATGACAGTGGAACTTCCAATTTTGTCATGTTTGATAGAGAGGTTTTTCAAATATTGCAAATATCTGCAATGAATTTGAAAGATAAATTAAAGAAGAGTGTGGGTTTTTAATTTGGGAAAAGAAGAGTGTGGGTTTTTTTTGGGAAAGAAGATTGTGGGTTTTATTTCTCTTTGTTCTTCTACAATTTCAAATGTGAATATGATATGATAAGTTAATTTTTTTAACAAAAAAAATAAAATTATGACTAACAAGGAAATACTGATTCATCAATATATTTTTCCCCAAGTGTACAAAATTAAACAAAGTCAAAGTTATTTGGACAATTAATATCGTCCGACCTAGTTATTTGTTCAGACAGTCTGACCTAATAATTTTATTTTAATTAAAATTTTATATTTTTTAGAGAATAAATTTTATAATTTAATAACACGTAAATAGTTTTAATTTACTTATCGTGATTTTCCCCCCAAAATAGTATATTTTCTCATATTTATTATTATAAGCTGTGCATCGCACGGGTAATGTACTAGTTTATCTCTATAGTTCTATTTCTTTGTAACAAGTTAGTTGTATTTTGCTTATTATATTCGTTAATTGCAATTTACTTTTTTTTTTCCTGAAACTTGCTCATTTTATTTGAATGTTCCTCATTTTTTAGCAGGTTAGTTGTAACCCAGATTGCTAAACATAATTTAATGTTGATGATTTTTTCTACATATTGCTCATTTTATTTTAATGTTACTCATTTTGTAATAGGCTTGCTAGTTGTAACACAGATTGCTAAATTGCTCATTTTATTTGAATATTGCTCATTTTTACCGCATATTGCTCATTTGATTTCAATATTGTTCATTTTTTCTACAAATTGCTAATTTTATTTCAATATTGCTAATTCTTTCTGCAGATTGCTCATTTTTTTTTTACGCATTTGACATTTAAACTATTTACAATGTAAAATTTCTCTCTTTTTTTTTTTATTCGGATTGCACATTTTTTTATAATACATTTCATATTAATAACGTCCTTGTCAAAATTTTTACATAATGTCAAATCTTTACTCAATTTTCTTGTCCAGATTGCTCATTTGAGAGTTAGATTTTGTTATCTCTCTCTCTTTTTTTTTTTGCCAGAAAAATCGTATTGTATTCGAAAAAATGTTTTAAAGATTGTCTTCTACATACATTGGCTCCCTTGCAAATGAATATTCTACATTTAAAGATGAAATTTAATTTTCCTCCATTACTCAAAGTAAGCAAATGACAACATTTAAAGATGAATTTTAATGTTCATGATCTTCGTGAGTTGAATTTTGTGTAGTTTAATTCATGTTTGCATAGTATGGAATTGAAATTGTTAAAATTGCGTGAAAAAATGGCATTTTCCGTTTGAAACTACTGGTTTGGTGGATAGAGAATGTGGGGTTTTAGGAGAGAGAAAATCCGAGTTTAAATATTTATATGTTTTGCATTTTTAATCTTTGAACTTTTTAATATTTATAAAAAGATCCCTGGCTGAAAATAATTTAGTAGGAGGGAGGTTTTTTTAAAATTATTTTTTCTAATATACATGTATATTTTATGGATCATACACAAATTCTTATTTTTTGTTAGGGGTAATAAATTCTAAATTTTATAGGATGCGTTGCAACTTGCAACATTATTGGAGTATTTGTGACGCTCATATATTATTCGTAGATCTTATTCATCCAATCAGAATTTTATATGCATATTATCCAATGATATCTTTCTAGAATGGATAATATACACATTATAGTATTATCCGATTAAGCACAAAATTTACATACATAGACGGAGTATATACTATTATCTAGTGGTGGAAAAAACTGACATGATCTGCGCTAATCCGACACGAAATCGATCCGTTATTAACGAGTTTGGGTCAAAAGGTTTTATTTGGAACTCTTTCCCTAAATAGTGTTAAGAATAATCTTAATTCCCAAAATGCTGCTACTTTTTCTTTAATTCCCAAATTACCGTCCACGTAGACGGTTCAATGAATTTATTTATTTTTTTCAATTTTTGTGACAAAACCGCTACTCCCAGTAGCGGTTTTACTGAAGAAAACCGCTACTCCTAGTAGCGGTTTGTCCTAGTTAAAAAAAAAATACAAGTTTCTTAGGTAACCTATTGGCTTTCAACCTTTACAAAAAAATACTGCACATAAACTGCTACTGGTAGTAGCGGTTTCTTTATCTGAGAAAACCGCTACTGGTAGTAGCGGTTTTTAGACAAACCGCTACTGCCAGTAGCGGTTTTTAGACAAACCGCTACTGCCAGTAGCGGTTTTTCATTTTATAAAAATGATTTTTTTTCCTATGCTGACGTGGACGATAATTTGGGAATTGATATAAAAGTGAATGCATTTCGGGAATTAGGAAACTTCCCAGCATTATTTATGAAAAGTATTCTTTTATTTGACTCGTTTAATTAAACGGGTTGACTCGGCCCGTTTATTAAATGGATTGATACGACCCATTTATTAAACGGGTCAGTTTAGGGTGAGGGTTTCAACCCGTTTAAGTAAACGAGTTGACACAACACATTTACATTAAAAATGACAACTTAATATGCAAAAACACACATGACCCGCCAACCCGACACAAAATCGACCCGTTATTAACAGGTTGACATGAACCCGACTCAACCCGATTCCCGCCTCTACTATTATCCGAGAAGCACAAAATTTATATACAAATCCATTAAAGTCCTCAATCTTATACATTTATATATATATATACTCCCTCCGTAACACAAAAATGTAAACTTTTGCTAAATATGGGTGTAACACAAAAATATCAACTTTTACAAAACTTTCTATATATGGCAAAAAAAACTTCATACAATTTACACATTTGCCATTACTTTTACATGGGAGTCCGTGTTTTCTTATTTATTTCTCTCTTCTCTACACAATTACAACACAATTAACCCACATAAAACTTTTACATGGAGTCCGTATTTTCTACAAAGTTTACATTTTTGTGTTACGGAGGGAGTATATTCAAATTATAAATCTAAATAAAAAGAAATATATTTTTCATGCAAAATGCTATATAGTATAATATGAAGTTTAGTCAACTATATTAGAATGAATGATAGTATAATGTGATTCAAATTATTCTATCTTTCATAAATTACATATAATAATCATTCAATGATCAAGGCAAACAACAACCGTTATTAACTTTTCCAGAGTTTAAGTAACAAACGTTGACTACATCTCACATGATACTCCTTAGATACCTCTACATTTCATGGTGTTATGTCAAATACACTCATAATTTGTATTAAAAATAAGGAATAATGGAATCTAATAATCCCACATTTAGTCGGCCTGAAAGTAACAAACCTACTTTTTGAATTAAAAAATAACAAACCCACCTTTAAGTTTTATTTGTTTTCGGTGCACCCTACCGGTTTATGACTTGATGTAAGAGGTTGAATTGCGACGTGATAATCCCTCATTGGTTGATTTTTTTTTGGTTTAATTAACCTATTAATTTTTTAAAACCAATGAGGGATTGTCACATTGCAATTCAACCTCTTACATCAAGTCACAAACCGGTAGGGTGCACCGAAAACAAATAAACCTTAGGGCCTGTTTGGAAAATTGGATTTCATTTGAAATTCTGGAATTGGGCTGATTCTTTTGTTTGGCAACTATTAGAAATTGGAATTGGAATTGTGTCAATTCCAGCCCAATTCCAAGCCCATTAAAAAAGGCTATCTACAATTTCTCACCTCACCCCTGTCATTTCAAATCCAACCAGCCCAAAAAAAATAGGTTTTCTAAAAAAAATACTCGATCATTTCTCTCTCTCCTGTCTCAATCTTTCGTTCTCTTTGGCTCCTCCATTTCAACCTCCATGGAATCATGTCAATTCTAAGATTTAGATCGATGTAACCCTCTCTTACAAGGTATGATTTTCGCTTGAAATTTTTCGTTATTTGTTCGATTTTTTAATTTTTTTTTTGGTAATTTTGTGTGGCTTGTTCGAATTGTTAGGTTTTTTCTTTGATTTTTTGTGGATTGTTCCAATTTTTAGGTTTTTTTCTTTGATTTTTTTTGTGGCTTGATCGAATTTTTAGATTTTTTTCTTTGATTTTTGTGGCTTGTTCATATTTTCTGTTCAAATGTTGAAGTTTTCTTTCAATTCTTTATTTATTTATTTTGAGGTTTTTTCTTTAGTTTTTGGTTCGATTTTTTTGGCTTATTGTTTACTTTTTGTTCAATTTGCATAGATTAATATCTATATCATTCAACTGTATCATTCGAAGTTGTAGAGTAATTCGTTGTAGAGTATTTTTCATAAGCTATCTTCTAAAACCTAGTTTAGTGCTACTATTGCTGCTGTGCTACTGTTGTTGTTGCTGCTGTGTTACTGTTATTGTTGTTGTAGTTGCTGCGAAGTGCTGTTGTTGTTTCTGTGGTGTGCTGTTGTTGTTGCTGTGTTGTCTTGTTGTTGTGCTATTGTTGCTGTTGTTGTGATGTGTTGCTGCTGCTATTGCTGTGTTATGTTGTTGTTGTGCTATTGTTGCTGTTGCTGTGATGTGCTGCTGTTGTTGCTGTGATGTGTTGTTGTTGTGCTACTGTTGCTGTTGCTGTGATGTGCTGCTGTTGTTGCTGTGATGTGTTGTTGTTGTGCTACTGTTGCTGTTGCTGTGATGTGCTGCTGTTGTTGCTGTGATGTGTTGTTGTTGTTGTTGTGAATCCCCGTAAGCACATAGTTGTTAATAAGACTAATGCTTAAGATTAGCCTTATTCAATAACTGTCATGCTGCAATTTTTATGGCTGAGTTTTGGTTATATTTTGGGGTTTTAGGAAGATAATTTATTTGATTCTTTTTTCAGATTTGATTCATGGTTGTTGATGGGGGGTATGGAGTCTGATTAAGTGCATAATACTTTGTTCTGATTTGATTACTAATGTTGTTCAGGAAAGTAATTCCTGATCTGATTTTAAAGGTTTTATATATGTTCAAGTAATGAAAAAAATATATGGAATAAAGTATGCAACAATAATAGTAGTACTGGGTTTGAATGAAATTATGATGTTTTTTTAGGAGAACAAAAATGCTACCCTATGCCGCAACAAGTTCATAGAGAAGTGGGGTATATATATATATATATATATGCAATTTATTTGGTGTAGATAGAGTCGTTGGAGATGGTTCAGATTAATATGATGAAGCTGCAGATATGATGGAGGGAAGTGGTTAGTGAAGTGCACTATAAACAGACTTTGTCGACTTTGATCCCACTGATTTAGAGTTTTTACTTGTCTGAGGCATGGAATATTATTGCCTTAATTTGCTACTGTAGATGATTATGAAAATATAGTGATTTATTTTATTAGGTGTAGATAGAGCTATTGGAGATGGTTCAGAACAACACGATGAAGCCGCCGATATGATGGAGAGGGAAGTAGTTAATGAAGTGCACTATAAACTCACTTTGTCGACTTTGATCCCACTGATTTGGAGTTTTCACTTGTCAAAGGCATGGAGTATTGTTGCCTTAATTTCACTATTGTAGATGGTTAAGAAAATTTAGTGATGTATTTTATTTGGTGCAGATAGAGCTGTTGGTAATGGTTCAGAACAACATGATGAAGTTGCAGATATGATGGAGAGAGAAGTAGTTAATGAAGTGCACTATAAACTCACTTTGTCGACGTTGATCCCACTGATTTGGAGTTTTGACTTGTCAGATGCATGGATTATTGTTGCCTTAATTTTGCTATTGTAGATGATTAAGAAAATTTAGTGATGTATTGTTGCCTTAATTTTATGATGATTATCATTTGCATTTCATCAATTATGGCAATGGAATATCGAGGTTTCGCTAAATGTTTTAGTAGTACTTGGAATTCTTTGTAATATGGGCCAACTTGAAAATCTTATGTCAAGTCATGGTTTAAAACTTTACTCTTAAATATTGCTCTTAAGCCAAATTAGTTTTTTAATAATGCAATTGCAAGTTGCAATGTTATCCAAACAATAGCATAGAATTGAAATTTGAGAATCCAATTCCAATGTTTTCCAAACACATACACGGAATTGAAATATTGGAATTCAATTTCTCAATATCCAAATGTGCTTAAGAATTTGAAATTGGAATTCAAATGCTTGATTTCAATTTCTAGAATTAAAATTCAATAATTGAAATGAAATCTAAGTTTCCAAACGCTGCCTTAAAGGTAAGTTTGTTATTTTTTAATCAAAAAATAGATTTGTTACTTTCAGGCCGACTAAAGGTGGAATTATTAAATTCCTTTATTCCTAAAAATAACAACATTTAGCAATTTTATTGTTCATGAATTATTATTAAACCTCAGGAGTACTAGGTGAAAACTGAAAGTTTGTTGGATACCATGTTAAAAGTTGGATGTTTATGGAGATTATAGGCAATCCGCTCCTAGGTTAGTGGCTTGACCTAGGTTAACAAACTTGTATATACCGCAGGACTTTGGTAAGACCAGATCATCAAAAGAAAAGTTACCCCAAAACTTGTAAAAGTTAAAAAAATTTAGATTGTGGCCATAAAAAAAAAAAATTTAGATTGTGGATAATCATGTATTAATAGTTTTTTTGGGTTCTGCAAAGCTTTGTTTTCGGCCTTGAGCATGGTTTTAAATCTCGGTTTCGGTTGCCATCGCGGTAACAGTTGCGGAAGCGCATTCGCAGGCAATGCGGATGGCTCGCGGCCGTTGCGGCCCAATATATCGATCGCAGTAAGCTCAAAAAGCTTTACAATACGGTCGCGGTGCGATGATGCAGCCTTGATTTAATACCATGGCCTTGAGTCGTACTAACTCTGCTTGCAGACGGGCACACCTGCACGACTCTCCTTTCTCATGCACAGTGTCATTCGATCTCATGATATCTGATCTTCTCATAACCATTATTATCTGCAACTAATTTAACTTTCTGGCCTTCGGATGAATATTATGGGAACCAAGGAAGCAAAACTAAAGAAAAGAAACAAAGTTTTTTTGGTGTACTTTAGAATAAAGTTGTGTTTTTGATACATATTATGGGTTGTTTTATGTTTAATTTTTGGCATATGACAAGAATTATTTTGCAAATCTAACAAATATTCCAATTAATTTTACCTCTCCTACAAACAAGTTACATATTCATAAAAAAACTAAAATTTGAATTATCATTGCATATTCAACAAGATTATGAACCTAACATGATCGAGAATGCAATAAAATCCTAACAAAAGACTCAAAAGAACATACAATAGACTTACTTACCATTGCACATTCATCATCATCATGACTCTTTGAGTATGAACTAACTAATCATCACCATAAGCTCGAAAGCTATAACGTTCTTGGTAAAAGTCGTTGAACCAAAGATCAGCCTCGAACCACTTAGGGTAGCGAACAAGGTCACCGGCCTCGAAACTCATAAAATGTTTACTCCCTTCAGGAACCACCCTAACCTCCCCCTCTTCAATATAAACCAGCTGATCCACATGCCAGTCCCAAGCTAGCTTGCATTTTCCCGTCTTCCATGTCGACCATTTCGTAACACCAAGCTCTTTTAATCGTTCCTCTGATACTTTTCTTTCCACTCTCACGCTGTAAAGTTCTTCTAGTGACTTATCTACTCTCATTGCCTTCACACAAATCGCTCTATCACGTTTTTGATCAGACCTTAAATATGAGCTTTTGTTTCGAATTTGAGTCATTGAACTGCCAAATGTAGGTGAAAACATAACACTTGCCATCACTACTCACACAGTTCCTGACTCCTTTTTTACTCCAATTCCTGCAGCAGAATTTTGCAAGACTATCAGAAATTAATAACCCATATGAGAGAAATGCCTTTTTTTATAACTGGTTTTTTATTTATTTATTTAAAGAAAATTGTGCTAAGGGTCTGTTTACTTCAACTGAATACAGCTGAACTGATCTAAACTAAACTAAACTAAAATATCCTGAACTGAATAGAACTGAAAGTAATATGTAATATTTTATAAGATAAAAAAATTGAGGGCTGAACTGAATTTAAGCTGAAGTAAACAGACTCTCAAGTGATTTTTGGTAGTGAGATTTTGGTTTTTGATATACAAATTCTGTGATCTAATGCATCACCTTTTGACTCTATATGGTTTTTGATATACAAATTCTGTGATCTAATGCATCAACTTTTGACTCTATACATCAAAAGAATTTTATAAATTGTGCTAAGGCTTGTTTACTCCAACTGAATACAACTGAAACTAAACTAAAGTATCCTGAACTGAATAAAGCTGAAACTTATATTTTATAATAGAAAGAAATTGAGAGCTGAAGTAAACAAGACCTCAAGTGACTTTTGGCAGTGAGATTTCGATTTTTGGTATACAAATTCTGTGATCTAATGCATCAGCTTTTGACTCAATATACATCAAAAGAATTGGGAATGGACAAATATTGTTCATCCACATATGAATTTGTGAATTTGATGTCACTCATAGGCAGCAATATAGCATCAACTAGAAGCTAACTATTTCAACACAAAAGACTAAAGAACTGAACAGAACAGAACAGAACAATATTCACATGGTAATTCAGCAGAACATTTAGGATGTGTGGGTTCAAAAAAACCAAAAAACCCCAATTAAGTTCATTACAATTTAGAAAGTGTTTAATTGAAGGGTTTCAACAAAGGTTTTGAAAGGTAATCAACTTCCTTAATTCCCTTTGTGATATTTGTTAAGCAATATCAATCATTCACTTTCACCCCTCCAATTCCTCCATTTCCCTCAACCACCATTCCTAGTCTCCCTCAAGGGTATCACCATAATCTATCAACAATATTCGATTGGAAATTCATTTTCCTTCTGGCAATAAAATAAAATTACCCAGCAAAGCAAAGCATGAACTTCATTGTATAATTGATTCTACGGGAAAAAACAACGTTACCTCAAAAACTCTGATTGCTTTAATGGAGGGAATCTGCTTGCTTTAATGGAGGAAAGGCACCACAAAAACCACGCCCAACCTAGTATTAGTTCGACACAGAAGAGGTGGGGAAATGCCAGGGTGAAATAAACAGAGAGATGAATACGTTAGCCCTAGATTAGATTTTTATTTATCTTTTATGCTTTAATGAATATCGTTTCTGTCAGACCAGTCCCCTAGATCTGGACACATATGATTGAATCTGGACTCATATGTATTGAACCTGGACACATATTGTTAAACCTGGACATGTATTGGTAGACCTGGTCACATGTTTGTAAACTTAGACACAAATTTGTAACCCTGGAAACATATTTGTAAACCTGGACACATATTGTTGGACCTGGACACATGTTGTTAAACCTGGACACATATTGTTGAACCTGGACACATATTGTTAAACCTGGACATGTATTGGTATACCTAGACATATATCTGTAAATTTGGACACAAATTTGTAACCCTGGAAACATATTGTTGGACTTGGACACATATTGTTAAACCTGGACACATATCTGTCTAACTTGGACATATATTGTTAAACCTGGAAATCTATTTATAAACCTGATGACATTTGTAAACCTGGTGAAACTTGTTTAACCTGGATATATATTGTTAAACCTGGACAAATGTTGTTGGACCTGGACACATATTTCTTTGACCTGGACATATATTACTAAACCTGGATCCCCATGAGTTGTTAAAAAAATACAAGTGTTGGACGGTCCGACGGTCGGACCGTCTGACACAATACTTTCACTTATGCTTATGTCGGGTACTCGGGTTCATGCCAAATTTTTAAAATGTTTTCCATACGTGGCCCACGACCCACCAGTCATGCCTTCATGTCGGGCCATGCTCACAGCGAGCTCGTGCCAGGCCGGGCCCAATTCTTGCTGGGTTAAGTTGGCCCTCGTGTCAGCTCGATCCATGCCTAGCTCTAACTCAACCTAATGAATAGTTGTTCATTAAGTTATGGCAAATGTTTAGTAGTCATATTTTGAAATTTGAATAATATTCATCAATCTTTATACTAATTTTCATTGTAATTCAAGAGCTCGTTCGGTGAGGATGATATGCTGGTAAATGTTTTGTTTAAAACCATTCTTTTAGTGAAAAAAAAAATATTTTGGAAAAATTTCCAGTGTCACGATTGGGAAATTGACAATTCTCAATGATAATTATTTTAGAATTAGCTAGACATTACTTGACTTAAAAATACAGATTATTGAGGAATGTCTTTTTTGATGGGAACTATTAAATAACATTAACATAAACAAAAGACATGGTAAACATAAAGGTTAAGAGAAGTGACAAATTGGTACCCACTTTTAACTCGTATCAATGTGATACAGGTTCGAACTTTAATTTAAAATTGATGAGAATTAATTCCTGTATCTATTTTCTAGGAATTTGCTTTATATGTTTGGTTGCATGTGGAAAATTTATTTCTAAGGAGATCCTTGGATTGATTTTTATCCTTGCCCTTGTGGCTCTCTAAACACCAAAAGAAAAGAATGAATTTATTGTCAATCAAACAAGCTCTAAAAATTAAAAGATAAAACTAGTATTTTTAAAATATGAAAAAAGTAAAGTAAAATTAAAATTTTATTAGGGAAAGTTTGTTTTACTAAAATAATGTTGAGACCAAAATTATTTACCAAAATACTGCCATTGAAAAAATAATTACAAGAATATTGTCCACGTAGGAGAGAGAGTGCTTTTATGTTTTTTTTAAAATTTATTTATAGTAGCGATTTATCATATAGAACAAAATCGCTATTTTAGATAGCGATTTCCTCTGTAACTTAATAACAACCCAACTTTAGTCATTGGTCTCTACAATAAATGGATTGTTTGGGTTTTTTAACCTCAACAACATCGCTATTTGAGATAGCGATTTTGTTAAAGAATTCGCTATTTGAAATAGCGATTTATGCTACGTAAAAAAATTTAAAAACAAGGCTGACGTGGACAGTATTTTGGTAAATATTGTTAGTTTGACAATATTTTGGTAAATACTTTTCTCCCAACATTATTTTTGTTAAACAGTCTTAAACCATAATTAGCCTTTAGAATAATTTTCAATAATTACATAGAGTATAATTTTTTTTAGGATCTAGGAAATTGTTAATGAGATAAATGTTTTTTTTTAAGGAAAAATTCATATAAATAATCCCAACTATTGGACATCTTCCAATATTAATCCCAACTAATAGTTATTACAGTATAATCCAAACTTTGGGGGTTGTTTTATGATATTAGTCCATTGACTTATTTAACCTATTGTAATCGGTCACCAATTCATAAAGTATTCGTTATCTTTCCTCTTTTCTTATTTATTGTACTTGACTATACCTTCCTCCCTTTCTACGAAGGAAATCGGAACCGGTCAAAAGTTAGTATGGACTAATATCATAAAACTACCCCTTAGTTTGGATTATAGTTGGGATTAATATTGGAAGACCTCCAATAGTTGGGATTATTCATATGAATTTTTCCTTTTTTTTTTTAGCCGTAGATGCTGGAAGGGAAACTGAGGATAAGGAGGAAATAATTTAAAAGCACTTGTTGCTATTGTATAATATAATCTGGATATAGGTAGGAGATTTTCTTAACTAGGGTTAAATTTTTTTAAAATAAATCCTCCCTCATATCTTAACATTCTCATTTGTTTTTTGAGATTCGAAGTGTCAATCATAGTTTTTGACTATAAATTAAGAGATTAATTTACAAATCTTATATGAGATTTTTATTTGATTTTTAGTAACATATTGAGCTTTGATAAACCACTAGCACTTTATAAATTTTTAAATTCACAAGTTGGTGTGTAAATAAAGTCTTTTTGCTGCAAAAGAACTATGTGTAAAAAACCAAAGCATGTGTAAAGCTAAGACATTTACAAAATTTGTCACAACTTATTGACCCAATAATCCACAGGCTACATGTTGTTTACCAATGCTCTAAATAATTATCATATAAAAACTTTTTTTAGCAAAATATTAGCCAATTTTTGGAATAATTCTATTTTAATCAAAATTTGACTAATCCTAAGCTGACTAGCTGAGTATGGTGGAGTCTAAAGTTAGGGATGTCAATGAGGCAGGACAGGACGGATGTTGCACTCCCATCACCATCCACAACTAATATTTAATTTCCATCCCCATCCTCATCTTCGCGGCGGATTCAGAATTCCATATAGGGAAAAAAAAATTATACAAATAGAATTACGAATAAGATATCCTAAATTTGCTATCAATCAACGGCTATATAAGGAGTTGGGTATGGCTTGGTAGTAAGCCTCCCACGTCCCGTGACCAAGGTCATGAGTTCGATCCTTACCCCGACATCATGCTGGGGTATTTTCCCCTACCCATTTAAACTAGTAGCCCTATACTAGTCAATAAACTGGTGGTTTTCCATAAGGCTTATGCGCATTAGCGCATATCATACCTCATGTTAAGCTCACAATAACCATGCTAAGTCATAGGTTGGGAGGAAATTTTTGATTAGGTAAGCAACAAAGTGTACAGAAAGAAACTTTCATTCATACAAACAACTGCACCTGAGAAGGTGCAGAAAGAGTCAAAACCAGACTTTCAGGCATCAAATTCTGTCTATCTTCCACATCCAAATCACAAACTTGGGTATTAATCTAAGAAAATCAGACATATAAATATGCTGATGAAGAAAAGCCAGAAAAAACTTCTAACACAAACAAGATGAAATTGACAGTAGTTCACTGTGTTAAGCTGTGACAGGAGTTGGCGTCCTTAGCAATGGCTGGAGTGCTTTGACAACAATGCTCATGTTTGGCCTAAAATCACCTTCATATTGAACACAAAGCGATGCCACAGCAGCCAACTACAAAAATACAGGAATTGGCGAATTGCCACATTAAGGGGGGTGTTTGGAATGAGATTACTAAATGTAATGGATTGGAAAGAAATAAAGGGGGCAAAGGGTAATACATAGTGTTACCCTTACTAGTTGTTTGATATCACTAACGAAACGTTAATTGTTTCCAGTAGATTTAGGAAGGTAACAATGTAAGAGAATTTGTTTCCCTAACAAATTTGTTTTTGTTTCCCACAACCCATAACAAACACATAGTAATGGTATTGTTTTATGATTACGTTTCCTACGTTAATATTTTGGTGTACCAAACAACCCATAAGTTAATAATGATAAAAGGTGGCTGTGAACAAAGGGTAAAGACTAAAACTACACACAAAAGGGACAAATGAAGGAAACCTTAGCAGCTTGTTTTGCAGGGTAATCCTTCAGCCTGGGGTCAACACACTGCTTCACTTTATCGTCAGTCAGCAATGGAGTTGCCTGAGAGAGCAAAAGGTTTCAACTTTCAAGTGTGTTCAGCTATTTATTAAGCCATTTAAGAACCAACATAATGCTAAGGAAAATAGATTAGGTTTCAGACCGATAACGTGTAATCTCATTCTTGCTTGCATTAAAATTATTTTAATTAATTTGCTCGTTCATATCCTGAAATATCTTCTTTGAAATGAGTGAAAAATGGTTTGTTGCGATTAATTTGTTACAGAAGAAGTATATATGATGTAGGGCCAATTGAAAAGAATCAGGATGCTACTTACCCAAGCTACAAGACTTTGCTGACCATCAGGCATAGTATAATCCACGGGTTTGCGGCCCGTTAATAGCTCCAAAAGAACCACACCAAAACTGTAGACGTCACTCTTATCCGACAACTGCCCAGTCATAGCAGAACTGAAATGATTTGTGCAGACAGTTTAGCAAAGGTACAAAAATAGGTCAATGTAATAAGTGACATGAATCAAGTTAAAAACACAGAGCAATGTTTCATATATATAATGGACAAGCGAGCAATAAAGATGGAAGTTTAAAAAATTCTTGCTCTGGTGAATTATAGCCGTATGAGCCCAAAACTCTGGGATGATCAGCTATATCATTAGACTGATTTGAAAGGTTAAAATCTGCAATCTTAGCGCTGAAATCCTCAAACAACAGGACATTACTAGATCTAATATCTTTGTGAACAATACAAGGTTGAGTATTCACATGGAGGTATTCCACACCCCTAGCAGCATCAACAGCAATCGTTGCTCGCTGCATCCAATCAAGCACTGGACCAGGTTGATCCCCATTTTCACCTTTCGTGCCTGCGACAAAAATTCCAAAACAGGTCACAGTTACAAACTTTTCATTAGAAAGAAATGGTTTACTTTGTTTGGCTTGCCTTGTACAAATGTTTTTCATTTGGTTTTTAATTCAACCAAACACAAGGCACTGTTGATTCATACCATGCAAGATGTCATGCAAGGATCCCATGGTAGCAAACTCATAGGCTAAGACCCGCATGTTTCCTTCTACACAATAGCCTTGCAGTGCAACAATGTTTTCATGCTTCAGACTTGCGACTATAGAAACCTACAAAAACACCAATGAGTACAATTTGTAGATTAGACCAAAAATCTAGCAGGTAGAGCTACAGATCAAAATATAGTTGCCTACATCAATCACAAACCTGTGTCAAGAACTCATCATCAGACTCTTGTTCTTGGGATACATCGAAAGTTTTCAAAGCCACTGCACTCCCATTTTCCAATGTAGCATAATACACTTTCCCATAGGAACCTTCACCTATTAATGCTTTGGATCCAAAGTTATCAGTTTTTTCCATGAGCTCATCCAGAGACAATACGAGTACATCAGTTGGTGTAGTCTCCTCCTCCTCCTCCTCCTCAGTTGCTGTAGTCTCCTCCTCCTGCACATGTTCTTTCAAAGGTGCTGAAGCATTTTGGCCCTTAAGTCCTAAATCCATATCAAAAGCAAAGAGTTTAGACCGAAACGATTAAGTAAAAAGAATATTCAAGCTAAAATCATCAAACACTGCAATTTTCAAGATAAACCCTTTTGCTTTGAGAAATAAGGTTCAAGATCCCAATAACTACAATATCTTTAGGCAAGATTTTCTGTCTATGAAAAAATTTCCTACTCTCCCCACCATCCAGCCAAGGAGAAGATTAAAAAAAATGAACAATGTGCTATTTTTTAACATGAACAAAATAAGAGACTTGTACCATTGACCCCGGCACCACACTCATATCTCATAATTGAAAATAACACACACAACTGAGCATGGTTTGCACTTTGCAGGGTACTCATACAGCAAACACCTTCACTGCATGCAGATACAGTATACCCAAGCCTTAAACTTGAATACTTGAATGCAAAAAGAAAGTTTTCAAATTCATTATTTTAATTCACTACTCCAACCTATCTATTTCCTAAGAATAAGCTACCAGTACTTAGATAAGAAAGGGAGAACTCCAAGAATATGTATAACTTTCTGAAAGCAAAACTCTACACTGATTGACAAGGCAAACTCAAAAGTTATTAATTTTAATTGTAATGAACAATTTGACTATTAGTTCCTGAATATCAAAAGGAAAAAGACCATCGCCCCCTAGGCTAGGGTGCTTGATAGGATAGCTAAAAGTAGAAATATTAAATTAAAATGAATACCGATAGACACATGATTTTGGCATGCTTATCTGACGCACGCGGGCATCAATTAGCAAGATCCATATCAAAATGGATATTTAACCTGGTTTTTGAGTTTTTATGTTATGCTTATCTAGACCACTTTACACTTGGCTAATGCTATTTTGAATTTGAAGGCCCATAACTACAACTACAAGCCATCAAGAATCACATCAACTATTACATGGCTTATGATTACGCATGCTAATCATGATAAGCATTGTTCTGTTGTAACATCATGCTATGAGTTAATATTAGTACGAAGGATACTTTAATATATAAGGAAGTTCGTTATTGGTAGCTTAGGGAAAATTCTAGTTAGCTTGTTAGAAAATGGGTCCCTCGGTCTAAAATGGGTAAAGGAAATTCTAGTTTTTTTAGTTAATTTCTTTCTATTAAGCTTTATTTGTTTCTTTGTGAGCCTTAAGTTTATTCTTAAATCAATATTTTTTATAGAGAAATAAAATCATTTATTATTTAAATTTGACTAAAAAAATGATTCCTATTTACGAAGCATGATATTTGGCCCAAAAAAATAATAAATTTACGTATCAATTAGCAAAAACGTAATTTACACGTGAATGCTTGTGTGATATAGTCTTTGCTCCCTATAATATGCTGCCATCATCTCCACATCATAAAAAGGACACGTGTCATTTCCTCCTTCAATTTTTTCACTCCAAAAACTGCATTAATTGTTTTCACTTTTCAATGTTATGTTTTAATTAATGTTTTGTTTTAAAAAAAATCCTAATTTATCTATAACTATGCTACATCATCCAGTACACATGAGCATGGAAAAAAATAGCGGTCGCAGTCACGTTCGCGGAAACGGTCGCGTTGTCGCGGGAATCGCTTGTAACCGCAAAAAAGAACGTTTCGCGGCTGTCGCGGCGTGAATTTTATCAAAAAAATCACATAAGCTCAATATTAAGCTTTTTCAATCTTCATTCATTCTTATTTGTTTTCGTATCACATTATGTAAAAAAATATTTATTAGTTATTATTATTAAAAATTATTTAATAATCCAGCTTATTTATTAAAAATTTAACTATTGCAAAGTACAAGTATGGCTTCTCTTAGCCTTTTCTTCTTTAATATTTATTTTATTTTATAAAAAAGGGCATTTTTTGCACAAACGCGTTATAGAACGGGCGTTTTACCATTATGGAAAGCCATCGCGGCGATTTTTGTGTGAATTCCAACTCTCAGTGTTATAACGGCATTTCGCGTATCGGCAACTCATAAACAGGTTATAGAACGGCCGTTACGTAACGGAACGGCCGAATTTTAATTCCATGCACATGAGTACATGACGTCATCTTATGCAATTGATGATGTTATCTTAACTTAGTATTCCTACCATCTTTTAATGTTCCAAAAGTGTTCTTTTAAATTATCAAGAGTTAAGATAACAATAAGGATCCAAACTTTTATTTTTTTTACCGTTTGGGACCTGGAACTTTTTTTTTCACCGTTTGCTACCTAGAATGAGTTTCCAGTGGTTTTTTTAACCGTGGTTAAGCGTGGGCCTACCAAACATCAATTAAGAACAATAACATTTCTTTTGCATTGTACTTTGGCGCCATAAGAAGAATTCTCCTCGGCTTCTTTCAAGCCCAACTCCTCACCTTTCATGGTTGTTCAAAAGCCAAAATTCTGATCAAATAAGGTGATTTTAAGCAAATTTTTAAGCAAAGACGAATCTCATCTTCAAGGTATTTTTTTTTCAAAGAACTTACTTTATGCAATCATGAAATTTTATTTGGAAAATTGATAGATTTTTAGGGTTTTGTTTAAAATTTGAATTTTAAATTGCCTTTTTTAGCCAATTTCATGCTGACTTGTTTGAATTATGATTGCTTTTGTGATGTTGTTGACAGTTATTTTTGACAATTTCACAGAAAAATTGAATCTTTTATGTGTTTTCGTTTAGGGTTTAAGCGGTATGTTATAAAAGGGTAAGGTTTAATTTATTGGATTGGTTTTTTCTTAAACTCTTATTGAGTGTGAGTGTGAGTATGTTCAATGTTATATGATGAATGAAGTTGGTATTGTACGTGAGAAATGAATCCGGCTCACTCCATAGAATGTGTACGGAGTCCAATTGAAGACATGCACCATACTGAGAAATGGATTTCTTTATTGATAATACATTGGTATTGAGTGCTCTAATGTTTGTCTGATAATACGGTAATAAATTATTCTGCATGTACCATGAATTAGTATACTTAGATCAGATGAATCCCCCCATGTTATTTTTGGTTTCATAGCTGTTGTTTTTTTTTTGAACTGTGAAACAATTACTTTGGGTTTAAATTCTTCCAACATATATTCTTCCATTTATAAAAGCAATTATCTTTGTTTTTTGGTTCTAGCTGGTTGAAGTCAGTTAACGTTGAGTTAACTAGCCGGAAAACCTAATTGCAGGTCCTTAAAAGTGCTTAAAAAAGTTTCAGGTTCTAAACGGTGAAAAAACTAAAAGTTTGGGTCCTTATTATTATCTTAACTCAAGTTATCAATGTCCTTTTTATGTGTATTATTTAAATCATAGTTATGATCATTGTTTTGCTTCATTTTTTTTAATTTTTTTATAATTATTATTAGTATGATCAAAATGACTTATTATTTACAATTGTTTTTTGTGTCAACCGTGCATTGCACCGACATCATCTAATCTAGTACTATAAAAAAATAAAAAATAAAAACAGTATATTATAAACAAACAAGTAAATCATGCTAGAGTTGGTATCCAATATCAGATCTGAAATTTGATTCCGGGTCAATTATCCAAAAAATCAAATCAGATTCTCAAATAGTTTTTGCCTAAATAGAAGGCACACAGATACAAAATTATGACATACATATACAGTTCATGTTGATTTACAAAGCTATAAAAACCCATTTCAATTTTCATCTAATGTGCCTAAGATCCTATTTCTTTGCACTGAATTAATCTGAACTGACCTACACTAAACTCAATTAAATCAAATCAAATCCAATCCTAGAGTCGAACTAAACTAAATATGTATCAATTGAACTGAAGTGAAATTTCAGAAATTAAATGCAAAAGAACATAGACTAACTTACCTTTGAATTTATTGAGTAACGCATCTTCATAGTTGGCATATTTCAACCTAATTTCTGGAATACGATCCTGCAAACAAAATTAAAATTGACGAGCACAAGTCAAAATTAGGGCAAAAAGACGAAGAACAATAAGGAAATTACCTGAAAACCGCGAAGACTGGAAGAAGAATCATGATAAAGAGTTTGTGCGGAGCGAACAGCAGCATCAGTAGACTCCATTAAAGAACGAGGTAAGCGGTCTGAAATGTACGATTGCCATGGCTTTGACGGCTGTTGAGTTTGATTATCTTCTACATTGTTTGAACTCAGACCTTCAACTTTGCCCTTCTCCATTACTGAAAATAGTCACTGGAAGACAATTCGATTGTTATGATTTGCATTCTGAGATTCCAATTACGCATAACGCTATCTATACTGAGGAAGCAGCACATGGCAACTTGCCAATTGTAAATTTTCAGTCAACTTCGGTCACCGCCATTGTTGACTTGCCACTCAACTTCAACCATTATTAGCAATGATTAGCGGTCAACTTTGCTGCACTGTGTTAGGCGTCTTAAGGCGGTCAACGATTATGGCATATTAGTCTGGTATTGTTTGATTTGATATAGGTAATGAAAAATAGGGACATGTGAGATATCGTTTGATTCATCTCGGAGCGTCTTTCCAAATATATAGTTTTATGATTTTTTTTCTTAGGTATAAATGTATTATTAGAGATATTTAAATAATACTTAAAGTTATGCATCGGAAGATGTGAAAAATCAATGGAGCAATTAAATGTGAATATAGAGGGAGTATATACCTTGAGATATTGTGTTTTGAAACTAACCTGTCGTACCCGGTGTACCCGTGTTTGAGTTTTAGACTAGGTTATGCCCATGAATGAAAGCTAAACTAACCATGGTTAAAATGTCGGTTAAGGTGACACATGATATCACTCTATAATTGTTTTCAACAAAAAAAAACAATTAGAAAAAAAAGAAAAAATAATAATTTTCAAAGTTTAAAATTATGTAACTAACCTAAACTTATAAAATTAAATATAACCATATTAAGTCTCCTTAAAAAATCTAAAATATTAATTATTAATTAAACGCACAAACCTTCCAGTAAACCCACTCACCCTTAACCAGACCACCCTTAAATCTTAGGGAAATTCTCACTGGTAACTCCCTTATTTTCCATTTTCTCACTGATAATCCCCTTAATTTTTTAAATCTAAACAGTGATCCCTGGTTAAGCACAATTACCACCTATATTTCTCTTTGGTTATATCAGATTATTTAAAGTTAAGTTTTGATTTTTTGAGTTTAACCATGGTTTACGCTTATCTCTTTTCTTGTTTCCCATCTAAAACCTGGCAAATTTTCCCTCCAAAAAAATGACCCTTACCACTTACATTTTTTGCTTGTGTGTCAAACCATACTTCTTATTCATCCATTTCTTTTATTTCTAACTCAACAAGTTCACGCTTCTAACTTCATGTTGCTAACATTGTCATCTTAACTATGTTAGTTTAACTTGTAATTGATATGATTTGGACTTAGTTTGGAAGAAGAAAGCAAACTAAAGTATACTATACCTTACCAAAGTTATCGATATATTGACAAAATAAAGAATGATATTTCAATGAAAAATAGGTTTAAATGTTTCCACAACCCAAAGATTTCCTAATTAAATGCCCATACAAATTAAAGTAGCATAACATTCACAGCTTTAAACTAACCAAATATAATAGTGTTGTAGTTCCAACATACTACCATGTTTTTAAACATTTATGACTAAATAGGCTTGTACATTGAACTAAGGGAAAAGGAATAAGGCAAAAAGAAACTACGAGGAAGAGGGTGACTGACTTGAGAGGAACCTTTACAACTCGCTCGTGAAAAGGTTCTGGAAAAAACATATGGCAAAGAGAGAACAAGAGGCAGAGAGCAGGTCGCGACTCGTGACGGCTCTTCGCGGCTCACGAAAACTCTCTGGAAAAAAACCGAGAAGTTTTATGATTTCTTGGATACTTTTGTCTTGAATGCTTTTACGTATTAAGCATTGTTCTAAACCTTCATTGTTGTATTAAAACAAGTTTAAAGAGAAATAAAATCATAACTTGAAGGTAACCTAGTGAATGACATCTTCAAGGGTGTTGATTGCACAAATTAATCACCATGAATTCTGATTTTATATGGTGCTTTAATGATGGTTTTAATCAGTTTTGTGAGTTGATTCCTTTAGCGTTTGTGCCTATAAATAGGCATGATTAGTTCAATGTTTTGACACAAGAAAAATTCTGAAATTCTATATACTACTTCAACTTGCTTACACTTGGTATATACTTGCAAATTATACTAAGTGTGTTAAAACACTAAACACAAGTTCTTTTGATACTCTTATAGATCATATAAAGTGTATACTTTTCTCCATTGTATCTCACTAAACATTTCGTGGATTCCCGGTGATCTAAAGGGGCAAAATAATTTAGTAAAAAAGTGTAGATTCCACGCTTTGGAGGGTTACATCATACATTTCCACAACAATATCCTAACACATATACTATACTATTTTTCAAAAAGTACGTACTAATTAATCCCTAAGTAGTACTTTCAGTTCTTTTGCTTCTTTTTGGACCTTGATAAGGAAGGTTGAGATGATGAGCCCCTCTTATTGTTCACATCCTTTGTGGTCTTCGATGTTGAAGGGTAGAATGAAAGAAGTATAGGCATATAATGGTGTTCTATTGTTCTAAGGACGGAGAGTTCAAATGACAGTAGGTAGGGTGTAATGAATGGAAGGGTATAACAGTAATTTAGCATGTATAAACCATGGTTAGCCCTTTTAATTCATATATAACAATAATATAACCTAACGGCCCGTTTGGTTCTTAATAATAAATTATGTTAATGGTAATGAATTTATAGTGTAATTTTGTTAAGGAAGAACCTTATAATCGCCATTGAAAACAAATTTTCATTCTCAAGCTTCTTTTCTTCTCATTTTTCATTCTCATCCATTACCATTGGGGAGAGTGGTATTTGATGGGAATGGAGATTTGTGAAGAAAATTAGATAAATTGGAGCTAAGGTAGCACCACCATGGGAATGGATTTTGATTTTCCTCCCAAATTTAGTTATAAACTCATTCCCATTACCATGATTTATAACCGGCTATCAAATGGATCGTAAGAGGATTATAGGTGGTAATTGTGCTTAACCAAGGGTCACTGTTTGGATTTAAAAAATTAAGGAAATTACTAGTGAGAAAATGGAAAATAAGGGGGTTACCAATGAGAATTTCCCTAAATCTTAATCAATTAAAAAGATTAACCACCCACCCACTCATCACTAGCAGCTCTTTTAATTATTTTCTTTTAATTTTTTTTTTCATTTTATTTTATTTATTTTTGTATGGACCATTTATGTCATGCCAAGTGTCATCTAAACCAAATTTTTTAACCATGGTTAGTTTAGGTTTTATGCAAGGGTACACTTAGGCTAAAATCCAAAATCGTGGTAAAACTGAGAAGTTTCAAAAGTCTGGGATACAACTTAGAAAACAAAATAGCTCAACGGTATTGTGACGACCCGACTCGCTTAAATCGGCGTGGAAGAAACCGACGAGTCGAATAGTCATAACTAGCAACTCAAATACTTAAAAATTAAAACAAAACCTCAAGATATTATTATTATAACCCAAAAGTACAAATACCCACAAGTTTGTACAATACTAAACCAAAAGTCAAACTATCAATACTAATAAAAGTAACTCCAACCACATGTGAGAGTCTAAACCAAAAGTATACAAGTTCACTAATATAGATCTATACTATCCAAAACCACAAAACAATGGAAAAACAACTAAATCAGAATAACGGCGCTCGCCCAACCCAAAGCTAAGCAAGAACCTCATCATCAGAATTACCTGAAAAGTAAACAACAGTCCACCGTCAGTGGCGAGTAACATAACTGACTCACCCTAACGGGAATACACAAGAACATAGCACAAATCAAATATCCAAATCAAACATCAAATCATGCGAAAATCATACCAATATACAGACTCGACTCAACTAACTTATCCAAATTTATCTTTGGCGCAATCATTCATAAACTAGACCGGACTACGCTCGTACGAACGCCTCTTACGCGATCGAACTTTCCAACTATGCCAGGATTGAGAATCTTACTCTCGCTCCCATGAAACCAATCTTACTGGAAATCCATATCAAAAGACGACATAGCGGTAATCACTATCCCAATACCGCGGTCAGGATAAGGGCAACGTCTTAACCTAAGCCTTAGAATCTTACTCTAAGATTAGGCGTCTAGATACGAAATCAAGCTAAATCTTACATCTTTATCTTTTAATCCGAAGTTTACTCACTTAGTTACTTCTTAAGTTGCATCTTACGCCTTGATATAAGAAAATAACGCGTAAACCAAACATCTTACCACTTCTTATCGATTTCTTTAACTCTTTCTTTAACTTTCTTTACTTTCTTTAACTTAAAAGACTTAATCAAGAACCTTTCAAGACTCATCAAGAACTCAAAGAACTCAACCAAGATTCATAAAGAACTCATCCAAGATTCAAGAACTTCAACCAAGAACTCAATCAAGATTCAAGAACTTCAACCAAGAACTCATCCAACATACATATTCCACACGCATAACTCAAATAATAACCATGAAATTACCAACTTACTATCATCCAAAATTCATCAAACTTTAACATAATCAACATGAACTTAATACCAACATAATCCATCATAAAATCAACATATTCAATCATCAAAATCATCAATAAACCACATCAAAATCAGATTTACAACCATACATGAAAACATGATCAAACTTCAACATAAACTAATCCCGTGCATTTAATTCATACTATGAATCATAGTACACCAATTAAGTTGAGAAAGCATGTTACCTTATTTGAAGATTAATAAGGTAATCACTGAAAACTTGCTGCCCGGAACACAAACCACACGGACCACCACGGCACACAAACGGCTTCACCACGGTCCTTGCACACGAGCCCACGAACCGCACGGCTGCCCAGCACAGCCACCCCACGGCTGCACCACACAAACCACCACCGTTCCTAGCACGGCACCACCACGGTCCCACTCGAATACCCACACGAAAAATGACCCAAAACCAAACCCGAACTATAGATCTTGAATGCAAAATATGAGGTATAGTTTGTGTTTTGATACTTAAAGATCAATAGGATATGAATCTTTAAGTTTTGGGTTAAGAAATTGATGAACAATTTGATGGAATCAAAGTGCCAAAAATGGCGTGAAAGAGGAGAGCAAGGTGGAGGTGTTTTGTGTTTAAACTTGATGGCAAGAGCATAAGATGGCAATTTAGCAAATGGATCCTTAAGCCTTACCAACCCTTCTATTTATAGAAGTGGTTTAAGGTGTGAATGCATGGCAAGTGGCAAATCCTTGCCATGTACAAGGGAGGGGCCGGTTTTTTGGCTTGCAACATGGGCCAAAATCGGGCTCTCGTGATCAATTGGCTAATTTACAAAAGCCGCATGACTAAACATGCTTAAATCGATTTAGGCCAAAATATTAAATAATTAATTAGAAAATTAAATAATAAATTCTAATTAATTAAATAATAACTAAAATAAATAATAATAACTGCAAATAAAATCATTCGAATTAAATCGAAATTATTCATATAAAATAAAATAAATAGTTCAAAAATAAATTTGAACTATACATAGCAACACATAAATACACATAAACTTATGGCAGAAATACCATAAAATCAGGGTCGTTACAGGTATAGCTTAGAAAAACACATAAAAAAAAAAGCAGAGAGGAACTGTTGGGATCACATAGCTTAAAAAGAAAATGTAGCAATCTTTAACAGCCAACCTTAATAAAATACTACATTGAGATAATCAAATAAGAAAAATGTAGCATGTATACAAAAGACAGAGGAGTATGTACTATATAGTAGGGTTGTTCATTGATATGAAATGACGAATATCTGAATATTTTGGATTGGCCAAATCTCGATTTGAAAAATCAAGATATCCGAAATTACGGATATCCGAAATATCCAATCCCGCCCGAGAATTTCCAAAAAAAAATTGTGTTTTTAACGTATTTTCCAAATACTCGATCCGAAATATTAGTTTTTTTACCTAAAAATTATCCAATTTTTTCAGATCGAAACTTTTTTTTGGTGTTTAGAGAGCTGCAAGGGCGGGGGGTGAGAATCGATCACATGATCTCTTGAAACCACTTGTGATTGTTTCAAAAAAACTTATTACTCCCACCGTCCCAAAATAAATGTTCCACTTTTATTTTTTGTCTGTCCCAAAATAAATGTTCCATTACTATTTTTTACTACTTTTGTTAATTTGGCCCACCAAAAATTATATTTGTACCCAAAAAGCGTACTTTCTTAAAAAAAATTATTCAGCCACAACAAGACAAAAAAATCAGTACATTTTTTTAATAAATGATACTAGATTAGCATCCGCGCGATGAATTATTTTAGTAAATTTAATTTATATTGGTGATTTTTTATTTATGTTTAAATGTATCGTGATTTAATGTTAACTTTTCAATTTTTCATTATTGTATTCTTTTGTATAATGATTTTTTGTGTCTATTGATAATGTCAGTAATGGCTTATTTCTGTAATAGTTATAGAAGATATAATAACTTTTTGGGTGTAGATTATTATTTTTTCTCTTGTTTAATTAAATAATGAGAAGGTATTGTGTCAGACCAGTCTGACATAAGCTTACTGTCAGACCAGTCCAACTAGACCTGGACACATGTTATTGAACCTGGACAAGTTTTGTTGAACCTGGACACATGTTGTTAAACCTGGACAAGTATTGTTAGCCCTGGACACATATTTGTAAACCTGAACACAAATTTGTAAACCTGAAAATATATTTGTAAACCTGGACACATGTTGTTGAACCTGGACACATAATATTAAATCTGGACACATAGTATTGAACCTAGACACATATTGTTGAACCTGGACATAAATTTGTAAACCTGGTGAAACTTATTGAACCTGAAAACATATTGTTTACCCTGGACACATGGACCTGGACACATATTGTAAAATCTGGACATATATTGTTGAATCTGGACATATATTATTGAACCTGGGCACGTATTGTTGAGCCTGGACATAAATTTGTAAACCTGATGAAACTTATTGAACCTGGAAACATATTGTTTAACCTGGACACAGATTGTTATATCTGGACATATATTGTTAAACCTGGACATATATTATTGAACCTGGACACGTTTTGTTGAGCCTGGACATAAAAAAAAAATACAAGTGTTAGACGGTCCGACGTCGGACCGTCCGACACAATACTTTCACTTAAGTAATTTTAACACAAGTTATATCATCGCTACATTGTCATTAATGCCAAACCCAAATCATATTATACTAATAAGTACTCCCACCAAAATTGCATCTCCCCAATAAGGGTGTTGCTATGATGCAAGTCGAGTTCAAATAGTGGTTTGCTCAACTCGACTCGCTTATACTTTGAGTTAAGCTCGAGTTCAAACGAGTCAAGTTTTGACCAAGTTGAGCGTTGATCTAGTTGAGCTTTTGCTTGAGTTAATCTTGAGTAGCTCTCAATTTCAATGTCTTACACTCTTACTGGCATCCCACTCTCACCAATTTCAATGCCTATAAATTGACAAATTACGAAAGCTAAGAATTTTGTTGAACCCCATATAGTGCAGTAGTGAGTGTCCCACATCGGAAGATGAGGAGAGACTAAAATAGCTTATAAGGCTAGGAGTTACTCCTCCTATCACCAATTGGTTTCAGGATGGAACCTCCTATGGCTTGTAAGTAACCTAACTCTACTCTTTCATATTGGGTTGCCTAGGCCCATTTCTAAAATTCAATCAAATTTAACATGGTATCAGAGCTCAGGTTGTGGTTCTCTTCTAAACTGGGTCTTATTAAGCAACTGGAAAGAGCTTGCCTCGAGCCCTCGACAGGATATCCAGCCCCTAAGAAGATTATTTCTAATTTGCCTTTCCAATTAGCTCTAAATTCCAAGGAAACTCACTAGTGAGGGGGGTGTTGAACCCCATATAGTGCACTAGTGAGTGTCCTACATCGGAAGATGATGAGAGACTAAACTAGCTTATAAGGTTAGGAGTTACTCCTCCTATCACCAATTGGTTTTAGGATGAAACCTCCTATGGCTTGTAAATAACCTAACTCTACTCATCCATATTGGGTTGCCCAGACCCATTTCTAATATTCAATCAAATTTAACAAATTACAGCTTGTTGGGTTCAATATTAGTAAAGGAAGGGAAGGGCAAGGAAGAGAAGGGAAAGGAAGGGAAGATAAATCTATTTTCCTAATGTTTAGTTCAAATGGAGAAGTGAAATGAATTCATTATTTGTTTAGACTTTAGTAGATGAAAGGAAGAGAAATTAACTTTATTTTCCCATATTTTTATTTTTTTTAAAAATAATAATAATTCTATCTTTTTATTTTCTCTTTTCTTCCAAATTCCTCAATTTTGGGAGGAAAGCAAGGGGGGAAAAATTGTAAGGATTATGTCAATTCCTTCCACTTCATTTCCTTTTTCCTACTTTATATTTTAAACCAATGTCAGAAAGTGCTAAAATTTCTTTTTCTTCCCCTCTTTTCCTCCAAACCTCTCCCTGCCAAACAGCTGTAAGCATAACTTTATGATTCATTTAATGAAATCGAAATTCACATCATCTAGACTAAACATAATTCAATCAACAAAACGTAAAATAATTAACTAATTGATAAGACTAATCTTGTTCCATTATGGATGTGATTGTTAATAAGATTTTTCCTCCCTTAGCTTTACTTTGAAGTTGTTGTTTTTTTTAAATGAATAAAAACAAAGAGAAACTTTTGATGACAAAAAACTTATCACCCTAACTTCCCTTTAAATGTTTATATATATAGAAATGTAACTACGTGTCTTTCAAGAGACACAATTGTCATAAGTGTCATTTCAAGTGTCATGTCATAACTATAAATATACATAGACATAAAAAGATTTAACATATAGTAACATTATTAGGCAAGAGGAGAGGAATTACTTGTAACCCCAGAATATTAACGTCATTATTAATTGAAACTGGTTCATCACGGTGTCATATATTATATTAAAATCCAATCACATAATTTAGACTTAATGCCTTTATAATTAAACCTAAGACACATAGGTCATCCAAATGTTGTTAGGTTCCAACTTTAAAGTCAAATTAATATTGCAAAAAAAAATTAAAAATTTTATCATGTATCAAAACACAAGCTTGAAACTTATGCATTATTACAATAACCAAACTAATCAAAAAACTAAACAAGCTAATCATACTTGAACACCAAATAGCCTAAGCCTTGAATCTTTCTTGGTCTCAACTTCTACTTCTTCTTCTTCAACCAACATGGGCTTTTCATTTTGCACCTCATTATCATAACTACTATCTCCACCCTCTGGTGTATCATTGCTATTAGTTACCAATTGACCACCATTATTATTTTTCACCATGTCAATTATCCAAATTTTCCTCACATTTTCACCATCATTCTTTTCTTTATACTTACACATGTAGAAAGTCACAATGTCCTTTGCCTCTAGTTCATTCACCTTCACAAACTTGCTCCACCCTCTTGTAAACACAAAACTTTTGCTACTTTTCCAATAACAATACCTAAAACTCCATCTTTTCATTGTTTTGTCATGCAAAATCATTTCCATATGATGTCCACCTTCAATAGGGAAATGCATTAGAGCATACCTCTTAGGGATCACAAGCCTACCAAGTTTTCCTACATCACTTGGGGTCAATTCCTTCGTAAAGAGTTGTTTACAAAAGTACCATTCAAATCCTGGCATCGTCCCTGCTGATCCTTGCTTGCTCAGGTCATCACCGCCACTACTATTATCATTATTATGATTGCTTCCTTGGGAGATACCAAATAGAAATTCATCAAACTTCATTTGGTAAAACCCATCTTTGATCATATTCAACACTTCATCATTGGTGTAGTTGGCTTGGAAGCTTGGCTCATGAATGGAGAAGGCATTGAATGGGAAGTTCTTGTGGGTGTCACCGGCGTTTTGGTGGTGGAGCTTGATAACGGCGTTGTCATAAGCAACCACAGCAGCTGCCTCAGTTTTGAAGGTGCCTAGCCAAATCCTATGGTGGTTAGCATAAATTTGGGCACCCCAATTACCATTATGTTGGTAAATAACACCTCTATATCTTGAATTACAACCTCTCTTTTCCATATTGAGCCTAGTAGCATCCTTGGGCCTTTGCAATATCTCTTCTTCCATTATAATTAACTACATATATGTGCAAATTATGTTTATTTGATTAAGCATAACAAACAAGAATAGCACGAATTCAAAATTCACCGATTCATAAATTTATGGAAAATTATACACCCTCTGTAACATAAAAATATATGTAAAATTCTACTCCCTCATATTAGATAATTTGATTTGATATTTTTTAAACATTAAATATCTTTATTTCTGTAAAAAAAAATTACTTAAATTACATATTAAAAAAACTACTCATTAATACAAATCAAATAAGATCCCATCAATTGATATATTTTTCCATTATGGATTAGCATATATACGCGGTTAAAGTTTAGTCAAATCATGCAATAAGTACATATAAGTAAATCTATTGAAAATTTCATATTTATTTGTCAATATTGAAAAAGCAACACATTACTTGAACATTTGAATTGAACAAAATTTATCGAAAAACTTGTTGGAACATTTATACATAAATGGGCTTGAACTTGTGAACTTAGAAAGCGGTAAAAAGATCGAGAGAGAATAAAATCGCACCCCGCGAAAAAGGTCGCATCACGCGAAATTGGTTTTGGAGCAAAGAGGAAGACAGATGCAGGCTCGCGCCATACAACCGTGGTGTCGTGCCGCTCGAGCTGGCTTCTGTCAGCTCCGTTGTCGATTCGGTTTTTCCGAGAAAACTTCCTCGGATTCCTTGGATGTTTAAAGCTATTATGAGGCATGTAAATAACATTAAAGACCACTTAATTTCTGAATGTTTATGGATGGTTAATTGTGTATTATGGAATCCCAATCCACTTTAGGAAAAATTGTCTAAAACTACCAAATAAATGTCGACTTTTGAAAAATACTACCAACTAAAAAAAGTTGTTATAAAACTACCTAATACATCATTTTCGACCTAGTAGCACTATCACTTTCCGTGTTTTTTTTCCATTTATTTCTAATGTTATGGCTCATCACTATTGATTTCCCTTTATTTCTTTTCCCAAAAATGCTCGATTACCCTATCTATCTCTAACTTCCTCTTTTCTTTTAACATATAAAAGACTTTTAACCTATGAAATGAATCAAAACTACCCCCCTTTTTCTTCAATCGAACTTTCATTAATCCTACCTTTTTTTTCCATTGAAACTTGAGTATGCTTAGCAATGGAGGGAAATCAAGTTATTTTAGCGAAAAAATTAGATAGAAATCAGAATTGGTGGGCCATAACATCAGAAAAATGAAGAAAAAAAAACACGAAAAGTGGTAGTGCTACCAGGTCGAAAAGTTGGTAGTATTTTTCAAAAGTCGATATTTATTTGGTAGTTTTGAACAATTTTTCCTTGGTTTTATGCAATTAATCTAATTCATTCAGATTTTATGAGGCTTTAATAATGTGTTAAAGACTCATTGAAATGACTGGTTTTTTCCTTGTTGATGGCTATAAATAGACCATGCTTATTCACAAGTTGGGTGTGGAAAATCATAGTTTTTCCTACGTGTAAAAACACATGCTAGCTCTTTGAACTTCTAGCTAATTTTCTTCGAGTGTGAAACACAAAATAAACCATAGTCTTTTAGAATTCATTTGATATATTGTAAGAACGAATTACATCTCCATTGTATCTCATTAGAAAATTTCAGATCATATCAGATCAGAAAAATTCTGATCATATTAGATCGGATTAATCCAAACCAGATTAGAAAAGTTCAAATCAGATTAGAAAAATTATAACTATGATAATAAATGCAATCAGAAAAATTCAGATCAAAGTAAAAAATTTCAGATCAGACCAGATCAGATCAGAAAATTTTAGATGAATCAAACTCACCCTTATTTCGTGGTAACCCAGTGATCCTAATGGGGCAAAATTAAAATAATAGAAAAACGTAGCTTCCATGCCTTAGAGTGAATATCCTTTTTTACCAACAGAATTAATAGTACTATCATCAATTTAAGACACCCCAAAAACATATTTGTTAGTGTTAGTTTATCATAAAATAACATACGGCATGTTTCTTCGAGAAGAAAAATTCTTGATTTTCTGTATAACTTTTCTTCAAATAAAAACATAAAACAAGATCCTTTTTTACCAACAGAATTAATTTGGAAAAGCTACAATATGTAAAACTAAAGCAATTGAAGATGTATACCCAAAAAAAATTCAAATCTTTTAATCTTTGTATAACAATGGAAATTAGACATGTAAATTGTGTAAAATTTAAGGAGTAGCTATTACATACCTGAATATGATGAATTTGATGTCAATGAAGTGAACTACAACTTAGCAAGGATGCAACAAATTTAATATGACTATTTGTTATTGTTTTGATGAGTAGAAATAGGGAGCATATAGAGATATATATACATACATGTTTATTAATGCATGGGAGAAAAATATTATTGCAAAAAAGTAGTATATAATTTATATTTGGAAATAATTTAATAATATATGATATTAATGATTTACTAGTTGACATTAAAGCAAAGGAATCAAGATTATTTCCTAAACTTTATGGACTATGAATCCCTTTAATTAAGCTTGCTTTCCTAAAACTTTCTTCTATATAAGGGTAGAAATTTTCTTTTTTATAATTATAATTATATATATATATATATATATATATATATATATATATATATATATATATATATATATATATATATTCCTCTGATGTATACACATCATAAGTTTTGTTGCTCACATTAATTCTTTGTGGAAAAATCTTTTCATTGCAAAAAAGAAAAATTGAAATTATAGTTGATGTTCATGACCTACCTAATTAATTTTTAAAGTAAAATTTGTAAGTAATGAACTTTTATAAACAACTTTTTTTGTCCAAAAAAAATAATTTATTTTTTTGACAAAGTGAGACCTTAAACAAAAAATTAATTTATTTGTCACTTATTACCTTTTTCCACATCCTTCTCTTTTACATTTATGGATATGTGTTTAAGGAGTGGTTTTGTTGGGGTGTTAATTAAAGGGGATAATTGTGTTTAAAAGAGGTTTTGGTGATCATGAGTAAGTCTCAAGTTTTGACAAGTTTTCCTTTAAGTAATACTCCCTCCGTCTCATAATGTTTGTTACGTTTGAAGTTTTAGGTGTAAGGAAAGCAGAATTTTAATCATGAAAAAATCTTGGAAAAATTCATACGGTAATCCTAACTATTGGAGGTCTTCTAATATTAACCTCAACTATCGTTTATTATAGTATAATCCAAAATATGAGGATTATTTTATGATATTAGTCCATAATAACTAATGACCGGCTTTGATTTGCTTCATAGAAAGGGATAAAGATATAATCAAGTACAATAACTTGGGGAAAGGGAAAAATAGCGATTAATTTTTGAATTGTTGACTGGTTACAATAGATTAATTAAGTCAATGGACTAATATCATAAATAACCCTCAAAGTTTGGATTATACTGTAATAATTAATAATAGGGATTAATATTAAAAGACCTCCAATAGTTAGAATTATTCATATGAATTTTTCCAAAAATCTTTATTATACATCAGAACAAAAATATATCCATATGGGATTTTGCTAGATTCGTCTAGATGTGTAATTCTTTAAATCAACATTTATAATATTTTATAGAGCAAAGTGAAAAATATAGATGTTTAAATAAGTGTATTGAAAACTATGTAAAAAGTAGACATAACAAATATTTTGAGACAAATGGAGTAGTTATTTTAGGTTGAAAAGTTTGCTTACTTTCAAGATTGTGTTCAAGGAATCAATTTAATTGATAGATTTATAGGATTATTTGAGGGGTTTTTTTATTGAGAATATCTTTTATGGAAATTTATAATAATAAATAGATAAAATTTTATTGTCATAATAAAAAATTAAATTTACTAGAGGTTCTTTTTTATATAAGATAATGTAATAAACTATACGGATTAGGTAGCCCTCCTAATCGAGATGACACCTATTCTATCCTTCTCAACCATGGTAAAATTCCGAGATCAAATGGAAACGTTGTATAGATTAATATCGTTAAATAACAACAATCAAAGTAAAATAATATTATGTTATGCAAAAACCTCAAGACATTAATATATATTAGTCATTGGAAAAAACGATACAAGGTCATTGGAAGAGATATCAAACGATTTATCTGATTGGTAAACAATCACGAGTGAGAGAATCTCAACTTAATTCCCAATAAGACATTGGGTCCTAAGTTCAATGAGATTAATTCTCTCGTTTGGTACGTGATTGAGAACTTGTTTAAACATCCAATGTTAAGTTCCGGAAAATTGTGATGGTAAAGGAGATTGGTTTATCCTTAATAGATCCTAATATTGTGCTTAATCATAGAGGTATGTTAAGGGAGCTATCTAATCAAATGCGAATTTTGGCCACTTCAAGAAGTTAACGAGCGTAACTTTGATGCATTTGTTAAAAGATACAGAACACATGATTGTAATAATATCAAGTTATTTATGTGTATAAAGTAAAGTATCTTGTGAGTGTAACATCATCAAGTTTCCTTGTATTGAAAGTGGTTCAATTGTTCATCAACACCATTTGGATACGAATTCTTGTATATATTTTACATTAGCTGAAAGTTCAAGTCAGGTATACTTTCATCTATGCATGAGATTGTTGTTGATGATGATATATATGCTTTGTGGTATGTCCTATACTCTAAAGTCTAACTGGGGGATGAATGTTGGAAATTATTTACTGTATAGGGTATGATAAGTTTTTGTGGGAACGGTGTAATGAACAATTTAATCATATAACATAACACGAATAACCAACGATTATGCTATAATCGGGATCCGAGAGTGTACCAAAATTGTCTAAAGTATGCTGGAAATGTGTGTCGCGAATAGGGATTTTAGCGCGGACCCGTGACTTTTTTCCCTATTCGCGAACACAAGAAAGCAAACAAAAGCAGACAACATTGGTCGCACCCGCACCTAGGGATATAAATAAGGAGTAACAAATGTCAATTTTTCCACTAGTGGGTGTCGCGCCCGAGATAGGGCTCAGCGCGCCGTGCCCTATGTTGGTTGCACTCGTGCAGCTTCAGCTGCAGTTTCTTCGTTTGCGGTTATTGTTTAACATACGTTTTTTTGGTAAATGCAAAGCAATTATGTAAGCTATTAAGCACTCTAACTGAGTTTAATAAGAGTTTTAGAAGAGAGAGAGATGATACAACTTCTTGATTACTCTCTCACCTTCTTTAGTTAGCATATTCATCTTCTCCTTAAAAGCTTCATACACATTCTGATTTTATTGAAAGGAAAGCCCCCTTCTACTATACCATTTGATTGATTTGATTCAAGTTCCGTGCTGCTCGCTACTCTCCGAGGCCTAGGACGGGGTCGAACCGTCATTCTAAAAATGTTCCAAATTCTTTGTTGTATCTTAAGGGTGGTTTCGTAAACCCATGCTCAAAGAAAAGTGTCGAAATCTAGTCTTTAGGAAAACGTATGCGTGCCTCAAATGTCAGATTCTCTGAAATTTTCTTTGTGTTCACCCTTGTTCATCTTTTAACAAAAATTATTCCCAAGATCCCTCTCTAACACATCTTAGAAGAATTTCTACATTTCTAGCTAAATTTTATCTAATGTGTTAAAGTGGAAAGAGCATGCGTTAACCAGGCTCACAACATAGCCTCTTACTTTAGAAAATTGTAATTGTCTCATGTTACCATTGCAAAAAAAAAAAGGCAATAGCTTGTTATTGGTAGAGCCCTGTATTAATTTGTTTTAGGCTCAAACAAGCTTTCTTGTTATTAAACCTCTTGAGTCTTGACTCCTTTTTAGTTTCATTGGACTTCCGAACGTTTCTTTAAGTAATTAAGGAGTTGATATCTCTTCCATTTTCATTGGAAAAAAAATTGTTTACCAATTAGATAAATCGTTCACCTTTAATTAAGAGTGGTAAGAGAAATAATGATGGAATCCCATCCAACTTAATAATCAATATTTTAAGTTTCTATTAGTATTGGGTAGGTTACCCACTAGGTAGATCTATTCATCTTCTATTTTCCCTTTGAGGTGTCACTCTTCAATGATCTAGCAGTAAGCATAGTGGACAAAGAATCAGTAGCACATTTATTTAATTTCAGTTAATTAAAATATTAAATAAGTTCAGTTAAAATTAAATTTAATAAGTTCAATAAATTTTAATTAAGGACAATCAGGTTTAATAAGATCCAGTTATTTATTAGAATCAAATTTGATCAGGGCAATCAAGTAAAATGAGGTTTAATACGTTGAAAATAACCCACCCTAAAATGTCACACAAACAAAAATATTTCTAAAATTGTTATGCTTTAATAACTTAATAAGTTTTCATTTCCCAAAATTAATCTAATAATATAAAAGAGAAGACAAAATAACCCTCATTCCTAAAGGAAGCTATTCAGCTAATACTTTCTTTCATTTTGTTTCCCTTTTCTAAATGTTTGTGTTAGATGGATATATAGTATGTTGAGTATTAATAGGGAAGTGGAAAGGATGTCTTAGAAGACTTAACCATGTGGCTTAATAACTAAGTGTGCATTCTCTTCACTTTTTAAAAAAAATCATATTTAATAAGTTCAAATAAGTTCATTTCAAATAAGTTCAGTTCAGAAAAGTTTAAGTCTAATAAGTTTTAAATATACCTTAAAAAATATGTTTCAGGTTTAATAATTTCCGATAAGCCCAGTTCAGATAAGTTAAGATTTAACAAGTTGAAGAAAACGCAACCTAAATTTAATGCTACTATCTACCATTTTCTTTAATACAACACGATGCTTTAACAATCTTTTGTGATTTATATAAAAGGAAAAACCGAAAAACATAATCATATAAAATCTCATTTGATATGTCCTTGTGCAGTTTTTAAATATCTTGAATTTATCACTCCCTTTGTCCCAAAAAAAAAAACTGTTCCATTTTGAACAAAAGCAATATTCACATCGTAATTTACCCTCTTTAATTTTATATAGGCAACAAAAAATAGTCATGTAAATTTCGTTTGATTTATTTCGAAATATATTTTCCAAATATAAAATTTTTATATTTTTTTGGTATAAATAATTAGAGTTATTGATTGATTTTTAAAATTGTTTTGGAAGATATGAAAAGGCAAATTGAACTATTTTTTTTTTGGGGCAAGAGGGTATTTAAAGTTGTGAAAATTAATTTTTTTTAAAAAGACTTTTCTTACAAGGGATACATCATACATTGATTTCTGAATGATCACCTAAAGTGAATGGGACCCACACATTATCCTATAAAAAAGAGGATGAAGTCATAGCCCAGTGGTTAGTAGGGCTGAGCAACGGTTTCAAGTACCCACCCACGGAACCAAAGGGTAATGACCCAGACCCAGATCAACTGGGTTCGGCTCCGGATCCAAAAGTTACTACCCGGTCTCAACTGGTTCCGGTTCCAAAAATTTTGGTACCGGTTGTAACGGTTCCAATTTCGGGTACCCGGTACCAGCTTCGTTCCCGATATGGTTGAATTAGGTTTTATGCTTTTATCCAATGGTAAATAGTGAAGTATTGAAATGACTACTAACTAAACCAAAATATAATAAGCCTAATTTTTTTTTCCATTCAAAATTTGTATGTTTATGTAAACTTGTATATAATTTGTGTGAACTTGTGTTTATGATTTTATGTAAACTTGTATGATTTTATGTAAACTTGTATGTTTTTTCATTCAAAATTTGTATGTTTATGTAAACTTGTATTTAAGGAAACTATCTTTGTGGATGTTTAGTGGTAAATAATTAAATATGTAGTAGATTAGTTGTTGGTCATTAACCCGATTTGTTATTTAAATTTAAGAAATTGAACAAAATACACACCCATTAAAGATAACCGGGTACCCGGTATTGGAATCGGTAACCGGCGTTCCCGGTTCCAAAAACATATTACCCGGTTAGAGCAGTTCCGGTTCCAGATATTTCAGACCCTGTGGTTCCGATTCTGGTTCCGGATCCATAGAAAAAGACCGAGTACCCGACTATGCTCACCACTAATGGTTAGGGCTTCAGAATTCCAGGCACGAGGTCCTAGGTTCGATTCTCACCGCACGCATTTGCAAGGATTCTTTATTATCCCCCTTACAAATGCATGTGTTGGCTAAAATTGGTCCGAGTGACCTGCAGTAGGGCCGATTCCAAGGCCTAGTATCCCACACATTATCCTAAAAAAAACAAAAAAAAAACCCTAAAGTGAATGGGACCCACCCTGAACGAATGACTGGAAATGAATGGATAAAAAAACACCTTGTTGAATTTCAAACAAAGTTTCAACTGTCTACAAAACATCATGAGTTGTCTCAAACAATGATACATTTTGGGGGAAAACTTAAGATTGGAGAATCAACAAAAAGTAGAGAAAAAAATATCCTTCACAATAATTTTTTACCTACACCCATTTTTGACAATGTTGTAGAGTTTGATTCATCATATCATTTCTATCCTCTTTTTCTTTTTTTCCTTTCATACAAATAATAACGGCACCCGCTAGGGCCGCCAAAGCAAGCGCGCGAAAAAAAAGACTCAGAAACCGGATTTTCAGGCATCAAACTCTTTATCTTCCACATCCAAATCACAAACTCCGGAATGAATTTTTTAAAAAAAAAAAAAAATCAGATATATATATATATATCTAACACAAAAGAGTGTCAAGGAACAAGAGAAATCAAAAAGAACTTGTAACACAACCCAAACCCAACCCAACCGTGATGAAATTGACAGTAACCCCTTGGTGTTATGCTGCGTCTGGAGCCGGAGCTGCGGGAGCTGGCACCTTTAGCAATGGCTGGAGCGCTTTGACGACGATGCTCATGTTCGGCCTAAATTCACCTTCATATTGGACACAAAGAGCTGCCACAGCAGCCAGCTGCAAGACATAACATATTGGAATTGCCATACTCTTATGTCAGTCAAATACTATTATTCAACAAACGATAGGGATAAAGAAAGGTAGTGGGTTCTCTAGTGAGACCGTCTCACAGACCAAGTCTTAGCAGGAAAAAGTTATGGAAAAATCTGTAAAAGTTATTGAAAATATATGAAAAAGTTATCAAATAGTTTTATACATGTACAACTATTTATATGTTTTCGGTAACTTTTGCACGTTTTTCTTTAACTTTTCCTAGTGAGACTTGGTCTTACAGTGAGACCGTCTCACCAAAGAATTTGTGAAAAAACGACCAATCAAGAGGGAGAAAAGAAGGAAAACCTTAGCAACTCCTTTTGCAGGGTAATCCTTCAACCTGGGGTCAACACACTGCTTCACTTTGTCTTCGCTCAGCCTTGGAGTTGCCTGATAGCAAAAGGGTTACACAATGTGTTCAGTTATTTACTGAGCTACTTACAAACCAACAAAAAGAATGCTGAGGAAAAAGTGGCTAAAAAAAGTCAGGTTACTATTATGTAAATGTAGGTCCAATTGATAAAAATCTGGATACTACTTACCCAAGTTACAAGACTTTGCTGACCCCGAGGCATAGTATGATCCACGGGTTTACGGCCAGTTAATAGCTCCAAAAGAACCACACCAAAACTATACACGTCACTCTTTTGAGTCAACTGTCCAGTCATTGCATACCTGAAATAATTATATCATAGACGGTTTAGCAAAGGTCCAAAACTGGTCTAATGATTAATGAATGAATCAAATAGAAGAACATGCAGCAATGCTTCATATAAAGGACAAACAAAAAAGATGGATAATTTACACAAGTCTTACTCTGGTGCATGATAACCAAAAGTACCCAAAACTCTGGTAGAATGAAGACGAGCAGCCATATCAGGAGCCTGATTTGAAAGGTTAAAATCTGCAACCTTGGCTCTGAAATCCTCAAACAAAAGGACATTACTAGATCTAATATCTCTGTGAATAATCGAAGGTTGGATTTTCTCATGAAGGTATTCCAAACCCCTGGCAGCATCAACAGCAATCCTCACTCGCTGCATCCAATCAAGCACTGGACCAGGTTGAGCCCCTTGCACACCTTTCCTGCCTGCCACAGAAATTCGAAAAACAGGTGATTACATACAGCAATGCTAACTTTTCATTGGGGGGGGGGTGTTTGGTTGGGAGGAATCCTTTTTTTTAGAAAAGGGAAATTTGCGAGAAACAACCTTTTATAATTACGTTTTTTTGGCACTTAACAACCTTAACCAAAAATTTTCTTGCAATATCGTACCTAAATGTTTTTTCCAATGATAAATTTCGATCATGAGTTGGTCAAGGCATTGAGCACCTTTGAGTGCAATGTGTGCACATAGAAAAACACCCTGATCAAAGCATGGAAATAAAAAACAATGCCGGAAAAAGGCAATGAGGTCTGATTTCGCGATAACAATTTTGGTTAAGGTTGTTAAATGCCAAAAAAATAAAAAAAAATCAAATGTTGTTGTTTCTCGCAAATTTTCCTTTAGAAAAACTTTGTTTTCTTATTGACTTGACTGACTTATACTGACTGGATGGAAAAAAATCCAAAAGATGGCTATTAAATCTCCTTGTTAGATTAAATCTAACAAGGAGAAACATTTTCCTTTTGTAAGAAGGAAAACCACATTATTCCATAAAACTTGCTTTTGCTCTCTTTTCTTCCATCCTCACCTCCATTTCATCCCTTTACTAAAATAAGGAAAACTAATGTACAATTATGCTTTTCCCATAAAAATATTTTCCATTGAAAATTTATTTTCATAGTAAATCTCATTCAACCAAACAATTAGGTTCTAATATCCATAAAGCACTAAATAAAAGGACAATGCTCATACCATGCAAGATGTCATGCAAGGATCCCATGGTAGCAAACTCATAAGCTAACACCCGTACGCTTCCGTCTACACAATAGCCTTGAAGCTCAACAATGTTTTCATGTTTCAGATTTGAGACTCTAGAAACCTACAAAAACACGAATGAATACACACTGTAAATTAGAGAAAAGGCCTAGCAGGTGAAGTTGCAGATCAAAACATAGCTACCAACATCGAATACCCACCTGTGTCAAGAACTCAACGGTGGGCTCTTGTTCTTGGTTGACATCAAGCTTTTTCACAGCCACTGCCTTCCCGCTTTCCAATGTAGCATAATATACTCTTCCATAGGAACCTTCGCCTATTAATGCTTTGGATCCAAAGTTATCAGTTTTTTCCTTAAGCTCATCCATCGACAAGATGGGTGCCTCAATTGGTGGTGCAGTCTTCTGCACATCTTCCTTCATAGGCGCTGAAGCCTTTTGACTCTTTTGTCCTGCACCAGCAATGAAAGCAAAAACGTTTAGGCATAACTTATTAAACTATAGTAAATTAGTAATATTATGTTTAAAAAACCGTCAAACACAGCAATTTTCAAGATTACCATTTTGCTTTTTAGAAATAAGGTTCAAGATCAAGATAAGTATAATATCTTTAAGAAAGTAAAACTTGTATATGACATGATTCCCCTACTCTCCCCACCACCCAACCAAAAGAGACGATAAAGAATAATACAATTTCTTAACGAAAAAACAAATAATAGGCTTGTGAAAAGTACCATTGACCATACTCACATCTCAAGTACAATTGACAATACCAAAGTAACCAAACGCCATTGAGCATGGTTTACAAGGTCCTCATGAAAGCATATACCCAATACCTTCACTGCAGGCACATAAGTTTTTAAAAACGAAAAGAAAGAAAAAGTCTTCCTATGATCATTGAATGCACAAAAAAAAAAAAAGGATGTTCTGAAATTCATTATTTTAATTCAAAACTTCAACTTATTAATTTCCTAAGGATAAGCTTTCAGCACTTAAATATCCAACAACACACATTAAATACTGACTGCAACAATCTACAATGACTCACAAGGCCAACTCATACATTATAAGTTCAAATTGTAATCTACAATTTGACTTTTACTTCCCTAATATCAAAAAGGACGTCTGACCTGGCATTTCAGCTTTAATTTTTAAATAGTTCATATAAATATATAATCAAATGTGGAGAGGAGCGGGGTGGGGGGAGAGGGGGGGGGGGTAATCCTACATATGTAGCCAACCACTTCATACTGTAATTTAACTATATTTAAGCCAAGCAATCACTGGCTCACAGCTAACAGTTTAGTACTAAAACCACTTAATACTTTGGTAGTGCTATTTTGTAGTTTGCGACCCAAAACTGCAAGTCATCAAGAATCATGTCAACTATCACATTGCTTATGGTTAAGCATGCTAATTATGATAATTGATAAGCATTGTTGGCTACACCTACAGTTGCAAAGTGTTGAACAAAAAAATATAATTCTCAATGTTCCTTGCACGAGAAAAGATGATGAAAATGTGCTTCAACAAAATATTTATTCAAGCACTTCATTAGTACATGTTGCAAGTTCATTAGAAACACAAATCCACACGCCAAATAAAAAATAAAATATCCAAAAAGTAGTACAAGTATATCTGGTTTCACCGAACAAATATAGAATTTCAAAATGTCACCTTATCTAAAACCAATTATAAATGAGATAAACTCAATTATAGGCTATTTCTCCAACATGATATGCAAACCTTTAGATCTCTCCAAGACTGCGTCCAATACCACATTCCTTACAACAACTAGCTTTTTATTGAAGGTAATTGCCTGATCTAAACTAAACTGTTAGAGGTATTCAGTAGAATAGTAAGCAGTTGCAAAAACTTGATAAGATTTTCTACGATAGTAACACAACTACTGGTAAAAATTAACCAATATAATCCTAAGCGATTAACAAAAAAAGATTGAACCAGAAATACATTAAAACATCCAGTCAAACCACTTTTACTTCTTAGTTCTTACTCCACATCACACTACCTCAGCATTCTAGAAAGCAGGGGAGGGCCTTTGGGCTGCCGGGTGGGGATGGGGACGTTGCGGGATCGGCCGAAAAATGTACCCTGGATGGCTTGGCTGAGTTGGGGACGGCAAGGGTGAATCGGGGACGGCTGACTTCTGGGGTGGGGACGGTTCTGGAGCAGGAATTGGACGAACAAACCATCCCCAAGGTGCTGCTTTGGGTTTTTTTTTTAAAGAATAAAAAAAGGTTAATGAAAGTATAATGAAGGAAAGAGAAGTTCTTGACCTTAAAAGGCCAAGTTTGACCGAAAAACAAAAAAGAATAAGGGGAAAATAATTAGGGGATTGAGCCCCTCTATCACTGTGTTGCCCACCACCGCTGATCGTCTCTGTGTTGCCCCGGTCAGCCACCACTATCCAGGTTCTGTATTTTTTCTTCTCTTCTTTTTTGGTTCAACCTCTAGTTCGAATTTCCGATTTCTTTTTTTTTCTCTCCTTTGCATCTCTGTTCAAATTTTTTTTCTTTCAGTTTGAAATTTCAGATCTCTGTTTTTCCTCCTAATCTCTGTTTGTGGGACTGTGTACTTGTTCGAATTCTTTTTTTTTTAGTTTAATATGTATTTTTATTGTACAAGACAAGGAATTAATTTGTCTTTCGGTTTTGAATTTTTTAATTTTTTTAATCCCTTTTTAAAAAAAATGTTTATTTTTGCCGTCCCCAAGCCGTACCCATTTTTCAAATTTTTTCATTTTTCCGTCCCCGTCCTCGTTAATCCAACTCCGTGAAACCTATTCAGCATTCCATCCTTAAACTAGTTGGCATAACAAACACCCTGTAGACTAATCAAGACAAATTCAAGGGTAACCAAGAGACAAAAAACCCGAGAATAATTTCTACCAATTCAAAGTTCTACCGAAGAAGCTGACAGAGACATCCGCATTCACAAATTTAACCATACAAAGTAGAAATATAGTTACATAGTTGCCTAAAGTGGTTGCAAATTGCGATCCGAAAAAAGTGAATTATGGTCAATTTGGGGCTATATTTGCCCTATTTTGAGTGAACCGTGAATTATAGAAGCGAATTAAAAGGCAAATTATATAACAATGAGTTCAAATAATATCAGCAAAAAGAACAAAACAATCTTTCAGCCAAAGAAAACTGAAACATACTTTCAGCATTGTTCCTTGGGCTTTTAAGGGGCTCATCATTTGATGGGTAAGACTCTTCTACATGGCAAGAACAACAAAGCCACTTCCGCATTCTTGATGTTGGCCTTCTCAAATGCAAATCGTCTTTGGTGTTATTTCCCAACCGTACAAAATGGCCAGGAGGCGGCGCATGTGCCTAACAATCATCCATAAAAGCATTTTGATCAATCCATGTTCTTGTGAATTCATTCACATGATAACATTATAATGCATCAAATAAACAAAAATTTTACAAACAACAACAAAATGTACTTGTATTATTTTGAATGGGAATGTTAAAATAAATTCACATAAAAACAAAAACCACTCCATAAAATTATCTCTCTCTTGTCAGGTGTAACTTGATTAACTTCAGAGTTCTGACACAATACTCAAAAAAAAAATAATAATAATTTGCAAATTGGAATCCAACAACCTCAAGATGATTAAAATTAGTTCTCCATCATTCCATTAATGTTTGAAGTTTCAAACACCAGATAATATCAATCAATTATCAAAAGATTTAACATAAAATGTATAAGATAATTGTATGCCAAACACCAAAATTAATGGAAATGCAAACAAAAAAGAAACAAATTAAACCATATATTTCAATTTACAAAAATGGGGGAAAAAAGGAAGCAAATACATGAGAGGGGATCCAATGATCCTCACCACTAAACCACGTCGATGAAGGTTGTCGCCCATCAAGAGCAAAATTCCCAAATATTCAACAAAAACCAAAAAAAAAAAAGAAATGAAATCCAGCAAGAAATTTCACCTTTAAATAGGTCCAAAGCAAATAAGAGAACCCTGCAAATTGAATCACAGGAGAAATGGGAAATTTCTGAAACAGAAATCCCCAGAAACGATTTTTGCTTAAAAACCTAAAAAAAGGAGAAAATTGAATAGAAATCAACAAATAAATCAAGAAAAAGAAAACCCCCCCCCCCACAAAAACAAAAGCAAAGAAGAAGGGGTTAAAAACAAAAAGCCCTAGATCGAAAGCGAAATTGAAGGGGCAAAGTGAACATCAAGAATGAGTTGTATGATCGAAAAACAAAGACTACTTTTGACAGAAAAAAGGGTGTTACCTGTACTGGCCAAAGGAAAGAGAGAGAGAGAGCCAAACAATTTGAAATTGGACAAGAAATTTTAGGATTTTTTTCCTTTTTTTTTTATTTATTTATTTAAATTTTTTCCTTGAAGGTGAGGTGGGAAGAAAGAGAGACAGATGTGTAAATACAGTGAAAGAAAGCTTTTATTAGAAGCAAAAATTATGAATGGATTTGTACCAAAAAGAAACAAGAATCAATGAATGAATGAATGATTTATTTGTGTATTTGTAATTTTTTGTGCACATTCATTATACAAGTATTGTACTTTTCTGTGGATCAAGTCATAGCCCAGTGGTTAGGGTTTTAGTCCAGTCACGAGATCTGAGTTCGATTCTCACCGCACACATTTGCGATGATTCCTTATTATTTCCGCTACAGATGTGTACCAGTTCCAACGCCTAGTATCCCACACATTTGCGATGAGTACGTTATTACGGAGTAATATCCAATTATTATAATTTTTACACATATACAACAAGAGATATTTAAGGTCAACCAAATATATTAGGATACTTTTCTTTCTTTCTTCCTTAGTTTTTTTGTGTTTCTATAATATAGGCCGGTGGGTGGGAACCGTGTTAGAGTCGTTTGAGGAATATTTTGGTGCTTTATTTAATTTTGTATTCACTCCCTTTTTAATCATGCCTTTTTGTTATAAGATAGAACAATTAGAGAGATTGAAGGTTGTTTACTTTATCCATAAAACCTCTTCAATTCTAAGCAAGTGGTGTGTGGTTTAGGGTTCATTTGGCAGGACGTAAAACATTTTTAATGTAAAATGGTTTTTCATGAAAACCATTTTACAACGGAAAACTCTTTTGAAAATGAGTTTTCTGTTGTTTGGTTGAATGGAAAATGAGTTATGAGAATAGAGAATAGAGAATGAAAAGTTTTCCTTTGGTTTTGGGTGGAAAATCTTTTCAACTATGGTGTAAAACTATTTTACACTCTAACTTTTACATTTCAATTTTCAGTCAAACAAAACAATGTAAAATAAGGAAAATGGTTTTCAGGGAAATTATTTTACGTCTTATCAAACGGACCCTTATTATAAAGAAATATGGGAAGAAAGGAGGATTTTGTATAATGTGAATACATTGTATTTGGTATATTTTACAACTGAAAACACTTCAATTTTTATAGACGAGTTCTACACAGGGTAATTTCGCAAAACATTTTTATTTGTTTCTACTAACATATCTATTAATCTATACACTATTCATGAATATTGAATAGTGCATATTATTAATGCCTATTAACAGGTTGTTCTTGCTTTGCTTGTTTAGCTATTGATTCATAACACTCCCCCTTAAATAAGAGTACGAGCTACTAACTTCCTTTTAGTTTATTTGGGTAGTCAAAATGAAGAAGAGAATGAATGAGAAACCCGATTATGGGAAAAAGGCTTGTCTAAAATGACGAACAAGGGGATTTAAATCCATTGACCCATCTTTTTAAAAAAAAACCTTACATGTTAGACAGTTGTCAAGTGTAATCTATCGGTTTGGATTTGGTTTGGGTTATTGATTTATTGTACATATTTTAGTTCATGTTTAATGTTTTAACGACGGTAGAAACAAATAACAGTCACATTGGTCTCATTGACTCAAGCATCCACCCAAGGTAGCATCCGTCAGACCGTAATTAAATTTATTTTCAATAATCTCGGTCTGTAGGTTTTTCTCGTCTTATGTATCTCAATCGACTTCTAGTCAGAAAATATTCATAAAATTCTCTTTGTTGACTTTCCCCTATCGTTCAACCAAATTACATTTAATCCAATTTTTTTAATTTTCTCAAAAAAACCTCGATTTAGACTATAAATTTCATATGTTTCATCATATGTATTGAAGACTTTGAAATAACTTTATACTATAAAATTATTATTTTATAACATCTAAAAACTTCCATAAAATTAGTATTTATATTATTTTAAAACCATATTAATAGTAAACAAAATAGCAAGTTAGTGCAAATAATATATTTGGATAAAATATTTTCAAGTGCGCGCACTAGGCCAGGCATGATCTTGCATGTATGACCTCATAGCAAAATTTTCCATTTCATATGGCAAGTTATGTTAGTACTATGTTACATCTTTCGCACACCGATATTGATCCCTTTATGGATGTAAGTTTTCTTATTTCCTAGTTGCTGATAAATCGGGTTGTTTCTTTGAGAGAAAGACAATCTAACTTTCCTTGTTTATCTTTCCTTCCAAAAAAAATATATATATACTTCCTCCGTTCCAAAAAAACGCAACAAATTTATTTGCACGCATTTTAAGGAAAAGATTTAAAGGTCTAAACGACCAAATTAATATATGTAATTTTAAGACAAGTAACCTATAACATTATTCTTACTTGTGTTAAAATTATTTTGATTAATTTGTTCATTTACACCCTTAAATCACTTCCTTAAAATGCGTGCAAAATGGTTTGTTGCGTTTTTTTTTTTAATGGAGGAAGTATATATTACGTTAGATAATATGACAAGAGTATGTTAGTGTAATGTTAGATATATAAGAAATTATTGGTATATAACAAAGCTTATCAATTACTCATATGTAGGTTAGTGTAATATGACAAGAGTATGTTAGTGTATATAAGTATATAACAATGCTTATCAATTTTACTTATGAGTAATATGGCAAGAGTATGTTAGTGTAGTTAACAATGCTAATTATGATAATATGACAAGCATTTTTAATTTTGTTTGATAAAAAAATATTGGTATATAATTTATTTATTTTTTGTCTTTTTCCAAAGTAAAATGACAAAATTTATCTGTCATGTAAGATGTAACTGATATATGTAAATCTCGGCTATACATCAATAATATCTCCTTGCCAATCAATTCATGGTTCTATTGATTTTTTTTTTTTTGGGAATTATATTCCCTTTGCTCAGAATTAATTAAATACTAATTCATCTGTTTCAATTTGTTAGTTTTGTAATTCGTTCGGCTGTATTACATTTGAAAATAACCTATTTATATATAGCAACCTTATTGGTCCATCTTGTAAAAAAAAAAAAAAAATCTTATTGGTCCACAATTTGTTAGTTATTGTTGCAATGCCATGATTAATAAATCATTACAAGCATTGATTGAGGTTAGTATTTTCATTCAATTACCTGACTAAACTGCACAAGATTCTAAATGTAAGTAACAAATTACAAAGATACAATGCACGCGCATCTGTAAGGGGAAAATAAGAAATGCTTAGAAATGATTGCGGTGAGAATCGAACCCAGACCTTGTGTCTTAAATTTTGAAGCTTTAACCACTAGGCTAAAACCTCATCCTGGATACAGTGCACTTAGGGTGTGCTCTCTTCAACTTACTTTATCAGGTTTCAGAACTTATCAGGTTTGAACAAGTCAGGTCGAATAAGTTATAATCAAGTCAGCTTTAATAGGTTAAAACAGTTCAGATCAGAACATATCAGGTCAGGTCGAATAAGTTGAAGAGAATGCGCCCTTAATCACAACCCCTTGCTTTGTTTTAATTTGTTTTTTTTTGGCATATATATGACATTGTACAAGTGATTATACATCTTTTTTTTTTATTTATTTTATTTGGTTTCTACTATTTTTTGCTTCCTCCAACCTTGTAACATTTCTGAATTGAATGTATTTCAGAATTTTGTCATATATGACGCATCTGTTGTGTCATCATGATGCAATTTGGGTTATTTTGAATCGGCAAGGTGGGGGATCGAACTCGTGACGTTAAGGATCACTGGATGTCTATCCCAACTGAGCTGCAACTCTTCAACATCTAAAGCGTATTTTTTTTAAGAAAAGGTGCACTAGTGCTAATTATCTCCTTATCATAAGAAAACTATCAAAAACGACAATACCCTGTCTCAAGGGAAAACCACATGCCAAAAGTACAAGAAAGTGTATTTCTACTCAAAGGCGGATCCAGAATTTTAAGCCAAGAGGGGCATCAAAGTACAATATACTACTTCTGTATCACAATACTCACTACATATGTATATATGCGGTATATACAACTAGGCAAAAAATGGATTTAAAGAGAAATAGAATGAAAAATAAATAATGAATTATGGCCAAAACAAAAGTAAAGTTTAAAATAAAATTAAAAAAGCTACACATGAGTAATTTTTATACTAAATATAGTTAAAAAATTTATTGCAATTATTGTATTACAACCCAAAATGGAAAAAGTTGCGAGTATTGCAATACGGAGGTTGTAAGAAACTAGATTATCAAATCCATAATTAATAAAAAAAAATAATAATAACATAAAATTAATATTAGAATAATATGTTGAAAATAAGAATAATTGATATGAAAGAAATATAAATAGAGGAAGACATATATATATATATATAGAGAGAGACTCTGCAAACTTGGTGGGGCCGGTGCCACCCAGGCCCCACCGTAGATCCGCCCCTAACCCCCTGTTTCTACTCTTGAATGTGTAGTATGAGTTTATTTTACAAAAGCTTTGTATTCTACAAATAATGAATCTCCAGCCTATTTTCAACAATTTAAGATTTGATATTGCACAAATCTATAATTTAACACTAAACATTGTAATATTGAGTTTTTTTCAAACGATATTGATTTTATTATTCATTAGATCGTAAAAACAAATATGCAAAAATTATTGCTAAAACATACAGAGTACAACAAAGATAATTTTTTATTTTTTTTTATTATTTATTACTTGAAATCTCAAAATTCATGTTTTCGAAAGCTTTATATATATTCGATCATTGTGTTTTGTTGCTTAAAACTATGTGTACAATTAGGACTACCTACATAAAATTGATTTTATGTGAGCAGAATAATTCCTTTAATATTAAATTTTATTAATTAATAAATATTTGATTTTATAGCATTATTTACATTTTCTAAAAATCGATCATACCCCTTACCTTCATCGATCAAAGGTATACTCCCGATCCTAATAACCTTGGTGTAGAACTGTAGATAGATAGATATAGGGCTTATTTACATTAGCTGAATAGAGATGAACTGAATTGAACTGAACTGAACTTAATAGAGATGAACTGAACTGAATAGAAGTATATTAATTGAACTAAACTGAACTAAATAGAGATGAACTGAATATAATCTGAATTAAACAAGCCCATAGATTACCAAAGACCTTTATTGTTTACATTATTCTAATAAATTATGCTATGTTCAACACATTATATATATTAATATGATTTTATAATTAGAAAATTGCTTCATTATTTTCAGCACACTAATATTATTACTTTGTATAAAATACTCATAATTAATAATTATTAAGTGTATTATGATGATTTGGGAACAAGAAGGGGGTTGGCCAAGGTTGTCACCCTCCCGGATCCTGGGTGAGGGATTTGAGTTCGATTCTCACTAAGCTCACCTTAAGAGGTTCGCACATCGCCAATAAATTGGTCAAATATTAATCTTAAACGGGTTTTTTTTTTCTTTTTTAAAATGCATGATATATAATTGCTGATGTAAAAATACAACACTGGGTTAACCCACTTTCTTTAGAAAATACCTCACAAATATAAAAGCCCAAACAAGAGGCCCAAGAACATCACTTCTAAACCAAGAAAAGGCCCACCCCACAAAAGCAACTTACCCTCAAAGCATAGGCCCAACTCAAATCAGGCCCAACTAACTCACCTGAACTGGCCCCCTAACGAGGCACACTCCCAGCACGTGTTAGCAGGCTGCCCACCTGCCTAGGGTAGCCCAGCCTACCCATATTCAAGGACTATAAAAAGTCCATCACATGCAAACCCACAACTCATATTTTTTTCTCTTTGCTTCGTCCTCCACAACCCAACTGACTTGAGCGTCGAAGTGACCTTCCCCGAAACACCTCCGTGGGTAACTCATGTGTGTTCTTTGTGTAGGTACGAAGACTAGTCAAGTGATGAAGGACAACTAGCTCTCGATCCATTGTTGTGCATACCAAATATTGCCTCAACAATAATGAATATGCTTTTGATATTTCTTTGCTCAAGAAAAGTCAATGGAAATGATTTTAAGAAAAAACAAAAGAATGAAAAAAAAATAAAAATTTCTCGTACACTCACTCACAAGTCACAAAGCAAACAAGAGATAAGAGATCCAATACAGATTGGAAGGACCCTACATTTTAAGGGAATTAACTACATTACAATTCATTGGTTGCACACAATAATTCTTTTTTGCATACAATGAATAATCTTCAACAAACAAATTATGAAATAAATAAGATTACAAGTATTGCTTTTGCAACTTGCCAACCAATAGATGTTGAACTATTCATCAATAGGTAATTAAATAATGCCAATAATAGCCTTTTTTTTTTACTACCAATGAATTTTTAGCTATCAAAACTATTACACCATCAATTAATAACATGACTTCGTTCTAAATTCTAATAACCACTTATTTTTTTTTAAAAAATAACTCATTTCTAACCATATCAGCAATCTTATGTAAGACTAAATGATATCCCTGCTCTAACACCTTATTTTCTCTTTCATTCATCTCGTTTTTCATTAACATTTTTGCATAACTTTTTGACGTAATATACAACATCCCACAATATCATGTTTGTGCGCCCAACAAATTATACCGTCAAATCATATGCTTACAAATGAGCATTTTATTTAATAAAAATGTATATAAAAAAAGTGAAATACAATACATATTTAGGCAGGTGACCTATAAACTAACTAAGGCACTCCATTACTTGGGCAACTGTACGCAATGCTAGCTAGACGTACCCAAATGAAGAGAAAGGAAGCATTTATGGAGGCTACCTCCCCTACACTAGAAATTCTTATATGCAACCGGATGTATGGTACATCCAATGATTATTTTGCTCATTTTATAGTATTTTTCCTCATTTTAAAATTCAAAATGAGCAAAATTATTTAAATTGAGCAATAAAACACGTTAATTAGATGTACGTAACTCTACGTACATCCGGGTGTATAATCGACCCATTACCCCTGCACTGCGGTTGCTCTAACAAACGCATTAAAAATGAGAATCCATGTGTTAAATTAGTTCATGAATGACTGAATTAAAATTGAGATAATGAATGACCGAATTAAAATTGAGAATGCGTTAGTTAATGAATGGTATATTGCGTTGACAATTAATTTTTCTTAGAACAATTATAATTACACCGAATTGTTAAATACTGCCAAAAATTACTACCTCAGATCACTTCCAAAAAATAACGTTACTTTTCAAAAATTACCCTTACTTATTCCAATAAGTACTCTTTCGATAATTATTCAAAAAATCAAATATAGGCTAATTAAGTAAATAAAATTTTAGAATTTTTCAAAAAAAATAATAAAATTATAATAAGATAATTAAAGAAGGAAAAATAGAAATGCATGGCCATACATCTAAGAGGACGTCGTGGTCTATGAAGAAGTAACCATCATGTCCCAACACCTTTAATTAGAGTCTTTTTCCAAGTCTTCCAAGTTTGACTTTTCTTAATATTTTTAGTAAATAAAAAAGATTCAAGAAGAACAAAGACTGGATTAGACAAATCGAATCAGATATTAAATCTACAGGTAAAATCAATTGGGTTTAATTGTATTCAATTAATTAATTCAAAAATTGGATTAAATAAATTGTGAATATGGTTAGTTTTGATAGCTGAAAGTTCTTTGGTAGTCAAAAGAAAAGCTAGAGAAGTTTCAACATTTAACTTATTTTTGCATTATTATTTGAATATTAATTATATAAATCCAAATTTCTTTTTCTTATTTTCTTTTTAATTATTAATTATTAACATATATATTTAATTTTAGAAAATGATTTTGTAACATTCTTAAGACTATAAAAAAATAATACTTCGTATGAAAATTAATTTTTGGCATTTTATAAAGAATAGTTTAAAATAATAGTTACGTCTTCGATTCGATCTTTCATAATTTTCTAATAACAATAATAAGCTTAGGCTGTTGGTTGGAGCTGTGTAGGGGTCAAGATATTTTTAACATGTTCGTATTAAGCTATATTTGATAAGTGGTTAGGTTTCAAATAGCTCAATCTTATATCTAGGATTATAACATTTAGGAAATGCTAAAATAAAAAACAATTCTAACGGCCCGTTTGGTAGCCGGTTATAAATTATGGTAATGGAAATGAATTTATAACTAAATTTGAAAGTGAAATCAAAATCCATTCCCATGGTAGTGCTACTTTAGCTCCAATTTATCTAATTTTTCTTCACAAATATTCATTCCCATCAAATACCACCATCCCCAATGGTAATGGATGAGAATGAAAAATGAGAAGAAAATTGAAGCTTGAGAATGAAAATTTGTTTTCCATGGAGATTATAAGGTTCCTCCCTAAGAAAATTGAAGCCGAGTTAAGTAGAGTTCGGGCTCAGCTCGTCCATTAATCACCCCTAATTACCACAATTTATTACCAACAACCAAACGGACCGTAAGGGTTGTCTTTAAGGTACCAAAAAAAAAATTAAATTAAACATTTATTACACCAATTAAAATCTGATTTTGACATGTATTATAAAAGTATTACCGAATTAGGAAATACATAAAATAATGGAAAGTCCAAAGGGCTTTTTCACTTTTTTTCTTAAACTTTTCAAGATTGAATTAAATTTCAATTTTGATTGATTAGGGGGGGGCGGGGTTGATCAAAATGATATGGTCAAACATATTTTCTCTTTTGTTTTTGACAAATGAGGAAACTTTAAGATTGATTATAGCTTCTTTTTCCAAACTAGTAATTCAAAAATCAAAATGATTGATTTATATATTATTATAGTTCTAAAAGAAAGATAACCCAATATAAACATGCTTGCAAGCAAAAACATAGAGAGATAAGAGATAATAACAAACTAGTATAGGCATACATATATTTTCATTAAAGTTACTCCATTCAATAAACTAACACATATTTACTTCCTTCAATTGCAAAAGTAGATACCAAGTATTATATATAGATAATTAAATTGACTTTTGCACTACCCAATCCACGAATTTTGCTTTCGGTAATTAGTTAATAAAATTCTGAGGATGAGGTCTTAGCTTAATAGTTAAAGCTTCAGAATTCTAGGCACGAGGTCTTGAGTTCGATTCTCACCACACGCATTTGCGAGGATCCCTTATCATCCCCTTGCAGATGCGTGTGTTGGCTATTATCTTATAAAAAAAAATTAATTAATAAAATTCAAACCATACTACTTCCAGAAAAAAAAAATATATCAGAAAAAATCACAAGAAAAACAGAATTGTAACAGAATTACCAAGTCTCACAATGACAAAAAAGGAAGCAACATAGCCCTACACTCCATCCCCATCATCCTTGATTGTATAACTATATAAGAAAAGACTCAAACTTAGTTCTTAAGCTCATCTACCTCTTCTTTATATAACCCCAATTAACCAACTCAATCTTCTATCAAAATCCAAGAACAGAACAACAAATCAACACCCCCCCCCCCCCCCCACAAAAAAAAAAAATATATATACATTTTGTTACAAAATGAATCATTCTAGTCCTAAGCAAGAGTTTAGCAATAACTATGATAATGTGGAGTTGCAGGTATCAGAGCTGATGAAGAGTCTGAGTAACGCGTCTTCATATAGTGAGACAATATTTGAACCAGAATATGGACACACCATTACTATGTACAGAGAAGGTGGTGCTCCTAGAGACGACGTTGTTGGTGTTGTTTCAACTCCTGTTCCAATTCCTTTACAAGCACCTGAGAAGATACTAACACTTTTCGCACTTCGCCTTGCTGTTCTTGAGAAGGCAGCATCAGGGCTAGGAAAACTCGGGTTCATTTGGGCAACTGTGGTTCTCCTAGGTGGTTTTGCAATAACATTGGATAAATCTGATTTTTGGGTTATAACCATCATTCTTGTGATTGAAAGTGGGAGGATTTTTAGTAGGAGTCATGAGCTTGAGTGGCAACGACAGTCGACATGGTCGATTTCTGAGGTGGGTTTTGGGAGTTTCAGGCTTCTGAAAGTGGGGTCCACAAAGGTTTGGACCGCCCTTAGATGGGTGTTTAGAAGGCCGAGTTTGGATGAAAGAAGGATTGATGTAAAAAGGGTGCAGAAAATGGATGTAAAAAGACAGGAAACAAGGAGATGGGAAAGTTCAGAAGTGCCAATATTGCCATATGCTTCTTGGTTTTTTCAGTCTAGGAATATAAGTAAGATGCTGAGGTTACTTCAGATAATAGCAGCATTAACATGTGTAGTTCTGTCAACAATGAAGCTAATACTGCACAACTTTGGTAGTGTAGCGAAAGGGGATTCTGACAAGAGGAACAGAAAGTCTGCATTGTTTATATTCTATGGTTTGGCGTTGGCTGAGGCATCATTGTTTTTGGTTGAAAAGATTTACTGGGAAATAAAGGCGGTTCATTGCAACGTATTGAAGAAGGTGAATAATGAGTGTGGGTTTGGACCGGCGGGTATGGTCTCAATTAGGAGATTCTTCTATGATGCTTACACAACATGTGTAAATGGGAGTGTTTTTGATGGGTTGAATATGGATATGGTGTCTTTTGGAATGGAACTTTTAGGCTCAAATTCGCCAGATGAACAGCTTATGGGAGCCAGGATTCTAAGAACTTTTGCAACAAATCCCAGGTTTTGTGATGATACATTGCAGAAAATTGGAGCAAGTTTTCAAGCAGTTGACAGATTGTTGCAGATGCTCAACTGGAATCACTCAGAAGAGATCAGAGAATCAGCTGCTAAAATCTTGTCAAAACTTGCTGGCAAGAAACAGAATCCACTTAGAGTTGCTGATGTTCCTGGTTCTTTGGAGTCCATTTCATCACTACTTTATGTTAACAACAACACCCCATCAAGAATTGGTGGTGATCATGAAGGGAAATTTGGGTTCTGGACATTCCATCATTTGGGGCTACTAATTCTCAAGAAACTCGCACGAAACCACGATAACTGTGGCAAAATTGGACACACCAGAGGTCTCCTGACTAAAATTATAGAGTTCTCTTGTGCTGGAGAAAGTTTGTTGAAAAATGATCATGTCGCGGTGTCTCAAATTCAAACTGTCAAAAGATCACTCAGACTAATCAAAATGCTTGCTAGCACAACAGGTAACTACTAATTTACTTCAATTTTGACCCAATAATTCTGTTCAGGAGTTAGCTGTTGGCTGTTAGAGGTTAGCTGATTTGACTAACTGATCATATTAACGGTTTGTGTAAAACTGTTTGGTAATAGCAGTTAGCTGTTAGATTTTTCCAAATAAAAAAAAAAAGAACCAAGCAGCGCCTCATATGAGCTTTTTGAAAAGAAAAAACGCTTTTTCATACCAAACAACAAAAATGGCTTTTTAAGTTGGTTAAACCTCTCTTCTTCCCTCAAAACTCTAACGCCCAAACACCCCCTCAGAGTAATCAAAACGCTTGCTAGCACAACAGGTAGCCGCTAATTTAATTCAATTTTGACCCAATAATATAAACTACTTATATTTCTGTTCGGGAGTTAGCTGTTAGAGGTTAGGTGCTTTGACTAGCTCATTATGATAGCTGATTTGACTAACTGATTATATTAAGAGTTTGTGTAAAATTGTTTGGTAAATAGCGGTTCGTTGTTAGATTTTTCAAAGTAAAAAAGAACCAAAAAGCTCTTCATATGAGCTTTTTGAAGAAAAACAACATTGACCAAAAATATCTTTTTGAGTTGGTCAAACCTCTCTTCTTCCCTCAAAGCTCTAACGCCTAAACACCCCCATATATATTGTTACAGTGCCGAATGTTTGAATCCTCATACCAGCCAATGAGCTGGTGGATTTCTTTAAGCTGACACCCATAATTCAAAATTTTCAGGCAATACTGGGAGTCGGCTCCGAAAAGAGATATCTGAGAATGTGTTCACATTCAGCAACATCAGAGACATATTAAAGCATGGAGAGAAACACCTGGAATTGCAAAAGATTGGGATTGAGATACTAAAATGTTTGGCAATGGAAGATGACGCGACACAGATACTTGGAGCCACAGGTGGAATCATTAAGGAGTTGCTGAACATTTTCTTCAATGACAGTATGCCAAAAGATCAGATTCATGTCAGAATTCAAGCTGGTGAAGCACTAGCCATGCTTGCACTAGAAAGCAAACAGAACTCTAACTGTATCTTGAAATTAGGCACCCTAGACAAGCTTGTGATGGCACTAGAACTTCCTCAAATTCGTATGAACGCAGCAAGACTTCTGCGAAACCTATGCACTTATAGTGCAGAGGATTGCTTCCATGAGTTGAGAGGAATCACTGCAGCACTACCTACTGTAAGTTCTTCTCACTGTTTCATTGCTCAAAATGTAGTCTTTACATAACTTTCACCTTGAAAATGCTCATTTGAACTTATCCTAGTCCGCCTTATCCAAACTTATATGATCTTATTAATGCTTATCTGAACTTACGCTAGTAGTATTCATGGATTAGAGCTTAGGTAGTCGGCCTTGATCTGAACTTATCTGATCTTATTTTCACGAAAACTTTGTTTTTTCTTGCATATTCTTAAGGGAATCTAACCTTATGTGATCTTATTAATGCACTTATCTGATCTGAATTTTTCACCTTAAAGATGCTTATCTGAACTAATGCTAGTCCGCCTTTATCTAAACTTATCTGATCTTATTCTCACAAAAACTCGTCCTTTTTTCACCTTAAAATACTTATCTGAACTTATCTGATCTTATTTTCACGAAACTCGTGTTTTTTTTCTTGCATATTCTTAAGGGAATCTAACCTTATGTGATCTTATTAATGCACTTATCTGATCTGATCGGAACTTTTCACCTTAAAGATGCTTATCTGAACTAATGCTAGTCCGCCTTTCTCTAAACGTATCAGATCTTATTCTCACAAAAACTCGTCCTTTTTTCACCTTAAAAAAACTTATCTGATCCTATTGTCACAAAAACTCGTGTTTTTTTCTTGCAGGTTCTTCAGGGGATCGCTTCAGAAGATGATAAAGTACGCGAAGTGATGGTTGGACTAGCAGCAAGAGCATTCAAGTTCGTTACTCGCAATGAATCGAGTGTCATGTTCGAACGAGCCGGGATCAAAGAAGCTGAGATAGCAAATATACTAATACAGATCCTGAAGAAGCATAAATACCCAAATGCCAAATATCCTAGGATAAGAAGGTTTAGCATTGAACTAGCAATTTGGATGATGAGAGACAAGGAATCAAATGTAGGGAAATTCAGAGAACTAGGACTAGAAAATGAGCTACAGAATGTTCTAGATACAACCTCTGAGATTGAGAGCTTCAACATTTTTTCAGGAGCAGTGGGGTTAAACAGGTTCAGAACATCAATGCAGTCATTGGTTGAAACTGCACTGTACTTGCTGTTATAATTCTTTATTTATTCTCCAATTTTTTAAGTGTATTATATGATTCCTATACTTGATGAACAAAGATTTATGCAATTTTTTATTTTCTTAATGTTTAGTCTTTCAAATTAACTTAGGTTGTGTTTGGATAACCTTATTTCATTTGAAATAGTGGAATTCAAATCTAGAATTTCAATTTCTAGAATTTAATTCCAAGTTCTTTGTTTGGAAAATTTGAGAATTTCATATTTGGAATTTCTGATTCCAATTAGCTGTTTGGAAATACTAAGAATTTTATGTTGTGAATTTCAAACCAAAGGTAATACTAGGCTTCTAATTAATTCAACAGATTATTTCACTCATACATAAAAAAAAATAAAAAATAAAAAATAAAAAATAAAAAAAGAATAAATCAATTTATTAGATGAGTCATGACATAGTGGTATTTTTTAGGGAAAAAAAGAAGAAAAAAATATAATTTAAAAAAAAAAAGAAAAAAAAAGGTTTGGAAATGTAGTGCAGTAACCACTAGCCAGTAGTGGGCTTGTTCCCCACGAAATTAAATGCAATTGTGTTCACTCTTTCCCTTCCCACTCATAACTAGAGCCAAACAATGGCTTCCTAGGAAATTAGGGTTAGGTTAGCAATTTGAGGGAGAAGATAGTAGTAGTACTGTAGTAGAACAATGGCGGTGGCGGAGGAGAGATAGCATTGACGGTGGAGGGAGAGCATCGGCGGAGCACTGACATCGAGTGACGGGGTACGGAGGAGAGTGAAATAGTGACAGAGAGGCGACAGATAAAGAGCAGCAAGGATTGGATCTGAAGGACGAGAATGGAGTAATATCGGCCAACGGCGGTGGATAAGACATTGATGGCGATGACCGAATAAGGATGAGTCAGATTAAGTGATGATGCCATGGAGGAGAGAGAAACGACATTGGAGGGGTGAGAAACGGAGACGGAAAACGGCGACAACAATGGAGGATGGAAATGAAGGTGGCCGTGAAAGGTGGTAGAGGAGAATTAGAGAAGGCAGTATATTGGATTTGAAATGATAAGCTAGAAGATGAGATTTCAAATTCTAAAAAAATGACTTAGTGAACAAATAGGTTGGAATTGGGCCAAATCCAAATACAAATGTTTAGATTATCCAAACAAGGTAATTGACCCAATTCCAGCATTTCAAATGAAATCCTCAAAACCAAACATGCCATTAGCAATTTCAATTATAAGATAGTCTATTCATTCATGAGAGCATGCAGTTTATAAATTCTTCTTGATTCATGTAGTCATTAGCAATTTTGTTAGTTTGTGACTTAAATCAATACGGGGTATTGCTGCCCAGTAATCGAGTCAGGGTCTAGGGGTGATACGCTTTGTTTTGGGGGTTCGGGGGCACAACATGGCCCCTAAGATGCATCGATAGGGCCATACGGGTACAGACACGGGATCGTGTATGACACAGGTACGGAATAAGTAGCGTTAATTTGAAAATCATTGGATACGAGTAAATCAAATAGATATTATTGAATACTTTAGCATTCAAAAAGTAAGCATAGATTATAGATTATATACAATTAGGGATGTCAGTTTGGGTTGAGACCCGTTGGGTTAACTGAACTGTTCATAACCTGAACTGAATGTGACCCATAGCCTGAAATTGACCTGAACTGAAAGTGACCCATTTATTAATAACCTGAATTGACCTGAACCCAAACTGAATATGAACTGAACTGATAATGACCTGTCTCGAAACTAAAAATTCAAGAAACTGAACTGTAATCAACCTGTTACATAATTTGACCCGAACTGAAACCTAAATTGAACTGATTGGAAACCTTAATTGAATTGAACTGAAACCTGAAACATTTTACTTGCATAATTCTATATGAATCATTTTTATATACGAAAGTGTCCGTTCACCTATATATGGAACACTCTATGAAATAGATGGAGTACTAGTTGTAGTCAAATTTGAAAGTACTTTTCACCAAGTGCTAAAAATCATTTGGCTCAAATTTGAAGAAGGTCCGAAGGAAATATTGGATATTATAAGATCTGATCTTGTTGATGAATGAATAAAATTACTAGTTCCTCATAGAAAAAATCATTTGACTCGATTTATATTGACGTTAGTTTAAAATGCGGTTTTTTATACATACATATGTATGTAAATACATACATATGTATGTAAATACATACATACTTACATACATATTAAAAAAAATACATACGTTAACTGATGGAAATTTGGGCGCACACAAAAGTTTTATGGACCCGAATTGATATTTCAAGAAAACATTTTCATTGTTGATATGTTATGAGAAATTGTACACATATATATTTTGGTGGAACTCTATTTGACTTGACTCTTTTTTTTTTTGGCCCTCACGGTCTTTTCACCTATGCCCTTATGCCTATTTATACTAGTTACATAAACAATTCTAGAGTTTTCTAAACAAATCTAATACTAGAGTTTCTACTAACATATATCTCTTATCTCTAGATTTTTCTATTCTTCAATCTCTACAACATTTTACTAGATTTTTCTAGAACATATCATATTATGCAAGACTCAACTAGAATTTTCTAGATTAATCTCTAACATTAACCCCAAAATATTGTCAAATTCCGATCTAATTGACACTCTAATAAAACCCGATACAAACTGGCTTCAACCCGAAACATACCGTTTCTTATCATTGACTCGTATTTACCTGAATCATTTTGGACTGAACTGATATAGGCCCGACCGTTAATGACCTGAACTGTAACCGAGAAAAAGACAGTCTATTATAACTTGCTATCGAAATAGCCTGACCTGAACCGAACTGAACTATTGGATGAAATAACCTGATTCAACCAGAACTGAAAACATACCGAATCCGTTTGGATCAACCCCTGACCTGTATTTGATATGTTTTGGGTTGCTTGGAGTGTGGGACTCTACCCAAATTTTCTCTTTGAATCTCTCTAATCTAAAATCTCTGTTTCTTTCACCCTCTCCTGTGTCGAACTAATTGCGTTTGTGACTCGGCTTGGGCGTGGTTTTTGTGGTGTCTTTCCTCCATTAAAGCAGAGCAGAGCAGAGCTTTTGAGGTAAGATGTTTTTCCCCGTAGAATCATCAATTATATAATATAATGGGGCTGGGTTTATTGAATGTGTCGCGGAAATTTATGCATTGCTGGGTATTCATCTAACCCTAGGGCAGCGTATTCATGTCTCTGTTTATTTCACCCTCTCATCTCCTCTTCTCTGTCGAACTAACTAACTGTGATTAGGTTGGGCTTGGTTTTTTTGGTGCCTTTCCTCCATTAAAGCAAAAATCTTTCCTCCATTAAAGCAAGCAGAGTTTTTGAGGTAAGATTGTTTTTTTTTCCCGTAGAATCAATTATACAATGAAGTTCATGTTTTGCTTACTACAAAAATGGAGGATTTCTTACTGGGCCAGGGCGGCCCCCCCTGTTGCCCTGGGTCAGGGACGGGCCTGTGCTGCCCCTCCTTCCCTGGCTCAGGGATTGGCCTGCTGACTATTTTTTTACCTCCATTATTATGAACCCTAGTGTGCTTTCATGAACTTGTTGTTTTTATTTATGGAGTATTTATTATTATTATTATTATTATTATTATTATTATTATTATTATTATTATTATCTCTATTATATAAGCAAGGGAGCCATGGTGTCCCCTGGAAAAGTCCAAGTTACCCCAAACATTTCCAAAAATTTAATAACATCACTCCTCATCACTATTAAGGAAAGTTATTGCAATTTTTTTTACTTTTTAAAATGAAAATATTATAAAATATAATAATCGTAAAAATAAAACAAAAACACCAAAATTTATATCTTTGAATTATCTATACATAGACACCCATATTATTATATTTTGTCACATAAAGTTTTATAGTTTGATTATCGTAAAAATTTGAGAGCTAATCAAGTAGTGAATAAACTTTTTTTTTTCATTATTGTGGGATGCCCGAATGAAAGGAATTTTTTTTTGTTTATAACTATGTGAATGAATTTGAATTTGAAAAATATTTCAATTTTTCGAACAAATTCAATTTTTGTTGTTTAGACAATTACAAGATGCGTGCATTTAAAATGTCATCGCACGCAAAGCGTGCATAGAAGGCTAGTTATTATTATAACCAAACAAAAAACTTACAAAGCCAAATAAATTACAAGAAGTTAGTAGAGAGCCAAAATACAATATGGGCTCCCACCCCTCTAGCTATAGCAAACCCAAGCCGTGAGCAGCAACACGAGCTCCTATATCTTGAGTCCTAGCGAATACCTGCACCCGCTTCAGCAACGCCACAACCCCCTTCCTCTAGCTCCCCTAACGTAGAAAAGGAGAAAGGTAGAAAACCATAGCCAAATGCCCTGCAACGAGCCTCATACGTGTCCCGCTTCCGCTGAGTTGCAACCGACACAACCCGATCAGGCACAACCGCACAAATTCAGATAACCCGGATTGCGTCAAAGGAGAAGATTCGTCAAGTCAATGCAAACATCTCGATACCATAGGAGTATTATTATTATTATTTTCATGAAGTTGTGTTATGATTTATGAATATTGATAAATTTATTCTTATGAAGTTATGGTAGCACCGAGGCACCGTAGGAGTATTAAATTGGGATATTATTCTTTTATGCACTTGAATTAAAGGGAGCTAGTTGGAAGGTTTTATAATGTTTTTTTTTTTTTTTTTTTTTTTTTTTGTGGGAAGCATAGACGCATAAATTGATATTGATACCTCATTGTGAGAGTAAAATTATCTAGATTTTACTCACAAACTGGGGTGCCAAAATCAGTAAAAGGCGTGCGTAAATCATTTTCCGTGTTTATGTGGTACTCTTTTTGAACATCTAATTGTAGGACTCAATATATTTAATTTAATTGGTGTGTTGCGCACCTTAAATTAATGACTTTTCATGTTGTCGGGTTGTTTGTCATGAGATAGAGTGTGAATATTATGTTATTGTATTATATTTTGGAAAATCATTAAATCGTGATTAATAACTTACTTTGTTCGTCGTATGTTAATTTCTATATTTGAGTTTTAAGCCTGTAATTGCCCATATACACTATTGGTACTTAGTATATTTATTTATGCATTTATATAAAATAAATACACAATGAGACAAATCTAACAATATCCCAAGTGATATTTTTTTTTCTTCTCATGACTATCTTACTAAAATGGTTAAAGGGGAAAGTGTGAATAGTGTAAAAGTCCAAATCTAGCAATTAATATGAATGAAATGATGTATTATTAATCTAAAATACTCCACACTCCGAAAAATATGATTTTTGGGTTGTCAAAACTTGATGTGAAATTTACACCTTTTGTAATAGGTTCCAAGTAAACAAGGGGTTACAATTTAGTAATTATTACACTAGACAAATCTTGTTTTTGCTTAAATATATTGGCACTTGTGAATGTATATTATGTAGTTATGTACAATATTGGTTAAATTTAAATAAGTGAAAATTAGGAGATGGATGTGATTGTTTTTGGAAATGGAAGTGCTTATATCATAATTATGAGATATTTCTGATAATTGCAATGCTGGGATGATTAGATGAAATGGAAATTTGGATTTGTTTTGACTTTTGAGCCTTGGAGTAGTTGGTTTATGGCTCTTGTTGCTCATTATTTGAAAAGGGGTGCATAATATGGTTTTATGCCTGTATATATCCAACATTTGAGTGTACATTCATGATTCATCAATTCATAAGTGCATTTTTTTCGATTCCATGAGATTTTTTTTTAATCTCTGGGGCAGGAAATTATGATGATTTTTGTACTTTGGAATTTGGATAGTAAAATGACAAACAAAAAAGCCACTGTAAAATTCAGTATGGAATTTTTTTTCATAAAATTTAAGGACAGTATCTTTATGACAAAATCCTCCTAAAGTAATGAATATTTCATATTTTGCTGGCTATATATATATAATTTTTATTTTTTATTTTGGATTGCTCCCTTTCATTGTTGATAGGTTGCTTAGTGTTTTAATACTTATCTTTTTTACCTTTTTTTTTCTTTCCTTTTAACGATGATTTTCATACATTTTTGGTTTATTTACTTTGCTTAATAAGCATAGATTGTTCATTACATAGGTAATCTAGTAATTTGATGTTATGCGTGATAATTGATTTTGCTTGGAACTTGGAAGTGACGTGACATAGTTTGTGATATTCGTAGTGCAAATATCAGGTTCCTCTGCTTTGTTTATACTGTATATTTTTTTCTTTCCTTTATTCTTTTCATTTTATACAGGAGCATACTTGGACGATCATGAGTGCGTGAGTGTAGTGATCATTAATTGGCTGCTTGAGTGTGATTAGCAGGTTGTATTTACTTTTTGATTTAGTCTTCCATGGAACAATACTTGCAAAATAACCATTGAAATTTAAGCTTTTGATTTTCCTTTCCCTTGACTTGCTATTTTATTTTTATTTGTTAGAAAATTGGAGTTGTTACACTCTCTTCTTTCCTCTCTTTTCGTATTTGTCAAGCATGAAGCTTACTATCAAGACTCTGAAAGGAAGTCATTTTGAGATTCGAGTTCAGCCCAATGACACTGTTAGTCTTTGCTTTTCTCTCTCAATAGTTTGTTTTGTTATTCATAATTAATTACATTTCTATATCTGGCAATTGTTCAATCTTATGTATGTATATATTATATAATATGTAATTCTAGAAGGCATGTGTGAGCATAATTCTGTATTTTCTGCAGTTGATTTTAAGAGAAATATTCTTGTTCTGTTCGAGGTTTATAACGATGGCTTAAAAAATGTTAGTTTGTAACAGAAATTTTCTTGCTTGAGAATATTGAGGCTTCCTATGTTTGTGAGCGTATTGATTTATGAACTTGACTTTCTGATGGCCTGTATATTTTCTATGAATGGCAATAGAATATTTTCTGTTGTATGGACAAGATAATATTGGAGATTTGTATGATTGTAGAGATATAATAGTTGCTTTATAGCTAAGGTTTGAGTTTGAACAATTATTAACGCCTAGAGGTACCAAATCCTCTCATGTTTCATTTATCATTTTTTGTTACTAAAAAGGGTAAAAGCTATGTAGCGTAAGAACCTCTGAAGTTTTCGAAATGGAAACTTTTCAGAAACAAGTTAATGACAATTCCAAAAAACAAGGAAACAGGTAAACATTTAGGGAATTTTTTTAATTAAAAAATAATCAAACAACATTGTAAGATAAAATTTCTTACAAATGAGAGAAATACTCAAAATGTCTTGCCCAAATTATAATAAATTAAAATACTATGGTCCATTATCTTTGAACTAGTCATCCACTCATCCATTCCTTATAGCTCAATTTGACCCTAGTAAAATTGGAAGAGAGGAACTTGTTTTTCTAAATGCGGTTCGTCAAGTGTAAGATTTTCAAAGCTTCCATATCTTGTTTTTGAGAAACTTCTGTCATACAGTATTTCCATAAGGGTTATTACTTATTGGTATCTTCATTATGAGCCAAGGTATTGCCATTTCTACTTCCTTCCCTTGTTCACCAGTCATGAAATCAATTAAAGCAGGAGATAATTAGGGTTTAAGAGTAAACACCACACATTTCCCCTTTTCCTTAATCCTTACATTATATAGATAAGATAGTATAGATTCAGTTTTAGACTTTAATTCTTGGCTATAATTATGTTTTTTTTTTTTTTGGCAAGGTATAATTATGTTTTATGTGACAGTAATTATTCAATCCTAAGCTCTAATTATATTTTTTTAAGTACAAAATGTAATTTTGTTGGTAGCATAGGGACAGTATAGTTCATTGAAATCAATTAAAGCAGGAGATAATTAGGGTTTAAGAGTAAACACCACACATTTCCCCTTTTCCTTAATCCTTACATTATATAGATAAGATAGTATAGATTCAGTTTTAGACTTTAATTCTTGGCTATAATTATGTTTTTTTTTTTTTTGGCAAGGTATAATTATGTTTTATGTGACAGTAATTATTCAATCCTAAGCTCTAATTATATTTTTTTAAGTACAAAATGTAATTTTGTTGGTAGCATAGGGACAGTATAGTTCATTCTAGTGAAAACCACACACTCCCCTTTCTCTTATATAATAAAGATTAAAAATGAAAACGACATATACTCGCATTATGATACTTAGTTAAAAGCCTTTTAACTGGGTCATCTACTGATATGATGTAGAAATGGCAAGCCAAAACATGGAAGCAGAGATCATAGTATTTTATTTATTTATATCCCAATTTTGTGTAAAATAGGCTATAAACATGCAAAAATCCTTGTCTAAGCTAGACACCTAAGAGGATAGTATAAAGCTAAGCAACATTTTTCCTATGGAAGGACCAATTGTTAGAAATTGAATCCCATAAAACTTAGGATCCTAGAAATAAATGTTAATTTAAAATAATGTCTGGAAGTTTCTTAGGAATTTTTAGATCAATATGTTTCTAGAAAGAAATGTGGTCTTAAAGCTCTTGTGCTACAAATTTAGTGAGATTGTCTATGGAAAAAATAGTATGTGACAGAATGCTTGATGCCTTATTGGGAGGATGATAGCCGATGGAAGTGAATAAATATTCAAGACTTGTTTGGTAAACAGTAGTGAAATGGTAGTATAGAGGATGAGTTATGTGTGATTTTGTTTGAAAAGTCTCATGCCAATATTCAATAGTAATGTTTTTTATTCTACTGTAATGAAAAGGGGTATCTGAGGTGCATTAATGACAGTTTTGTCATTATTGACAATTTTGAATTAAAAACTTTCGTACCCCTTTATCTTTAAATATACTCTTTGATTGTCAAATGTTACCCCTTTCCTTTGGTTTTCACAGTTTTTAGCAATCTGGTGGTTTTTAGTGGAGCCTTTCCCTATATTTATATACCTTATCAGTTTCTTTTTATTTAACATTTGCCATTTTTTGAAACTTTCATATTATTTGCATAAATGTTTTCCTTTTTTTATAAGTCAATTTTATCTATCACCTTATCACATGCCTCACTTTCTCTTTTTACACTCAACTAAATTTTGTCAAGGAGTTTGTGTAAGATCATTTGTTGCAAATAAATCAAAATAGAGGAAATATGTTAGGGATTAATGTCTATAATCGCAGCGGAAACAAATAAATTTGGCAAGAATAATTAAACAATAAAACAAAGAACACACAAGAATTTAACGTGGGGAAACCCAATACGGGAAAAAACCCCATCAACGACGACGAGCAAATGATTTCACTATAATGGAGAAAGAGTACACAATAATCCGGGGCTAAATTAGCACAACGAGGAAGATGAACAATTTGTGAAAATCACTCAAGAAACTCTCTCTACTATGAAGTGAAACAATAGGGTGAAAAGTGTGTATGAAAAACTAGGGTTTTTGTGGAGGAGAAAAGGTTAAATATATAAACCTCAAAGAATAGAAGAAACCGTCCCAAAACAGCCGAATTTGTGCAGACTCGACGACCCGATCGGGTTGCCTATCCCGCCCGATCGGGTCATCTCCAAAACTGAAGTTTTTCGCCCCTGCACCTCGCACCCGATCGGGTTGGCCAACCCGGTCATGCCAGCCGATCGGGTTACTCATCCCGCCCAGGCGGGGTGGCCCAAAAAAACGCGATTTCTTGCTTATAAACCTCAGATTTTGAGGCACGAACTCTAACATAAATTTTGTCTAGGAGTTTGTGTAAGATCATTTGTTGCAAATAAATCAAAATAGAGGAAATATATATAGAATTAGGCTTTGTGAGTACTCACCTTAGGTGAGACCAAAATTTCATTTGAGAATACACGTTGTTCTAATCAGTTAAGGCAAGTTTTCTAAAAAACCATCAATACTTAATTCCTCCTTATGTTAAATTGTTAATTGCACCATCACCACAATCTTAACTTTCTCCTTCCTTACTCCGCCACTACTACTGCCACCACCAACTTTTGTCACACCTCAATACACCCTATTCTCTCCATTCTCTGCTCAACTCCAATTCATTTATTTTCCCAATCCCTTTCTCCTTAACTTTACCATTGTCACCATGCTCTACGAAAGCTTGCAATGGCCATCCAAGTCGTCAGAATCTCGTGCTATGTGCAGAATATGCCCATATGCCAACAATTGTGAACTAATTTCATGTAAATTCAGAGATTTACTGAGCAACTTTTACTCAATTCAAAGTAAGAATGCAATGTTTCAGAATAAATAATTTATTGACCTTTTGGTATGTGAAATTGAAATGTTGCATCCAAATCAATCAAAGTGCGGCAAATTTTAGGGTTTTCAATTTTAGTTAGGGTTTTCAAGTTCAGGCAATATTGTTAATCAAGAAACAATACAACATTCAAATTGTTTTATGTGTATAAATTAAGAACAAATAGATTTTCAGATCATATTATTGTACAAATTGAATTTTATTTGTAATCTAGTTTGTGGAAGTCGTGTTTTAGAAAGTTAATCTTTTCCCCCCTTAAATATTATTGAATATGTTTTAAAAAATCTTGCATATGTTCTAAAAAATTGTTACATATGTTCAGAATACTTTGAATCCATGTCTTATATGTTACAAAATTTAAGTCTAAAATTTGAATGTTCTCATAAATATCTATTTCTAACATAAGATTGGTGTTCCCAACTTCCCAACATATACATTTTTGTGTGTATATAAATGTATGTATGTATTTATGTGTGTGTGTGTATAACATAATTATTCAATTTAGAGTACTACTTAAGAAGCCAATAGCAGTTGAAAATTTACATGTGAGGTGCATGTAGCTGTGTTGCTAATTTTCCTAAAAAAAAAAAGCTGTGTTGCTAACTTGCTATTGACATTGATATTAGATTATCCTTGCAAAGTTACCATTAAATTCATTCTCGTTGTTGGAATTTATTATCGCCCCAAAAGGCAAATTCTCTGCTTGGGAAAGAGCCTCTTTAGTTTTTGGAGTTGGGATCTCGCTACATCTTTCACAATTAATAATATTACTGGAAATGTGATTGTGCCTCATTAGCTAAAGTTGATCGATGGAAATGTGTTGTGGAGGAAAAGAGGAGTAGGGAGTTTGATCCTTTTCTTATTTTTTTTTTCTTTTCAAAGTTGGGATTGTGAGGTTAGTTCCTTACAGGTGTAGTTTATCCTAAATTCCTAATTCTCCGAACAATCTGTGTCATTTGGTACAGATCTATCTTTTTTATAAGCTCATCTAAAATGTGTTATAAGCTGTTATAAACAACTCATAGAGTCCCATGATAATGCCATAAAGAGGAAAATAATTATGGCCTTTTAAGACCATTGATCCAAGACATGCTGCTATCAATCCAATACATGTTCAGATATTGTAATATATATGGTAATTTGAGTTCTTTAGCGCATAATTCTTGCTGTATCATGATTCAATGTTTATCTTATCTTAAAAATATTAACTGGTTTAAAGGTTATGGCGGTGAAGAAAAATATTGAAGACGTGCAAGGGAAAGATAATTATCCATGTGGGCAACAATTACTAATTTACAACGGAAAAGTCTTGAAAGATGAAACAACATTGGCAGAGAATACAGTTTCTGAAGATGGCTTCCTTGTGGTCATGCTCAGCAAGGTATATCTCACTTTCACTAATTCTGAATATACCTTCCATGCTGTCAACATGTTTTCAGAGTTCAAGTATGAAAAAGTCATCATATATAACTTCAAGTCCTTGGACCCACCCTGTTCGACTAGCTGGGAAATTACCTGGTCCTGATATGTTTCCGATTTGCTTACCCATGTAGGCTATGTTTCCAATTTCTTTACCTTTATTTATTTATTTCTGTCTGTTCCTTTCTAGTTTTCCTTCAACATTGAAACATTGTGTAAATCATTGAAAGAAGGAAAAAATGACCCTTCATGAAAGGATTTGTATGGCACTGTAGGCTTAAAGTTCTAAATATTATCAATGCTTCTTGGATTTGATTGATTTACTGTTAGACAATTGAAGTTGCACATATCAATGAGCATTAATTTATAAGACTATCAAGAATTGGAGGTCCACATTGATTTAGTGTTAGACAATTGGAGGTCCAAATATTATCAATGCTTCTTGGATTTGATTGATTTAGCCTTATAATAATGTTTATGTTGATAAAAAAAATTGGAACATTTGTGGGTTTGGCATGCCTAAGGGATAAAGGGGACATTCTTTTCAGTTGAGAAAAATTGTATTGGAGATTGTATTAGGTATTTCGTCACAAGTTTTCTCTTTTGTTAGTGTCAAAATTTTCACCATCTTTCGATGATTATTCCATTTATTTGAGCTGTATATATATTTGATTACTTTTGTTACCATCTTGTAGAGCAAAAGTGCTGGTGGTGGTGGAGGAACTTCGGGTGTTCAGGTAGTCTTGGTCTCCATTTTGTGCTCTACTCTATAGTCTCTGTTACATCTAATCTCACTCCTGTGTCTATCTTGGAACAGCCTGGATCTACTCCTGCATCTAGCACTACGACTTCTGATCCTATATCTAGTCCTGCACCTAGCACTACTATTGTTGAGCCTACACCGGGTCCTGCACCTAGCACTACCACTGCTGCTTCCCCACCTGAAGCGCAGATGTAAATTCCAATAGATTTATAAATTGTGCTCAATATAGCTTATTTTTCTTAGTTGGCTGATCCAAAATTTATCTGCAGGTCTTCAAAGGGTGAAACTGATTCTAATGCTCGAAGTTCCAGGTATGTGAAACTTATTGACCTATATTTTGTGTTGTTGCTCAAAAACTTGTTGTGTGGGCACTATGAATTATGTTAGGCATTGTAAGACTATAACTGTATGTATAGATGCTGAAGATAGCTTAAGGGGATTAATCTGAGTTGTAGGTGTGATATACATGTTATGAGGCTAAAAATTGGGAACCTTTGAAATTGAATGGATAACACTTTTCATGCAAGAACTATGATAGTTTGTGAGTTTGTTGTTGTTGAATGACTCGTGGGGTTTGTAGACTAGAGATTATCAATGATTTAAGAGTCGATGTAACTTGAAGTAGTAGGCATTGGGGAGTTTTAGAGTGGAGGAAAATGGTTGGATTAACTTTTGGATTGCCAATACCATGTGTTGGGTAAAAAACTCATTCTGTAGTAAATACCAAACATGGTCTTCTCTAGCTGAGTCCTACTTTTTTATTGGTCAAATCTTTCATTTACAGTCATGTTGAGCTGCTTGTTGCTGCATGCCCATTCAAATCGTCTCATTAAAAATACCTTAGGTCATTTTGACTATTAAAAAAGAGAGCCAATATTTTAACTTAGAAGAAACCACAAAGTTTCTTGCCCATCCGACACCACACTTCGGCAATAAATGTTGGACACCTTTTCTAGGTGACAACCTATCAAGTAGAAACCCTTGCCTAGGCTCTATGATTTGAAGCTTGTCGCTGAATATGGAATATCTCCAAAAATATTATTTAAGTCCATGCTTGAAAAAGATGACACGATTTTGAATTGGTTATCGCTTACTGACCAGAACACTCCTTTATTTGGACTTGTTACTGGTAGGAAAGCAGGTGGAGTTACTTTACCCTAACCAATGCGAATGATAATTGACATAGTGGTTGTGTCTAAAGTCACTTGTGTAAGAACTAAGAGATAGTTGGCTTTATTCTATTTTTGACATAAATTTATCAGTTTTAAGCAAGTATTTCTTAATTTGATCATATCTTTTGTTGGAACTAAAAGGTAATTTGCTTCTCATCATTCAAGGGCTGCTAGAGGAAGAAAACTATAGGCAGATACATATACCAGTGGAAGGGAAATTAATGTTTTGTTTTCAAGTTGAAAAGTTCATAATGGCAACTTATCTTTCCACCACCTTCATATGGTCTAAATGAATTTCTGGTAGGTATTGCAATGTAAATATTGGGACTTTTTGCGGGCTAGTGGCCTTAGATAATGCAACGAAGTGTTAGCTTGATGCTCACTTCAGTTCTCGTTGCTTTGTCCCGGGTTCGAGGCTTTCCCGGAGACTCTCACCCCTTAGTTTACTCCTAAGTCAGGAGATAATGCTCATGAAGTGATAGCCTTGTGAAGCTCACTTCAGTTCTTGTGGCTTTGGCCTGGGTTTGAGGCTTACTTGAAGACTCCGACCCCATATTTTGCTCCTGGGACATGAAGGCTGTCTGGGTATTTCTTTCCAAGAAAAAGTCTAGACTGTGATGTGTAGGGGTGCAATTGAGCTGATGGGTTTGTGAACAACTTGCGTACAAGCTTTGTCAAAGCTGATTTGATAAGTAAGTGATCAAGCGTGAACAACATTTCGAAACTTGTTTTGTAAACGAGCTAAGCTCGGACACCATCGCGTTCGACTCGTTTAGGCTTGCGAACAACTCATTTATTTTTCAAATTATATTAATTGTATAGGAATATAGGTTCCAAAAAAAAAAAAAAAAACAAAAGGCTCATACTTTTGAAAAGGTATTGATGTAAATTCTTAACAAAGCTTCTATACCCGCTTTTATCGCCCTCGTGAATAACGGAAATTTAAATAAATTACAAAAGGAAAAGAAAGGTAATATAGACATTGCAACCTTACTAATTTATATATGCATAATATTGTTGGATGTTTTTCATAACTAGTTTTTTTAAAAATTTCTCGAACATTGATCACTTGTTCAAGCTCGAGCTTAGTATCCAAAAGAGCGACCTTGAGCCGAGCTAGGCTACTACATAACAAGCCAACTTCAAACAAGGACGAAAAATGCTTAGCTCGATCTCGTTCATGCTCGAATACATGTTAACTTTATCGAGCTTAGTTTTGATAAGCAAATTATCAGCTTGGGCTTGATTGCGCCTCCAATGATGTGGACGGGATATGTTCAAATTTTCGAAATGTGAATATTGGGAGTGCTTAGATTTGTATTTGTCAGATTTTTTATTTCTGTTAGATTTTGAACTACTATAAATCATTGAATGAGTTTAGTTTAAAATATGAACTTGTGGAAAATTACTGCTGGCAAGTCAAGTTCTCTTAGCTAGTAGGTTAATCATTTGTTGAAAATTGCAGACTAAAATTGGAAAGGCAGAGTAGCAGGTATTAACTGCTTTTAGTAAAGAGAAGAATATGACCTTTCTGTGATTAGATGAGATAGCTACTCATTGTGCTTGTGCTTCCATGCTGCCATTTTATTTGTTTATGTTGTTTATGTTATTTATATATTTTTTATAGTGGATATACTGTCCTGGTTTTCATTTTTTTGTTTTCTGCATAATTGAAAATGGTTGGTTTGATAACTCGATTTGGGAAATGCTATTTTTGGTGCCTAGCTTATGAAATTGTTTTATCACTTCTACTCTGTTTGCACATTCAAAATGCTAATTTTGGTGCCTAGCTTATGAAATTGTTGTAGTGACATTTTGGGGGGAAATTGTCAATGTGGCTGTTAGTGTTCTTTGTTGCATTCTTACCTTCTTGTCACCAATGTCTGTATATGTGTAACCTCTGTTAAATATTTGGCTTTGTTCTGAAGTCTGTGCAATCGTCTTCCATCCTTTTGGACATTTGGCTAAAACATTTACTTTGAGGTACAGACTATTATATTATTTAGGTCTGATTTGCTTCTAGTTAATTTAATTATATCCAGTTAAAACAAATCACCTTTTTTTTATTGACTTAATGAAGATTTGCAGCCCTTGAACAATGAAAAGCAATGAAATGAAATGCATTGTATAAAGGTCAGATAGGTTTATATATTTCTGTTTCTCTATCTTTATGTTGCTTGCAGGGCTATAAATGAAATTATATGGATGGTTTTTATTGTTTTGACTTAATTATCACTATCAGGCAGTGGTTCCGCCGGTTGGGGGCAAATTGCTAAACTTTATGTTCTTTTGTAGTGCACCTGCTGATACCTATGGTCAAGCTGCTTCTACTTTAGTTGCCGGTAATACTTTGGAGCAAAGCATACAACAAATTATGGATGTTGGTGGTGGCACTTGGGATAGAGATACAGTAACACGTGCTCTTAGGGCTGCTTACAACAATCCGGAGCGTGCAATAGATTATTTATATTCTGTAAGTCCATATATGTCAATGCCTCAATGGTCTAGTACTTTATTTGTCAGGGATTACTTGGTTGTGATATGTTCTAGTTCTCTATATGTAGGGAATTCCTCAAACAGCTGAAATTGCTGAGCCAGTGCCACAGTTCCCTTCAAATCAGGCAAACACTGTGACAGAAAGTGGGACAGCTCCTGCTGCAGTTTCTGGCGCACCAAATTCTTCTCCATTAAATATGTTTCCGCAGGTAGATTTTATTCTTAATGTGGACTTCTTTGCAAATATCCAATTTTCTATTCTAATATTTGGAGGGGTTGAATAGGAGTCACTCTCTGATGCGGCTGCCGGTGGCCTTGGATCACTCGATTTTCTTAGAAATAATCAGCAGGTATCATTCTGATTTTTTTTTTTATAACTTTTATCCATCATGATATGCTTGGATTACAATTTTATTTCTGATGTGTGTAGTGTTCAAACCTGCTACATACACTGGGCAGGAGAGATTAGTTGTGAACCGTCAGGGGCTCATATGTGAGTTAGGTACTTGGGTTGACTGCGCTAACCATTTTAGAATATTTCCAAGATGCCAACTCTAAAAAGCACAGTAAATAATTCACCAGTAGTCCTGTATTGGTACATAACAGTATTGTCACGTTTTATAATTTTGTCTTCCTGTTGTAATTATTGAGAGGATGGATTGAGACGGGAAGAAGTAGATTTGGAAACTTCAGGAGAATTATGGAAAGTGATATGCAGAAGTAGAGAAGAAATAGCCAAATAGGAGAGATTATTTTATGGTGAAATTGAAGTCACTAAATTTTCCTTTTTTTGATACTAAAATCCATGCTGCTTTGGGTTGTGCACCCAATACATGTTAATATTTAAGCTTGAGATGCTTGCCAAGTTACAAAAAACTTAGAGCAACATATTACATATATAGGGACTGACATGTACTTTAGAGTCATCAAAATATTAACTCTAGTGAAGCTAAGGAAGAATTTCAAATCCTGTAGCAGCTTTGGAGCGTAAAGTATTTGGGGTTTCTTTGTTATTCTTGGGGAATGATGTGGCACCAGCTTCTATATATACCATAGTCAATTGCTTTTTATGTAGTTTACATACTACCATTATGAATTAGTTGCTGTTTGTTCTATACTTCTATGGCATTTCTTGCTGGTTTTTCCTGCAGTCCCTGTGATGATAGGAGTTTGGATGATGCTTAATGCTTACGCAATTTTGTCCATTTTTTTTTATCTTACAGTTCCAGGCATTGCGCAACATGGTGCAAACAAATCCTCAAATTTTACAGGTCCCTTGAAATTTTCTTTTTGGATATTTGGGTAATTGTTCCATCACCTTTGTGTGAAGCAAAAACATTGTTTTGGAATGCAGCCAATGCTTCAGGAGCTCGGAAAGCAGAACCCAGAGCTTTTGAGATTAATTCAGGACCACCATGCCGAGTTTCTTCAACTCTTAAATGAACCTCTTGATGGTTCTGAAGGGTGAGTTGGAGAACTTTTTTGTGCTGATATTCATCCTTTCTCCTTAAGGATTGTTAATGGGGTTTGATACTTTCTATTTCACTATCATTTGAGTCTTGATCCTTCTTACTTCTTAGGGAAAGAGAGTGGATTTTCATGTTCGGTTCCTGTCAATAGAGTTCTCACCTGATGGGATTTTGCTTCATATTGTTTTGATCCATTTGAGATGTTTAAGGTGTTCCAGTGCACTTCAGTTTAAAATAATTTCTTTGCAGTGCACCACTGGATTTTGAATAGAAATTAATGATATTTTCCTTAAAAAATTTAGACATATATGGTATGTGATCAATATGCAAGCCACAATGTTTTGAGTAAAGTAACCTAGACTACAGTCGTTAAAGTGCTAGGTATTTGTTTTTTGGCATTTAAGAATTGAAAACTTTGATTAACTGTGTTTGGAGCTGCAAAAATTCAGCAGAAATGGTGTCAAATTTGGCTGGTTTTAGAAATATAATCCCAGCGTTGAGTTAATTTGGGAGTTTATTTACAACCCTAATAGCTTCTGATTTGCTTATTCATCTACCTTTAAGTTGTAGCCTTTCAATAAGTATTTTCCTGTTAATTTACAACCCAGGGATGTATTTGATCAGCCTGAGCAAGATATGCCCCATGCAATCAGTGTCACACAGGAAGAACAGGAGGCCATTGAACGGGTATCATTCTCTTGCCTTTGATATTGCATTCCTCATTAATTAGCCTTTTGCATTCACAACCGCTAATTAAAAAAACTTTTTTTTTTTAACTTCTGGACAGTTGGAGGCTATGGGTTTTGAAAGAGCACTTGTGATTGAAGCCTTTTTAGCCTGTGATCGTAATGAAGAATTAGCGGTTAATTACTTGTTGGAGCATGCTGATGACAATGACGATTAGACAGGAGGTATACTTGGTTACCGATCATTGAATTAAATTGCTGATTTTAGGAAATTGTACTCGGTTAGTTATTCCCATCTAATATCTTAAAGCTTTGAAGACGGAAATGTCTGGGGATCATTGGTAAACCGTTCTGTGTTTTTTCCCCTTTTGTTTTTGGTTCGGTTCAAAAGTATAAGTTTATTGTTTACATTTTGTTTGATACATATCAGTGGTGAAAGGCATTGGTTGCTTATAATAGTGCAGCCTGCCAAATTGTTTGGAAATCCTTGTTCAACCTATTTACAGCTTAGCCAATTTCAATGTCATATTTTGAGTTTTAGGGCTTATTTCTTCTTTGATATTTCAATAATTTTTTTATTTGCTTAAAAAAAATTTGCAATGAACTACGAGTAATTTGGTTTTTAACTTTTTATATACTACTAAAATAAAATCATATTCCAGTGTTGTTTCGATAATAATAATATGGCGGGATCGGGTTTTTCTAGGGTCATCTAAATGAGCCCTAGATCCAATGTACCTTTGATGCACTTCAGAAAATGCATAGCCTCATTTAAATGAGGCTTTTTCTAGGGTCATGTAAAAATTGACTCAATTGCTAAACTGCATAGGATATGTCAGGCCTTGTCATATTTAAGTACAAAAGTTTACCAATAAATCTCCTAAAGACCTCTGGATCAGCCAATGTATCACCCTCAAAAGCTTAGTTTTAAAAGGCGCAAGGCGCAAATAGTCGTTGGAGCTTAGGTGTAAGGCGAAGGCGCGCGCCTTTTGTAGGCGAGGCGCATGTATTTTTATACCTGTTTCAAATTAATTTTTTCTTTGCTTATAATTAATGTCTATTGAAAAGATCTCTAATAATTTAAATATTGATATTTGTAAAGCTATGGTAGTCTCAATTTTTCTTCAACTTGTACCTTAAAATCTAAGCTATTTTTCTCAAGGCATGCGCCTTTTAGAGATGGCTGAGCCTTGCTTAGCTAAAGCGTATTTCCCAGAGCCTGGGAGCGAGGCACACTTTTCTAAAACTAAACTCAAAAGCACTCAGTTTGAGATCTTATATACAGCCGGATGTATGATACATCCTAGGGTGATTATGCTCATTTTATAGTTTTTATTTTTTATTTTAAAAAAAAAATTATAATTGAGCAAAATTATTTAAAATGAGCAATAAAGCACATTGGATGTACGTAGTTCTACGTACATCCGGATGTATAATAGACCCATTGGGCATGTACAGTATGAGAATCACAATTATCTGAATTATTTGTAAGAGAAACATGATGAAAACTAGGTACAAACGAGTGATGACTATAAGACAAAGAACTGCAGAAGCATGGAATCTGTATAAGCCAGACTTTTTGATGCCAAAACCTTTGATGAGATTAGAATGTTTATGAAATTGAGCAAACAAATGATATTATGTTTAAAATCAGGAACATAAAACAGATTATGCAATGAAATTTGTGGTGAAGTATGAACTTTTCCAGTATATTGAACATGTTTAATCAATCCATCTGGCAAACTTACTGGTATAGTTGTTTTAAGAGACGTGAGTGAAGCAAGCGAATAAAGCTAAATCACAAGCCATATTGAAGGACAGTACAACTCATTTGAGATGTTAGATATACCTGCAAAGTTCGCCACATATGATAAAGGATCATCAGTAGAGGTGGTAATTGTGTCGTTCGGGTCGGGTACGTGTCAGGCTGATTTGGGTCGTGTCAATTCGGGTTTGTGGACTTTTGGTTTCGGTTCGGATCACCTTTGGGTTTTTGCAGAATTGATTTAAATGACATAAGAATCAAGATTATACACTTTAATAGTCGGGTAATTTGGGTAAGGTCAGGTCTCATCACTTGATTGTACAATTGTGAAATGGTGGTAGGATCCATAAGAGGACACCGTGAGACAGTGGAAGTGACAGTGGAAGTCGGACCAGTTGAACAAACTTATATGGAGAAAGAGGATCCATAGGAGGACACTATGAAACTCCAGCTCCAGTGGAAGTTGGGTTGTACAGGAGGAGTGTTGAACCCCGTATATGTACACTAATGACTGTCCCACATTGGAGAAAGAGGAGAGAATAAACAAACTTATAGTACTCGGAGTTAACCCTAGCTTTAATCACCAATTGATTTTGGGAAGGACCCTCCTTCGACTTGTAAATAATCAATTTCTCCTCCTCCGTACGGGATTACCCAGGCCCATTTATAACATTCTATCAAATTTAATACATACCATAACATAATAACTTTTGTATGAACATAATACATTTTCATTTATTATAAGTAACCTGTTTTTATATAATGAATTTATTTGCATGATTTACACTTGCTAACATAATGACCTTTATACTTTTCTAATAATTTTTTTTTAATATGCACACACACACACACAAAATATCTTTTATTCCCATATTCTGACGTTCCTATGTATACAGTAACTTATGATAAAATGTCAAGTGAAATAAGGAAATTTGGTTAATGGAAATATTTAGGAAATTAATTCTACATCTAGCTTGGTCTCCTTTTTTTTGGTGCAAGGCACATGAGCCACATATAATATAAGCTAGAGTGTGTGTATATATATAGGTAATGTTATTGTGCCTCAATGAACGATTCATCTCACAGTAATACTGAGCTAACATTATCTTTACATTTATTGAGGGAGGGTGGGTGGTGAGAATTGAATTGACAATCTATCGATTGCAATGTGTGTTCTAATGCGATTGCACTGTAGCTTGATTCTCTATAAGCTAGTGCATATAGCAACATAAATGAGCCATAATGCCATATATGGTTGAATTGTACTATGCATGATACTAGGGTTTACAAAAAATGATCCATTCTGCCAACTCGAGCATGACCCATTCTGCCACTAACGAGTAGAGATGGCAGTGGACCCGGGACCCAACCCAAATTTGCTTGGACCCGACCCATTTATAAGGGGTCTGGGTCTAACTTTTTTAGACTGAATGAGTCTGGATCGAGTCTCCGTCTCATTGATCATGGGTTGGGTCCTTTGCCATCTCTACTCGTTAGAAGAGTCTCATACTATCATACTCTGTTATTCATGCAGTTTTAAAACATATTAATTGTACTTACAACTCCACAGTTAGAATTGTCGAGTTGTATAACTTTGCGAGTCGTGAAACTTTGTAATTTAAGCATTTTATATTTTTTGAGAACTTGATTTATCGTGGTTGCTCGATACTTATAACAGTGTGCAGAAATTTTAAATTATTACACGTTGGTAGATTATTAGTTACATTTGCCTAGGAAAAAAATAAAGTGAAAGTATTGTGTCGGACGGTCCGACCGTCGGACCGTCCAACACTTGTATTTTTTTAACAACTCATGGGGGATCCAGGTTTAGTAATATGTGTCCAGGTCAAAGAAATATGTGTCCAGGTCCAACAACATTTGTCCAGGTTTAACAATATATTTCCAGGTTAAACAAGTTTCATCAGGTTTATAAATAGATTTCCAGGTTTAACAATATATGTCCAAGTTAGACAGATATGTGTCCAGGTTTAACAATATGTGTCCAGGTCCAACAATATGTTTCCAGGGTTACAAATTTGTGTCCAAGTTTACAGATATATGTCCAGGTCTACCAATACATGTCCAGGTTTAACAATATGTGTCCAGGTTTAATAATATGTGTCCAGGTTTAACAATATGTGTTCATGTTCAACAATATGTGTCCAGGTTTAACAACATGTGTCCAGGTCCAACAATATATGTCCAGGTTTACAAATATGTTTCCAGGGTTACAAATTTGTGTCCAGGTTTACAAACATGTGACCAGGTCTACCAATACATGTCCAGGTTTAATAATATGTGTCCAGGTTCAACACATATGAGTCCAGATTCAATCATATGTGTCCAGGTCTAGGGGACTGGTCTGACAGAAACGTTACTGTCAGACCAGTCTGACACAATACCTTCTCAAAAATAAATTATTGATTAAATGTTTGAAATATGAAACATCCAATTAAGATTCATTTAGGGCCCATAGACTCATTAAACCAATATGGTTTGGGTCTAAGAATTCTAGAACCTAGTGGGTCTGGGTCTCAAAAAATAAAAGGGTTTGGGTCTTGTTGGACCCGACTCAGACCCGACTCATTTTTAATCCTACTAACGAGCATGACCCAATAATGAGTTCTCCTTTTGTAAAATAATAGAAAGTTTGTTGGGAGCTACTTGATATATGTTTTAAAAAAACCATATAATTAAAACTATGTTATTTCCTCCGTTTTTTTTATTATGTGCAACAGAGTTTCCTTCAGGGGCTCTTAGGTCAAATTTTATTATGAGTTGAAAATTGATAAAGAGATATTTGGGAAAGAGATAGATCGAAAGAAATCACATGAAAAAAAAAGGAAAAGAAACATTTGTTGCACATAATAAAATTTTTTGTCAAGTTATGTCCAAGGTTCTATTTTTGTACTGATTTTCTTAATCTTTCTTAGTTTTTTTTAGTTATCTAGTTTCTTGTTGGGTGCTTTTGCTTGGTTGTTGTGTGTTGTTTGTGTGTGCATTATTTTGCTTTAATTGGGTATCTTCTTCTATGTCATGACTAGCTCGGAGCACTACGAGAATCTTTATGGAATGGGGAAAGCATATGGATGAGGATGAATTTTGGTTAGATTTGATTTCTTTTTATACTATGGAACCTAAAAAAAAAAAATTGAAATTGCAATAGATATGAAGGGGGAAGGGAACTCTCTTTTCAAGTTAGGGAAGTTTGAAAATGCTTTGGAGAGATATGTGTATGTAGAAGTTATTCTTATTCAGTATGAGTTTGATGAGAAAGTAGATAAAGTTGACATTTGTGATCTGGCTCTTTGTATTTTACTGATTCCAGACTCGAAAAGCGTACGCGGAAGTTAACCGACCCGACATATGCTAACCCGAATATAACCTGTCCCTGAACCAACCCGTACCCGCAGACAATAGGGTAATCAATGAGTATATCAAACAATAGGGTTCTCAATGTTTTGTAGGGTTCTTTTAAATTCCCTGGGAAGGTTCAACTTCTGATGGATGAAGTTCGTCTAATTTTTCGATATTTTACTGAATGATATTGATCCAAATTTGGATGCTAAATTTTCTTTTTTCCTCCTTTCGAATGAGTCAGGCTGCGCTTTTGAGAGGAAGACATACATCTTGATTTCTTGTCTACTTTTCTTTCCAAAAAAATTTATATAGATGTATATATTTCCTCCGTTTCTTTTTTTCCATTATTGCTTTGATAAATGTGTGCAATCATTTCATATCTTTGTCTACTAATTTCTTTAATTACATATTAGTAGAAATTATAAAAAAATTGATATTCACAATGTATTCATTGAGATGCGTTGAACAAGATTTCACATGACTATTATTTTCGTATGGGGTGAGAATAATTTAAAAGCTTTCATTGAGTTTTAAATATTGCAAGATTCCACATATTAGCATGGAATACATTAGTTTATTAAAAATCAAAATTCACAAAATTAATTTTCAAAATGAAAACAGTACACCACAAAGTAGCAAATGTACAATGCACCACAAAAGTGACCTAAAAACATACCACACAAACATGAAGACTCACCAGAATTTTTGGAACCATCATTATAACTTTTATCAACGTCAATTGCAACACATAAAAAAACTCAAAAACTACAACAACAAACAACCTAAAGCTAACAACATAATCAATCAATAAAAAAATAAAAAATTAAAAAATCTATATCTATACTATATACTAAAGTAAAATGCACAAATTTAATGCCTTGACATGTATCACTTCCACACTGAAAATTTTCTCTCCAAAACTTAATTTCTTTTTTTAAAAAAAGTTTTAAAAGATTTTTTTTTTTGGTATCTTCTCAAACAAGAATTATCTTTCATTAATTCTCCTAAATCTATATAGTAAAATTTGAAAATTAATTATTTGTATTTAAATCTTATTTCTTAAAATATATTTAAAGATCACCTATTCTATATTGGAACTCTACTAAAATTTGTTAATTTGTTAAATTTGAAATTTTGTTACAATTGTAAAGTTAGTTTCAACTATGTTTATTTCCCTAATGGTCAAATCTATTTTAGCTAAACCAGATGCATGTTATCTGACGAAAAAAGAAATAAGTTTCTCCAAAAATTAATATAATTTCAATTTATTCTATTTAGAGAAAAATGAAAAAATGTCCATTTTAATTATAATTTATTAAATAATTGATAGGATATAAATTTCATGTTAATTTTCTTTGTACAATAATTTAAAAAAATACCCTACATAAAATAATTTATTATTAAATATTCTTTTGTTGGAAACATTTTATAAATAATTTTGTAAAAACCGTGCATAGCATGGGAACTAATCTAGTTCCAAAACAAACAAAAATAACATAAATGAACCAAAACAGAGTACACAAACACATAATCGACGAAAACAAACAAAATTTTTAAAAAGCAACAAACACAAAAAATCAACTAAACCTAATTCACAAAGCATAATAAACCAAAAACAGAACTATAAATTCAAAAACCTAGGGTTAGAAACTCAAAATCAAAACAAAACAGCAAAACAAAGCCTAAAAGTAAAAATAAATAACACAAAATGAAATATAATAAAATATAATCCCTCCATTTTTTTAATTTACTCACTTCCCTTTCACACTTGACGAGTCAAAATTTTTAAGATTAATATCTTTAATTATGTGTTTGTAAAAATTATAAAAACTAGATATTAAAAAAAACTACATATTGAAACGAATCCAACAAGGCCCTACATGACTATGTTTTATTTTATATATAAATCACAAACGATAGTCAAAGTATACTTGTGAATAGTGACAAAGTCAAACTGAGTAAACTAAAAAAACGGAGGTAGTACTAAAGACCAACACAATAGAAGGATTTAAAAAAAAAAAAATCAAATACAAAAAACGAAAAACAAGTTACAAAATCTACTTCAAGTTCAAAAGCAACAAACAAAAACATCAAAATGAGAAGGAAAAAAAAGAAAATAATCAAACCAACACTTCAACTTAATCGTACTTCTAAGAACAAAGTCACAGAAGAATACAGAAAATTACTTCAAAAATGCAATTACCTTCCGGAATTATACGAAATGCAGATAAACATGTTGCAGTCATCTTACCTCGAGCCTTTTTGTTATGGGAAAAAAAAAGTAAATGAAGATAATTCACAAGCAACAATACTGCATAGAACATCCAATTGAAATTTGAAAACTAACAATTGAAATTCAAAGAGAGAGAAAAAAAGAACTTCAGAAAGAGAGAGAGAAACACGAAGAAATTCAAAGAAACTCGGGTACTCAACTTCTGTAGCAGTTGCAGTAGAGAGAGAGAATGAAAAATGAGTTTTTTTTTCATCATCATAATAATAATTTTAAAACAAAACGTTTTAAATAATAAAGCAAATAATGGGCACACCTATGATTCTACACTTAAAAAAGACATTGAAAATTTAAAAGAAAACATTTGGAAAATTAAAAGATGGTAGAGTACTAAATCAAACATAACATCAGCAATTGAATAAAATAATATGTGTACTGGATGATGTAAGCATACTCTATTTTAGTATATAGTTATAGATGATATATAGATAGTATAGATTAGGCTTATAAATATTTTAACAAAACATTTAATTAAATTAATTAAATTAAAATATAACACTGAAAAGATAAGAATAAGTAATGTAGATTTTGGAGGGAAAAAATTGAAAGAGAGCGTGACACATGTCCTTTTTATGAAGTATATGCATGGTGAAATGATGTCAGCCTCACTTTATTTAGTATAGATTATAGAAGATTAATCACAAAAGTCCATTACAAGCAATTTTGTGAATAAATTAGTGGACATTTTCATCAAAACCAAGAAAATAATCAAAGTGCTTAATTAAAAGCAACACGAGGCATTTTGTGGTCATTTATTGACAAATAGTACTCTGGTCCGAGCAATGCCTAAAACTGATTAAAATTATCAATTACTAGTCTTTTATGTATTCATTGCAATGCGTGTGTTAAATAAGTAAATATTTATTATATAAATAAATACGTAACAATAATAAACATATAGTATTGAATTTATATAATGTTATTGACATGAATTATTAGACATACATGTATTAATATTCATTGTATATGCAAATATGTATCAATAATTGGTATATTACTTTAATTTGTGGTGAATGGTAACTGATGTTTTCTTGAAACATGCATTTATTCTTTGATTGGTTTTGCTGTTAAAATTTGTAATTATCTGCAAAAACTCTGTTGTTCGTTATAAAGTATCATATGTATTATTATAGAAATATGAACACTTATTGTATAATTTTATTCTATACTAAATGTGATTTATCATTTTTGGAACCCTATTAATTAGCTTCCTAATGTATTTGCTTTCAAAGTTGTAGTCATGCCATATTAATTGTTTGAAAATATCAATTAATAATAATATAGTAATTTACTTGGACATCGCCGTCACCACCCCTTCCCTTTTATAATAGAGATATTTCCCATTATATTTTTCTTAAATTCTTAACATATTTCATTATTTTTTAAAATTATTTTGGTCCAATGCGAAATTAATATAGAAGACGACTATGATGCGATAAATAATAGATTGTTTTTGGAAAAAATGTTACAAGATTTGATACGAAAAGAGAACAATGTTGAAAGAAGTGAGATAGGTTGAAATGTAGCAATAGTTTATTTATTTATTTATTTAAATTGTTAATTTCTTAGTAACGTTTTTTTAAACTAAGTACATCAATTTATATGGCATTAATTATGACATTTTGCTTTTAATTATTAAATTAACACATTAAAGTGGCTTTATGATGCATTACATCTATATTTATATCCCACAATCAAAACAATTTAATAAACACTCAATACACAAGTAGCTTATTTTCAAATTTTCAAATTCTATTGTAATCACAAAGAATAAATCTTATGATAAAAAAAAAAAAGTTACCTTAATTATTTCATAATAATCTATATTGGAATATGACATTACTTTTAGTAAACTATATAATCTCTATTATATAAGCCAAGGGGGAGCCATGGTGTCCCCCCTCTAAAAGTTTATCTTACCCCTCAAAACATTCTAAAATCTTAATTTTTATTACTCCTAATTATTAAGGAAATTTATTACAGTTTTGGGACTTTTTAAAATGAAAATAGTACAAAATATAAATTTCGAAAAAATTAAAAAAAATACCAAAATTCATATTTTTAAATTCTCTATGAATAGAAATTCTCTATTGATATAGTTCATCAAATAAAAATTTTACATTTTGATTATCGTAAAAATTTGGTAGCCAATAGAATATGGTAAATAAAACTTTTCTTTTGTTCACTGTTGTGAGATGACCGAATGAAAGGGGAAAAGTTTGTTTTTAATTATGTGAATGAGTGTGAATTTGACAGTTTTTTCAATATTCGAACAAATAACCTTTATTTTTTTGTTTGTTTCGATAGATTAATATAGTATAATACTGCAATCGCACGCAAAGCGTGCATAAAAGACTAGTTTTCTATAAATGAGCTTAAATAGTATACGGCTTAGAAGATATTTTTTTAAAACTTTTCTAGGAATAATGACACTATATTATATTAATATAAAAATTTAAAAATATTCACAAATATAATTGAGGGTAATTTTTTTTCTTTTTTTTTTTAAAATGATCTTATTAGAGTAACATTTTTTTTAAATGCATAGTCAATTCTATAAAATTTGGAGAAAGCAATAGTCATAATAGCTTTTTAATTAAAATGACTTAGAATTAGAGGTTGAAGAGGAAGCCACATTAATGACTTAATGACATAGAAAGTGTTTGTTGGTTATAAAGATAAACTAATGCAGGTTAGAGATGAGAACATGGGGAAGAGAATGAACAAGAAAAACATTGACGACCCATTTGGTAGCTTAGCCGGTCATAAATAGTGGTAATGTGAATGAATTTATAACTAAATTTGGAAGAGAAATTAAAATTCATTCCCATAACGGTGGTAGTTTAACTTCAATTTTTCTAATTTTCTTCACAAATATCCATTCCCATCTAATTAATACCACCCTCCTCAGTGTTAATGGATGGTAATAGAAAATAAGAAGAAAATTAAAGCTTGAGAATGAAAATATATTTTCCATGAAGATTATGAGGTTCCTCCTTAATAAAATTACAATTTAAATTCATTACCATTAATACAATTTATTACAAAAAACAAACGGGTCGTGAGCGGTAAAAAAGGCAAAACATGTAAGATAACATAAGATTTCAATTTTTTTGCACTGCCTATTTATTTTTCGATAAAATGTAGGATTCTCTTTTATATTAAGTTATAGATAAAGAGCCAAAAAATATAAATAAAGAACTAAAAAAAAAGAAAATATGTTTTGGAGGTTTTTATTTATTTTTTATTTTTTATATATAAAGTTAACACGTGGACAATAATAGCGTTACTTGCATTTACTTGGGTATCAATTTGTAGTTATAAATATGTACTCCTACTCCATATTTGTTATAAAAAATAGATTCGGGTTGTCAATGATACGTAGAATCAACTAATTACCAAAGTTGCAAACTTACATAATTTTTAAAATCTAAAGGTAAACCTATTAGTATTCAATTGAGTAATGTGATATTCACATGATGAGTACATTAATTCAACTTTTAATAACCTTTGTATAAAGATTAATAAATATTATTATTTCATCCATTTTTAGATTCTTGTAACAAATGCATTCTCATGCATGTCGAGAAAAAATTTTGAGCATTAATATGTCTAATTATGTATTTATAGATTATAATTTTTAGAATTTTTTACCCCAATAATGCTGAGGCCCAAACTAATTACCAGTTTGCATTGGAATCCAAACTATTAACGTGTAAAACGTACACATAGGCTTGGGCATAGGTTCGCTTTTTTTTTTTTTTTTTTTTTTTTTTTTTTGCAGCAGCAAATCGCTACCATCAGTAGCGATTTTGTCTTGATAAATCATAGAAGAAAATAACACAATTTGGCATAAGCAGCATAAATCGCTACTAACAATAGCGATTTTGCTAGGTAAATCTGTTAGTAGCGATTTTGCTAGGTAAATTTGCCAGTAGCGATTTTGCTAGGTAAATCTGCCAGTAGCGATTTTGCTAGGCAAATCTGCCAGTAGCAATTTTGCTAGGTAAATCGCTATTGCCAGTAGCGGTTTTGCTAGGTAAATCGCTATTGCCAATAGCGATTTACTACTGCAAAAAAAAAAAACACGAACCTACTTCCAAGCCTATGTGGACGGTATTCACGTAAATAGTTTGGATTCAAACGCAAACGTGTAAATAACTAGGCCTTTAACATTATTTAGGTAAAAAATTCATAATTTTTAGGGGGATTAATAAAATGAGACCAAAGGAACCTTCCTAATCAACTTCATCAATAATTAATTAATTCAATATCCATTTGTGGATTATATTTTTAGGGAGAGTATCTAGCTAGCCTAAAGTACTCACTTTTTTATTGAATTACATTTTTATTACAATAATTTGGTGGAGAATCAAATTATCATTTCTTCTTTTTTTCTGCTCTTGTGTTGAAAAAGTACGACGACGCAACCATTTTCAATCTAAATTTTTCAAATTTATCCATACTTTTCACTCAATTTCAATTGACATAAAAGCTTCAATCTCTTGATTTCGCCTCGATTTCATAACGAATTGTCATTATCAACTTCAGAAATTCACCAAAATCAAACACCCACCACCTCAAATTAGGGTTTACGAAATATTTCTTGGGTAATTGATGGGAATTACCGGAGCTTCAATTGACCCCTCCAATCCTTCAACCTCATCTTCATCTACTACCTCCTCAATTGCTGTTATCGAGACCATTAATGGAAGCCATGAATTCAAGATCAAAGGTTATTCGTTGTCGAAGGGTATGGGAATAGGCAAGTACATCATTTCAGATACTTTCATGGTTGGTGGGTATATGTGGGCAATTTACTTTTATCCTGATGGTAAAAGTCCTGAAGATAATGCTGGCTATGTCTCCTTGTTTATTGCCTTGGCCAGTGAAGGTCATGATGTTAGGGCTTTGTTTGAATTGAAGCTTGAAGATCAAAGTGGGAAGGAGAACCATAAAGTTCATTCTCACTTTGGCCGGCCTCTTGAGACGGGGCCTTATACTCTAAAGTATCGTGGTAGTATGTGGTAAGTTCTTGATTATTCTGTTGTTTTACGTGAATTATGGGCTCATTGTTTATGTTTAATATGATATGATGTTGTGTATTCTTGTGAGCTTAGTACAGTATGAAGGAATTGAGTTTGGAGTGAAGTTTGGATGATCATATGATTGGGGTTTTAGTGAATTAGCGTTGTAATTGGTATAAATGCTTTCTGTTTTGTGTGTGCTTGCGATGGATTGCAAGGCTGTAATCTCATCAAACATTATGTTAAGATTTTAGCCTAGAAATTACATGTTCTTTTTAAATTTCAAGGTCAATTGTGCTGGTCCTTTTAGTGGAAATCTCAGCTACTGTTATGAGCAACACTAACTTAAATTTTAACAAACTGGGGAAAAAAAAAATGAAGATTAGTGGCAAGATCTTATTTTTTTAGTGTGTATGAATCATTATCGTGATTGCTTTAGGTGGTCCCAAGCATTGTTCTTGTGATGATATGTTATGGTGTGATTCTTTCATGTTTTCATATTGGGTTATGAAAAAGCAATAGTGAGCACTCTTGATGATCACTATTTCCTTACTATGGCTCTTTAGGCTGAATTTAGTTTCAATAAGTATTATTGCAAGGATAATTGGTAGTTTTAAGTGTAGAAATAAAGCCAAGGGGAGAAAATTAAGGGATAAAAGACAACATAGCAGGAACTGTGAGACTGAGTATTGTGTTAGTGATGCTTAGTGTGCTGTTTGTAAGTTCCTTGGCTTCCTTGGATGCATTTCCCAAAGTCTAGGTAATATTTTGTGATTCTTTTTGTTCATTTATGTTGGTTGAGGAATTTAGTCATTCACAGGTATTTTGGCTACTTGATGGAGAAAAGTATGCTGTCATTTGAATTTAGATTTTGATTTTGAAACTAGCATTAATACAACCGAAAGCCCGTCTATTGTGCTTTTCGTTAACTCGTTCTCCTTGGGATTGCTAGATCCTTTTCCTTAATAGCTTAACATGTTGCTTTTGGGAAAAATCAGAGCCGGAGGTGATGATTATATATTGGAGCTTTATCATATGAAAATTTAAAAATCCATGAAAAGTGAAAGACCATTTCATAGGGAAGCTCAAAGTAGCTCTATTTCATTATATTCCATCCATATCCCAATTCCATTCATTTTATATCCCATTGTTGTCATCGACGTAAGAGATATTGTTTCTAGTCTATCTCTTTCTATCCCTATATATGGAAAGTTATAAAAAATCATTATGTAATAATCCAAAAACTACAATACAAAAAGGAAAAGAGGATTGTAATGGTTTTAAAATCTTTTCTACTTGGTAATCTAGTATCCTTATGCATGAAGATAATCAATTCGGTTGTCTGGCCGGACTCTATTATGGATTTCTGGCCACATTCTCCGTAGGGCCCTCTTATTTCTTCCTTCTCCAAATTCAAGGGATTGAAGGAGAAGCAATTGCGAAAAAAGGTAGCAACAAATAATAGGTTTTATCATGGGGCAACTCATAATGTTCATATCGATCTATTATACGCCACTACATCTAGCATTGGGTAGACTTCCTAGAATAAAAGTCCTAGCTCTAGCCTATCTTTTGTTTCATTTCTTCCGTGACAATCACAAACACCTTTTTTATTATAGATCCACTAGCAGAAATTTAATGCTTAATCTCCGCACTCCACTTGTATTCTTGAATTCTTTAATAATCTCACTTTTCAATTATTCAACTATTTCATTTTACCATTTGCAACACTAGCCTGAGTAGTCAACAATTATATGCTTCAATGTATCAACAAGATGTTATTTATAACAAGTAGTTTTGTTGGTTGTTTAATTGGTCATATTTTATTCATGAAAGGGGTTGGATTGGTGGTAGTCTGCATATAACAAAATTATTCAATTAGATCTATTTTACTTATCCGGTCGAATAAGTATCATCGGTATGAATTGAGATATTCCATAGCTCGAATCTTTAGCATTTTCTTATTTATTTGTTTTGTCTATCATTTAGGCTAAATGTCGTCACCTATTTTTACTAAGAAACTAAAAGAAACCCCTAAAATGAAAGAAAGCGAGGAAGAAACAAATGTAGAAGTAGAAACACTTCTGAGATGAGGAGACTAAACAACAAGAAGAGGGATTCATCGAAGAAAATTCTTCTCCTTCCCTTTTTTTGAAAAAAAGAACGATACAGACAAAATTGATGAAATGAAAAAGATCCGAGTGAATAGAAAGGACAAAACAAAGGATGAATTCCACTTTTACTTGGATGATGCATCCTATAAAAATAACTTAACTTCTTATTATGGGAATAGAGACAATTTAGAAACAGTAAAGACAATGCAAATGATGAAGATGATGAACTATTAAAAAGAATTAAAGAGGACAATAAAAACCTTTATGGTATAAATTTAAGAATAGTTCTTCGTTTCGATTAGCAAGATAAAATAGATTAGAAAAAGGTACGATTTTCGTTGACTTTTACGCTAGGTGCTATCAAGAATTTGCCAATCTAGACGAAGAAATAGAGAGTTTATTAAATGAATTATACGCTTGGTGGTATTATAAACACAACAATTTTATTTAGGGATTAGAATATTCAAAGGATGATTACTTAGCGAATGATGATTACTTAGAGAATATTTCCAATGAGGCTTCATATGCTAAAATAGTAAAAATGATTTACTCATATTATGCAAAAATAAAAGATCCTGAATATAAAAATAAGACTAAATTTTTTCTAGTTACTAATGCAGTTTTTCTAAATGGTAAATATTGTATAATTCTGTTTCAAAAAAATTGTATGATTCCTAATTTTTGTATCCATTTCTTTAATAATATATTGCCTCCGTTTCTTAACGAATTTGCTTAGTTTGATGTTTGTCACTATTCACAAATTATACTTTGACCATCGATTGTGATTTCTATATAAGAAAAAAAAATAGTCATTTAAGATCTTGTTGGATTCATTTCAACATGTTTTTTTTAATATGTAGTTATAATTTTTGCAAACACGTAATTAAAGATAATAAGCTTTAAAATTTTGTCTTGGCAAGGGTGAAAAGGTGAAGTGAGTAAATTAAATAAACACGGAGGGAGTATTGTATATACATTATACAAGATACATTTTTAGAAAAAAAATGGATTAATAGAATAAATTTTAAAAAAGATAAAGAAAAAATTCGACTCCCTTCTCCATACCTGATACCTTCCCGTACAAAGAAACTTGCAACAGCTAACACCAAAACCATTCGGAATTCCGTCAAAAACTAATTCCGCCAAACCTCTTTGTACCCTTAACTAGAATTAATTATGTCAAAAATTTTGAACGATAAATAAACTTGTTTATAGCAAATGAACGCTACATATACAACTATCATTAAGAGTTAGTATTGTGGCCTGGCTCCCACGGACATGTGTTTTCCTTAATCGCTACATCTGTTGTTACTAAATGGTGATAGTGTGTAGATGATATTTTAATGTTGTCTCACTTGTCTGTATGTGTGGTTAATGTCATTTTGTGGCATTGCTTATGTGATACACACTTATAACGGTTTGAGGATTTTGATTTCATATGAAATGAGCGTAATAATTGTTTTATAAACACTGTTGGATGAAAGTGTCTGTAAACAGTATTGGAGGGTGGGAGGTTCTAAGTACGTGAGAGACATAAAGCTTTAGTTTTCAAGTAGTACAATCCAAAACTCAAGTACCTGACTACCTGCTTTATTTAATGTACATGGTGTACTTGGACAACATGGTAATAGCACTTTGTGTAAGACTCATAAAGTGGGACTCATTTTTTATTGTAGTATTCTTGTTTCGTATTTTTAGTGTTGTATTCTTGTTCCTGATATGTTGCCCTTCATTGGTTTCATTGTGCGCTTGAGAGCAAAATCTATTCTCCCTTTTGATTACCTGTTATTGACAGGTAATCAAGGTAGTATGTCGTATTTATTTCAACAAAGTTTATTTAAAAATTCAATTACTTGGGTTGTGACTTGTTACCATTGTAGTCTAGTAGTGAAATTAAGTACCCGTAGCAATCAACTCTACCAACATATTAAATCAGTGTAAAATGACATTTCTGAATAATTACTATGAGTGACCAAAATTACTATGAGTAATGTTAAATATTTATCATTTTTTTTTGTTTCGTACCCCTTACAAAAGGAGCACTGCTAGTTTTTTATCGATCACCTAATTTCCAATATTAGTTTGGAACACCAATTCTAATGCAAGATGTTTAGATTTGAATGATGAAAATTTAGTTGTGCACAACTCAGAACATTGGTGCTAACGTTAAATGTTATTTAGTCTCAAATCCATGAATCAAACCCTCAAATAAGGAATATACAAAGATAATGAAGCATTTAAATTTTACATACCAAACAGAGAGAACAGTCGATCAAAGAAGCAGAATACCCATTTAGGTTTTCAAACCAATCAAGAATTAAACCCAGATATATTAAGCCCGACAACAGAATCGTTATTAGTACATTAATTTCCTTTCAAGACACTACATGGGTCCGATTCAATTAGGCATTCTTTTGCTCGAATACTCAAAGGGATTTGGTTTTCTAAATCGATCCATCTTCAAGCTAATAACAACAACATCAAACTATATCAATGAAGTAATAACTTAAACAACATTACTGTATAGAATTGATAGAAAAAAACGTGTTCATGAACAAATGAAAGTAATACTACTTCCTTTTTTTATTTGCAACAAACACGCTTTTCGAGGAATAAATTTAAGGGTGTAAACAGATGAATTAATTTTTAAAAATTTAACACCGGTAAACTCTTATCTTCCTCTTGCTTGTGTTTAAATTATGTTAATTAATTTGTACGTTTATACCCTTAAATCTTTTCCTCAAAATTCGTACACATGAGTTTGTTGCAAGTAAAAAGACACAGTAATAAAAGAGAAAGAAAGAGATATGAGTCTATGAGATGAGGAAGAGAGAAAAAGTGACCATACCTTAGTATGTGGGTGTGCTTTTCAGGATATCAAAATACCTTGCGATTAAAGAGTTTTTTTTGCAAGGCATTAATGAGAGAATATATGGGGAGGAAGGGAGAAGATGTTAAGGCAGAATTGTATCAACAGAGAAGCAGAGCTTTTGTTGGAAGGGGGAATATGGAAAAAATTAGGAAGCTTAAGGTGACGACAAGTGGCAATGTACTTTTTTATTTAGATGATTAAGTTAGGTGAATGTGGAGGTCCCAAATGTGGTTTTTGGTGTGTGTTTATACTAGGTTTAAATTTCATCTTTGGACCAAAAACTAGCAAGAGGCAGACTGCTGCAAAGAGAAAGTGTGCCTATTTAAAAAAACCGTTTTTGTAATCGGAAAATGTTTATTTAGTCCCCCATAAGGCCATAACTCCATAAGAGCCATATTATGACTTTTATCCGGAGAATATCTAACAATAGTTTCCATTGAATATGAACAAGGGATCCTGATCCTAAAAACACAGTAAAAAGGGTTAGCAGGCAGCTTCTTGCATTCTGTGATGAAATGGTTTTGTTATTGGTGTTGATTGGTTGCTGTTGGATTCGGATGTGCGTTCATTTGTGACATCATTTCTTGCATCATTTCCTTTTCTTATTTTAGAAAAGGGAAGTCTGGGAAGGAGAGGAGGGGGGCGGGGTAGTATACCCTAGCAGATTTCTATCGTGCCATGTGAACTCTATGTACTCCAAAAAAAAAAACTACTCTGTCCTTTCAATTTGTTGGTTACGTATTTTGTCTTGGACGCTTCCTTTTACTGGCTACTTTTATATAGAGCATTCTTATTGGTCCTTCATTGATAGCATTTATTATTGTATTGTTAATTTGTTATGGTCAAATATTACTTTATTGTGATTGGGTAAAGTAAATAAAAAGTTGTATGAATGTATCATCATCATTATTTGAGGTTTTGATTTTAAGATTATCATTTAAAAATTTATTACCAATCCTACTATTGATTTACTTAAATAGCCGTGTAGGATACCAAATGTAACCAACAAAGTGAAGCATAGGGAGTATAGGTCAATTGGGTGTAAATGCAAAATTTGTTTTATTCATATTAGGGTGAGGTGTTCAGTTTACATATTTAGGGGATGTGGAAGCTTGATATATGTGTTTGCATGCGTGCTTTTATAGGACAATGCTTTATTTCTTTATTTATTCTTTTCTAATGTTTTGGAAGGGATTTGTGTTTGTGCATCATTATCTTATTTTGTGTTGAGACACTGAAATTGATTCTACATTTGTTGATTGTGATAGGGGATATAAACGCTTTTACAAAAGAACATCACTGGAGACGTCAGATTACCTCAAAGATGATTGTCTTGTCATCACAGGAACAGTTGGTGTTGTGAGATCACATACAGAGGGACCCAAACAATACTCAATACCAGTCCCATCCACTGATATGGGGAAACAATTTGGGGAACTTTTAGAAAGCAAGAACAGTACTGACGTAACCTTTGAAGTTGATGGTGAGGTGTTTTCTGCACACAAGGTGATCCTGGCAGCACGATCACCTGTCTTTAGGGCTCAACTGTTTGGTCCAATGAAGGAGAAAAATATGCAGTGCATACAGGTTGAAGACATAGAAGCGCCAGTGTTTAAGGTAATCTTGTATGCATTGCGTTGTTTTCTCAGTATCTATATACTCTATCCCTTTTCTTCCCTTTTGTGATCTTGCATGCATTGAATTTTTTGTCCTCAATGTAATGGAGATGCTTCTTGATTGAAGTTCCTGATTTGTATCGAAACATTAATATTTTTTTTCACCCTTTGTCCCAAAAATGAACTAAATATGTGAGATTGGCGCATTGATGAACGCCTGTTCAATTTAGAATAAAACATTGAAAACAGGTAGAGACTGGAGGCAAAAAGCACGAGAAATTGTTTACCGTTTGAAAATAGGAGCAAATGAAGCTATAACTAATTCCAGAATACTTATGTTTTAGTAGAAATTTGAGAATCAAATTGTGTACCCGTGCTATGATATTTAATTGCATTACAAATTGGTTATATCCACTATTCCTTAGCAACCTGTAAATCCTGTATTGAATTCCAGCTGCATATTTCAATGCCTTCTGTGATTCTGCTTTATAGGTAGCACAGTCGTTCAATGCAAACACTTCCCTTCCTTTTGTACATGGTTCAACATTTCTTAGATCAATATCTAGTATCTCCGGTAAGAGAAGAAAGGGAAATTCAATCTTTTGATTATGGAGTAACTCTAGTTTTATTTTTGAAAAGAGTGGACTCATTTTGCTTAGAACCTATTTTGTTTCCATGTTTTTGAACTTATTTCTGTTTATCTAAACTTATATAAACTTTTCATTACTTGTTTGAAGTTTTGAACTTGTTAGACCTTACCCTTGTGAGAGGGGCTAACTAATGGGTGTAGTTGTCTAGTAAAGATTTTTAGGTTGAAATAAATGTGGGGGATCACTTTGAGAGATATAATTGAAAATGAAACATTTGGAATAGTTTTAGGGATAATTCTTTAAGTAGAAAGTATTACTTCAATTTATGGATTAGATATTATGACTGAAGTAGTTTGGTGTTGAGCAGATTTTCACCATTGGTTTAGCTACCATTGTTTTGCTTGTATACATGATTTTTCTTGCTTTCTAAATTTCCCCATCTTAAAAAGTGACAGGGTTTCCTATTTTTGAGGTGTCTAAGATTTTGTATTGCTTTGTCATTTCAGGCTTTGCTGCATTTCATATATTGGGATGAATTACCAGATGTGGAGGTTGTCACTGATTCAAATTACAAGGGAGCTTCAACCTTGATGGCTCAGCATATGCTTGCTGCTGCAGACCGGTATGGACTTGAGAGGCTTAAGCTCCTATGCGAGGCTAAACTCTCTGAAGATATTGCCATAAATAATGTAGCAACAACTTTAGCGTTGGCCCAGCAGCATCAGTGTTTGCACCTAAAAACCGAGTGCCTAAACTTTGTTGCGTTGCATGAAAATCTGAGAGGTAAGCCAAAATGAAAGATTATTTTAGTTTACCATGTGATGGAGCTGTGTACTGGCTATAAGTTGTTAGTCTAGTTATTGAGAATGTTGAATGGTATAGTATACAAAGAATTTGTGCAGTGAGTAGTCTGAGACTCTGAGTACTACTTCGTAGAAGTTTGTTGGTTGGCATATCGCATGGCATTTCTTTTTGTTTGCCTCCCATCTCATGGCTTAAGATTAATGAATTTTTCATTTGACTCCCATCTCTCTGCATGTGAGATATTATGTTTACCCCAACCTAATTGAATTATTTTTGTAAGGTGAAGAGTACATATCCTTAAATGTTCTATAGGCAGGGATTTTAATCTTGAGTATGTTGCTTAAAAAACCAAATAATCTGAGTTTGGAGGAGGCATATTTAGGAAGCAAATTGTTCAGTAATTACATCAATCACTGAATTATGTGCTAGTTACGTTATATGAGGTCTGTAAATTCTGTCTTTTAATTTTTCATCGATCTGGAAATAAGCTTGAGTGAGGTAAATTAAAAGAAAAATTGAATTTATTAAGCACTCTTTTTGGTAGTCTGCTCAAAATAACATCGCGTTTGATTAATCTCAAAATAATCCTGCCTTTATACCCCATCTTCTTACAACGACCCACTTTACCCCAACCCACAACCATTAATGTCTCGATCCTTATCCCAACCCTTTTCTTCAACATCCAGTGTATTTCTCTCTACTCTCTATCTCAACTTGTTTTCCTGGTCGCAGTCACCAATGCAACCACCATCCTCAAACTTTAAGCAACCGTGAACTCTAGGCACTCTGAAAAACAATGCCCCAATCTTCATATTTTTTGTTTTGTTTTGTGTGTGTATTGAACATGGCAGACTCTTCTTCATACAACCTAAAAAGCACTGGGATGGTTACCAGGCTAAGATTCTCGTACTAGGGACGGCTATGGGATGGGGACGATGCAGGTTCGACTGAAAACGTCCTTAGAATGTTTTGGTTGGGGATGGTACAGTGTCATGGTGGGGACATGGAGGTGGGGGGCTGGGGATGTATTGGGAACGGCTAGGGTGCAAAATTGCCGTCCCCAAGTCAACGAAGTTAAGATTTTGGGAGAAAGCAATATCTAGGGTTTCAAATTGAAACCATAAAGTAGGAAAGAAAAAGGGGAAAAATCCAGGGTTTAAATTTGAAAACTTTTCTGCCTTCTCTCTCCTCTAACCACCACAGTTCACCGGTCGCCGGAGCCAGCCACCTCCTCCTTCGGTGTTGTTGTCACTGTCAGTTTAAGCTTAAGTTTGGAAGTCAGAAAAGGTTGGGTTCATCAAATTTGAATTGATGATGTTGTAGAACGACGGCACTACTGTTCATCGAGATTTGGGAGGGAAGATAAAATTAGTGAAACTTGGGGTTTTCATGGTGCTAATTTCTTAGTGGCTGTTTTTGTGGGTGGCCATGTGTTGCTTGTAATGGTAATGTTTCTGTGATGGTTGAGGTGATACAGAGAAGGGAAGTAATAGAGAGAGACTAGAGATGTTTAAAAATTAAAATTAAAATGAAGAAGTATAAACTGATTTGGCACTAACATGTCCGGTTTAACCTATTAAATTGTTTATCACTGGTTATCAATAAAGTTTGAGCCGCTCATTTTAAGCAGGTAACAAGTAAAAGTAGGATTATTTTAGAATTAATAAAGTTTGGGACTATTTTGAGCCGCTCAGAGAAAGATGGGATTATTAGGTTAAAGTTTTCCCTTAATTAATTTATGTTAAAATTAAAAGTGTTCTTTAAAAAAGTATATTCAAGACATTCAACTCAATCATCAGTATGTATAAAAGCTCATTTAGAACAATAAAATAAAGTAAATTTGCATTCACACTAATCCATATATAATCATAGAAACAATAGAAGTTAAATGGAGAAGTAAAATGGATGTATGATATCAAAAATTTAAACTAAATCACCATTATCTTGTTATATCATAATGATAGTGCTAGAAAATTAACTTTAGCTCAAAAAAAATCATTAAGGCTTTCGAATGGCCAGACTTAGTCTTGGATTTGAACCTCACTGCACTTACTTGAAAGGATTCCTTATCTTTCCCCTTTCGGTTCCGTGTTTCGGCTAAATTGAGCCGGAAGGCTTATTAACACCGAACATTACACCCAAAAAATAAAAAAGTAGGTATAAATTCACTGAGTTCAAATGTAGTGTATTAGCCCTCTTGTTTGTACGCCTATACATTTGACAATAGGTTAGTGCTGTATAACTAACTATCCATGATAATTTTTGAGTAGCTTTCTGAAGTCTTAAAATGGTTTGTTGCAGCGGTTATGCAGACAGATGGTTTCGAGTACCTTAAAGTGAGCTGCCCGTCGGTCATTAGCGAGCTACTAGCATATGTAGCCAAAATCGGTGAACATTCCAGGTGCTCTTTTGCCTATGGAAATGAGTCTGCTATGGTCGATGGTAGCGATGTGAATGGGAGAAGAGTGAAGCAGCGATTGTTCTAAGTTCATATTCCTTCCTGTTATAAAATTTGTCCATTTAATAAATATAAAGTTAGATGGCTAGACAATCTTAACAGAAGATCTGTATTTGTAAAATTGTAAGGACTGTTTGAGGAACATTTGGATTATGATGTATTTCAGAATATTGATATATAGCGCGTATTCTTCAACAGAATGCAGCCTGAAATAGCAACATTAAGTGCTTGTTTTGTTGATTTGGATTTCTCAGGAAGTTAGAGTTGTATGTCTTATAATATAATATAAATATTATATAATTGCTACATAATTTTGTTAATACTTTTTTTTTCTTATATAAAAACACTTTTTTTTAATTATAATTATGGGCTTTGTTCGACTTTCTTTTAAATTATTTATAATGACATATGAAAAAAAATTCTTTATTTCTTTAGAGAAATGAAAAGGGTTATTAACTTATTATAATTATATTTTTGATTGAAGGATACCCCCCCCCCCAAAATTAATAAATAAATAAATAAATTACCTTTTAATTCTATTGGGAAAATTTCCTTGGAAAAATTACATTTGGCCGATCTTTTATAATTAAGCCAATTTTTTTTAAAACCAGAATGAAGCTAACCTTGTTATCATTTAATAAAAAAATAGGTTAAAGGGTTATTTAATCTATTAGTTACTTGTTGTTTCAGGTTACCGTTATCATTTAAAGTAAAAATAGGTTGAATGATTGTAAAATAGTGATTAAAAACAAAAGAAAATAACATGTTAAATAATTATTTAACCTATTTTTGACTTAAATGATATAGGTTAAATCAAAACTCACGATACCACAAACAATTCCAAAACCATATGACGAACATGAGTATTTTAAGAATTTTTGCTAGCTGGAACATCTGGTCTAGCAAGCTTCAGCTTATGCTTCTATTGACCATGTTAAGCATTAAACGCAAACATAAAGAGTAGAGCTGGCAAAAAAAAGGGGGTTAACGGGTCGTGTTTGTGTCAACTTTCGTGTCAGTTTCGGGTCGTCTATTAATTATGTTCAAAGTTACACAGATATAAAATACTTGCTTTCTAAGACAATCGTGTCAAAACGGGTCAATTTCGTGTGATTTCGTGTCGTGTCGGTTTCGGGTTTCTCTCAGTAAATTCGTGTCGGGTTCGAGTCGTATTATCGTGTCGTGTCAAGGATTGCCAACTCTAATAAAGAGTACGTAAGGAAACTTTCCAATTTATTTTCACAAAGTAAGACCTGGAATTTTTTTTTCCTGCTTACAACCTTTTATCCGCTTTCCAAAGATTTGTGGAGTAGTATTTATACTAATATGATCGAGTGTAAGAGCACCAACATTGTAGAGGAATCACATCCTCTTAGCTCTTCTTTTGTGTATTTTTTACCATCCTATGTGTCCAGATTATTATGTGTCCAGGTTCAACAACATGTGTCCAGGGTTACAAATATATTTTCAGGTTTACAAATTTGTGTTCAGGTTTACAAATATGTGTCCAGGTCTAACAATACTTGTCCAGGTTTAACAACATGTGTCCAGATTCAGCAATATATGTCCAGATTTTACGATATGTGTCCAGGTCCAGGGTAAACAATATGTTTTCAGGTTCAATAAGTTTCACCAGGTTTACAAATTTATGTCCAGATTCAACAACATGTGTCCAGGTTCAGTACTATGTGTCCAGATTTAATACTATGTGTCCAGGTTCTACAATATGTGTCCAGGTTTACAAATATATTTTTAAGTTTACAAATTTGTGTTCAGGTTTACAAATATGTGTCCAGGGCTAACAATACTCGTCCAGGTTTAACAACATGTGTCCAGGTTCAACAAAATTTGTCCAGGTTTGACAATATGTGATTATATGTCAAGGTCCAGTTGAACTGGTCTGACAGTAACCTTATGTCGGACTAGTCTGACACAATACCTTCTAAAAAAAATTTCCCTATAAAATGAGTATAAGTTTTTCATATTTTTACATACTTTCATTTTCAGTTGTAGATTATTCTCAAGCACAAATTAATTGTAGTTCCATATTTCCAAGTCATTTTTTCTCCATATCACTTCTAATTTCAAATATTCTTCAATATGGATCGTAATAATTACAATTACTGTTGTAACATGAATTTTCAAAATAATTCAAACTTCCAATATAATTAAAATTTATGGGCAATGTCTAGGAACTCGGCTGAAAATTAAAATTTCACTAATTTTTTTTATTATGTATGCTATTTTTGTTGCTTATTTTAACCTGTCTATTTCATATTTTTAAATTCATGTATATTAATTCGTGTGTTTCATCGTTGTTACTTATGTGGAATGATGTATTATTAATTATTATTAACATCATTTACATACCTTAATTATAATTAAGTATATTAATAAGAGAATGAATATATAGTGGGGTATATGTCGATAGGAGATAGGTGGGAAAGAAAACTCATTGATGTTGAAAATATTTGAGAAAGATGATGGAGATAGTAGGAAGAGATGTGGAGAAAAGAGAATATGATGTGTCAAGTGTAGAAAATGAGAGATAAATTGGGAAAGGATATAAGCATCCTCTTGAATACTGATGCTCTAACAATGCCTCTTAGAGGGTTTCAGATGCCTCTTAGAGCATCAGTATTGGGTAGGATTGCAATCCTCTTAGGTGTACTTTTTCATTTTTTTGATTTCTCATTAATGTTGAGCTTTGTAAGATGATACTTTTAGGTACTTCCTCCGTCCCAATTTACTTGCTACATTCTCTTTTTCACACCTCCCGAGATACAACTTCAAATAAAAATATCTTTAACTAAATATAATAAAAAATTATAAAAATTATATATTTAAAAAGTACATGTTGAGACGAATTAAACTAGATCCATCATGACTATATTTTTTCTTACGTATATTAAATTAAATAAAGTCAAAGTTCACATGTGAACAGTGCCCAAAGTCAATTTGGGGCAAGTAAATTGGGACAGAGGGAGTAAAAGATTGTGGCTGTGTTTGGCAATGAGCTTTTTCATGAGCTTTTAGAGGTTTTAACCCATTTTAGAGTTTTGACTCAGTCAAAACTCTAATATGGGTGTTTGGTAGAGGGAGGATTGCAAAGAGTTTTTAGGGTCAAAAACTCTCAAAACAAAACGCTGCTATATGCAGCTTTTTGTTTAGAGTTTTATGAAATTAAATTTTAAGACTATTTTACACATGGTTAATTATTATTATTATTATCTATTAACCCACTGTAAAATCACCACCACTACCACGCCAACCACCAACACTTCTATCACCCCAACATCCACTACTTCCACCACCAACAACCAACAACCACTACTTCCACCACCAAGAACCAACACTTCCACCACCAACCACTAACAACAATAGCCACCCCAAAAAACGAAATTCACCCAAGATCCCAAAAAATATTCCCAAACACCAACCATCAAGACTCACCCAAATTTCCTTTCAAAAAAAAAAAAGATTCATCCAAATTTTAAAAAATTGAACTTACCTAAAGACCCAAATTTTGCAACCACAATTAAAAAATATAAAGTAAAAAAAGGAGAAAAAAGACCGTGATGGCAGAGATGAGGAATATTAGTAGATCATGGTAGTGATGTTGTTTGTGGTGGTGGTAGGCGTAGGGGAGATGATGGATGAGAGATAAAGGAAATGTGGGTAGTGGTATATAAAAATAATAGGAGGAGAGAGATGAAGGGAAGGTGGAAAGTGGTTTGCATAAAACATAAACTAATAGTGTAATAAACAATGTCTATAATTGTCATTTTGCATCCTAAAATATTTATCAATTTTTATTAAATAACTAAATTTTACCGAACACATTAATATAAACAGCAGTTAAATCTGCGATCAAATCCGCTGAAAAAAAGTTAAAACTCTAACAACAAACTCTAAACTCTAACCTTTAAACCCTAAATTCTGTTTGCCAAACAGGGCCTGTACCAAATTCTTTCCTCCTTTCTCTCGATGGGAAAGGATTGAGTACCTCGTCCCAAGAGCCAAATTTTGTACAAAAAGCAAAAGGCATCGGATAAATTTAAAGAAAGGACATGCGCATTGCAACGACTATGGTGGTATTCAATGACACGTGTGATGTTGTAGTTGGTTTGAGTATTTTGTTTCAAAAGTGTAAAACAACTATAATTTATAAACGGTAACTTATTTCGAAAAATCAAAAACACCAATGGTGTAACACCCTAACCTTTACAAAGTATCGAAATACGATATAAAGCTGAAATGCACTCTTAACAAAAATGCGGAATATTAAAAACTTCAAACGAAAATCCGAATATCATTATCATAACTCCAAAATCAACATAGTTCGAGTACTATTCCATCCCAAAATATCCAAAGTATCACAACTACTATAGTACTAAACTGAAATACTAAACAATATAAAAAACAAATCTAAGTCTAACTATAATCTCGTAGATACACAAGCCCAAGCCCGACCAAATAGAACAACAGCTACTCAACATCATTATCTGAAAAATATGGAGTTCCACCATCAGTGGCGAGTAACTAGATTGCCCTATTCAAATAGGGAACTCAAGCATGCAACATAATATAGAAAAAGCCACGCAAAATAACACATAGTCACATACCTGGCATCCAAACGCCACGAAAACAAACATACCACATCATATCGTAGAACGAAATCCAAATCAAAACTTAACCAAAACATGCTTTCCAAAACCAATGAAATAAAAGACCAACAAAAGTATTAGGTGTCCGCAACCGAAACTGCAAATAACAGAATCCGACCGCTTTGTGTCCTTTCCTCCAAAGCCAAATATAAAACCAAAACACAATTCAGAAAGACTAAACTAACGAAACACATCACATCATATCATATCATATCATATCATATCTTATCTTATGACAGTACCGTCTTATGCTTGTTGGTCAACCGTTGCATCTCCCAATTTCCTAAACAAATGTCGAGTCAACCTTTGTGTCTTCCTGTAGTCCTCCTTTGCAAGAACTATGCCTAAGTATGATCAATACCGCTGAACTAGTTACTCATGTTTCACTAACCAGACGACAACATATGTTAGGATACTGACTACCCCACGATCGAACACAAGGTAGCGGCCTCGACTTAACCCTTCTTAGCTACTCATGTTTCAATAAGTTAGGCAACTGACTTTCGAAAATAAATTCGACAAATTATCAACACGATCATCAAGACCGATACATAAACTTAGAAAATCAAAAAATCCAACCTATCTTAATTCGAAAATCAATCATGAAAACCTCGTAAAACAAGATCTTAAAAGAAACCTTTCAAGAACGTAGGAACCAATCAAGATTCATTCCAAGAATATCAAAGAAATAACAAGAATCATCAAGAACATTCAAGATTCATCAAGATAAACCAAGAACTTCAAGAATCATCATGTAAACCATTAAAACTATTCAAGAAACAATTTAACCAAAATCTTTATTTCAGGAATCGTAAAGAATCAACTTAAACTTAACAAAACTTTTATGGAAGTATACTTGAAATTCACGAAAAACCAAGTCACCAATTCTTGAACAAAGTTCATACATCAAACTCAACATAGAATCATCCAAAACAAATCATAATACACGAAAAATCCAACAAATCATGCACAATAATACACAAAACCATGATCATAAATAAACTATAAAACTAATCATGAATTCTAAACTTGCTTGCTATGTTATACTACATGATCAAATTACATATTCAAACAAGATAATCTAGTTACCTGGATAAATGCGGTAACTATAATCAATCAACAAAACGAACAAGAACGAAAACCCATCCCACTCGAATACCCACACGAACACGAGCACGAGCACCACACAACACGATCACCATGATACCACCACTAGAACCACTGTGCAACACAACTCGAACACGCACCACCACGCAAGGCACCCTTCGATCACCATGACCCACTACCGTACGGCCAGCCACGAACACTTGCACACGGCTTTGCCACGAACCACCACCACAAGCACTTGCACACGGCCAACACGTACCACCCTCAACTGTGAACCACAGCGAACCCGCAACACGAATGCCCCACACTAGCCAACCCGAACTAATGATCTTGAACGGAATTATTAGAAATTAAATGTGTTTAATCAACTTAAAGATCAATGGGATGTGAATCTTTAAGTTTGGGTTAAGAAAGATGATGGAAAGTTGATGGTGAAAAACACCCAAAAATGCGTGAGAAATGGAGGGAAATGGAGGTTTATGTTTAAGTTTTAATTGTGAGCAAAAGATAATAAAATGAGCAAATGATCCAAATGCATTACTAACACCCACTACAAGAAAATTGATTTTTGGCAACGAAAGAATTTGTTGCTAAAAATAACTTTAGCAACAACTTCTCATTTTTGGCAACAAGTTAAATTTGTTATGGGAGATCCCGTTGCTAAAGGTATTTGCAACGAAAATCCCTTGTTGCCAAAAATGCGTTATTTGCAACAAAACATTTGTTGCGAAAGATAGCTTGTTGCAATAACTCAGCCTTGCCTCTTCACCAAAAGCTTATTTTTTGCAACAAAATTTGTTGTTACTAAAAATAAAAAATTTAAGCAACAATACACTTTGTTGTTAAAAAACATCTTCTGCCACGACATGTTCGTTGCAAAAGACTACATGAATAACATTATGGCAAACCTGAGTCATTATTTTTCTGCAACAAAATTGGTTGTTACCAATAATAACTGATTTATAGCAACAACTAATTGCGTTGACAAAAATTAATGTTCCATAATGGGTTTTTTTGTGTGGTTATATATCGTTATACCATATTGTAAATTTGGGACATTCAATTAATATACAATTAAAAACAAAAATCCATTTAATATAAACACTCATTACAAAATAGCCATAATACATTGGCTTGATTCATATATTCATAATGTATCCAAAAGTGTATTACATAGCTTTCTAACAAAATATACCAAGAGATAACATGACCATTTCTTGTCCAAAAAATTAGGCCATATACCAAAGTTTTGCTTTAAGGGTTGTACAAAAAATTGCTAGATAAACTTGTTAGCTCCACATGATATCTTCTTTCCCCAAAAGCATGAAATTCTCTTGATATTATATTCTTCATTGTTCATCATCTTCATAACCAGAATTCAACCTAAAAAAATCACAAAAATGGAGCATGAAATTCTCTTGATATTTTAAATCAATTATATTTCAGTAACTTTTTCGCAAAGAGTGACACAACAAATATGCCAAGGTAGCTAACTCTACTTACACGTCAACATTAGTTTCATTATGGCATAATGAATGAAAAATATCTAGAGCTCTAATGCCTTGGATGATGTACAATGTGAGATTAATAACAATATTTTTATCTTTTCTCAAAAAATATTAAAACTTTAAATTAACCTTGAGTGTCTCATGATCATATCTTCAAATCGCTTTTCCATAGCTTCCATGTAGATTCTTTGTTGTTCCTTGTACTCATCCATAGCCTTCTTGCTTGCATCCAACTCACTTTCTAATTGACTAATCTGATCTTGTTTCCATAATTTGTTGTTGTTCTTCTTGTTGCTTTTTAAAAAGATTTTGTTGTTCTTCTTGCAATTTAGCTTTTGCTGAAGTTCTATAACCAGTTCCTTTTCCTCGAATGTACCCGAACTTGGGACCAAGTACATGAAGGAGGATTTCTTCTTGTGTTTGAGGACGTGCATGATCACCTTCTGGTTCTTTGTCCTTGTCTTTCACAAGTTGATGTATTTGTGCCTGAAAAGAGTATAAATTGTTATGGTTATAATGTAGATATTTTTGGTAAAATTTCGGCAGAGTGTCCCCTAAAATTGGAACAATCCAAATCTTGAAAAGTAGTATAAACCTGTTTATAATCATAAAAGCCTTTAAAGGCCATCGTCCCCCTTTCTAGGGGTAATAAACAGCTACATCCCAGCATCCTAAAACAAGAGGTACCTCTATTTATAGAAGTTAGTTAGGTGTGAACATAAAACAAGTGGTAATGGAGCCAAAAGAGAGAGAGGGGGCCGGTTATGGGTAACAAAAATAGGCCAAAATTACTAATGGGTCACTTGTACTCAAGCATGGTTAATCATGATTAATTTTGGACTTGACCCAAAATTAATTAATTAGGAAAGAAAACCCCAAAAATCAAATAAAATAATAAAATAACATTCAAAATTAATATCCTAATTTTTAGGATATTACAAATGGTCATAAGAAAAATTCTCTATAAAATGAGTATAACTTTGATGTATTTTCACACGCTTTCATTTTTAGTTGCAGATTACTCAAAGTCTCAAACACAAATAATTTTTAGTTCCATATTTTCAAGTCATTTTCTCTCCATTTCACTTCCAATTTCAAATACTCTTCAATATGGGTCGTAATAATTCTAATTACGGGAGTAACATGAATTCTCAAAATAATCCAAACTTCTAATATAATCAAAATCTGCTTCCATTTGAGTAATTCTCAGTTTCAAGCTGCTTTACAATGGTATAATAGTCAATCAAGACCAACAAATGTCAATAATATTCCCCAATTTTAACCTCATTTTCCTCAAAGTATTCCATCCTCTCAAGAAATTCTTGGTAATAACCCGTTTTTCCCCATTTCTGAACATTTGACTCAGAATATGAACCAATCTCCATGAGGAGTTTGTAGTAGTAATGCCACTCCAATAGATTTGAGTGGTGAACATAGTGAAGAATTAGCGGGGGCACAACATCTTGACATTAACAATATAATGTAGAAGTCAAAATTGTTCCAGAAAAGGTTATCAATACATCCAGACAACGGAAAAACCAAGCATGGAGTATCGCCGAAGATTATGCACTTGTATCAGCCTACATAAATGCAGGAGGTGACATAGAAAGGGGAACCAAGGCAAAGAAAAGTGGGTTATGGGTTGAAATTTACAACCTATACTAAAAGGCAAGACTTGAAAATCTCAATGAGATCACGGTAAGAAACATTAAATCTATACAAAATCGATGGGATCACAAAAATTTACATGTTAGTAAATGCGTTGACGGCTTGACGCCTATGGTTATCATTATCGAACCAAGGGTAGTGGTGAATCAGAGTGGAATCTGGAGAAATTTTCTCACAAGGATTACTACGCAACTAACTATAAGATGTTTTGTTATTTGCATTGTTTTGGAATTCTAAGAAAGTGACCAAAAAGGGATCCTTCATTGGCCAAAGTTCAATCGGATATATTAACCAGTGGCCAAGCATTTACTGAAAGTGGGGGAAAGGGTAAAAGATCACAACCCGATTCACCATCTGAGGTTGGCAGGAGAGCTAATTAAAAGACCTAGTGGCATAAAACTAACAAAGATGAAAGTTAAAGCTTCTTCTACATCCTCGAGTATAAATCTTGAATAATTAAATACAAATTACTTAGAAATTGGTGAGGAGATGAATTATTTTGGTGAGCGACCACTAGATCAATTGAATGAACGAGATGTTTTTTTTTAAAAAAGCATAAGTTGAAGAGAAGAAAAAACTAAAGGAGGAGACCATGAAGTTCAAAATATTAGAAAGGTTAATGCAAAAGCCCGTTCTCGATGATAAAGATTTAGAAACGTACAACAAATTGAGAGATGAATTTAGTAGTAGGTTCGCTTTGATTTAAGTTTATTAATTGTAAATTTGTATTGAGTTATTATTATTACTAGATGAGGTTTTAACGTTTTATTATTAGTAGTATTAGTATTATTATTGTTATTGTTATTGTAGCATTAGAACATGAGTGTAATTTCTATGAACTAAAATGATGTTTCTTATCTTCTGACGAGACTTATCTTACCTTTATAATAAATCCTATCTTCTGATGAAACTTATTTTATAACAATCACATTTCATGCATAAAAAATCTTATCTTCTGACTAACCTTATCCTATATTTGTCTACATAATGTTCATGATATCTACCTTCTATTATAAAAAATACACACACCAAAAAAGTATCAAACTTCTATATCTAATAGTGTAACAGCCCCGGAAATTCAGACCCTTTTCCTTCCTTTATAAAACTTAAATTTTACTAAAAACCATAGCCCGAATTTCTAGAGTTGCTACTCGTACGCCCACCTCTGATAAGAAATGGGTATACGAATAAGTAAAAGCAGGATCGTAATGTTTTCAAATTCCAAAATGGATTTCATTCATAATACCAAAGCCGTACAAAGTTTAAATCCAAAATATCAAAAGTTAAAATAACTTATTACAAGCTGTTCGGCTAAAGCATAAAGCCTATGATCAAAAGGTTTAGCTAATTCCAACAAGGATTCCTCATCAGCCTCAAACAAGTAAGCCATCCTTACTACTCACCTGCACAAAACCACGAAGGAAAAACAACAAACAAACAATAACACAAAAATTAGAAAAATTGAGTATGATCAACTCTACCCCGTAAAACGGTTTTAGTCTAAAAATAGTTGACACACAAGAGACATAGAACATTAGCTGAACCAATATTTATCCAATTCACAAATTCTAGAGCAATTATTATTCAAGATTATTTAATTGGGAAAGTGAACGCGATAGGGCCTGTTTCATCCCGTCACAGACTTTTCGGCCTGGCCTGCAGCTTGTCGACGGAGCGTCCCGAGTGTATACACCCCTCACAGAACTAATGCGTATCCGCAAGTGCGTGCCAGAAGTTCAGGAGGAGGACGAAAGAAGATTATAACAGTTACAAAGATTCAACGACTACTCAACACATGTCCGACCTATTGCGTGTCCACCACGACAATAGGCCCACATTGGGTACTCCCCAATGAGACACCGTTCATCACCCTAATAGGTCGTCACCGTTCGGGCTACTTCCCCTTTGAAGATTGTTTCACTTTGAGTTTAGGTTCATTTGGTTTTGAAAAATCATTTGAGTGAGAACAACAAACTCAAAATAAATCAATGATCCCAAAATTCCGCACTTTAAGAATTCTCCATGAGAAATCAAACCATAAGGCAAACTTGCCAATCTAATTCACAACTCGTAACTCATCGTTCATTCATAGACACCACTTATACTCCTCAAATCAAAGCAAGTACAAATATTCACCATTCCATAACCAAATTCGATCCATGACGTAAATAATTCATTAAACAATGACAATCAACGAATTGCTAAGAACGTCAAACTTTTCAAAATCATGTGCATAGGAGAAAATTTTTGAAAAAGTAATAATATACTTATCACCTTGCTTTTCAAAATTTACATGCACATATACCAAATAATTTTCGAAAATAGTAAGTAAGATTACATAAAGCATTTTGAAAGTTTTAAGTTTCAAAAATCATAATATAAATACATAGTATATTTTCGAAAATTAGAAATAATATTTGCAATCCATGAACATTAATTTTCGAAAATTTTAGATTTTATAAATAAAATAAATAAGCTTATTTTGGACTTCTAATGGATATTTGGTACACAAATTATATGGTCTAAAACACATGTACACAACCCTTAGTCCAAAAACAAGTTTTAATTTGATTTTCGAAAATTACAAAAGCATTATTAACCCATTATAAAAATTCTGGACAACAACTATATTTGGCATAAAATGCCTTTAAAACCATCACATTAGTACTCTAAAAACACGCCTAAAAACATCCCTTGAATGCCCATGCATTCACACGAAAATACTACTGCTATGCACACAATTAATCGTAATTTTACGTCATTAAAACAACCTTAAAAACAATAACTAAAACTATTACTTAAGCATGCATATAACTTCTACTAAAGCATAAATAAACATAACTTTAAAACATTAAAACTACGCTAGAACATAAAACTAAGCATGCTAAAACAAAAGCGTAAAAATTAAACTAATCTATCCTAAGCATACAAGAACCTAGGGCTAAGAAAGCGGTAGACATCGAAGCATACCTCAACGTCTGGAAGGCTACTTTAAGATCGCTCCCTCCTTAGAAAATTAAACTCAATTCTCTCGGTTATTCTTCCGTGAAAACTTTTCACTTGTTACTCCTCTTTTCTTAGAGGAGAGGTGGAAGAAATGTTGAGAGAATTCTGAGGTATGATAGATGGTGAAGGGGGCTATTTATAGGATGAAACGGTGTAGGATAGTAGTAAACTTTCCATGTGGGATAAGTGGTGAGTGGTGGTGGTGAGGGTCGTGTGGGAGGAGGGGATAAGGGGGTGTGTGTGGTGGTGATGTGGCCTTGGGAGTTGTGTTGTCAAGTCTTATTTACTTGATGGCTCATGACTAATTAACCTAATTATGCGGCAAATAAAATACGACATGCATAAACGACCTTTAAAAATAAAATTCTAAGCCATCAAAATATATTTATTTACCAAAAATATTTTTCCATAAAATAAAATAATTTTCGCAATATATATATATATTATTTGCTAAATATATAAGTACATATCTATTTATTTTGAAAATATTCCAACTTCAAAAATAATTTATTATTTTCCGAAAATATTATTAAGGCGAAATACTTTGTTTTATAATAAATACCTTTGAAAATAATTCGAAAAGCTCTTTTTATAAAATATAAAACCTCTTTATAGAAGATATTATTTTTGAAAATCCTTGAAAAATTACGGGTATTACATCTACCCCCACTTAAAAACAAAGTTCGTCCTCGAACTTACGGAGCTAGTACTACATCCTCTCCCCCTTAAGCAGTTTCGTCCCGAAACTGTCACATACCTGATTGAAAAAGCTCTGGGTAACGAGTCCTCATATTGTCCTCGGATTCCCACGTTACTTCTTCCATTTGTTGGTCCGTCCATAGGACTTTCACCAACTTTACTTGCTTGGTTCGAGTATCCCGTGTTTTAGAATCGAGGATCCTAACGGGTCTTTTTTCGAAAGAAAGGTCACTTTCAAGCTGGACTGACTCGGGTTGAAGAAGATGGCTCGGGTCATGGACATACTTCCTAAGTTGTGACACATGGAAAACATTATGGACTTTCTCTAGTTCAATGGGTAAGGCTAGTCTGTAGGCTACCTCACCAACTTGCTCCAGTGTATCTCATAGGGTCCAATATACCGAGGGCTTAGCTTCCCTTTTCTCCCAAACCTCTTCACTCCTTTCGTTGGTGAAACTTTCAGCAAAACCTTCTCTCCAACCTCAAATTCCACTATTCTTCTGTGCTTGTCTGCATAGGACTTCTGTTGATCTTGTGCTGCTTTCATGTGAGTTTGCATAAGTCTCACTTGCTTACTCATTTCCTCGATCATCTCTGGTCCAATAGTCATTGACTCACTCATGTCACTCCAACATAGTGGACTTCTACACTTTCTCCCATATAGTGCCTCATACGGAGCCATTCCAATACTGGCATGATAACTATTGTTGTAGGAGAACTCAATCATTGGTAACCTTTCATCCCACGCTCCACCAAAACCGAGTGTGCATCCTCTCAACATGTCTTCGAGTGTTTGTATTGTCCTCTCAGTCTGGCCATCCGTGGCTGGGTGAAATGATGTGCTGAACTTCAGTAGTGTACCAAATGCTTGCTGTAGTTTTCCCCATAAATTTGATAGAAATCTTTCATCTCTGTCAGACACAATGTCCTTCGGAATTCCATGCAATATGACTATCTCTCGGACATAGGCGTCTGTCAACTGCTTCATACTCCATGTATCCTTCATAGCGATGAATCTAGCGGACTTGGTTAATCTGTCCACCATCACCCATATAGCATTATTTGAGGTCTTCGTGATTGGTAGTCCCATGACAAAATCTATTGATATTGATTCCCACTTCCAACTTGGAATCTCAAGTGGTTGCAATTTTCCTCCCGGTCGCATGTGTTCAATCTTAACTTTTTGACAAGTTAAACATCTGGATACAAATTCGGCGACTTCTCTCTTCATGTTTGGCCACCAAAAATTCTGCTTGAGATCTTTGTAGAGCTTGTCTCCACCTGGATGCACTGAATATGGTGTATTGTGCGCTTCTTCCAAAATTTTCTTCTTAAGACCTTCGTCCTTTGGAACGCACCATCTTCCCTTGTACTTTACTACATTAGCACTGTTGACATCAAATTCAGTAGCTGTCCCCTCCGCCTTCATCTTTCTGACTTTGTTTAACCATTCATCGGTCAATTGTTTCTCTTAGATTTCATAAAAAATCGTTGGTTCCAAAGTGAGTGCATTTAGTTGGACATCCACTTGTCCACGCTCCACAACTTCCAAGTCAAGATTTTGAAATTTATTGCAAAGTTCTTTTGTCATCACCATGACACATAGTGAATGACTCGCCTTCCGACTTAATGCATCGGCTACTTTGTTCGCCTTTCCTTCATGATACACAATCTCCAAATCGTAATCCTTTATAAGCTCCAACCATCTTCTCTGTGGCATATTCAAATCCTTCTGAGTGAATATGTACTTCAAAGATTTTACATCTCACACCATAAAGGTAATGCCTCCAAATATTTAGAGCGAAAACTACCGCTCCCAATTCCAAATCATGGGTTGGATAATTCTGCTCATACTGCTTCAGTTGCCGTGAAGCATATGCTACAACTTTTCCATGTTGCATGAGCACGCAACCTAATCCCTTCTTCGATGCGTCGCTATAAATCTCAAATCCGTCACTTCCAGAAGGAAGCGTCAATATCGGTGCCGTAGTCAGCCTCTTCTTTAACTTTTAGAACGCGTGTTCACACTTCTCGTCCTATTGAAATTTCGTGATCTTCTTAATCAGATTGGTCATTGGTTGTGCTATTTTTGAAAAATCTTGCACAAACCGTCGGTAATAATCGGCCAATCCTAAGAAAATTCGTACTTCCGTTACATTCGTTGGCTGCGGCCAATCAGAAACTTCTCTAATCTTGGATGGATCTACCGAGACTCCTTCTCTCGAGATCACATGACCAAGAAATGCAACCTTATTCAACCAAAACTCACACTTCGAGAACTTCGCATACAACTCCTTTTCTCGAAGTACTTGTAATACCTTTCTTAAATGCTCCTCGTGTTCCTCATTACTCTGTGAATACACCAAAATATCGTCGATAAAGACGACAACAAAACTATCCAAATAGGGCTTAAATGTCCTATTCATGAGATCCATGAACGCGGCTGGGGCATTAGTGAGTCCGAAAGGCATTACGCTGAACTCATAATGTCTATACCTTGTTCGGAAAGCTGTCTTGGGAACATCTTCCTCCGAAATCCTCAGCTGGTGATAACCCGATCGCAGATCGATCTTTGAGAATGTTGTGGCATCCTTCAATTGATCGAAAAGATCATCGATCCTAGGCAATGGGTATCTATTCTTTATCGTGACGTTGTTCAAATCACGATAATCGATGCACAACCTCAATGTGCCATCCTTCTTCTTAACGAAAAGCACTGTTGCTCCCCAGGGTGAAACACTGGGCCTAATGTATCCTTTCTCCAATAATTCCTCCAATTGTACCTTTAGTTCCTTCATCTCTGCTGGTGCCATTATGTAGGGCGCCTTCGAGATCGCTCCCGTCCCCGGTACTAAATCTATCTTGAACTCCATCTCCCTTACCGGTGGCATCCCCGGGATTTCTTCCGGAAATACGTCTTCGAATTCCCTTACTACTGGAATTTGGTCAATGGTTTTCTCCTCTAGGCTTAGGTCATTGACATTACACAAATAGATAGGGTGTCCTTTCCTGGCATAGTTTTGAATGGCCATTGTGGAAATGATTTTGACTCGGGGTTTCGAGGAAATTCCTTGATAAGAAATTCGGTTCCCCTTAGGACCTCTCAAAGAAACTTTTTGGTTGTGGCACTCAATCCTAGCCTTGTACTTACTTAACCAATTCATTCCTAGGATAACGTCAAAGTCACCTAGGTCAAACTGAATGAGATCAGCGGGTAATTCTGTTCCAGCGATGTTGACTAGAACATTTTGGTACAAGACACTACAATTCACAACATCTCCCGTGGGAAGAGTTATGTTCAACTGATATGAAGACGAGGTTTTCAATTTGAGTTTTGTGGCAAAAAGCAAGGAAATAAATGAATGAGAAGCTCCAGAATCAAAAAGCAAGTAGGCGGGTGAGGAATTGACAAGAAAAGTACCAGTCACTACGTTGCCATAGTTGTCTGCCTCATTTTGATTCATCACAAAAATTCTTCCATTGTTGACTCTCCCATTCCCATTCGTATTACCGTTGCCGTTGCCATTCCCATTCCCATTCATTCCATTACTTCCATTCCCATTAGCACCTCCAGGCTGGTTGTTGTTACCACGATTCCCGTTTCCCTGTGGCGTGTTGTTTTGATAGAAGCGGTTGTCATTCTGTCCACCATTCCCATTACCATTCCTGTTGAATCTCGCGTTGTTGTTTTGTCCACCATTTCCCGGACGATTATTGTTGTTCCTTCTGGGACAATTGATCGCCCTGTGGCCTGGTTCCTTACATTTGAAGCAAAGAGTATGGTTTCCTAAACAATCACGGCCTGGGTGGCTCTTGTTGCATCTTTTGCAGACATAGAAATTATTCTGCCTTTGGTTTCCCTAGTATCTGTTGTTGTTGTTGTTGTTGTTGTTGTGGTTATTGTTGTTATTGTTGAATCGATTCTGTGGTTTAAAATCTCCACCAGTTCGAGGCTTCTTATCGAAGTTCTGCACTTGAGTGTGCTGGCTCTCCTTTCTCTTGTTTCTCCCAAATACTTCTTCCTCCCGCTTCAGAATTCTCTCCATGTTTGAGGCCTTAGCATATGCCTCCGCAAAAGTCTCCGAAGTACTTCCTCCTAACCTCTTTTGGAGTCGAAAAGCTAAACCGTCCTCAAACTTTTGGACCTTGGCCCTCTCATCAGGTACCACATTAGGACAAAGCTTGGCTAACTCATTGAATTTGTCGGCATACTCTTGTACGTTCATTGACCCTCCTTGAGTCAATCTACCAAACTCATTAAACTTCTGCCTTCGAATGTGCTCTGGAAAGAAACGTGCTCGAAGAGCTGTTTTGAATTCCTCCCAACCAAAGTTTTCTTGTGCTCTCAACGCTACTCCCTCACTTTCCCACCAAGTATATGTTGCTCCCTCAGATAAAAAGTGGCTTGGTCTACTTTTTGGTTTTCAGGAGTTCCGGCTGCGGTAAACATCTTATCGAAGTCCCTAATCCGGTTTTCAACCAACATTGGGTCCTCTTTCCCAACAAACAAAGGTGATTTAAGGGCAGAAAGCTTTTTGGCCATTGCGGATTGGGGATCATTATTGTTGTTTTGGTTTACTTGATTTTGAAGGACTAGACCAAAGTTTTGGGCTAACTGTTCAAGTGAACGAAGTCTAGCTGCAAGTCTAGAATCAAGGGGAAACAAGGGCATTATCCACCTAGCTTAGGATTTAATTACTTTTTAATGCATTAATTTTGGAAGTGCAATTTATTTAATCATTACTTTGTATCAATAAAGTAGTTTTAATTTCAGCTGCAAGTTAGTATGAAAGTATTTTAGTATATCCTTACGTTATCACGTGGCGGTAATACGCCCAAGTCTATCTCTACGGTATTTTGTATGTATTATTATGGTATTTCCGTAGAGGGAGATTTGGGGGTGTTACAAACGTTATTCGACATAAACTGCGGTACTAGTAGAGACGGACGGTGTTACCACTGTGGAAAGTAACGCTTTCGAGGAGGACAAAGAAAAGAAGAAAAGCAAACTTGAAGCAAATAAACCAAACATGCATATATTAATAATCATTCCAGTTTTAGTTCAAACGACCTTACACACCAAATTTTTTTTTTATACTACCGAATTGGTCAATTGACCGATCATAATTACATCACACAACAAAATTTCATCACGCCGAATTGGTCTACTAACCAATTACACATAATTACATCACATACCAAAATTTTACCACACCGAATTGGTCTACTGACCAATCACACATAATTACAAAAGTATGGAAAATACGGAAATAACAACATAACAGAGTTCAAATCACAATTCATAGACTTCTGATTACAAAAACTCTATCCCATGTTGCTATCCTCAAAACTGGGGCTTGACCCTTGCTGCTCCCCTACCCCTACTATCAGTTTGGGTGGATCGAGGTTGTACTTATGTTCTTGTATGGCATCAATCAATTGCTTCTCTAAATAGTCGAGTGTGAGAAACCACTCGCCCTTGTAGGAATAACGAGCAAAGTTGGGTTCGTCCTTGGAGATCATGATGTCGGGGTACCTATTCTTGACATGAGATAATGCTCCTTTTGTTGGAAGGGTTTCAATGAGAACATGTACTTGCCTATATGTTCGGATGTAGTCTGATATCCCGTGCATATGGTTGTAGTGATAGCTTTTAAGACAAAGATTCAAACGGTGAACAAAAGAACGAATATCCTCCCCTTCTCTAATGCAAAGATGATAAGGTGAGTCTGGATGGGTATAGACCACTCTTCAAGGGGGAACTGTACTCTTCCTAGCTGAATGATACTCACGAACCATCTAGAAAATAAGAAAAAGCACGAAATTAAATAGAAGTGCTTTTAAGAAGTACTTGCAAATAAACACATAACCCCATCATTGTAGTCCCACTCTCACGAGTTGGTTCTAACTCTAGGGTGTGAAAGTTTTCAAAATCCATTTTGAAATTCATTTTCGAAAACATCGGCTCTGATACCAACTGTAACAGCCCCGGAAATTCGGACCCTTTTCCTTCCTTTATAAAACTTAAATTTTACTAAAAACCATAACCCGAATTTCCAGAGTTGCTACTCGTACGCCCACCTCTGATAAGAAATGGGTATACGAATAAGTAAAAGCAGGATCGTAATGTTTTCGAATTCCAAAATGGATTTCATTCATAATACCAAAGCCGTACAAAGTTTAAATCCAAAATATCAAAAGTTAAAGTAACTTATTACAAGTTGTTCGGCTAAAGCATAAAGCCTATAATCAAAAGGTTTAGCTAATTCCAACAAGGATTCCTCATCAGCCTCAAACAAGTAAGCCATCCTTACTACTCACCTGCACAAAACCCCCGAAGGAATAACAACAAACAAACAATAACACAAAAATCAGAAAAACTGAGTATGATCGACTCTACCTCGTAAAACAGTTTTAGTCTAAAAATAGTTGACACACAAGAGACATAGAACATTAGCTGAACCAATATTTATCCAATTCACAAATTCTAGAGCAATTATTATTCAAGATTATTTAATTGGGAAAGTGAACGCGATAGGGCCTGTTTCATCCCGTCACAGACTTTTCGGCCTGGCCTGCAGCTTGTCGACGGAGCGTCCCGAGTGTATACACCCCTCACAGAACTAATGCGTATCCGCAAGTGCGCGCCAGAAGTTCAGGAGGAGGACGAAAGTAGATTATAACAGTTACAAAGATTCAACGACTATTCAACACATGTCCGACCTATTGCGTGTCCACCACGACAATAGGCCCACATTGGGTACTCCCCAATGGGACACCGTTCATCACCCTAATAGGTCGTCACCGTTCGGGCTACTTCCCCTTTGAAGATTGTTTCACTTTGAGTTTAGGTTCATTTGGTTTTGAAAAATCATTTGAGTGAGAACAAAAAACTCAAAATAAATCAATGATCCCAAAATTCCGCACTTTAAGAATTCTCCATGAGAAATCAAACTATAAGGCAAACTTACCAATCCAATTCACAACTCGTAACTCATCGTTCATTCATAGACACCACTTATACTCCTCAAATCAAAGCAAGTACAAATATTCACCATTCCATAACCAAATTCGATCCATGACGTAAATAATTCATTAACAATGACAATCAACGAATTGCTAAGAGCGTCAAACTTTTCAAAATCATGTGCATAGGAGAAAATTTTTGAAAAAGTAATAATATACCAAATAATTTTCGAAAATAGTAAGTAAGATTACATAAAGCATTTTGAAAGTTTTAAGTTTCAAAAATCATAATATAAATACATAGTATATTTTCGAAAATTAGAAATAATATTTGCAATCCATGAACATTAATTTTCGAAAATTTTAGATTTTATAAATAAAATAAATAAGCTTATTTTGGACTTCTAATGGATATTTGGTACACAAATTATATGGTCTAAAACACATGTACACAACCCTTAGTCCAAAAACAAGTTTTAATTTGATTTTCGAAAATTACAAAAGCATTATTAACCCATTATAAAAATTCTGGACAGCAACTATATTTGGGCATAAAATGCCTTTAAAACCATCACATTAGTACTCTAAAAACATGCCTAAAAACATCCCTTGAATGCCCATGCATTCACACGAAAATACTACTGCTATGCACACAATTAATCGTAATTTTACGTCATCAAAACAACCTTAAAAACAATAACTAAAACTATTACTTAAGCATGCATATAACTTCTACTAAAGCATAAATAAACATAACTTCAAAACATTAAAACTATGCTAGAACATAAAACTAAGCATGCTAAAACAAAAGCGTAAAAATTAAACTAATCTATCCTAAGCATACAAGAACCTAGGGCTAAGAAAGCGGTAGACATCGAAGCATACCTCAACGTCTGGAAGGCTACTTTAAGATCGCTCCCTCCTTAGAAAATTAAACTCAATTCTCTCGGTTATTCTTCCGTGAAAACTTTTCACTTGTTACTCCTCTTTTCTTAGAGGAGAAGTGGAAGAAATGTTGAGAGAATTGTGAGGTATGATGGATGGTGAAGGGGGCTATTTATAGGATGGAAAGGTGTAGGAAAGTAGTAAACTTTCCATGTGGGACAAGTGGTGAGTGGTGGTGGTGAGGGCCGTGTGGGAGGAGGGGATAAGGGGGGTGTGTGGTGGTGATGTGGCCTTGGGAGTTGTGTTGTCAAGTCTTATTTACTTGATGGCTCATGACTAATTAACCTAATTATACGGCAAATAAAATACGACATGCATAAAACGACCTTTAAAAATAAAATTCTAAGCTATAAAAATATATTTATTTACCAAAAATATTTTTCCATAAAATAAAATAATTTTCGCAATATATATATACTATTTGCGAAATATATAAGTACATATCTATTTATTTTGAAAATATTTCAACTTCAAAAATAATTTATTATTTTCCGAAAATAATATTACGACAAAATACTTTGTTTTATAATAAATACCTTTGAAAATAATTCGAAAAGCTCTTTTTATAAAATATAAAACCTCTTTATAGAAGATATTATTTTTGAAAATCCTTGAAAAATTACGGGTATTACAAATAGCGTATGCTAAACACAATATGAATTTCAACTCTAACTCTTCAAGCTCTTCTTCTCCAAGTTCAACTGATAAAATTTTCGATCACATTGTCATGAATTTCATCAACGAAAGTCATCGATTACAAACGATGCAAAATTCTGTGCTTGTAGTTGTACAACAAGATGAACAAAAACGTCAAAGAAAGAGAAGGGTAATTGTGCCAAGAAATCATGAAGCAACTCATGATAATTTAGTTGTAGATTACTTTAGTGATCAACCGGTATATGATGAAGCCACATTCCGAAGGAGGTTTCATATGAGATGACCACTTTTCCTTCGTATTGTGAACACACTAACACAACTAACCGCTATTTCCAACAACACTCAGATGCTACCATGCATCTTGGTGCTTCACCCCTTCAAAAATGCACAACAGCCACACGTATGTTAGCTTATGGTGGTTCAACTGATCAAGTAGATAAATATCTAAAGCTTGGTCAAAGTACTGCTAGAGAATGCCTTGCACAATTTGTCGATGGAGTAATTGCTCAATTTGCAACCGATTACCTTCGCAAGCCAACATTGGAAGGTATCCAACGTCTCCTTAGAGAAGGGGAGGATAGAAACTTCCCTGGCATGCTAGGAAGCATTGATTGCATGGCAACACCAAACCAGACAACGAGCAACACTCAGGTCCACTGCGCAATCCTCGCAGCAGCACCAACATCTTTTGCACAACGACGTAACGACACTAACCAAAAACAGCGAACAATAATCAACAACTACAACAACACACAACAACCATCAATAACACCCCTTACACCCACCTCATGTAACAACAACGACAAGTCAACAACAACAATACTCATTATTCTTCGTATAACCCGCAAACACAAACCCCAACAACTTTAACAACACTGGGCCATAAGAACCCACAATAATCATTTGGGTCGTTCTTGAGGACGTGCAGAAAAATCAACCACATAGGGCCCCTACATGAAAAGGACCCCAAAATATAGAAATTGTCTTATATTTTCAAATGAAAATGCCTATTTCTTTCTCATAACTTGGCCAAAAAAAAACTTAATTTTGGAATATTTGTTTATTAAAATTGTCTATTATTACTTAAATTATAAAAAAGTGTATTAATCTTAATAATATACACTACTACAAAAATAACCTGCTTTTCTAAGCTATGCCCTTGAGTTTTTCGGCTTTCTAAGTTGTGCCCAAGCTTTTTGAAAATTCTAAATTATGCCCCTCAACTTAGGTTTTTTAATTAACAGTGTCCACTCCGTTAATTCAACGTTAATAGATTAGTTAAAAGGAGTTGCATTTCGTGGAAATGTCATTTCCCCTCTAAAATTCTAAGGTTTTTAGCTGATTTTCACTCTTTATAATTGATGTATTTCACTAAAATAAATAATGCATTGCCTTGTAAATGATGTATTTCCCTAAAATAAAGGGTGAAAATCAACTAAAAACCCTAGAATTTTAGAAGGGAAATCACCCTCCCACGAAATGCAACTCCTATAAACAGATCTATTAACATTGAGATAACAGAGTGGGCAATATTAATTAAAAAGCCTAAGTTGAGGGGCATAACTTAGAAGTTTCAAAAAGCATGGGCACAACTTAGAAAGGCGAAAACCTCAGGGGCATAGCTTAGAAAAACCCAAAGTTTTTATCAATCTTATTATTCCAAAAACAAGTGTTTATGTGTCTTAAACCACTGAATACTTCCTACTTCGAATGAGCGTATCTTTGAAGATTTGAACATGTGACCTTTAAGTTACAAAGTAGTACTCCTACCAACTACACCAAGTACTACTACTTAATATATACATATATTATATAAATTTTATTTAATATGTATCGGTACTTTATGTGTCGCCTATTTTAATAAAAGCGACACATAAAGATTGAGTAGTGTCGCCTATTCATTTAGGCGACACATAAAGTGAGGTTTATGTCACCAACATAATTTTAGGCAACACATAAAGTTTGCTCAATTGAGATGTTTGTTTTGTTTTTTTATTAGACTTTTCATGTCCAACACTATATGAAACGACACATAAAATGTTAAACTTATCGTGTCCCACATAATTTTTAGGCGACACATAAACTTTACGCGTCCAACTTTACATTATAAGCGACACATATTGTCAGACTTTTTGAGTCCCCCCATTGAAAGAAGTGACACATAAAGTTTAAGTGTCCCATTTTATGTAATATAGGCGACACGTAAAGTCATTGTATAAAATATTTTTTTTTTAAAAAAAATATTCTAATTATATAGGCCAATAGTTTATGTGTCGCTTAAAAATAATGTGGGACACATAAATTTTACGCGTCCAACTTTATATTATAAGCGGCACATATTGTTAAACTTTTTGAGTCCCCCCCATTGAAAGGGGCGACACATAAAGTTTAAGTGTCTCATTTTATGTAATAGGCGGCACGTAAAGTCATTGTATATAATATTTTTTAAAATATATATATATATTCTAATTATATAGGCCAATAGTTTATGTGTCGCTTAAAAATAATGTGGGACACATAAACTCTACGTGTCCAACTTTATATTATAATCGACACATATTGTTAAACTTTTTGAGTCCCTCCCATTGAAAGAGGCGACACATAAAATTTAAGTGTCCCATTTTATGTAATAGGCGACACGCAAAGTCATTGTATATAACATGTTTTTAAAAATTAATATTCTAATTATATAGGCCAATAGTTTATGTCACTTAAAAATAATGCGGGACACATAAACTTTACGTGTCCAACTTTATATTATAAGCGATACATATTGTTACACTTTTTGAGTCCCCCCAGAGAACGAGGGGACACGTAAAGTTTAAGTGTCTCATTTTATGTAATAGGCGACACATTAACTAATTTGTACAATCTATCTACCACTTTATGTGTCGCCTATATGATAAGAAGCGACACAAAAAATTAATGTGTCGCACATTATATATAGGCGACACTAAAGGGGTGACACAATAGGGCATTTTTGTACTAGTGATAAGGGGCTAATTTTAATTATTAGAATAGGGCATCTAATTTTTCGGACCGACCTCGACAATCATCAACATCAATACAAACACACACATATCATGTAACGACCCGACTTTTCGACTTGTCGATTTACGAAGGGAATCGACATTCGGATCATTACTTAACCAATTTAAACTATAAATGTAAATTATGTACTTAAAATAAATCAACTTTTATTATATAAAAGTAGTCTCAAATCCGAAGTCAAAGGCATCTAGCCCAAAAAGTTACATAAATAAAATAAATGTCTTCCCAACAGGCTGGGATTATAATCAAAACTAAAGTAATGTCTCAAACTGTTCTGGATAATCTAGAACTCAAAGAAAACAACTAAGCTACTCAAGCCCATCCAACGAAGCCCGCTCTACGCTGCTGCATCGTCACCTGAAACTGAGGGGGGGTCCACCGTCAGTGGCGAGTAACTAGGCTGTCCCGCTTAATCGAGGGACCGCTAATCACATAATATCATAGGAAGTGCACGAAACATCCATAGAAAAATAGAAGAACGAAATACAATAATTATACGAATCTCGTATAAAAATACGTAAGAAAGCACGCATACATGTACGTATAAAGTGAGTATAAAATATGTATACATACACCTGTAGAAAATACAGTTAGAAATACGTATACAATACGTATAGATATACATATACCACACGTATAATAATACCTGCAAAATACAGTTAGGAATACGCATACAATACGAGTACAACTCAGACATATACGTACACAATACATACGTTTACAGATACATATAATCATACAAATACAAATACATACATTCCATCATACGATGACATACATACATAAAATGTACCTGCTCATATCATATACTTAGAATCATACACAGCGGAAGACTTATACATTAAATACTTAGCTTATACTATATGGTTCCATACTCTCGTAGTTATATCATAACTTAGAAATATCATAGCTTATCCTTTATCAGTCATATCTTATATTTCCATAACATATCTTATTATATCATATCATTTCATATCATCTTCATTATATCAAATCATATCATCTTCATTGGACCGGTCACTATAACTCGTTGTGGATCTCGTGTTTCACCACAACTTTCCTAGAACATGCCGGGGTGAGCTCGTTTACTCAACCCGTAGCGGATCTCGTGTTTCACCACTAAGCCTAAGCTATGGCCATAACTCCCAAATAGTAGCTCGTGTACTACTACTCAGACGACTACATATCCTAAGACCCAGAACTACTCGGGGGAACTCATCCTGACTACTCGGGTCATCAGGTGCGTTCGTCCCATTGAGCAGTGGCTTCGACTTAACCCAGTCTGACTACTCGGGTCATCAGGTGGGCGTCCTTATCTTATCTTATATCTTTCAATTCTTTATATTATATCTTATATCTTTATTTAATCATATCATATCATATATTGGGAAATACTAGGTGACCGTAATAGGAAATGAAATGTTCGGAGTCCCAGGAAAGAGAGGTGCGGCACGTATATTGGCCACCTTAAATACCAAGTCTTTCCTAGCCAGAGACCGAAACATAACATGTATAGCTATTACTCTGTTTCCTTTCTTATCCCTAGTAGTATCTTATGCAACTTTAAACCTTATCTTATACTGTCCTTGATATCTTATCATATACTTATAACTTATCCCTAATAATTATTTTATAAGTCCAAAAATAAACTAAAATCCCTTCTTAAATATTACCCCACTCGACATTTAGGGTTACACCTAAATATTATTAATCTAAATTAATTAATTATAATCACTAAATAACTAATTATTCAAAATAAAATAATTGTTCAAACCTGTTACAACTACTTCCTAAATTCATGGTCAAAAGTCCTAACTTTATTACTAGTACCACTCGACATTTTGACAACTAAAACCAGAATTTATATTTTAATTCCATTAATTAATTTAATTATAATTAATCATATAAAATACATAAAAACAAGATAAAATTCCACCTTTCATACATTTGACATACTCGACATATATATATATATATATATAATTTAGCAAAAGTTCATACTTTAAATTAATTAAACACAATCATCAAAAATTAATAAATCAATTTCAATAATTATTTAAAATAACAACTAACAACAATAATTAACTAAAACATGATAAAAATCCTATTTTTATTTATTCAATCTACTCGAAATATATATATATATTACCCAAAATTGTGAGCAAAAGATAATGGAGGTTTATGTTTAAGTTTTAATTGTGAGCAAAAGATAATAAAATGAGCAAATGATCCAAATGCATTACTAACACCCACTACAAGAAAATTGATTTTTGGCAACGAAAGAATTTGTTGCTAAAAATAACTTTAGCAACAACTTCTCATTTTTGGCAACAAGTTAAATTTGTTATGGGAGATCCTGTTGCTAAAGGTATTTGCAACGAAAATCCCTTGTTGCCAAAAATGCGTTATTTGCAACAAAACATTTGTTGCGAAAGATAGCTTGTTGCAATAACTCAGCCTTGCCTCTTCACCAAAAGCTTATTTTTTGCAACAAAATTTGTTGTTACTAAAAATAAAAAATTTAAGCAACAATACACTTTGTTGTTAAAAAACATCTTCTGCCACGACATGTTCGTTGCAAAAGACTACATGAATAACATTATGGCAAACCTGAGTCATTATTTTTCTGCAACAAAATTGGTTGTTACCAATAATAACTGATTTATAGCAACAACTAATTGCGTTGACAAAAATTAATGTTCCATAATGGTTTTTTTTGTGTGGTTATATATCGTTATACCATATTGTAAATTTGGGACATTCAATTAATATACAATTAAAAACAAAAATCCATTTAATATAAACACTCATTACAAAATAGCCATAATACATTGGCTTGATTCATATATTCATAATGTATCCAAAAGTGTATTACATAGCTTTCTAACAAAATATAGCAAGAGATAACATGACCATTTCTTGTCCAAAAAATTAGGCCATATACCAAAGTTTTGCTTTAAGGGTTGTACAAAAAATTGCTAGATAAACTTGTTAGCTCCACATGATATCTTCTTTCCCCAAAAGCATGAAATTCTCTTGATATTATATTCTTCATTGTTCATCATCTTCATAACCAGAATTCAACCTAAAAAAATCACAAAAATGGAGCATGAAATTCTCTTGATATTTTAAATCAATTATATTTCAGTAACTTTTTCGCAAAGAGTGACACAACAAATATGCCAAGGTAGCTAACTCTACTTACACGTCAACATTAGTTTCATTATGGCATAATGAATGAAAAATATCTAGAGCTCTAATGCCTTGGATGATGTACAATGTGAGATTAATAACAATATTTTTATCTTTTCTCAAAAAATATTAAAACTTTAAATTAACCTTGAGTGTCTCATGATCATATCTTCAAATCGCTTTTCCATAGCTTCCATGTAGATTCTTTGTTGTTCCTTGTACTCATCCATAGCCTTCTTGCTTGCATCCAACTCACTTTCTAATTGACTAATCTGATCTTGTTTCCATAATTTGTTGTTGTTCTTCTTGTTGCTTTTTAAAAAGATTTTGTTGTTCTTCTTGCAATTTAGCTTTTGCTGAAGTTCTATAACCAGTTCCTTTTCCTCGAATGTACCCGAACTTGGGACCAAGTACATGAAGGAGGATTTCTTCTTGTGTTTGAGGACGTGCATGATCACCTTCTGGTTCTTTGTCCTTGTCTTTCACAAGTTGATGTATTTGTGCCTGAAAAGAGTATAAATTGTTATGGTTATAATGTAGATATTTTTGGTAAAATTTCGGCAGAGTGTCCCCTAAAATTGGAACAATCCAAATCTTGAAAAGTAGTATAAACCTGTTTATAATCATAAAAGCCTTTAAAGGCCATCGTCCCCCTTTCTAGGGGTAATAAACAGCTACATCCCAGCATCCTAAAACAAGAGGTACCTCTATTTATAGAAGTTAGTTAGGTGTGAACATAAAACAAGTGGTAATGGAGCCAAAAGAGAGAGAGGGGGCCGGTTATGGGTAACAAAAATAGGCCAAAATTACTAATGGGTCACTTGTACTCAAGCATGGTTAATCATGATTAATTTTGGACTTGACCCAAAATTAATTAATTAGGAAAGAAAACCCCAAAAATCAAATAAAATAATAAAATAACATTCAAAATTAATATCCTAATTTTTAGGATATTACAAATGGTCATAAGAAAAATTCTCTATAAAATGAGTATAACTTTGATGTATTTTCACACGCTTTCATTTTTAGTTGCAGATTACTCAAAGTCTCAAACACAAATAATTTTTAGTTCCATATTTTCAAGTCATTTTCTCTCCATTTCACTTCCAATTTCAAATACTCTTCAATATGGGTCGTAATAATTCTAATTACGGGAGTAACATGAATTCTCAAAATAATCCAAACTTCTAATATAATCAAAATCTGCTTCCATTTGAGTAATTCTCAGTTTCAAGCTGCTTTACAATGGTATAATAGTCAATCAAGACCAACAAATGTCAATAATATTCCCCAATTTTAACCTCATTTTCCTCAAAGTATTCCATCCTCTCAAGAAATTCTTGGTAATAACCCGTTTTTCCCCATTTCTGAACATTTGACTCAGAATATGAACCAATCTCCATGAGGAGTTTGTAGTAGTAATGCCACTCCAATAGATTTGAGTGGTGAACATAGTGAAGAATTAGCGGGGGCACAACATCTTGACATTAACAATATAATGTAGAAGTCAAAATTGTTCCAGAAAAGGTTATCAATACATCCAGACAACGGAAAAACCAAGCATGGAGTATCGCCGAAGATTATGCACTTGTATCAGCCTACATAAATGCAGGAGGTGACATAGAAAGGGGAACCAAGGCAAAGAAAAGTGGGTTATGGGTTGAAATTTACAACCTATACTAAAAGGCAAGACTTGAAAATCTCAATGAGATCACGGTAAGAAACATTAAATCTATACAAAATCGATGGGATCACAAAAATTTACATGTTAGTAAATGCGTTGACGGCTTGACGCCTATGGTTATCATTATCGAACCAAGGGTAGTGGTGAATCAGAGTGGAATCTGGAGAAATTTTCTCACAAGGATTACTACGCAACTAACTATAAGATGTTTTGTTATTTGCATTGTTTTGGAATTCTAAGAAAGTGACCAAAAAGGGATCCTTCATTGGCCAAAGTTCAATCGGATATATTAACCAGTGGCCAAGCATTTACTGAAAGTGGGGGAAAGGGTAAAAGATCACAACCCGATTCACCATCTGAGGTTGGCAGGAGAGCTAATTAAAAGACCTAGTGGCATAAAACTAACAAAGATGAAAGTTAAAGCTTCTTCTACATCCTCGAGTATAAATCTTGAATAATTAAATACAAATTACTTAGAAATTGGTGAGGAGATGAATTATTTTGGTGAGCGACCACTAGATCAATTGAATGAACGAGATGTTTTTTTTTAAAAAAGCATAAGTTGAAGAGAAGAAAAAACTAAAGGAGGAGACCATGAAGTTCAAAATATTAGAAAGGTTAATGCAAAAGCCCGTTCTCGATGATAAAGATTTAGAAACGTACAACAAATTGAGAGATGAATTTAGTAGTAGGTTCGCTTTGATTTAAGTTTATTAATTGTAAATTTGTATTGAGTTATTATTATTACTAGATGAGGTTTTAACGTTTTATTATTAGTAGTATTAGTATTATTATTGTTATTGTTATTGTAGCATTAGAACATGAGTGTAATTTCTATGAACTAAAATGATGTTTCTTATCTTCTGACGAGACTTATCTTACCTTTATAATAAATCCTATCTTCTGATGAAACTTATTTTATAACAATCACATTTCATGCATAAAAAATCTTATCTTCTGACTAACCTTATCCTATATTTGTCTACATAATGTTCATGATATCTACCTTCTATTATAAAAAATACACACACCAAAAAAGTATCAAACTTCTATATCTAATAGTGTAACAGCCCCGGAAATTCAGACCCTTTTCCTTCCTTTATAAAACTTAAATTTTACTAAAAACCATAGCCCGAATTTCTAGAGTTGCTACTCGTACGCCCACCTCTGATAAGAAATGGGTATACGAATAAGTAAAAGCAGGATCGTAATGTTTTCAAATTCCAAAATGGATTTCATTCATAATACCAAAGCCGTACAAAGTTTAAATCCAAAATATCAAAAGTTAAAATAACTTATTACAAGCTGTTCGGCTAAAGCATAAAGCCTATGATCAAAAGGTTTAGCTAATTCCAACAAGGATTCCTCATCAGCCTCAAACAAGTAAGCCATCCTTACTACTCACCTGCACAAAACCACGAAGGAAAAACAACAAACAAACAATAACACAAAAATTAGAAAAATTGAGTATGATCAACTCTACCCCGTAAAACGGTTTTAGTCTAAAAATAGTTGACACACAAGAGACATAGAACATTAGCTGAACCAATATTTATCCAATTCACAAATTCTAGAGCAATTATTATTCAAGATTATTTAATTGGGAAAGTGAACGCGATAGGGCCTGTTTCATCCCGTCACAGACTTTTCGGCCTGGCCTGCAGCTTGTCGACGGAGCGTCCCGAGTGTATACACCCCTCACAGAACTAATGCGTATCCGCAAGTGCGTGCCAGAAGTTCAGGAGGAGGACGAAAGAAGATTATAACAGTTACAAAGATTCAACGACTACTCAACACATGTCCGACCTATTTCGTGTCCACCACGACAATAGGCCCACATTGGGTACTCCCCAATGAGACACCGTTCATCACCCTAATAGGTCGTCACCGTTCGGGCTACTTCCCCTTTGAAGATTGTTTCACTTTGAGTTTAGGTTCATTTGGTTTTGAAAAATCATTTGAGTGAGAACAACAAACTCAAAATAAATCAATGATCCCAAAATTCCGCACTTTAAGAATTCTCCATGAGAAATCAAACCATAAGGCAAACTTGCCAATCTAATTCACAACTCGTAACTCATCGTTCATTCATAGACACCACTTATACTCCTCAAATCAAAGCAAGTACAAATATTCACCATTCCATAACCAAATTCGATCCATGACGTAAATAATTCATTAAACAATGACAATCAACGAATTGCTAAGAACGTCAAACTTTTCAAAATCATGTGCATAGGAGAAAATTTTTGAAAAAGTAATAATATACTTATCACCTTGCTTTTCAAAATTTACATGCACATATACCAAATAATTTTCGAAAATAGTAAGTAAGATTACATAAAGCATTTTGAAAGTTTTAAGTTTCAAAAATCATAATATAAATACATAGTATATTTTCGAAAATTAGAAATAATATTTGCAATCCATGAACATTAATTTTCGAAAATTTTAGATTTTATAAATAAAATAAATAAGCTTATTTTGGACTTCTAATGGATATTTGGTACACAAATTATATGGTCTAAAACACATGTACACAACCCTTAGTCCAAAAACAAGTTTTAATTTGATTTTCGAAAATTACAAAAGCATTATTAACCCATTATAAAAATTCTGGACAACAACTATATTTGGCATAAAATGCCTTTAAAACCATCACATTAGTACTCTAAAAACACGCCTAAAAACATCCCTTGAATGCCCATGCATTCACACGAAAATACTACTGCTATGCACACAATTAATCGTAATTTTACGTCATTAAAACAACCTTAAAAACAATAACTAAAACTATTACTTAAGCATGCATATAACTTCTACTAAAGCATAAATAAACATAACTTTAAAACATTAAAACTACGCTAGAACATAAAACTAAGCATGCTAAAACAAAAGCGTAAAAATTAAACTAATCTATCCTAAGCATACAAGAACCTAGGGCTAAGAAAGCGGTAGACATCGAAGCATACCTCAACGTCTGGAAGGCTACTTTAAGATCGCTCCCTCCTTAGAAAATTAAACTCAATTCTCTCGGTTATTCTTCCGTGAAAACTTTTCACTTGTTACTCCTCTTTTCTTAGAGGAGAGGTGGAAGAAATGTTGAGAGAATTCTGAGGTATGATAGATGGTGAAGGGGGCTATTTATAGGATGAAACGGTGTAGGATAGTAGTAAACTTTCCATGTGGGATAAGTGGTGAGTGGTGGTGGTGAGGGTCGTGTGGGAGGAGGGGATAAGGGGGTGTGTGTGGTGGTGATGTGGCCTTGGGAGTTGTGTTGTCAAGTCTTATTTACTTGATGGCTCATGACTAATTAACCTAATTATGCGGCAAATAAAATACGACATGCATAAACGACCTTTAAAAATAAAATTCTAAGCCATCAAAATATATTTATTTACCAAAAATATTTTTCCATAAAATAAAATAATTTTCGCAATATATATATATATTATTTGCTAAATATATAAGTACATATCTATTTATTTTGAAAATATTCCAACTTCAAAAATAATTTATTATTTTCCGAAAATATTATTAAGGCGAAATACTTTGTTTTATAATAAATACCTTTGAAAATAATTCGAAAAGCTCTTTTTATAAAATATAAAACCTCTTTATAGAAGATATTATTTTTGAAAATCCTTGAAAAATTACGGGTATTACATCTACCCCCACTTAAAAACAAAGTTCGTCCTCGAACTTACGGAGCTAGTACTACATCCTCTCCCCCTTAAGCAGTTTCGTCCCGAAACTGTCACATACCTGATTGAAAAAGCTCTGGGTAACGAGTCCTCATATTGTCCTCGGATTCCCACGTTACTTCTTCCATTTGTTGGTCCGTCCATAGGACTTTCACCAACTTTACTTGCTTGGTTCGAGTATCCCGTGTTTTAGAATCGAGGATCCTAACGGGTCTTTTTTCGAAAGAAAGGTCACTTTCAAGCTGGACTGACTCGGGTTGAAGAAGATGGCTCGGGTCATGGACATACTTCCTAAGTTGTGACACATGGAAAACATTATGGACTTTCTCTAGTTCAATGGGTAAGGCTAGTCTGTAGGCTACCTCACCAACTTGCTCCAGTGTATCTCATAGGGTCCAATATACCGAGGGCTTAGCTTCCCTTTTCTCCCAAACCTCTTCACTCCTTTCGTTGGTGAAACTTTCAGCAAAACCTTCTCTCCAACCTCAAATTCCACTATTCTTCTGTGCTTGTCTGCATAGGACTTCTGTTGATCTTGTGCTGCTTTCATGTGAGTTTGCATAAGTCTCACTTGCTTACTCATTTCCTCGATCATCTCTGGTCCAATAGTCATTGACTCACTCATGTCACTCCAACATAGTGGACTTCTACACTTTCTCCCATATAGTGCCTCATACGGAGCCATTCCAATACTGGCATGATAACTATTGTTGTAGGAGAACTCAATCATTGGTAACCTTTCATCCCACGCTCCACCAAAACCGAGTGTGCATCCTCTCAACATGTCTTCGAGTGTTTGTATTGTCCTCTCAGTCTGGCCATCCGTGGCTGGGTGAAATGATGTGCTGAACTTCAGTAGTGTACCAAATGCTTGCTGTAGTTTTCCCCATAAATTTGATAGAAATCTTTCATCTCTGTCAGACACAATGTCCTTCGGAATTCCATGCAATATGACTATCTCTCGGACATAGGCGTCTGTCAACTGCTTCATACTCCATGTATCCTTCATAGCGATGAATCTAGCGGACTTGGTTAATCTGTCCACCATCACCCATATAGCATTATTTGAGGTCTTCGTGATTGGTAGTCCCATGACAAAATCTATTGATATTGATTCCCACTTCCAACTTGGAATCTCAAGTGGTTGCAATTTTCCTCCCGGTCGCATGTGTTCAATCTTAACTTTTTGACAAGTTAAACATCTGGATACAAATTCGGCGACTTCTCTCTTCATGTTTGGCCACCAAAAATTCTGCTTGAGATCTTTGTAGAGCTTGTCTCCACCTGGATGCACTGAATATGGTGTATTGTGCGCTTCTTCCAAAATTTTCTTCTTAAGACCTTCGTCCTTTGGAACGCACCATCTTCCCTTGTACTTTACTACATTAGCACTGTTGACATCAAATTCAGTAGCTGTCCCCTCCGCCTTCATCTTTCTGACTTTGTTTAACCATTCATCGGTCAATTGTTTCTCTTAGATTTCATAAAAAATCGTTGGTTCCAAAGTGAGTGCATTTAGTTGGACATCCACTTGTCCACGCTCCACAACTTCCAAGTCAAGATTTTGAAATTTATTGCAAAGTTCTTTTGTCATCACCATGACACATAGTGAATGACTCGCCTTCCGACTTAATGCATCGGCTACTTTGTTCGCCTTTCCTTCATGATACACAATCTCCAAATCGTAATCCTTTATAAGCTCCAACCATCTTCTCTGTGGCATATTCAAATCCTTCTGAGTGAATATGTACTTCAAAGATCTTACATCTCACACCATAAAGGTAATGCCTCCAAATATTTAGAGCGAAAACTACCGCTCCCAATTCCAAATCATGGGTTGGATAATTCTGCTCATACTGCTTCAGTTGCCGTGAAGCATATGCTACAACTTTTCCATGTTGCATGAGCACGCAACCTAATCCCTTCTTCGATGCGTCGCTATAAATCTCAAATCCGTCACTTCCAGAAGGAAGCGTCAATATCGGTGCCGTAGTCAGCCTCTTCTTTAACTTTTAGAACGCGTGTTCACACTTCTCGTCCTATTGAAATTTCGTGATCTTCTTAATCAGATTGGTCATTGGTTGTGCTATTTTTGAAAAATCTTGCACAAACCGTCGGTAATAATCGGTCAATCCTAAGAAAATTCGTACTTCCGTTACATTCGTTGGCTGCGGCCAATCAGAAACTTCTCTAATCTTGGATGGATCTACCGAGACTCCTTCTCTCGAGATCACATGACCAAGAAATGCAACCTTATTCAACCAAAACTCACACTTCGAGAACTTCGCATACAACTCCTTTTCTCGAAGTACTTGTAATACCTTTCTTAAATGCTCCTCGTGTTCCTCATTACTCTGTGAATACACCAAAATATCGTCGATAAAGACGACAACAAAACTATCCAAATAGGGCTTAAATGTCCTATTCATGAGATCCATGAACGCGGCTGGGGCATTAGTGAGTCCGAAAGGCATTACGCTGAACTCATAATGTCTATACCTTGTTCGGAAAGCTGTCTTGGGAACATCTTCCTCCGAAATCCTCAGCTGGTGATAACCCGATCGCAGATCGATCTTTGAGAATGTTGTGGCATCCTTCAATTGATCGAAAAGATCATCGATCCTAGGCAATGGGTATCTATTCTTTATCGTGACGTTGTTCAAATCACGATAATCGATGCACAACCTCAATGTGCCATCCTTCTTCTTAACGAAAAGCACTGTTGCTCCCCAGGGTGAAACACTGGGCCTAATGTATCCTTTCTCCAATAATTGTACCTTTAGTTCCTTCATCTCTGCTGGTGCCATTATGTAGGGCGCCTTCGAGATCGCTCCCGTCCCCGGTACTAAATCTATCTTGAACTCCATCTCCCTTACCGGTGGCATCCCCGGGATTTCTTCCGGAAATACGTCTTCGAATTCCCTTACTACTGGAATTTGGTCAATGGTTTTCTCCTCTAGGCTTAGGTCATTGACATTACACAAATAGATAGGGTGTCCTTTCCTGGCATAGTTTTGAATGGCCATTGTGGAAATGATTTTGACTCGGGGTTTCGAGGAAATTCCTTGATAAGAAATTCGGTTCCCCTTAGGACCTCTCAAAGAAACTTTTTGGTTGTGGCACTCAATCCTAGCCTTGTACTTACTTAACCAATTCATTCCTAGGATAACGTCAAAGTCACCTAGGTCAAACTGAATGAGATCAGCGGGTAATTCTGTTCCAGCGATGTTGACTAGAACATTTTGGTACAAGACACTACAATTCACAACATCTCCCGTGGGAAGAGTTATGTTCAACTGATATGAAGACGAGGTTTTCAATTTGAGTTTTGTGGCAAAAAGCAAGGAAATAAATGAATGAGAAGCTCCAGAATCAAAAAGCAAGTAGGCGGGTGAGGAATTGACAAGAAAAGTACCAGTCACTACGTTGCCATAGTTGTCTGCCTCATTTTGATTCATCACAAAAATTCTTCCATTGTTGACTCTCCCATTCCCATTCGTATTACCGTTGCCGTTGCCATTCCCATTCCCATTCATTCCATTACTTCCATTCCCATTAGCACCTCCAGGCTGGTTGTTGTTACCACGATTCCCGTTTCCCTGTGGCGTGTTGTTTTGATAGAAGCGGTTGTCATTCTGTCCACCATTCCCATTACCATTCCTGTTGAATCTCGCGTTGTTGTTTTGTCCACCATTTCCCGGACGATTATTGTTGTTCCTTCTGGGACAATTGATCGCCCTGTGGCCTGGTTCCTTACATTTGAAGCAAAGAGTATGGTTTCCTAAACAATCACGGCCTGGGTGGCTCTTGTTGCATCTTTTGCAGACATAGAAATTATTCTGCCTTTGGTTTCCCTAGTATCTGTTGTTGTTGTTGTTGTTGTTGTTGTGGTTATTGTTGTTATTGTTGAATCGATTCTGTGGTTTAAAATCTCCACCAGTTCGAGGCTTCTTATCGAAGTTCTGCACTTGAGTGTGCTGGCTCTCCTTTCTCTTGTTTCTCCCAAATACTTCTTCCTCCCGCTTCAGAATTCTCTCCATGTTTGAGGCCTTAGCATATGCCTCCGCAAAAGTCTCCGAAGTACTTCCTCCTAACCTCTTTTGGAGTCGAAAAGCTAAACCGTCCTCAAACTTTTGGACCTTGGCCCTCTCATCAGGTACCACATTAGGACAAAGCTTGGCTAACTCATTGAATTTGTCGGCATACTCTTGTACGTTCATTGACCCTCCTTGAGTCAATCTACCAAACTCATTAAACTTCTGCCTTCGAATGTGCTCTGGAAAGAAACGTGCTCGAAGAGCTGTTTTGAATTCCTCCCAACCAAAGTTTTCTTGTGCTCTCAACGCTACTCCCTCACTTTCCCACCAAGTATATGTTGCTCCCTCAGATAAAAAGTGGCTTGGTCTACTTTTTGGTTTTCAGGAGTTCCGGCTGCGGTAAACATCTTATCGAAGTCCCTAATCCGGTTTTCAACCAACATTGGGTCCTCTTTCCCAACAAACAAAGGTGATTTAAGGGCAGAAAGCTTTTTGGCCATTGCGGATTGGGGATCATTATTGTTGTTTTGGTTTACTTGATTTTGAAGGACTAGACCAAAGTTTTGGGCTAACTGTTCAAGTGAACGAAGTCTAGCTGCAAGTCTAGAATCAAGGGGAAACAAGGGCATTATCCACCTAGCTTAGGATTTAATTACTTTTTAATGCATTAATTTTGGAAGTGCAATTTATTTAATCATTACTTTGTATCAATAAAGTAGTTTTAATTTCAGCTGCAAGTTAGTATGAAAGTATTTTAGTATATCCTTACGTTATCACGTGGCGGTAATACGCCCAAGTCTATCTCTACGGTATTTTGTATGTATTATTATGGTATTTCCGTAGAGGGAGATTTGGGGGTGTTACAAACGTTATTCGACATAAACTGCGGTACTAGTAGAGACGGACGGTGTTACCACTGTGGAAAGTAACGCTTTCGAGGAGGACAAAGAAAAGAAGAAAAGCAAACTTGAAGCAAATAAACCAAACATGCATATATTAATAATCATTCCAGTTTTAGTTCAAACGACCTTACACACCAAATTTTTTTTTTATACTACCGAATTGGTCAATTGACCGATCATAATTACATCACACAACAAAATTTCATCACGCCGAATTGGTCTACTAACCAATTACACATAATTACATCACATACCAAAATTTTACCACACCGAATTGGTCTACTGACCAATCACACATAATTACAAAAGTATGGAAAATACGGAAATAACAACATAACAGAGTTCAAATCACAATTCATAGACTTCTGATTACAAAAACTCTATCCCATGTTGCTATCCTCAAAACTGGGGCTTGACCCTTGCTGCTCCCCTACCCCTACTATCAGTTTGGGTGGATCGAGGTTGTACTTATGTTCTTGTATGGCATCAATCAATTGCTTCTCTAAATAGTCGAGTGTGAGAAACCACTCGCCCTTGTAGGAATAACGAGCAAAGTTGGGTTCGTCCTTGGAGATCATGATGTCGGGGTACCTATTCTTGACATGAGATAATGCTCCTTTTGTTGGAAGGGTTTCAATGAGAACATGTACTTGCCTATATGTTCGGATGTAGTCTGATATCCCGTGCATATGGTTGTAGTGATAGCTTTTAAGACAAAGATTCAAACGGTGAACAAAAGAACGAATATCCTCCCCTTCTCTAATGCAAAGATGATAAGGTGAGTCTGGATGGGTATAGACCACTCTTCAAGGGGGAACTGTACTCTTCCTAGCTGAATGATACTCACGAACCATCTAGAAAATAAGAAAAAGCACGAAATTAAATAGAAGTGCTTTTAAGAAGTACTTGCAAATAAACACATAACCCCATCATTGTAGTCCCACTCTCACGAGTTGGTTCTAACTCTAGGGTGTGAAAGTTTTCAAAATCCATTTTGAAATTCATTTTCGAAAACATCGGCTCTGATACCAACTGTAACAACCCCGGAAATTCGGACCCTTTTCCTTCCTTTATAAAACTTAAATTTTACTAAAAACCATAACCCGAATTTCCAGAGTTGCTACTCGTACGCCCACCTCTGATAAGAAATGGGTATACGAATAAGTAAAAGCAGGATCGTAATGTTTTCGAATTCCAAAATGGATTTCATTCATAATACCAAAGCCGTACAAAGTTTAAATCCAAAATATCAAAAGTTAAAGTAACTTATTACAAGTTGTTCGGCTAAAGCATAAAGCCTATAATCAAAAGGTTTAGCTAATTCCAACAAGGATTCCTCATCAGCCTCAAACAAGTAAGCCATCCTTACTACTCACCTGCACAAAACCCCCGAAGGAATAACAACAAACAAACAATAACACAAAAATCAGAAAAACTGAGTATGATCGACTCTACCTCGTAAAACAGTTTTAGTCTAAAAATAGTTGACACACAAGAGACATAGAACATTAGCTGAACCAATATTTATCCAATTCACAAATTCTAGAGCAATTATTATTCAAGATTATTTAATTGGGAAAGTGAACGCGATAGGGCCTGTTTCATCCCGTCACAGACTTTTCGGCCTGGCCTGCAGCTTGTCGACGGAGCGTCCCGAGTGTATACACCCCTCACAGAACTAATGCGTATCCGCAAGTGCGCGCCAGAAGTTCAGGAGGAGGACGAAAGTAGATTATAACAGTTACAAAGATTCAACGACTATTCAACACATGTCCGACCTATTGCGTGTCCACCACGACAATAGGCCCACATTGGGTACTCCCCAATGGGACACCGTTCATCACCCTAATAGGTCGTCACCGTTCGGGCTACTTCCCCTTTGAAGATTGTTTCACTTTGAGTTTAGGTTCATTTGGTTTTGAAAAATCATTTGAGTGAGAACAAAAAACTCAAAATAAATCAATGATCCCAAAATTCCGCACTTTAAGAATTCTCCATGAGAAATCAAACTATAAGGCAAACTTACCAATCCAATTCACAACTCGTAACTCATCGTTCATTCATAGACACCACTTATACTCCTCAAATCAAAGCAAGTACAAATATTCACCATTCCATAACCAAATTCGATCCATGACGTAAATAATTCATTAACAATGACAATCAACGAATTGCTAAGAGCGTCAAACTTTTCAAAATCATGTGCATAGGAGAAAATTTTTGAAAAAGTAATAATATACCAAATAATTTTCGAAAATAGTAAGTAAGATTACATAAAGCATTTTGAAAGTTTTAAGTTTCAAAAATCATAATATAAATACATAGTATATTTTCGAAAATTAGAAATAATATTTGCAATCCATGAACATTAATTTTCGAAAATTTTAGATTTTATAAATAAAATAAATAAGCTTATTTTGGACTTCTAATGGATATTTGGTACACAAATTATATGGTCTAAAACACATGTACACAACCCTTAGTCCAAAAACAAGTTTTAATTTGATTTTCGAAAATTACAAAAGCATTATTAACCCATTATAAAAATTCTGGACAGCAACTATATTTGGGCATAAAATGCCTTTAAAACCATCACATTAGTACTCTAAAAACATGCCTAAAAACATCCCTTGAATGCCCATGCATTCACACGAAAATACTACTGCTATGCACACAATTAATCGTAATTTTACGTCATCAAAACAACCTTAAAAACAATAACTAAAACTATTACTTAAGCATGCATATAACTTCTACTAAAGCATAAATAAACATAACTTCAAAACATTAAAACTATGCTAGAACATAAAACTAAGCATGCTAAAACAAAAGCGTAAAAATTAAACTAATCTATCCTAAGCATACAAGAACCTAGGGCTAAGAAAGCGGTAGACATCGAAGCATACCTCAACGTCTGGAAGGCTACTTTAAGATCGCTCCCTCCTTAGAAAATTAAACTCAATTCTCTCGGTTATTCTTCCGTGAAAACTTTTCACTTGTTACTCCTCTTTTCTTAGAGGAGAAGTGGAAGAAATGTTGAGAGAATTGTGAGGTATGATGGATGGTGAAGGGGGCTATTTATAGGATGGAAAGGTGTAGGAAAGTAGTAAACTTTCCATGTGGGACAAGTGGTGAGTGGTGGTGGTGAGGGCCGTGTGGGAGGAGGGGATAAGGGGGGTGTGTGGTGGTGATGTGGCCTTGGGAGTTGTGTTGTCAAGTCTTATTTACTTGATGGCTCATGACTAATTAACCTAATTATACGGCAAATAAAATACGACATGCATAAAACGACCTTTAAAAATAAAATTCTAAGCTATAAAAATATATTTATTTACCAAAAATATTTTTCCATAAAATAAAATAATTTTCGCAATATATATATACTATTTGCGAAATATATAAGTACATATCTATTTATTTTGAAAATATTTCAACTTCAAAAATAATTTATTATTTTCCGAAAATAATATTACGACAAAATACTTTGTTTTATAATAAATACCTTTGAAAATAATTCGAAAAGCTCTTTTTATAAAATATAAAACCTCTTTATAGAAGATATTATTTTTGAAAATCCTTGAAAAATTACGGGTATTACAAATAGCGTATGCTAAACACAATATGAATTTCAACTCTAACTCTTCAAGCTCTTCTTCTCCAAGTTCAACTGATAAAATTTTCGATCACATTGTCATGAATTTCATCAACGAAAGTCATCGATTACAAACGATGCAAAATTCTGTGCTTGTAGTTGTACAACAAGATGAACAAAAACGTCAAAGAAAGAGAAGGGTAATTGTGCCAAGAAATCATGAAGCAACTCATGATAATTTAGTTGTAGATTACTTTAGTGATCAACCGGTATATGATGAAGCCACATTCCGAAGGAGGTTTCATATGAGATGACCACTTTTCCTTCGTATTGTGAACACACTAACACAACTAACCGCTATTTCCAACAACACTCAGATGCTACCATGCATCTTGGTGCTTCACCCCTTCAAAAATGCACAACAGCCACACGTATGTTAGCTTATGGTGGTTCAACTGATCAAGTAGATAAATATCTAAAGCTTGGTCAAAGTACTGCTAGAGAATGCCTTGCACAATTTGTCGATGGAGTAATTGCTCAATTTGCAACCGATTACCTTCGCAAGCCAACATTGGAAGGTATCCAACGTCTCCTTAGAGAAGGGGAGGATAGAAACTTCCCTGGCATGCTAGGAAGCATTGATTGCATGGCAACACCAAACCAGACAACGAGCAACACTCAGGTCCACTGCGCAATCCTCGCAGCAGCACCAACATCTTTTGCACAACGACGTAACGACACTAACCAAAAACAGCGAACAATAATCAACAACTACAACAACACACAACAACCATCAATAACACCCCTTACACCCACCTCATGTAACAACAACGACAAGTCAACAACAACAATACTCATTATTCTTCGTATAACCCGCAAACACAAACCCCAACAACTTTAACAACACTGGGCCATAAGAACCCACAATAATCATTTGGGTCGTTCTTGAGGACGTGCAGAAAAATCAACCACATAGGGCCCCTACATGAAAAGGACCCCAAAATATAGAAATTGTCTTATATTTTCAAATGAAAATGCCTATTTCTTTCTCATAACTTGGCCAAAAAAAAACTTAATTTTGGAATATTTGTTTATTAAAATTGTCTATTATTACTTAAATTATAAAAAAGTGTATTAATCTTAATAATATACACTACTACAAAAATAACCTGCTTTTCTAAGCTATGCCCTTGAGTTTTTCGGCTTTCTAAGTTGTGCCCAAGCTTTTTGAAAATTCTAAATTATGCCCCTCAACTTAGGTTTTTTAATTAACAGTGTCCACTCCGTTAATTCAACGTTAATAGATTAGTTAAAAGGAGTTGCATTTCGTGGAAATGTCATTTCCCCTCTAAAATTCTAAGGTTTTTAGCTGATTTTCACTCTTTATAATTGATGTATTTCACTAAAATAAATAATGCATTGCCTTGTAAATGATGTATTTCCCTAAAATAAAGGGTGAAAATCAACTAAAAACCCTAGAATTTTAGAAGGGAAATCACCCTCCCACGAAATGCAACTCCTATAAACAGATCTATTAACATTGAGATAACAGAGTGGGCAATATTAATTAAAAAGCCTAAGTTGAGGGGCATAACTTAGAAGTTTCAAAAAGCATGGGCACAACTTAGAAAGGCGAAAACCTCAGGGGCATAGCTTAGAAAAACCCAAAGTTTTTATCAATCTTATTATTCCAAAAACAAGTGTTTATGTGTCTTAAACCACTGAATACTTCCTACTTCGAATGAGCGTATCTTTGAAGATTTGAACATGTGACCTTTAAGTTACAAAGTAGTACTCCTACCAACTACACCAAGTACTACTACTTAATATATACATATATTATATAAATTTTATTTAATATGTATCGGTACTTTATGTGTCGCCTATTTTAATAAAAGCGACACATAAAGATTGAGTAGTGTCGCCTATTCATTTAGGCGACACATAAAGTGAGGTTTATGTCACCAACATAATTTTAGGCAACACATAAAGTTTGCTCAATTGAGATGTTTGTTTTGTTTTTTTATTAGACTTTTCATGTCCAACACTATATGAAACGACACATAAAATGTTAAACTTATCGTGTCCCACATAATTTTTAGGCGACACATAAACTTTACGCGTCCAACTTTACATTATAAGCGACACATATTGTCAGACTTTTTGAGTCCCCCCATTGAAAGAAGTGACACATAAAGTTTAAGTGTCCCATTTTATGTAATATAGGCGACACGTAAAGTCATTGTATAAATATTTTTTTTTTAAAAAAAATATTCTAATTATATAGGCCAATAGTTTATGTGTCGCTTAAAAATAATGTGGGACACATAAATTTTACGCGTCCAACTTTATATTATAAGCGGCACATATTGTTAAACTTTTTGAGTCCCCCCCATTGAAAGGGGCGACACATAAAGTTTAAGTGTCTCATTTTATGTAATAGGCGGCACGTAAAGTCATTGTATATAATATTTTTTAAAATATATATATATATATATTCTAATTATATAGGCCAATAGTTTATGTGTCGCTTAAAAATAATGTGGGACACATAAACTCTACGTGTCCAACTTTATATTATAATCGACACATATTGTTAAACTTTTTGAGTCCCTCCCATTGAAAGAGGCGACACATAAAATTTAAGTGTCCCATTTTATGTAATAGGCGACACGCAAAGTCATTGTATATAACATGTTTTTAAAAATTAATATTCTAATTATATAGGCCAATAGTTTATGTCACTTAAAAATAATGCGGGACACATAAACTTTACGTGTCCAACTTTATATTATAAGCGATACATATTGTTACACTTTTTGAGTCCCCCCAGAGAACGAGGGGACACGTAAAGTTTAAGTGTCTCATTTTATGTAATAGGCGACACATTAACTAATTTGTACAATCTATCTACCACTTTATGTGTCGCCTATATGATAAGAAGCGACACAAAAAATTAATGTGTCGCACATTATATATAGGCGACACTAAAGGGGTGACACAATAGGGCATTTTTGTACTAGTGATAAGGGGCTAATTTTAATTATTAGAATAGGGCATCTAATTTTTCGGACCGACCTCGACAATCATCAACATCAATACAAACACACACATATCATGTAACGACCCGACTTTTCGACTTGTCGATTTACGAAGGGAATCGACATTCGGATCATTACTTAACCAATTTAAACTATAAATGTAAATTATGTACTTAAAATAAATCAACTTTTATTATATAAAAGTAGTCTCAAATCCGAAGTCAAAGGCATCTAGCCCAAAAAGTTACATAAATAAAATAAATGTCTTCCCAACAGGCTGGGATTATAATCAAAACTAAAGTAATGTCTCAAACTGTTCTGGATAATCTAGAACTCAAAGAAAACAACTAAGCTACTCAAGCCCATCCAACGAAGCCCGCTCTACGCTGCTGCATCGTCACCTGAAACTGAGGGGGGGTCCACCGTCAGTGGCGAGTAACTAGGCTGTCCCGCTTAATCGAGGGACCGCTAATCACATAATATCATAGGAAGTGCACGAAACATCCATAGAAAAATAGAAGAACGAAATACAATAATTATACGAATCTCGTATAAAAATACGTAAGAAAGCACGCATACATGTACGTATAAAGTGAGTATAAAATATGTATACATACACCTGTAGAAAATACAGTTAGAAATACGTATACAATACGTATAGATATACATATACCACACGTATAATAATACCTGCAAAATACAGTTAGGAATACGCATACAATACGAGTACAACTCAGACATATACGTACACAATACATACGTTTACAGATACATATAATCATACAAATACAAATACATACATTCCATCATACGATGACATACATACATAAAATGTACCTGCTCATATCATATACTTAGAATCATACACAGCGGAAGACTTATACATTAAATACTTAGCTTATACTATATGGTTCCATACTCTCGTAGTTATATCATAACTTAGAAATATCATAGCTTATCCTTTATCAGTCATATCTTATATTTCCATAACATATCTTATTATATCATATCATTTCATATCATCTTCATTATATCAAATCATATCATCTTCATTGGACCGGTCACTATAACTCGTTGTGGATCTCGTGTTTCACCACAACTTTCCTAGAACATGCCGGGGTGAGCTCGTTTACTCAACCCGTAGCGGATCTCGTGTTTCACCACTAAGCCTAAGCTATGGCCATAACTCCCAAATAGTAGCTCGTGTACTACTACTCAGACGACTACATATCCTAAGACCCAGAACTACTCGGGGGAACTCATCCTGACTACTCGGGTCATCAGGTGCGTTCGTCCCATTGAGCAGTGGCTTCGACTTAACCCAGTCTGACTACTCGGGTCATCAGGTGGGCGTCCTTATCTTATCTTATATCTTTCAATTCTTTATATTATATCTTATATCTTTATTTAATCATATCATATCATATATTGGGAAATACTAGGTGACCGTAATAGGAAATGAAATGTTCGGAGTCCCAGGAAAGAGAGGTGCGGCACGTATATTGGCCACCTTAAATACCAAGTCTTTCCTAGCCAGAGACCGAAACATAACATGTATAGCTATTACTCTGTTTCCTTTCTTATCCCTAGTAGTATCTTATGCAACTTTAAACCTTATCTTATACTGTCCTTGATATCTTATCATATACTTATAACTTATCCCTAATAATTATTTTATAAGTCCAAAAATAAACTAAAATCCCTTCTTAAATATTACCCCACTCGACATTTAGGGTTACACCTAAATATTATTAATCTAAATTAATTAATTATAATCACTAAATAACTAATTATTCAAAATAAAATAATTGTTCAAACCTGTTACAACTACTTCCTAAATTCATGGTCAAAAGTCCTAACTTTATTACTAGTACCACTCGACATTTTGACAACTAAAACCAGAATTTATATTTTAATTCCATTAATTAATTTAATTATAATTAATCATATAAAATACATAAAAACAAGATAAAATTCCACCTTTCATACATTTGACATACTCGACATATATATATATATATATAATTTAGCAAAAGTTCATACTTTAAATTAATTAAACACAATCATCAAAAATTAATAAATCAATTTCAATAATTATTTAAAATAACAACTAACAACAATAATTAACTAAAACATGATAAAAATCCTATTTTTATTTATTCAATCTACTCGAAATATATATATATATTACCCAAAATTCATGCTTTAATTTAATCAAGTACAATAATCATCTATTAATCATATAAACTTATATAAACAATTTAAATTACACTATTTTACGCAATCTGATCTTAAAGGATTAAATTAAGATCAACCATCTAAAGGTCTCGAATAGTCTGAAAATTTTAATGTATGTTAAATATAGGTTAAAGGTTTAACGTGCATAAATTTCGTTTAAAAAATAACATCTTTTACTATTTTTAAGTGATTTTATAGCTAACCAGTCAGATTAGGCTGAATTCGGTTTCAGAATTTTCTGCCATAGAAAACGATCTTTAAAAATTACGAAACAATTACACAAGCTTTAAAACAGTATTACTGACTTCCACCTAAAATTTTGTAGCCATTAGATTTGATTAAGTACACTAATAAATTCGTAAACCTAATCTGGACAGTTTTACCGGTTTGAAAGATTAAATTATTATAAATAATAAAAGGACGAATTTTGCCACGAAATAAATCATGATTAATAATAAAACAGTAAAGAAACCTACACGAAAAAATTCATCCAGAAATAACAAGATTTGATTAACCAATAAATTCATACAAGTAATTATACAATATAAATTTAAATAAATCAATCCATGCATAAAAATTAATTAAAACATTTAAAGATTCATAAAGATCACAAGAACACAGCAAGGATGACATGAAAAGTATTTCACATGGTTCGAAATTTTCAGAATTAAACATCTCCTAAATTCTACAAATTTTCATGATACAACCTAATTAACTATGTGAATTAGTAAGTACCAAAATTAAACGGAATAGCTAGTTACCTGGATTCGCTAAATTAATCCAAGGAGAAAATCAAGAGGGGTTCGACTTTTTGTGGAAGGAAGAGGAGAGGAAAATTGTTCTTTAATTTTTGAAGTTTAAGAGCTTAATTGCATAATGACCAAAAATATGGGACATGAGCCCTATTTATAGAACAAAGGAAGGGATGTGAAATCCTAAAAATGGGGGTAGCATGCCGTGTGGGTCAAAGCAAGGGCCAAAAATATGGGCTTGGTTAAATAAATCCTTAGGCCTAATGAACTTAATTAAGTAATTAACATAATTACCCAATTAAATTAAAAATACCCATTGGCCCAAAAGAAGGACTAAAACCGGCCAAATGGAAATAATAGAACAAATTGGGTCTTTGGCCCAATTTGATGAAATAAAAAAAAATGGCTAAAAATAAAACAGTCCAAAATTAAATGGGCCTTTTGGACTCAGAATTAAATAAATACAATTAATAACCGCGAAATTTTCTGGCCAAAAATTTCGGCTTATTACATATCAAACCACAAAACTCGACAACAACGAACATTAAGAGCCATACATTGAGCCAATTAAATAGTTTATCTACTAGAGAGTGAGGGATAGCTCGGGTGGTAAGAGCTTCTCTTCTGGTTCCATGAGATCTTTGGATCGATTCTCATCCCTGCCCTTATAGCTCTCTAAACACACAAAAAAAAAAAAACGAGTACATCTACTAAAGTCAAGAACAAGGAAATCTCTATAAAATAGAGGGAGAATAGAGGTTCAATTACTTACTGGTTTGCGAGAGTGAGTAATAGCACAAGTGGTTAAAGTTTCCCTCTCGGTTTCAGAAGATCCATAGATCGATTTCCTTCTTTGCCTTTGTGGCTCTCTTATTAACACCCAAAAAAATAAAAATTACTTATCGATTTGCCCGGTTCGTTGAAGCAGGTAATTTGAAAGGTAGAAAACCAAACAAATAATGTCGACTATCCTTTTTTAAATAAATAGTTTTTTACCCATAAACTTTACCACAAACACTAATTACTCTTTTTCATAAATTAAATTACAAAAAAATTAAAAAAATAACTGCAAATATTCCCAATAGGTAATGGATGGACCCGGAAGTCCGGGACCATACAACTTTCTGCGGTCCTCTAAATGTTCACAATAAAATTATCAAATATTCACACCAAAATTATCAAGTATTTACAACAGAACTATCAAATGTTCATCAGCATCACACTATCAAATGTTCACAACAAAATTATCAAATGTTCACAATAAAATTATCAAATATTTTTCAACATCAAACTATCAAATTTTCACAACAAAATTATCAAATGTTCATCAACATCAAACTATCAAAATTTTACAACAAAAATATCACTTGTTGATCAACATTAAACTATCAAATATTAACAAAAAAAAAAAATGTTCACCAGCATTAAACTACCTAATGTTCACAACAAAATTATCAAATGTTCACAGCAAAATCCCTAAATGTTCACAACAAAATCGCCAAATGTTCATAAAAAAATTATTAAATGTTCACAACGTCATTTAGACCGGCACCAGCCAACTGTATGGTCTGGATCCAGCCAATAATTTGCGAAATATTCCAATTTCAGCACAATTACCAATTCCTATTTTTATTGGATTACATAAGCATTAGTTATCTTATTCTTTCACCGCATAATCATGTCCATTTTTTTTTTTTTGTAATTAGAGAATTTATTAAACCAAAAGAAAAAAAAAGAATACATCCTGAGCTCCCCGACGCGCGAAAACGGACAGTGGACGGTGCAATGGGTTGCGTCGCAGATGATGCTTTTGGCAATAGTGGATCCAGGAATAATATCTAGCGGGGTCAAAATGCGTTTTTAGTATTTTATTGGGGTCAAGTGAACAAATTATAAAGAAATTTTTAAAAAAAATTTAAATTTTATAGGTAAAAATTTTATTTGTCTAGATCCAAGTGGGGTCACGTGACCCCACTTAAAGTGGCTGAATCCGCCACTGGCTTTTGGTGGCTTGTGGTGCTCGCAAAAATGGGCTGAAGGTGCAGCTTGGTCGGCGAGCTGGGCGTCCAGAAGGAATAACAACTGTTAGGGCTCACTGACGAAAGTTATCGCCGACGAGCCCCAATTGGGGGGTGAGAATGAAAACCCTAGGAGAGAAGATATACCAATGTTTTTTTAGAGAGAGAGAGTTCAGGGTATTGATGAGTGAGATTTACCTTACTCTTAGGTGTAGTGTTTAGGTATTTTTCTTCTCTTTTTGTCATTTTTCAGTGGTTTTCCTTTTTATTTCTCCCATTTTATGCCCTTCTCCCCTCTCCATCTCTTAATAAGGTTTTCAGTGTTTTCTCTCGTATTTTTCTCTTTTTTCGGTGTTTCTTGTCACCCCTTTTGCTTTTGTGTGTTTTGTAGGGGGATAATAAGGGCTTAATCGTGCTCCGAAAAGGATCCTGTATATGTCGCAAGGAACAAGGCCAACAAACTTTAGCTAGAACGGAAGTGGGAAACGGAGTACTCAAAGAGGAGCTATAGCTCGGTCGAGTAAAAGCCCTGCTCAATCGAGCCAAAGACGCTTTATGATTGAAGATGCTCTCTGTCTGAGCCATTGTGTCAGCTTGGTCGAGCATTGTATATGCTCGGACGAGCCATACGTCTGCATGGTCGAGTAGACATTAAAACTCGATCAGAAGAAAATTTTAAGCTACAGGCTACATCAGCTCGACCGAGTCTACCCTTATGCTCAATCGAGCCACTTCATTCTGCAACGTGACTTTTTCTCTGTCTAAGCATCACACCTCCACTCATTTAAGTCGTCTTTCAGCTCGATCGAGCCATGTTCCCGCTCGATCGAGCCAAAGTTGCCTCTTAAGCTCAATTTTTAGAAATAATTTTAGCTTGGTTGAGCTACCCTTGCTCGACTGAGCTGAATTTATTTGACATGTATGGAGTAGATTTTTCTTCTTTTCTTTCTTTAATTTTGTTTAGCTTTTAATCTAGGCCCTTGATCTTGTTTAGCCAGAATAATGAGGGTTGTAGAGGGTTTAGAACCTTATTAAGTGTTGTATTACATTAATTAGATGACATTTTCTCTCTCTAGTTGGTAGCTCTCTCCTTTCCTTTGAGTTTTCCATTGTTGAATGCTTATACTTAGCTACATTAATGAAGTTTTAACTCTATATTTTGGTAATCACTTGCTTTATTTACTTTTCCTTTATGCATTTTTGCTTTAATCTTTCATTTATGCTTAAATTGGTAATCTAGATTTAATTTTGCAATCCTTAGGTTTTATTGTTCCTTTCTTTTAGTGTTCTAAGTTCTCTTGCTTATTTTAGTGTTCTTAAAGTTGTATTTCAATGGATCTTGCCTTGATCATATTTTCTCTTAGTGAGTAATCTCCTTCTCACTAAGGTTGGGTGAAACTCAATCATCCATGCTTATGTTTATGAATATTATTGCTAATGTTGATAGCCTTGAGGATTTATGTTTGTTAGTTTGATTAACATCTTGAATTCGTATAAACGCCTCAAAATATAGGTTTTTATGTGAATTTTGGGCTTCACAACCTTCTAGCCAAAGTTTGTGAGGTTATGATTGGATTAATTTTATTAATTTCATTAGTTGTTGATATTAGCGTAGAATATTCATGTGCATAAGTATAGGTTGGTTGTGGGAGATCCCAAACTTAGTGGTTTTCTCCATTTGATTAATTTCTTGAATAGCTATCTCGTTCTTGTTATAGTCGGAAAAAAAAAGGAAAATCCCAAAAAAAAAAAATTCTAATCGTTTTCTTCGAGCTAGCTTAGTCACATTGTGTCGCTCGGTGATTTTCCAGCGGTCCTCATGGATTCGATCATTTTCTTATTATCTTATACTCGTGTAAAGTTTAGCTAGGTTTTCTTAATTTGTGGGAGTTTTTATTTAACGATGTAAAATTCCCTTTATCAAACTGACGTCGTAGCCGGATCTACATATTCTGTCTTGTATCCAAGGAGTTAAATTTGTTAGTAATAAATGTCAACAATCACACCTGTCGTATTCATTGAGAGGGTTACATACTTATTTGTTTTTTTTTTCTTTTAATTTTGATAAGCAAAGAAAAGTGGATTAGTCTTTTTTATAAAACAACAAATACAGTAGTTGTATAAAAAAAACCCTACATACAATGAATTTTCATTGGTTAATTATGTGGGTCCTAAAATCTCCCTCAAATTTTCTCCCTCTTAATTCCTCTTTTTCTAAAATCTCATTGATCATTGTATGTGGTAACTACTTACAATACAATAATCAATAGTTGTACGTGTATCATCTCTGTTTGGGATGATTTTACATTCTTAATTGTGACGTAGAGTTATATCTAACACTATGGATATCACGTAGAGTTAACTGGACATTACTACACCAACCCATCGGGTTGACAACCCACTACTAATAGACCAATTAAATAATATTACTTATATTAAGTGTGACTCTATTATCAATGTTATCAACAACTCTTTATTAGTGATGGATAGTCAACTCGGTGGATAGACTAATTTTTTTCGGAGTTAACTTTACCTTTTGCCAAATTTTAGGCCATAATTTTCCTGTTTTGGGGTCCTCTATTTGCTCCCATTTATTGCAAAAACACTATTGATGGTATTAGACTTTAATGGTTTTAGTTGAGATGAATTTATGAACAAATAAGTGGTGGGAAAAAAAAGGGATGGGAACAATAATTTTTAACAATGCCATTGTTGATTAACATCAATTTTTGATTATTTGCTTGAAGATAAATATGGACCAATACTTAGTTTCCATTTCCAATAAATCCATATACGGAGGAACAATAATTTAATTGACAAGTCAAAGGAGTAATAATTATATTAATTGCATATACACAAATCATCCGTATTATTTACACTAATTGTTGAACCAAAAGAACTAAAACAAAAAATGTTATCACCTTATCCCATCCTCAAGTTGATCCAAAATAAACTGATCCCAATCGATTTGTTTCGAAACAATCTGATCTAAAATCGAATTAGTAGTTGTTAATGTCATAAAACAATCTTTAAAAATGGTTATTGAGTTTTCCATTAGTAATGTAGGTATACCACTGAGGTTTTTTTTTTTTTTTTAACTTAAGTATATCATTGGGAATACGCAAATTTCCAGATATACCAATGAGAATAATCCAAATAATTTTTGCTAGTATATATAGATTTTTTTTATTGTAATTTCAATTCTCTATTGTTTGGATTCATATGGATAATTACTAATAATTCTGCTGTTATAGATGTTAGAAATTTCGATAACAGTATCTATAAAGGAAAAATTGCTAAAAATATTTCCATGTTTGGGCCATCTTCTTTCATTATTCCCAACTAAGATTAATTCATGAATAATCCCAAGTTTGTGGGTTATCTTCTCAAATTGACGATGATTAATTGTGATGAAGATGATGATGGTTGATTGGATGATGAAGGTTGATTTGATGATGAAGATTGAGGATGATGGTTGATTAGATTTTGGTTGGGTATGCTTAACATCTGATGATGAAATATGGAAGTATGGAATGTGGGGTTTGGTGGGTATGTATATTTAGTTATTTTTGAAATAATTTTATTATTAAAATAATGTTAAAACAAAAAAAAAAAAAAACAAACTGGGGCCACTGTATTTTTTTATCTGTTCAACAGGTTTCTAAATGTCTCGGACCAATTAAAGAAGATGACCCATAAACTTGGGATTATTCATGAATTAATCCAAGTTGGGAATAACGAGATAAAATGGCCCAAAAATCGAAATATTTTTAGCAATTTTTCCAGCTATATAACAGGGGAAATAATAAAGACACAACTCATTGTAAGAGCACATCTTCCTATGTTACTCTCACAAAAGTTGTGCTCATATTAATTTTGGTTGTGCTAATATCAATTCCCATATAACAGTACTTCGAAGTCTGGCTTTCGAAGAATACTGTTACTACTTTAATGAGTTGTTTATTCCTTTACCTTATTATATATTATATATATATATATACACACACACCATATCCTAGAAAGTTATAATAATAATAATAATAACAATAATAATAATAATAATAATAATAAGAGTGAAAAATGAGTTCAATAGATGAAGTAGGAAACCTAGAAAGGTCGCAAATTGATGATTTTGAGAAACTTGAAAAACAAGATCGCAAATTGTTGCTCGAATCTCTTCTTAATGTTGTTGATCAAGATCATGAGAAACTCCTTCAAAAAATCAGGGCCAGGTTTGACCAGTATGTACTCTTTGCTCCTCATCCCTTCTGCCTCTTCTCTTCTCTTCTCATTTTGTTTCTTTTTTTTTTGTTATTATTATAACATATTTCTCATTTATATTCTTAATTATTCATAAAAAAAAAAAAAAACTACTATCCCATATGGCTATATTTGATAAATAATATGTGATACGGATTTATAGGCAGAAAAATAGAAAATTATTCATTCCCATTAGAGCCGATCAAATGTGGCCCGGCCTGTTTTTTTGTGGGCTTTGGACATGAAAATTAGGCCCGAATTTGGGCTTGGCCTAATTTTTTTTTCGCAGGCCTTGGACATTTAAAATTAGACTTTGTAGTTACTTTTTTAGGCCCAAAAAAGACTGAAAAGTCCGCCAAGCCCGTACTAAATTTCCGGGCTTTGGCTAAGAAATGTGGGCCCGAACTCGGCCCGCTTGGGCTTGTTTTTTTTTTTTTGCATCGGCCCAAACCCGGCTCGGCCCATGATCACCTCTAATTCCCATCTACTACCACCCTCCCCATGGTAATGGATGTGAATGAAATATAGGAAGAAAATTAAAGCTTAAAAATGAAAATATGTTTTCCATGGGAATTATATTATAAGATTTTTCCTTAACAAAATTATACTATAAACTCGTTATCATTACCACAATTTATTACCAATCAAACAGGCCGTTAGTTTTATTTGCCCAACTCTATTTAAGGAATGACTTTGTGGTAAACCTCTACGTCCCATGGCCAAGGTCATGGATTCGATCCTTACCCTAACATTATGCTGGGATATTCCCCCTTCCCCTTTGGTGGTAGTTTTCTTACCTAATTAAAAAAAACCCTCGATTTCCCAAGCTTGTTTCAATGTCTTGGAGGATGAAATTCATCAAGGAATAACACCATTGACTGCCATTTTAATTAAAACTCAAATCTCACATGACTCTTTGACAATTTTTTTGTGGCTTTTTGGGTATGAATTTTGGTTTAAGATCGAAATTTGTATCTCTATTATATTAACCAGGGGGCCATGGCGTCCCATCGAAAAATTCATAATGCCCCCCAAAAATTTATAAAAAAATCAATTAGTATCACTCTTATTTATTAAACGAAATTACTACAATTTTTGAGCTTTTTAAAATGAAAATATTATAAAATATAAAATTTGTAAAAAGAAAATAAAAACATCGAAATTCATATTTTTGAATTCTCAATAAATAGACACTCATATGTTACATAAAATTTTTACATTTTGATTATCGTAAATTTGATAGCCGATTTTTTTCATTGATGTGGAATGGCTAGATGAAAGGAGAAAGTTTGTTTATTATTATGTGAATGAGTGTGAATATAAAAAAAATTCAATTTCTCGAAAAAAAAAAACCTTCGACTTTTTTAAATATACATTTAAAATATCATCGCACGCAAAGCTTGCACATAAGGCTAGTAATATAATTAACCTTGGATACCATGTTGAACTTAAAAAATATATTTTAGTGACTTAATAATGAAAAAGGGAACTTATGACAAACGGAAAAAAAAATGATAATACAATAGCTTTTGTTAAAAATTACTTATACTCTTAACATAACATTAATTAATTCTACTTTTACTACTTTTGATATTATGACTCATCTATAAATTCACACTTACTACTTTTGATATTGTTGTCCACTTATAAAATTACAGTTATACCCACTAAATGACAAAAAAAAAAACTATTACAGAGTACAGCCTTAAAAACCACAAAATTTTTCTATAGCATTTATAAAGGGACAAAGGGAGTATTATTTGCCGCATCGGCGCATTGTTGTTCATGTTGCCAAACTCAAATCTTTGTAATTTTTTATTTTTTTAATTTTTTTCCTTCATACTTTTACGGCCCGTTTGGTTGTTGGTAATAAATCGTGGTAATGGTAATGAATTCATAGTGTAATTTTGTTAAGGAAGAACCGTATAATCTCCATGGAAAACAAATTTCCATTCCCAAGCTTCAATTTTCTTCTCATTTTTCATTCCCATCCATTACCATTGGGGAGGGTGGTATTTGATGGGAATCGATATTTGTAGAGAAAATTAGATAAATTAGAGCTAAGGTAGCACCACCATGGGAATGGATTTTATTTTCCCTTCCAAATTTAGTTATAAATTCATTCTCATTACCATCATTTGTAACCAGCTATCAAACGGGCCGAAAGTCTTAGAATTAAGCAAGTTCTAATTGATTTTGATGTGAATGTATGGCCAAATTAAATAGGGTTGCAATGGAGATTCCAAAAGTTGAAGTGAGATTTGAGAATGTGTCGGTGGAAGGGCAAGTGTATGTTGGGAGCAGATCAATACCTACTTTGCTTAATTCTGCACTCAATTTTTTTGAGGTAAATTTGTCACATACTTTCATCTCTATCTATCATGGCTTATTTTCCGCATGTTTATTAAATTTAAATTAATGTACGTCATGTGAATAACATTTTATTGATACTCATGGGTATAACTTCGAATTTTCACTCATTATGTCATTAGGATTTAGAAGCATGTTCAAATTTATGTCATTGGAAAGCCCTAATTTTATCTTTAATCACATATGTACCAATATATTTATTAATTTATGGTACACAATGTACACACACTCTCATATTAAAAAAAAAAATGGTTTGGCTAAAAGGATGAGAAAAGACAATCAATTTTTAGTAATCAAGAAACTGAAGGGTTGAAATTAAATTAGACTCCTTCTTCAGTACTCTATTAATTAAAGTTTGTAAACAACGTATGTTTAGTATAAAGTTAATGTAACTATAATCAATGTATTTATAGTTTGAAATAATGAATGTATCTTGAGTTAGTATATGTAGTCAATGTACTTATATTTCATAATTGATGTATCTAGGTCATTCTGACTTTCTCAGAATGATTTACGTTTTACTGGAAGCCAACCCTATATATATAGGTCATCTTCTTGTGTCATGTGGTCATGCCAAGTTGGCCGACATGGCTGTCATGTTGTACTCAATGTACTTATAGGTTGTAGTTGATGTATCTAAGTCATTCTCACATTCTCCGAATAGTTAAGTTTTTACAGGAAGTCAACTTTGTATACATAGGCTATCTTCTTGTGTCATGCGGTCAAGCCAAGTTGGTCATCATGTTGATCAGCTCATCATGGCTTGCTCTAATGCAAGGCCTGTGTTTGGGTTGTGCAAACAGCCCAACCCCACAGGGCCCCCAAATTTTGTTTACAAGTATATATATTATTAATTAGTTGCACGAACATAACAAAAAACTATTGTGGCTCAGTGGTAAATGGTGTGTCATATTACCTTAGAAAGGTTCCCACTTGCGGACACAAGATCGAATCTTTTGGGAATCATTTGCAAGGTCTTTTTTGTTGTACCACTTAGTTCTATCCTTCTAGATTCATATTCCTATTTCCTCTATGTTCCTCAGTACATGATGTGAATTGATTTATTAAATCTACTCTTGTTAAATTTTTTTTCCTCCTACATGATGTGAATCGACAATATATATAGACAATTAAGAGTTTGTTATTAAGAGATGATTAAGGAAAGATTTTGGTCACACCGATGAAACCAATAGGTCGTTGTTAGCTAAGTGATCTGCTGCTTAATTACTTTCTTATAAATATTAATAGCATAATGATAGGATTTATAGGTTGTTTTGTATTAGATTATAAATATCCCAACGGATTTGCCAAATTTGATGAATAAAATTAATAACAACTAAATTATCTCGTACTATTTGGGTTTTAGTGAGAGAAATGCTAGAATCATTTCCACTTACCTTCACTCTCATTTCACTCTCACTCTCTATTTGACATGTGGCATGAAAAAACCGAAAATCCTTTTTTTTTTTAATATGAAACATCTATGCTACATGAGCATAAAGTGAGAGTGAGGAAAAGTGGGAGTAATGCTAACTTTCCTCTTTAAGAGATATCCAACCAAATAGAGTTTTAATTCTTTCTCTAGCACTAGAGCTTCTTTAAATAATAGGAAAAATTGCCAAAAATAAGCCAACCTTTGGGCGATCTTCCACAAATAAGCCAACCTTTTGAAAATCCAGAAATAAGCTAACCTTGTTATCATTTAAGCCAAAAATAGGTCAAATGATTATTTAACATGTTATTTTCGATTGTTTTTTATCACTATTTTATAATCATTCAACCTATTTTTTGCTTTAAATGATAACAGTAACTTAAAACAACCGATAACTAATAGATTAAATAATCGTTTAACCTATTTTTGGCTTAAATGATAACAAGGTTAGCTTATTTCTGGATTTTCAAAAGGTTGGCTTAAATGTGGAAGATCGGCCAAAGGTTGGCTTATTCTTGGCAATTTTTCCAAAATAATAATATAGAATTGAAAGAGCATAGTTCATTTCTAAGTACTAGAGCATTATGCGCCAACCAAATGAATCGCCAGGTTAAAGAGAGAAAGTTTTATTCCTAATTTGGATTTGAATTCACAAAGATTATCAACAAGTAATAATTGGGAGTTGTAATTAACTAATGGCCAATTGTTTTTAGGAAAAATTGTTCAAAACTACCAAATAAATGTCGACTTTTGAAAAATACTACCAACTATAAAAAAGTTGTTATAAAACTACCTAATACATCATTTTAGACCTGGTAGCACTACCCATACCACTTTTTGTGTTTGTTTCGTTTTTTTGATGTTATGGCACACCAATTTTGATTTATCTCTATTTTTTTCCTAAAACTACTTTATTTCCCTCCATTGCTAAGCATAAAAAAGTAGAATTAAAGAAAGTTGAATTGAAGAAAAAAGGGGTAATTTTGATTCATTTAATAGGTTAAAAGTCTGATATATGTCAAAAGAAAAAGAGAAAGCTAGAGATAGAGGGTAATTGAGCATTTTTGGGAAAAGAAATAGAGGGGAATCAATAGTGATGGGCCATAACATCAAGAAAATGAACAAGAACACATAAAGTGGTAGTGCTACCAGGTCGAAAATGATATATTATGTAGTTTTATAACAATTTTTTTTAGTTGGTAGTATTTTTTAAAATTCGATATTTATTTGATAGTTCTAGACAATTTTTTCTTATTTTTATGAAGAGGAAAAAAACATTATTGATAAAGACAAGATAACTTTAAAAAAATGTGTTTAGCCGTTTCAGAGGGAAGGACATCATTACAAAAAAAATTGGTCCATTAACGACAGCACGCATTAATGACGGGTCTAACGTAACTTTGCTCTGAAATTAAAATAGATGTTTAAGTTGGGTTCTGTCATTAAAATTTACCTGATACATAATCAAAACACTAGACTCATTTAGGATGGGATCGCGACAGGAAAATTTATTTACAACCCCCCATAATCACATTTTTTTAAGACGGGTCACATTTTCATGATGAGATAGCGATCGTTTCTAATAATGTATGGACATTAATTTTCCCGTGAAAGTTTTTTATCTTAAGTGTCGTAAACCATATCCAATAATGGAATAATCAATTTTAATAAATGTATGATGTTGATTGTTGAACATGTTAGAAGTGGCCTTTTTTTTTTTATTTTTATTTTTTATTTTTTATTTTTTTTTGCAAAGCCACTCGCACTTGTTTGTTGAGCAATAATAAATCACAAGCTGAGTTTTTGTTTTTTTCCCATTTAATATCGCTTTGGTGTCATGGACCCAACAAACAGCTATGAATTACAGACGGGGAGTGATTTTGGCACTCCCTAATTTAATTTTGTCACTTCTTAATTTGATTTTGGCATTTCTCAATGTTCATATACTGTATCTGACTTCGACACATGTTGGGCACATGTACATACATTAAATTATAATAAATGGTCTAGCTTTCTCAAGTACTCTATAACTTTTAAGTTATTTATTTCGTTTTAATTGTTTATTCCTTTTAGGTTTTGAATAATCTGTATAGTAAATAACTAGATAATACCCGAGAAAATGCTCGATTTTAATTAATGGTTAATTAGGAAAGATTTTTTAGTGGTTACTATATTAGTATAAAAGTATCTTTCTATACTACTAAAGTGAAAGCCACTAAATTCCATCTCAAACTCTTATTTTTCCTCCTAAAGTACATTTTATTTCCTTCTCTCTTTCCCACTCTCTTTAATATTCTAATTAATAATACTTTTTAATTTTATTTTTTTTGAGGGAAAGGTTGGCTAAAAATTAAACAAAGGAATTGTCAAGTACAAGAGTGTCTGTCAACCAATCCGGGACAACATCATGCCAAACCTCATTCGAAAAACCACTAACAGCCCATCTAGCTAGCCTATGAGCCACTTGATTACATTCACGAAAATAGAAATCAAAAGAAATAGAATTAAAACAGTCTAGTTTTGACAAAGCATCATCTACAAGGAGTTGAATTGATCCACCCCGGACAGATCGTCTTTGCAAAGCTACTACCAATACTTTTTAAATTTAAAGTATATTGAAACTAGAAATAAAATAATTGTATTAATAAAAGTTTGCTTCCATAAATAAATGACTTTTAATTTTAAACTTAAACAATATTGAAAATACAAGCACATAAAGTAATAAACATAACACTATGACTTATTTTGAGAATGGATGGATTATTTTAGAATAATCAAAAGACATTATTTTGGAAAGATAAGTAAAAGTCAGGATTATTGTAATAAAATTTTAATTACATTGGATTATAAATAAATTTTTTTTATACTACAGGTATCAAAATGTAAAACCGAGCATTTGCTCGGGTACTATCTAGTTGATATACTATACCGATTATCGAATAGAATTATTGATATGTTGGGATTGATAATACGGGCTTAGGAAAGTATTTTTGTGTTTACTACGGTACGTAGTACTACCTCCGTATCGTAATATCACAACTTTTTCCATTTTAAATTATAACACAACATTTGCAACAAATATTTTTTACTATATTTGGTGGAAAAATTACCCATGTGTAGCTTTTTTATTTTTTTAAACTTTACTTTTGTAGTGAGCCTAATTAATTATTCATCTTTCACTCACTCTTTAAATTCATTTTTTGCCTAGGAGTCCGTATCGCATACTTATATAGCGAATATTGCTATACGGATGTAGTATAAAAGATTAGTAGAGATATAAAAAAATTTAATTATAATAAAATACACCCCCATTTTTTATATCTGCTAATTTGTGTTTTCATCAATACCAATAAACTAATAGAGTAATAAAAATGGAAAAATCATAAATTATGATAAAAATTGTGCAAAAAAAGTATGAGAAAGAAGATGATAAAGTAACTTGGGGAAAATATAGTAATAAATAAAAAGAATAAAATTTTACTATAGTTAAATAATGTATCAAGTCAACAAATTAAAATAATAACAACCCAAAAAATGAAAGTGTGCAAATTAAATAAAGACAAAGTGAGTAATTTAGTTAGTAAATAAAAAATTAATGTCAAAGTTTTTGTTATAATATTATTTTATTATAAAATTAAAAGATATTTATTTGGGATTTTATTTATTTATTTGGGTATTAATTATGGTATTAAATATAGAGAGAGGTTAAAGTTTTAGTAGTATAGATAGAAGATAGATAGTATTATCATCATTAAATTTGATATTTACTGTATGTAGAAATTTATATATATTCTCTTATTATTTTCTTTCATGTACTCGTATCCTCAATTTTTTCAACGGTGTTTTCCCTTACGCATTAATAATCATATAATAATCCAGAAATTGCAATTTGTGGACTAAAGATTTAATAATTAGGGAAATTTTGATCATTTTGTGCAGTTAGCTGATTTCCTTCTAAAATATTGAAATTGGACCAAATCAAACTGTAAAAATAAGGTTTAGTCTAATCTTATTTTCTATTTATTCAAATAAATAAAATTATCTTGTTTTATATAAATAAATAATTCATGTAAATATATAGTCTAACATTTAATTAGGGGTACATTCTCTTCAACTTATTTAAACTCAGTGATACTTATCTAAACTTGTTGATACTTATTGGTACTTATATGTATTTATTGATATTTATTTGAACTTATTATTAATAATAATTATTATTATTATTATTATTATTATTTTTGATTTTATCATTATTACAGTATTATTTAATATTTTTTGACACTTATTTGAATTTATTTTATTCCATAGGTACTGAATAGTTAATAAGTTGAAGAGAACTTATTCCGCATAAAAATTACAAGGAATATAATTCTAAATAAGATCACTACAAGATTCCGCGTTTCTGCCGTCCGATCCGCTCGTTAACGTCCGCTTTAAAAGCGGACGATGATAATTGTGACTTAGCGTTCGCCAAAAATTTTAGCATCCGTCATAACAGTCGTTGTGGACGTGCCAAGCGGACGTGAAATAAGTATTTAACGACTAAAAAATATCCGACAATGGTTTAACGTCAGTTAGTGGACGTTGATTTAATTAGCGTCCACCATCAGCTAACTTAACGTCCGCTCATGGCGGACGGTAAAACACGAAATCTTGTAGTAGATGAAGAAAACTTATGTCTCTAAATGATAAAATATTCAAAATTCCAAGAAAATTACAATTAATAATTGTTCCACACAATAAGTGCGTGAACAAGGGTGTGTTCTCTTCACCATTAAAAAATGTTTCAAGTTTCATAAGTTTGGATAAGTTCAGATGAGATTCAATAAATTTATATAAGTATAATTTAGATAAGTTCATATTAGTTTAGATTAGATAAGTTTATTTCTAATAAGTTGAAGAGAAACCCCCCTAAAAATAATAAGCTAACTCTTTACATTAAATATCAGACCCTGATTAATATCCATTTTTAATCTATCTATAACTATTACTAAAAAAAATCGCCGACACATTATTTGCCACATGTCACTTCCTCATTATTAAAAAATTTCCCTCCAAACTTTCATTTGATTTTTTTTTTCTTTTTAAAAACTTACTCTCTATTTATTGTTTTTTTTTTTGCCAATATTCTCCTTTCCAACATTTTTTCTCTATATATATTATTGAAAAGTTGATACTTAGGGTGTTTGATTCGTTGGAAATTTTCTTATATGATATGAACTTAAATTTTCTGATTTGATTTTATCTTAACTTTTCTAATCTGATTTGAACTGTTCTAATTTGATCTAATCTTCTATGAACTTTTTTTCGTATTTGATCTGATTTTTTTATTGTAGTTTTTTATAGATACTTTAGCTTTACTTATCTGATATGAATTTATATGATTTTTTTTTTCTAATCTGATCTTATCTTATCAAAAAAAATTCAGAACTTATCTTATTTGGTCTAAATTTTTTTATCTAATCTGAACTTTTCTAAAATAAGTATTATATGTATATATTGCTTAATAAGATGAATTAAACGCACCCTAATTTGTGTTCAGATATAAATATTTTTTTATATATAACTTATTAATAAGATAATTAAGATCAATCTTACTAAAATTTTCATAAGTTAAAGTCGTTACATTAATCTTTTTAAAATCAAGTATATAATTTAATTAAAATTATATAAGTGTAATGAAAATGTAATATTTTTGTTAAAATTGTATATTTTCAAGTGTAACCTTACTACAGAATAAAACAAAAACTGCTAACAATAATAATAATATCTATTTATACATATGGGCATTGTAGTTCATTTTCGTTAATTTCGACTTTTGCTTACACAATATAAATTATTATTATTATTAAAATAAATTTTAACAATAGTATTTTTAAAAAAACCGTGGATTAGCACGGGTGCTAACCTAGTTTGACTACTATATGTAATGAGCTAACCCTTTAAATTGAAGATCATACCCTAAATAATATCTACATGATTACTAAAAATAATGGGCCGACTCTTTAAATTAAATATCAGACTGAGTATATGTTTGTCAATAATGAGTTAATTCTCAAAAATGAATATAAAAAGTTGAGCAACATAAATAATAAAGTGGAGTATAATAAGTAAAAAGGGAGTGCCTATATCACTTTTCATACACAACTTATAACAACTTGTAGCTAGTTACCTAGCACTCTAAAATTTGTTATTTAGATGAGTCTAAGGTCGGGTCATATCAGATTGTTACTTCCTCCGTTCCATATTAATCGCAACATTGACAATTTTTCCACTATTCATAATCACTCATATAATTCACTTTTGTGCTTTATATTATACATGTAGACAAATATAGTCAAGTGAGATCTCTTTTAATTAATCGTCTCAATGTGTACTTTATTTTGGTCTAATTTTTATAATTTTTGACAAAATGGAATTAAAGATATTACGAATTTAAATTATACTTTGATACAATAAGTATATTGCATATAAGTTTTATCGTATTAGATCAATGACTTAACCAAACTTACGTTGACTTTTACTTTCTCACATTTAGTCCAGGTTTGTATCAATTCACTTTGAGTTCAAAACATATAATATTTGGATTAATTCAAATTTTATAATTTTTTTATTAGGTTGAATTGGTATTTGTTAATTTCAAATCTAATTTAATTTGTTTTTGAGAAATTTGTATTTGGCAATGTCAATTTCAGGTTATTTTTTGTTAATCAATTTCATGTTATTCCAAGACCCTTTATGGTCATCAAATTTTATTTTTTCAATACCCTTAATCATTACACAAACTTCGCATTTTTCAATTAAAATAGAATATTTATTTGTTCATCATCTATCACCTAATCAATATTATCCCCCCCCCCCACCCAAACAAAAACAAAAAAAATAAAAAAATTGCTGCTTTGGATTTAAAAAAAAAAATTGCAATTAGTAGTTGTAGTTTTGGAATTTTTTTTTTTATTGTTTTCCATTTTAAATAATGATGGATTTAGTTTAAAAATTTTGATCGAAAAAATAAAATACGTATAATTTGTTAACATAATTGGACCCCTTTAGATGTTGGTCCTTAGGCAACTGCCCCAAAGGCCTACCCCAAAATCGGTCTTGATTATTAATTGGTTAAAATGTAGGGCCTCGTTTTCAAAAGTTGCATATATATATATATATATATATATATAGAACCCACTAGTAACCCCTCATTGACACTGCATTGAATGCATTAGCCTAACTAATACTCCGCCTATTATATATATAACATTGAATGCATTAGCCTAACTAATACTCCGCCTATACCTAACGTGCGTCACCTATCTACTATGTAACATTGGATGCATTAGCCTATCTAATGTGTCGTCTATTATTACTTTAATTTGTTCTTAGATAGGGCTATCACGTCGCTTCTTATCATATGTGTATATGCCTACCTAATGTGTTGCTTGGGAGGGGACGCAATAGCTCCTCACCTATTGTGTTGGGGCTTATCGTGTCGGACCAAATTAGACGAAAATCACGATATTCCATTTAAAAGGAACACGATATTTATTTTTTGTACTAGTGATAACTAATATATATATATATATATATATATATATATATATATTACCTCCGGTTATTTATAAATGTAACAATTAGACTTTTTTACTAAGTACTTTATGTCAAATAATTACATTTTAAAAAGATATTGAACATAAAACTTTCCCCAAGATATTTTCCATAATGAAATTACTAACTTACATTTATGAAAAAACCGAGTTTATTTTACAGACAATTATAGGGAGTTTGCGACTTTTCCCATCAAAGAAAAAGACAGTCAAGATACTCGACGATGTTAGTGGAATTGTTCGACCATCCAGGTATGTTGCATCAATGAAACACAAACAAACACAACAACAACAACAACAACAACAACAACAACAACAACAATAATAATAATAATAATAATACCTTTATTTCTTTTATTTGCAATTGTTTGGGTTAAAACAATATGATTCGAAATGGATCTTAGTATTTTATGGAAAGACTGTAAATTTATGTGTTTAGGTCCAATTTTGAATTGGGCATGAGTACCTGCACAATGAGCACAAGTAAACTAGACACTAGCTCAAGGTTTGTCCGAGAAACCGTCCCTCCGATACCTGAGTCAGAAGTCTTATATTGAGAATATATATAAAATCGAACCATTAATTAATAGCTTGAGACTTTGGAATTAAATACCCGTAAACGTTGGTGGTTCGGGTGTATTTATAGGCAAAGACAAGCTTAGCAAGTGGCATGTGACGTGGATGAGGTGCCCAATAGACTTTTGATGAGTTGGCCATGGGCCTACTTAGAATTATGTTATTTTGGATGGGTAGACTGATTTTTAGTGACTGGGCTTTCGTAATAGCAGCTCAATTAATAGATATGATCGAGTTGGACCATTTATGATATCTAAAGAGCAACAATTTGATATAAAGTAGAGAGAAATAATGTCTAACCATTCCATTTTAAAAAGAAACGGATATATTATTATTAGCTTTTAATAATAATAATTATAATTATTTATATATTATGTTTACAAATAATACAATTAGAGAGATGTTGTGAGTCTTAAAAAAATGCATGGAGGGCATATATGAAAATTGAAAAGTAAAAATTAAATTTGCAATTAAAAAAAGGAAAAACTAGTATTATGGCCCGGACGTTACCCCACCTCGCCAATTTTTATTTTTTTTTTGTCGTTGATCTGCAAATTAAATAAAACTTACATCCGCATGAATTTTATCCAAACTTTTTAGTCAAAGTTTATCAACCAATTGTCGAATTCAACCACATAGAATGGGACCAAAAAGGCACACAAAATTTGATTAAGTTTATATGAGAAATTGCTAGCCGGATTAAGGAATTAACAGCTTGGACTACAAAAACCTAGATTACAAATGGAAAAAAGGAGAAAGGAAGACAAATTGAATCTATGTGTTACTTTATATATATATATATATATATGATTGGCCGTATGTCTCATCTTCATTTCGATTACAAAATGGGAGAGACGAAGGATAAGAGGGCTGACTTATTAGGGAGGAAATGGATCGATTAAAGGGATAATTAGAGAAGCAATTGATAAATGAGATGCCATATATTTCAATAATTAATAGAAGTATAAGCTAATTAAGATGATTTTTCATTTCGAGAACACAAAGGAGAAGAGAATAGAATTCAAGAGGAAATGGAGTAATTAAATGGGCAATAGTTTTATTACACATCAACTTCAGCTGGTTTATAATTATTAAAATATCTTTTTTAATTACAAGGGTAAGATGGAGACTAATGGTTAAAACATTAGACAATGAAAATGGGGCTGCGGGTTGAAGCCTTGTTAGGCTCTTTTTTTTTATTAAAAATAAAAGTTTTCTTGATGACATGACACAATGACTGGATACCTACGTGGTGCAATATGGTGCGAGAAATGCATTTTAATAGTAAATAAATAAATATATATATATATATATATTATTACTAGTCTCTTCTTTAGTTCTTTAATCTCTTCTAGCTTGTTGGCCCGGGCGTTGCCTCGAGTGTTACTTTTTCCGTTCATATGTATTTGTGTGATTTTGCCTTACATACTTTTGTGAAAATTTTTATTAAAAAACCGAACTCTAATTCACTTAAATAAAGAACGAAGAGGAATATATAATGTTAAGTGCAAATTTAAAGCACTAATAAAAGTTGGCTAAGATGGTAAGGGGGTTATGTGCTTTAGAGGGTGCTACATAGACATCTTACGTGGCGTGATACGGTGTCTTGCGCACCTTTTAATATATAGTATTAGCCATATATGCACTCGATGCGTGCGTTAATTTATAAATTTTGATAAATAAAAATGTGTTCATGTTTTTATTGTAATTTTTGTTATTGAATAACGAACAAAGATTGGTTATCGGTGTCAAAGTATCAACATTTTATTAATATGATATAATTACTATGTAATAAAGTAAATGCAACAAGAATATTTTATACATTACGACACAACGAATACATAATTGTTGTGTTTATTTTGTTACACATAAAATTACATAGTTTTAGGTAAATTATATATGAGTTGAAAAAAATAGCACTTTTCACTTATTATCTATTGAATTCAATTATAAATGTTAGTAATTGCCATGATAAATTTTGAATTAACCCATTTATGTCCAATTAAACTTTCCTTTTTTATTGATTGATTGATATTACTTATTTTTTCAATTTAATTTTAAGTTAAATATTTAAGGCATATACCAATATATCATTTGTAACCTTGTTTAGTATGACAAGTAGGGGAAAAAATCAAATTAAATTATTTTCATTAAGGGTATTTTAGTAATTTAAAGAAGATACATCATTACTCTCCCTTCGCTTATATAATAGAGACTAATTAATTAATAGATGTTTTGTTAATGTTCAGGATGACATTACTTTTGGGACCTCCTAGTTCGGGTAAATCAACATTATTACAAGCACTTGCGGGGAGGTTGGACCAAGACCTTAAGGTGTTTTCCACCCTCACTTTTATGTTTGATGTATATTTTACTTTGGGGGTGTTTGACAAAGAGAGTTTTTTGGGGAAAAAGAGGGTTTTTTGGGGAAAAAAAAGGGTTTGAAGAGAGTTTAAAGTTTTGACCAATGAAAATTCTAATTTTAGTGTTTGTTAATATAGGCCCTGTTTGGGAGATAGCTGATAGCTGTTAGAGGTTAGCAGATTGAGTTAACTATTTTGACTAGTTGTTTGTGATAGCTGATTTGACTAACTGATTACATTAGCTATTTTTGTATAAGTGTTTGGTAAATAGCGGTTAGTTGTTAGATGTTTCAGAGTACAAAGAACTAAAAAGCTATAAGCTCTTCCAAAAAGCTCATGAGCTTTTTGAAAAAGAACTTTTTCATCCCAAAACTCTCTTCCAAATCTCTAACTCCCAAACACTAATTAAAAAGAGCTTTTAAAGTTGGTCAAACCTCTCTTTCCTCTCTAACTTCTCTTTTTCCCTCAAACCTAACTCCCAAACACCCCCTATTAAATAGAGTTTTGTATCAATCAAAACTCTCTTTAGAAAAAATTATTGATTAATTAGTACATATATTCAAACCTAACAAATTATTTTCAAATTTCTATAAATGTCATTTTACATTACAAAACTCTAAGCAACCAGCTATGTCTTACCAAACATCTTTACATAATCAACTATTTAATTTAAATTAGCAGTCAAATCCTTTGAATAAAAAAGAATCCTTTTAACTATAAATTCTAAACTCTAATCACCAAACAGTGTCTTTGTCCCCCTGCTGGTAAAAGGTAGGGTATGAAAAATCTTTTTAATACTCCATCCGTTTTTTTCCCCTTCTTTCGTGAGATAGAAGTTTGAGGGCAAAGAGAGATATTGTTGTTAACAATAATCAAATAACGTTGCACTAACACTTTGACTTTGACACTATTCATCCGACTCACTTTGACCGTTAATTGTTACTTATATATAAAAAAAAACATAGTCATATGCGATCTTGTTGGATTCACCTCGGAATACACTTTCCAAATATATAATTTTTATAATTTTAACATTTATATATTTAGAGATATTACGAGTCCAAGTTGTGTCCCGGCAAGTGTGAAAAGTGAAGTGTTACATCTTAAAAAAACAGAGGGAGTAGTAGACAATAGTATAATGTACTAGTTTTATGTATTATGAACAGGTAACAGGGAAAATAGCATACAATGGTCATGAGTTAGTAGAATTTGTTCCCCAAAAGACTAGTGTTTATGTTGGGCAACATGATCATCACTATGGAGAACTAACCGTGAGGGAGACTATAGATTATTCGAGGCTGTTTTTAAGGGACTATGGAAGGATGAATAATTTGTTACAAGAACTTTCTAGAAGAGAAAAACAAGTTGGGATTGTGCCTGATTCCAATGTTGATGCTTTCATGAAGGCCACATTATCAACTAGTTTGATGACTGATTACATCCTCAAGGTTTGTAATTTCAACTAGCTAGTAAATTATTATTTTATTTACTTAGCTTGCTCGATCGATCGATCTGTTATTTACGTACTAGATGCAACACTTTTGAAATTGCGAACTTGATTGAGTAAAGAAATAAAAACAATAATAAGGGAATTGTTCTGGAACTTCTTCTATACGGTCAAATGTGTTTGTGGTTAGGTTGACTCTGTGTACTCCTCGTCAGGGGTTTGACCTGCAATACAATGAAAGGTTGCTAACCCGGGGTGGAATCCGGGAATGCCCCTCTGACGCTTAAGTCAGGTATCGGAAAAAAGGAGTCAAATGCAAGTTAAAGAGTTATTAATTAGATATTGGAAAAGTATTTGATTGATCCTTTTATATGCCTATATATATGTTACCCGACTAGGGTACGAGGTAATTTAAGTCGGTCAAACTAATGTGTGGGCCTGTCCCATGACACGTGTCATAATCTTACTTGCATAAGAATATCTGATAAGTTCCTAACCCTAGCAAAATTGGGCTTAGGGTTTAATCAGTTATTTCTAGGCTAGCCATCCTGTTGGGCCGGAACAAGAACCCATGTCTGTGATAGGAAAGAGGTATATATAATTTATACAAGTAGTTTAGAAAGAAAGTGTTGCATCTAATAAAAGACGGGCCGGAAGAAAATGTATGATATGTAGTAGGATATCTCTATTATATAAGCCAAGGGGGGAGATATGGTGTCCCCCCTAGAAAAGTCTAAAATACCCTTGGTTTTTTCTAAAAACACAAACTACATAATTAAGGAAAGTTCTTACAAATTTTTTATTCTCTTAAATAAATATAATACAAAATATATAGTTCAAAAAAATAAAATAAAAATTTGTAAATTCATATTTTTTGATTCTCTACAAATTGATACCCATATTGATATTTTTTTAACATAAAATTTTTGACCTTTTGATTATAATGGAAATTTGGTAGTAGAGAAAAAAAATATATAGTGGATCAACTTTTTGTTTTTTCATTTTTTGATATGAAAGAAATTAAATTTGCATATTATTTCCCTAATTAATAATATCAAAAAATTGATGAGAACTCATATTCAAATCTTATTTTTTTGTTGTTTATTTAGTATTGTATAAAAATATATAAAAAATGTTGCCGCAAAATAATATATTTTAGTATTGTATAAAAATTATATAAAAAATTATATAAAAATTATATAAGTCAATGGAGGAGCTATGATGTCCCCCACGAAAATAATTATATATCCTTAATTAACTTAAAACTATTATAAAAAAAATTACCTTATTTGTGCTTCAATCAAACAATTGATTCTTTAATTAATTCAATAAAAAGGTAACTTTGCCTTTATCATATTCAATTTTAATGTTTTGAATTAATTCAATAATATATCAATTACATGTTATTTTATTCTATAAAATAAAATATGAGTTATTTTATGCAAAAAATAGATTTTTTTTTTTAATGTTTTGTATAGCTTTGTATTTTTTAATACAATATCTTATTATAGTTTGACTAGCATTATTAAATATATTGCTATTATTTTATTTATTTATTAAAAAAATTCAATCAATACTAATCTTTTGTAAATCTTTACATGGTGCCCCAAGTAAAACTTTGATTTTAATACTAACTATAAATTGTTGTTGTAAGCAGCGTAAATGGATGCATAAAGAGTTAAAAATTTGTTTTAATTACTATTTTAAAGTAAATTAATTTTTCTTCTATACCAACATAGATATCAACTTAGTTACAATCATTCAATTTGGACTTGGTTTATTACTATCGAGTAACACTAAGCTCTAAAATCAGTACGCATAGCGTGCACAAAAAGCTAGTATTTTCTAGAATAAGACATGTTAATTATGTATGTTCTATTCGTTGCTAGCTACTTGGATTGGACATTTGCGCTAATACCATTGTGGGTGATGAAATGCGAAGAGGAATTTCAGGTGGTGAAAAGAAGCGTGTAACTATAGGTATGTATATATATATGCATATTAGCTAGTTAATTCCATCGATGAAACAATTATTGATATTATTAGATTGGAGTCTTCAGTTTTTGCAATTAGAAATTTGAAGACATTTTATGATGATACACTCTTAGCTAGGGTGCGTTCTATTTAAAAAAAAAATTATCGGGTCTCATAATTTATCATGTTTGAACATGTCAGGTCAGATCAAGTTTAATAAGTTATAATCAAGTCATCTTTAATATATAGGTTTAATCAGATCAGTTCAGGTTAGAACATGTAAGAAAAATCAGCAAACGTTGCAAAAAAGAAACATATGTAATGTTATTCTTTTCATTAACTTTTACTAGATTTTAACATTTCTTTGGTGAGACTTGGTCTAACACTGATACCAGGCCAATTCATTATAGAATTAATCTAACAAGTTGTGTTGAATTTGTGATGCAGGGGAAATGTTGGTTGGACTAACCAAAGTGTCACTCATGGATGAAATTTCAACAGGGTTGGACAGTTCCACAACTTATGAAATATGCAAGTATTTGAGGCAAATGGTTCATGTAATGGATGGAACCATGGTCATGTCACTACTACAACCAACTCCAGAGACATATGAGCTTTTCGACGACATAATTCTTTTGTCCGAAGGTCGAATTGTGTACCAAGGCAAATGTGAAGACGTGCTCGAATTCTTTGAGTACATGGGGTTAAGATGCCCTAAGAGAAAAGGAGTAGCAGATTTCTTACAAGAAGTAACATCAAAGAAAGACCAAGCACAATATTGGTTTAGGGATCAACCTTATACTTACATTTCTGTTTCGGAATTTAGCCAAGCCTTCAAGTCTTTCCATATAGGAAAGAAGCTTGCATTGGATCTTCGATTTCCTTACGACAAATGTGGGACCCAATCATCAGGTCTCGCTAGAGAAAAGTATGGCATCAGTAAGCGCCAACTACTAAAGGCGTGTTTTTCAAGGGAATGGCTACTAATGAAGAGGAACTATTTTATATATATCTTTAAAACTACACAACTAACAATCATGGCATTGATCACAATGAGTGTCTTCTTAAGAACAACAATGCACCATGAAACAACAAAAGATGGTGGGAAATACTTTGGTGCTCTATATTTCAACTTGATGTGTATGATGTTTAATGGAACTGCAGAGCTTGGCCTTATAGTTCTTAGTCTTCCAACTTTTTACAAACAAAGGGACTTGCTAATCTACCCTGCATGGGCTTATGCCTTACCAATTTGGGTCCTAAGGCTTCCAATTTCATTTGTGGAATCAATTGTATGGAGCTTGCTCACCTATTATTCTATTGGATTTGCTCCCTCCATTACTAGGTACGTCTTTCCTGAAACAAAAATTTGTCAATAACAAGCAATTGCATTGGCATATGTGTAAATTAAAGTCAATACAGAACAAATAAATGGGAACAGAGGGAGTACTACGTACCTGATAGTGACTTTTTTTAAACAACCAACTACCACGAAATTAAAGTTTGTTTTTTTAAAACTACAACCACAAAATTTTGAAAATTTTGTAAACTATTGTCACTTAACCAAGATGTTAATTAGTAAGTTTGTTAAGTGGAGCCCAATAAAGACACATCTGCACACACCAGTACTACCACCACCATACTCATCTCGACAACCTCTCACCCCCTCCACCTAGTTGAATCAATTTAGGGCCAAAATTTAGGGTTTTTAATTGATTCGAACCAAACAAAATGATTTTAAAACTAAGAAAACAATTGTGTAGTAATATGCCTTGAATCTGTTTGGTGCCCTCGTTCTAATATCTATAGCCTAGGCCTGCTAGTATTAGGGTTTTTCTAAAGTACTACGTAAACTCCCCAATTAATAGCCTAGTATTGTATTCTGAAAAATTCCTTATCAGATCAATAATATTACTCTCGATCTCCTCTGCTGGTGAACGCAGCAAACACATTGTCGGTGAATCACGTTAAATCTGTGTTTGTTCTTGTTAATCTTTACTTTATTTTACGTTAATTAAGCTTTTGTAGTATTATTTTTTCTTTAAAAAAAAACTTTGGTGGTAAGGCCCTGTTCTTTTGGACTTAAAAGCTACAGTAATCAGATCAGATCAGATCAGATCAGACATTATTACTCTTTATTAATATTATATTATTATTATTATTAATTATTATTATTATTTCGAGCATTGTTTTTTTCCGCTCGACATTTTCCGACGACGGTTTTCGGACTGACTTTTTCGGCGTTGATTATTCGGCCGACTTTTCCGGCGATGATTATTCGGTCGACTTTTCCGGCGGTGATTATTCGACCGACTTTTCCGGCGACGATTTTCAAGCCGAGTTTTTCGGCGACAATTTTCAGGACGACTTTTCCGACGACGGTTTTCGGACTGACTTTTTCCAGCGGTGATTATTTGGCCGACTTTTCCGGCGACGATTTTCAGGCCGCGTTTTTCGGCGACGGTTTTCGGGACGACTTGTCCGACGACAGTTTTCGGAATGACTTTTTCGGCGGTGATTATTCGGTCCACTTTTTCGGTGACGGTTTTGGAGTCAGATTGAATAAAGGGTTTGAAAAGAATGAAAAGTAAAATATTTAAGAGGTGAAATGAAATGAGCTTGAGGCTTTGGGCTCATTAAATTTTTGTCCCTAATAAAAATAAAAATAAAAATAAACTCAAATCAGATCAGGTCAGATCAGACAAACTCAAAACAAATCAGATCAGACCAGATCAGTCCTAAAGAACAGAGCCTAAATGTTTAAACAAAGTGACTTTTAACTTGTAGTTGTTCACAATTTTTCCTTCATCTACCTCTTTTTTTTTTTTTAATAAAAGGATTCTCTACACAGTACCCATGTATTTCTTCAAATTCCAAGGTACACCCATGGTTTTAAGAATTTCTACATGCATGGTGCTCCTAACCTTTATAAATTGTCATCATTAACATCAATTAATCGCTAGTTTATTTTACCAATTTGGTTTATTGTTTGTTATTTAAAATACATTTTATCATACCCATAAATCGCATTAACATAAATGATTCAATATTCAACCAAATTAAAGAAAATATTTAAGGGTAGTTTAGTAAAGAGGCTATCGTGAAGACAGTTTTGTGAATTTAAGGGTACAATATAGAATTTCTCAAAATCATGGATACACCTTAAAATTTAAAGAAACATAGGAGTACTATGTAGATCAGAAAAACCAAAATAAAAATTTGATTGTCTTTTTTTGGTTAATTAAATAAATAGAGTATATGTTGAGGAAGTGAGGTATATATGGAGTTGTAAGGCCAACTCCAAATTTTTGTTCTTAGAGAATAGAGGTTCAAATTATCATACAAGTAAAGATTTAATCACTTTTTTACCAACAAGTAATCAATTTTACAAATAATTTTTTATTTTAAAATTAGTTGCATTTGATTTAAATAAAATTAGTAGTATTTGATTTAGTGACACTTTATTAATTTGTTTCAGAATTTATATCTTACACCCTGGTATATATACACCATATTTATATTATTCTCATATTTATATTATTTATATTATTCTTGGATGAAAATGAACAAGGTATAAATCTGGGTGCACGTAGCTCTATGTGCACTTGTGTCCGTACTATAAGAGCTCCACTTGTTTAAGTTAGACTTATTGATCGTAAAATTTGGGATGTATATGGAATTAAAAAACGGTACCTTATATTTTGGGACGGGTTTTTATGGCAAAATGTGATGATTGATCAGATCAAAATATATATATATATATATATATCATCGGAAAGTTATGATTTTATGGCAAAAACTGTATCAGGTTTTTGTATCAATGGATAGCATACTTTAGTACACATTTGATGGCCTTATCGCTTTTTCGCTTCTTGGGAGCAGCAGGAAGAACTATGGTTATGGCTAGCAATATTGGCATGTTTGCATTACTTGTAATGCTTTTGCTAAGTGGTTTCATCATTTCAAGAAGTATGCTTAATTAGCCTTTTCATATATTCTTTTACTTTGCATTACTTAATTATTGAAGTTTGGTCTTTTATACTACTTCTGTTTCAAATTATTTGTAACGATTAAACATTTTTTATCTTTACTTTATGTAAAATCGTTGCAAATAAAATGAAACGTAAGTATATGTAGTATTTGACTTCATTTGCTATATTATTTTTATTCTTACTATATATATGTGGGTTGTTTTATTGTATATATATAGATGATATTGCATCTTGGATGAAATGGGCCTACTACCTTTCACCTATGATGTATGGAGTAAATGCCATTGTTATTAATGAGTTTCTTGACGACCGTTGGAGCATTGTAAGTTATGAATTTTCCTTTATCTTCCCTATTAATTTTTTTAAGGGGGTTCTTATCCGGTTTTCGAAATCCATTTTGGATCGAACTAATTCGGATTCGAGCAGGATCAGACCCCCAATTGGGGGAAAAGCTCTCCCAACACAAACTATTGCGTTCCCAAGGCTCGAACCCGATACCTTGGTTAAGCTAGAACAGCTTTCTTACCAGCTGATCTAAGCATGTGATGGTATCTTTCCTATTAATTATTACTCATACATTATGTTGTCTTTGGAAAAAAAAAATTGATCACAAAATCACCATTCATTTATTTTGAACGTATGATATGCAATTATGCATGCATGGACTTTTGTAGCCTATTTTAGACCCAAGAATCCAAGAAAAAACCATGGGTAAACTCCTCCTCGTCTCAAGAGGCTTCGTCACACAACAATATTGGATTTGGATTTCTGTAGGAGCTCTATTGGTGTTGTCTTTCCTCTTCAACATACTATTTATCCTCTCATTAACATACTTAAATCGTGAGTATCCTTAACTTTTTATTCTTTTGAAAAAAAAACTAGCTATTAAATTGGCCTCAATAACACAAACGTAACTATGAGTTGGGCGTAAGAAACAACACAAACTTTGACTCTAAAACTTGATTGGCTGACTCTAAAATCATCCGGCTTTGATCGGAGGGCCGAACATGGTGATTATTAAACTTGGGTGCAATTTTTTTGGCTATGGGTGCAAATTAAGTCCGGCATGAACTATTGGCTCATGTATGAAGGGAGACATACATATCGACTTCTACAAATATTAGCTACCACCCCCCCCCCCACATAATTGTTAAAGGAGCATCTCAACTAAAAGGTTAAGCTGATAGTTGAAGCCCAGTAATATGTTATATACTCTTATCACTCCCTCTCACATGCAAGGCCCTTTGGGCTTGAAATGTGGACGCGGCACAGATCACATCATATACCTGACGTGAATTAATTCCACTTAGAAGGAGAGAGATGAGAGATTCGAACCCGTGACCTTTGCGTCACGTTGGCTCTGATACCATGTTAAAGTTTCATCTCAACCATAAGCTTAAACTTTAAGCTCAAACTTTAAGCTTATGGTTGAGATGGTCCTTTAACATGGTATCAGAGCCAACGTGACGCAAAGGTCACGGGTTCTAATATCTCATCTCTCTCCCTTCCAAGTGTAATTAATTCGCACCAAGTATGATGGGGCCTGTGCTGAGTCCACATTTCAAGCTTAAAAGACCATCCCAACCAAAAGATTAAGCTGATAGTTGAGGCCCGGAAATATAGGCCCAAAAATATGTTATACACTCTATCAATAATTATTTATGTCATAATCTTCACCAAAGCTAAGCTAGTAGTTCAAGCTGTTATTTGCACCTAATAATCAAATTTGTGTTGTTTCTTGTCTCATACACAACTCGTTATAGTTGATATTATTGTGGCTAAAATCTTATTTTTGACTACCTTCAAATAAAACTATTATTAAAACGAATCAAAATAAATTAATTATAACTCTCAATATCATCGATTTTAATTTCTTCCTATATTATTATCCAGCTCTTCGTGACTCAAAAAATGTAGTATTGGATGAAGATGAAACTCCCTCGTATAAAAATAATAAGAATGGTGAAAGTGTTAGACGAACAACAACAGTTTTATCATTCCAGCCTCTTTCGCTCACCTTCCACCATGTCAATTATTACGTTGATATGCCTAATGTAAGTCATGCTACATTTTCTCTTTTTTTTTTTTGTATTATTATTATTGTTATTACTAATTTTAAATTTCATGATCATTACCTTTTAAAAATGTAGGGAATCACAATAATGAAGTATTTGGGGTAGATATTTAAGTGAGGTTGTCATGATAAATTATATATGTGACCCCCTTTAATAATATAACAATTAATTCACATTTTATTTTTAGAAATTTCAGTCTGTTTTTCTCTATTTCTTATTATTATGGTATCAGAGCAAAATCGATCGCTTCTGTTTTTTTCCGCCATTTTTGTCCTCTCCATCTTCTCCAAACAAAAATTTTATTATGTTAATCCCATATACGGATATCTTATCTCAGCAAATCTTTCAAAATTTTAAGTTCCTAAATATGTATACTTCATCCAACCTTCAAAAAAAATCCTGAAATGACATAACGAAATGGAGGAAGTATATCACAACATACTATTGAAGCTTATATCATGACGTGTGGTGATTTACGTACGACCAATTATACTTTTTCGTGTAGCGTTCAGATGAATAACATTCTATCTAAGATTCCACTTGAATCCATATTTTGCCAAAACTTATGTGAAAATCTATAAATTTTTTACCAAATTCCATTAGTTGCTACATATGTTAGTGATAGAGTATATATAACATATTCCTGGGCCTCAACCAAAAGCTTATGCTGATAGCTGAGGCTCATGAATTTGTTACATATATATACTCTATCATGGAGCTTAAGATTTTGGTTGAGACACGGAAATATGTTATTTGTAACAGGAAATGAAAAAACAAGGGTACAAAGAAGATAAGCTTCAACTACTAAGAGATGTTAGTGGGGCATTCAAGCCAGGAGTGTTAACAGCTCTAGTTGGTGTTAGTGGTGCAGGAAAAACCACATTATTAGATGTGTTAGCAGGAAGAAAAACTGCTGGTTATATTGAAGGTTGCATCAATATATCTGGTTATCCTAAAAATCAAGCAACATTTGCTAGAATAAGTGCTTATTGTGAGCAAATTGACACTCATTCTCCATATGTGACTGTTTATGAATCCCTTTTATACTCTGCCTTTCTTAGACTTTCCTCAAATGTGGATCCCAACACACAAAAGGTTCAGTTCTTTCTTGCTTGTATTTAAATTAGGTACGTTCATAATTTTTTTTTTCACATCGTCAAATCTCTTACTAAAAATGCATGCAAAAAAGTTTATTGCAGCCAAAAATTTGACGAAGTAGAATGATCACGTCATTTCGGGTGTGTTCTCTTCAACATATTTCATAACTTATCAGGCCAGGTTTAATAAGGGCAATTCCTCTTACAAAATAAGGGCAAATCAGGCCAGGTCCAATAAGTGGAAGAGAACACACCATGATAGGTCCAATAAGTTGAGGCCCAGGAATATGTTATATACTCTATCATTTCATGAAAAGCTTTTTGGGAAATTATCATTGGTGGCGTTGTGTTTTTTAACTTTATTATTGGTGACCCTGTGTTTTTTAATTCCACAACGACCTCATGTAATGCATTGATTGTCAAAAGTGGCATTAGTAAGGGTCTTATGTCAGATTTTAACGTTGGAACCCTATTTTAAAGTTAAAAAAAAAAAGTTTCAACTCAAAGTAATACCTAATTTGAAAATTAGAACTATATTCTAAAGTAAAAATTAAAATGGCGTAAAATATTAAATGAAGTCAAAATGACATTAGTAACGGTGGAACCTCTGCTAATTACAACCAATAACAGTAGCTCCTGAGAGATCCAAAAACAAGTAAACAAAGGGTTTTACTTTGAGTTGAAACATTTTTTCTTTAAAATCGGGTTCTAACGTCAAGATCTGACAGATCATAATTACAAATGTCACTTTTAACAATCGTTGTATAACATGGTCTGAGATCATTTGTGGACTTCTTAAAAACATAGAATCACCAATGATAAGGTTTAAAAACACATAATCACCGATGATAATTTTCCAAAGTTTTTTTCTTAAAATAGTTTAGCTTGCAAATTTGTGCTTCCTCTATATATTTTTTTTAAATCACTTGATTGTTTAAAGTTTTACTCAGTCATCAACTTTATAATGTAAATATGTAATGATGTCATTATAATCATTTCTGCTTTGTTAATGCGGTTCACCTGATTACCTATGTTGTGATGCAAACTTTTATTTGTTACTCCCTCCGTCCCAAAATAATTGTTCCATTTTTATTTTTCATCCGTCCTAAAATAATTGCTCCATTTAATTTCCTTTTTTGGTAAATGACTCACATAAAACTTTACATTTATACTTTTACTTACCACTGAATACTCCCTTCGTCCCAAAAAACTGCTCCACTTTGACAAAAAAGATCTCACAATTTTGGTCAAAGTGGAACAATTTTTTTGGGAACGGATGGAGTACTCACTACTTTTTACCTAATATTACTTATAATTTTACACTTTTACCCTTATTTTTCACAAAAAGTGGGTCCAACTAAAACCCCACATTAAACGCTAATGGAGCAGTTAATTCAGAATGGAGGGAGTAGTTAGATTTAACTAATTGATGCTTTTATTAAATATACTGATCGAATTAAAAAAAAAATCAAGTACTCTCTCCATCCCAAAAAAAACTGCTCCACTTTCTTTTTTCATCCGTCCCAAAATAACTGCTCCATTTATTACATATAACTTTACATTTATACCGTTACTTACCACTTAATACCCACTATTTTTTACCTACTTTTACTTACAGCTTTACACTTTTACCATTACTTTTCATAAAAAGTGGGTCACAACAAAAATCCCACCCCAAACTCTAATCGAACTGTTTTTTTTTATTTTTTTTGAGACGGAGGGAGTATTTAATTGCTTGGGCATTAACTAGTTATCTAACAAAAAGATCTAATCGATGGAATTACAGATGTTTGTGGAAGAAGTAATGGAGTTAGTTGAGCTAGGCCCAATAAAGGATAGTTTGGTTGGGCTTCCAAGTGTAAATGGGCTTTCAACAGAACAGAGGAAAAGATTAACAATAGCAGTAGAACTGGTTGCAAATCCATCTATCATATTCATGGATGAACCAACTTCTGGTCTTGATGCTAGAGCCGCAGCCATTGTTATGCGTGTTGTGAAAAACACTGTTAATACTGGAAGAACACTTGTTTGCACTATTCATCAACCTAGCATTGATATCTTTGAGGCTTTCGATGAGGTAAAATTTCATCACCTCTGCTTAAAATCCTGAAAGTTTTAGCATTTTGTGAAAAACACTGTTAATACTGGAAGAACGCTTGTTTGCACTATTCATCAACCTAGCATTGATATCTTTGAGGCTTTCGATGAGGTGGGATTTCAGTACCTCGGCTTAAAATCCTGAAAGTTCTAGTATTTTGTGAAAAACACTTAATAACTTTTTTTTTAAAAAAAAATTAAAGATTATTATATCTGAGTTTTAAAAAAATCTCGGAATTATACTTAGGTTGTTAATATAATTCAAGTAACACTTCTAATGGTTGTTTCCGTCCAATTAACTAGCCACCAGTAGTCAGTCATTAGTTAATTGTAGTTAGTTTATTTTAGGGGAATTTAAAAAATTAAACAAAAAAAAATACAATACATTAACTTTTTACACCTACCATAAGAAAGTGATGTTAGTGGTAATTGAATTGTAAAAAGTTAATGTACTGTTTTTTTTTTTTAATTTTTACATTTTCCCTCAAAATACACCAACTACAGTTAACTAAAGATTGATTAGTGATGGTTAATTGGTCGGAAACAACAATTAGATGTGTTACTTTTGGACGAAATATAGGGGGCAAGTGACTTCAAAATGAGGATTTGGATAATTAGGGTTTCCAATTGTCTTCTTCTTTAATTTCCATTTTTTTTTCTATTGAATTGTTCATAAAAGCTAAATCTTTGGAATAATTGTGTTATATTTCACACTTTTCGTCCAAAAGTTGTGCTACCAAAGGTTTAGTTTTCTTCAATTTTGTGTTGTTAATTTTTTTTTTTTTTTTTAAAAAAAAGATTCTTTGGTGTTTTTCACAAAAAAAAAAAAAAAAAAAAAAACTTTCAGGGTGACAAATAAATTTTCCTAAATTAAATTATAACCTTGGTATTTGTTTGGCTACAAAATGTAGCTCATTTTGATGAAAAGAGGAGGACAAGTTATTTACGCAGGACCCCTTGGTCAACATTCTCGTCAACTTATTGAATACTTTGAAGTAAGTATTGTTTCATTTAATTTGATGGACTATGTTTCTATACTTTTTTATGCTTTCTTTCATTTGAAGATGCCTTTTTAATTAATTAACTAATGTTGACGCATGGTGTCATACTATAATTTTATTAATTATATCTTTGTAAATGATTTTATTGAATAATAGTGTATGAATAATATAGAAAAATATGAGAGAATATAATAAGGATGTCAACATAAAATCATACTTTATTTAATGAGTTTTTATTATTTATGCAGAACATATGTATCTATGCAATTAGCAGAATCAATGTAAACTATGACTTATTGGTTAAAGCATAAGATGAAAATATAAGAGGTCATGGGTAAAAAACTCGTTATTCACTTTTTTTAAATAAGAAAACATAAGAACTCAAATTGAATGATTTTTTTTTTTTTTAGGATAATGTGTGGGATATTAGGCCCTACTGCAGGTCACTCGACCCAATTTTAGCCAACACACGCATCTGTAAGGGGGATAATAATGCGTGCGGTGAAAATCGAACCCAAAACCTCGTGTCTGGAATTCTGAAGTCCTAACCACTGGGCTATGACTTCATTCTCACTCAAATTGAATGATATATCATTAGTATAACTACGGTGGCAACTTGTAATAATAAAAGAGTACGTGATATGTGACCAAGTTTTAGAGTTGTTTCGCAAAAAATATGAGTGCCCCCCAAGTGACTGTCATATACAAAGTTGCTCATTGGATCAAATTGGGTTTCTAGATTTTTATGTGAGCTTGTCATGCCACATAGACTAAAAGATTTCCTTTTTCAGAAATCTATTAGGTCATGTTTATAAGTTAAATGTGATATAAATGCATATGCTACAATAATTCAGTATAGATTAATTCGATTCAAAAGAACATGGCCTAAATGTATACATAACAATTGTGACATATATTATGTTGGACATTGTATTTCCCTAAGTTGAAAGTAACTAATGAAATGAATAATGGTGATGATTATTTTAGGCAATTCCTGGTGTACCCAAGATAAAGGATGGTTGTAATCCTGCAACATGGATGGTTGAGATCAGCACTCTTCAAGCAGAGTCCCAACTTGATCTAGATTTCGCAAGACATTATACCAATTCTCCACTTTATGAGTATGTCAAAAATTCTTTGCTAAAAAAATTAATTTCATTCAAGCATGCATATTTAATTAGGGTTCATCAATTGAAGGGTAGGGTTTTGATTACATTCGATTGCTTCCTCTTTACTCTACTTAAAGACTGTTTTCAAGGGCTTAAAACATTTTTCTGTGTAAAACTATATATTTTCCTCTATTTTCAAATTTAATTACATTTTTTTATTTATAAAGTAGTGTTAGAACATTTTTCTTAGCGGCCCTTTTGGCAACCGGTCATAAATTGTGGTAATGAGAATGAATTTATAACTAAATTTGGAAGTGAATTCATAATTCATTCCCGTGATGGTGCTAATTTAACTCCAATTTATCTAATCTTTTTCACAAATATTTATTCTCATGTGATATCACCCTCTCCAATGGTAATGGATGATAATAGAAAATAAGAAGATAATTCAAGCTTGGAAATGAAAATATGTTTTCCATGGGGATTATGAGGTTCCTCCTTAACAAAATTACACTTCAAATTCATTATCATTACCATAATTTATTACCAAAAACCAAACGGACTAAGGCTCCGTTTACTAGAGTGTCAAATGTTTTCCTTGAAAATAGTTTTCCTATTTTACATTGTTTACTTTGGGTGAAAAAATAAAATGTAAAATTTGGAGTGAAAACTCATTTTACACCATAGTGGAAACATTTTCCCCCAAATTTGGGAGTAAAACGTATTTTCCATGTAAGTCAACATTGGAAAACTTCTATGAAAATAAGTTTTTCAGTGTAAAATGTTTTTCATGGAAAATCATTTTACATCGAAAACGTTTTACACCAAAGTAAACGGACCCTAAGAGTAAAACATCTTTACTCTTACAATGGTGGAAAATCATTTTCCCTCTTACACTCCTCCCTCCATGCTTTCATTTTCCGTACTTTTCATCATTTTTCTTACATGTAGTAAACAAAAGATTGGAAAACGTATTTCGCAATTGAGTTTTCAATTGTAATAAATGGTTTTCCTTGAAAATCATGCATGTTACTTAGAAAATGTTTTACGTCCAAGTAAACGGAACCGAAGTTGCAAAGAATGTACCCATAATCTCTAAAGCAAATGTATCTTTATTTGATTTATATATAGTTTCCGATGAATGTACCTAATAGTTGTTAAACAATATACTTATTGGTCATTGTTGATGTATTTGGTTTTTTTCTCACTTTCTCGTAACAAGAAACTTTTCACCAAAACCCCCAAACATATAATCCCTTCGTCCTTTTTTACTTGCTACATTTTGCTTATTTGGGTGTCTCAGTTTACTTGCTACATTTTTTAATTTTGACATGTGGGTCGGGGCTCACATAAATTCTACCTATCATATCAATACTTTTGTCATTTACCCACTTTATTCTACCTATTTTACCCTTAATTTTATCATTTACCAACTTTGTTCTCATTGATGTATCTGGGTTTTTTCTCGCAACAAGAAAGTTTTCACCAGAACCCCAAACATATATATATAAACACACTCAACTGTTTTAATCTAATTTAAAGTTGTGAAAAAACATGGTATATATATATAGGTTGGTGATTTCCACACCCCATGTTTACAATATTAACCCGTGTTAATATTGAAAACATGGGGTGCAGAAATCAATTTTTAAGATGCGGAAATTAATTTTTGGGATGCGAAAATCAGTTTCTATATATTTAATATGATAAGGTATTGTTCCAGGAGAAATGAAGAAGTCATTAAAGAACTTAGCACTCCATTACCAAATTCGAGTGATGTTTATTTTGCAACAAAACATTCTCGACAATTCATTGCTCAATATAAGGCATGCTTTTGGAAGCAATATTGGTCTTATTGGCGAAACACACAGTATAATGTCACGCGATTTGCACTCACTGCTTTTATTGGTTTTTTGATTGGTTTTTTATGCTGCCAAAAAGCAACTAAACTGTAAGTCGCCTATGTTTGTTTCAACTGATATTTGTTGATTTTTATAACTTATTTTCTTAGGCTACATACGTTTTTCTTTTGTGATCTGACAAATCATGAAAGAATGAATTGAATGTCATGCTCTGTTGGACTTAATTTATGGAATTTCCGTTCAATAATTTAAATTAGACAAATTCATTCGAACCTCCATTTAATTATTAGGGTGTAAAACATTTTCGTGTAAAACCATCTGCCTCTATTTTCGATTTATCAATGTTTACTTGCAAAGATGTGTAAAATCACTTTCCCTATAGTATAATATCTCTTACGATGTTGGAAATCCATTTTCCCTTCAGAATGAAGGGAGAAAACTGTTTTCCTTTTTTTTGTTACCTTTCATCTTTTTTATTTTTCAATTATTTTTCTTACATGACAAAAAAAAAAAACAGTAGAAAATTTATTTTGTAATTTTTTTTCCATTCTATGGGGTCATTTGGTTGGATTGTATTTCCATAGAAATACAAATTCCTAGAAAATAGCAAAATGCATTTGTGTTTGGTTTGCATGAAATAACACATGCACTGAAAATTGAAATTTCAAGGGAAATAAGACTTCCTATGGGAATTAATTTCCCGTGTTCAACCAAACAGGCTCTAAATTGTTTTCATCAAAATCATTTTACATGGGCAATATTTTCCTATTAAACGAAGCCTCAATTCACTCCAATTGAGTTTAGGTTTTAGTTTAGTTTAGTTCAATTCAGTTTAGACGAATTCAGTCCAACAGAATATGATCTTACTTACTACAATAAGTAGTACTCCCTCCGTAATGGCAACGATTTGACATTTTTCAGTTTTACTTTATGTCAAATCGTTGTCATTAATATGTTACGGAGGGAGTATATAAAATATAATTACATATATATATATATGTTTGTTTATGAACAGAACCAAAGAACAAGACTTGATGGATCTTCTAGGAGCATTGTATTTGGCTGTACTATTCCTTGGTTCCATTAACACTTACACTGTCCAAGTTGTTGTTGACATTGAGAGGACTGTGTTTTACCGTGAAAAGGCCGCTGGAATGTATTCCACTTTGCCTTATGCATTTGCCCAGGTATTTTTTTTTATCTTTCTATGTACGTATTTCTTCTGTAACAAATTAACTGCAACGATTTTACATTTTTTCTCTATACGTTATGTGAAGTCGTTATTGCTATTTTATTACGGAGGGAGTGCCTCTTTAAGCGTAACACATAGTATTGCTTTTGTACACTTTCTTTCAACAATTTTTTTTATGATTTTTAGTGCTCCATTCGTCTCTTTAAATTTGCTACATTTTCTTTTTCACATCTCTCACAGAAAAACTTTGAATGAAAATATCTTTAATTAGATACGCCGCCTATAAAAATTAAATTACACATCAGGCGGGATCAAACGAGATCTCATTTGATAATATTTTTTCTTATATGTATCAAATTAGAGAAAGTTAAAGTTACCTAGTGCAGTAGCAAAAGTCAACTTAGGAAAAAAAAGGACGAGTGATGTAACTAGTGCAGTACGTACATTACATATGCATATAATTATACAAGTTGAGTAGTAATTTTGGGAAAATTTTCCAAAAATAAGCCAACCTTCCACAACCTTTTGGAAATCCATAATTAAGCTAACCTTGTTATCATTTAAGCCAAAATAGGTTAAATGATTATTTAAGCTGTTATTTTATTTTGTTTTATATCACTATTTTATAATCATTCAACGTATTTTTGCTTTAAATGATAACACAAACTTGAAGCAACAAGTAACAATAGATTAAATAATCATTTAAACTATATTTTTGTTTATTTAAATGATAAAAGATTAACTTAATTCTGGATTTTCAAAAGATTGATTTAATTGTGGAAGATCGACCAAAGATTGGGTTATTCTAGGCAATTTTCCCGTAATTTTGCTACCTCCAATATTGCACATCATCATTCTTGATATGATCTATATTAATTCCCTCCATAACAAAATAACTGCATAACGTTGAGAGAAAAATGTCAAATCGTTGCAGTTAATATGTTACGGAGAGAATAGTTAATTGCAACGATTTGACATAAAGCAGTCCATTTCATTTGGTCTCATTGCATGTATTTATTTTTCTTATTGATAACTGTGTAGATATTAGTAAATAAAAGTTTATGTTGTCTCCTAGAGAGTAAAGGTGGATAAATTATAGGGAAATTGATGAAAATAAAATTTCTACTCATGCACCTGGATTATAATGCAACTACACTTAAAACAGAACATTCATTCTAGTATTGAATTTACAACATTTATGTTATGCACTTAGAATTTTATTGTTTTACATTTAAAAACCTTATTTTACAAAATTAATTATGTTTTAAATGTAAGTGTTCTAAATAATGTAAAACAAGAATGCTATGATATTTTTTGAGTAATTGTTCTGAATGTGTTGCATAATATAAATATTCGAAATGCATCACACAAATATTTTAATCGGGAGTGCACAATCTTTACTGAGAGTATAGAAAACAAAAATACTTTCCCTTATGAACATACTGATACAATTTAATTATATTATACACGCGTGTGAATACACCCGTATTGGCATTTTTGCTCATTTAACGTGCAATTTTTTAATGAAATTATTTCAAACTGTTCATTTAGTTTCCGCCTTTCTTATACACGTACTGCATGCATGCGGCATATCGATCTACATACACCCATTTTTTTTTCTTGTTCATTTAACATGCAGTTTTGTTTATAAAACTATTTCAAATAAACTGTTCATTCTGTTTATCCTTTCTTATTTTCATAAGATGTACACACCCAGATATAAGATATACTTTTTGACACGCTGAAGCGCTCGCTTTTACATGGAATTTCTTTTTTTTTTTGTTTGTTTCTGGGCTATTGGTCATGCAGGTTACTGTAGAGACAATCTATAATGTGATTCAAACATTACTATACACTGTGATACTCTACTTCATGATAGGATTGGAATGGGATGCACAAAAGTTCTTTTACTTCTACTACATCATGTTGAGTTGCTTCCTTTACTTCACAACATTTGGAATGATGCTTGTTTCTCTTACTCCAAATCATCAAATTTCATCAATTTTTATGAATTTCTTCCTCAACTTCTGGAATCTTTTTGCTGGTTTCCTCATACCCAGACCGGTACGTACGCATTTATAATTGACATGCATTTAAAAATAAATTCTTATATACAACAGGTGTACATTCATTTAATGTAAAATAAATAAATAAACAAATATAGAGTTATTCCAAATATATAAATAGCTGCGAAATTAAAGATAGTTTTTTATATTTTTAGCGTAACTTTTATTCATTGCAAAGTAATTAGTTACATCTAGTAAACAATGCACAACCCTTTTTCTTGAACAAAAATTGTAGAAGCATAAATAGAGCGAAACGAACCTAAAATCTCAAAACAGAAATGAGCAAGAAGCAAATAGGGCACAAACATTCTACCAAATACTTCCTCTGTTTCGAAAAAAAAACGCAACAATTTCTATTTTTTGATGTTTCAAAATAAATGCAACAATTTTAATCTTCAATTTTTGTAAGTTTTTTCTTTCTATCTCTCACATCATCACAACAACAAAAAATTGACTAGGAATCCGTGCCAACCCAATTGTTGTTTTTTTTGAGAAAAGAATGAAGTAATTTATTTAATAGTTGACTTCATTCTTTTGTCAATCTTACTTTTCCTCATTCTAATCTGGTCCTATATAGCAAACATGAAATAATTCATTCCAAGCTCCACAACAATTTCCATTTCCAACCAAAATTCTCAGATAAATCCAATAACTAGCTAATTAAATAATACTTCCTCTGTCCGATCCACAATTAATTGCTGGCACTATTTACATTGTTACTTTTTTTACAAGATAAGGTGAACTGAGCACAACATTATAAGGACAAATGAAAATTGTAACCCTATAATTAGAGGTTAATGCATGTATTTTGTTTGGAGATATTATTTGTGTATAGATGAGATATACATATATCAGTTACAGGACAAACAAAATTTGTCATTTTACATTGGAAAAAGACAAAAAAAAATTATCCTATAGCATGATATATGTATATCTCAACTATACACTAATAATTTCTCTTTTGTGAGTTCATCAAATTAATTATGTCATATATATTTGATTTGATTGCAGCAAATGCCAATATGGTGGAGGTGGTACTATTGGGCTTCACCAATTTCATGGACATTATATGGGTTGATGACATCACAAATGGGTGACATGGAATCCCTTATTGTAATACCTGGAGTTGTGAACACTAATATGACCATCAAAGATTTCCTGCAACAAAGCTTTGGTTATGACTATAAATTCCTCCCTATTATTGTTGTAGCCCATCTTGGATGGGCCCTTCTCTTCGTCATTGTTTATGTACTTGGCATCAGGTTTCTTAACTATCAACAAAGATAGACGATTTTTAGTAGGTCTTTGGTGGGACCATCTCACAATGTTGAAGACGATTTATTTAAAAAAAATATATGTAAACGTTATTGAAAATGAGTTAGATACCTCTCCATTTCCTCGTAAGAAATGGAGAGCCTATTTCCCTAATCAACGGTTGTAATGCGTTAAGGGGGGAAATGGGTGAGATTTTTTGAATTTTTATATTTATTGTAAATTAGGTGTCATCATCTAATATAAAGTAGCAAATGGAGAGAACGAAAGAATCAGAGAGTATCCTAACTCGTTGAGAATATATAAAAAGTTATCAAGTAATTTTATAAATCTATAATTGTTGGAGTATAATTGTGGAAAAAAGAGCACTATCCATTCTAATGCTCATAAATTTTGTTGTATTGATCAGATTGATAAGATTACATTTGCATTGGAAATTATACTTCAAGATATTTCCAGTGGTAGGTCATATGTTTAATTCTGTTAAACAATGAAAAAGTTATGATGTTTTGAAAGTGGACATTTAATGTCAATATTTTGAATTGTATGCTTCATCAGCTTTGCCAAATTCCATATTTTCCCTAGAGTTTGGAGCAGGCGCTCTTTATTCTTAAACATACACTCCATAGGTTGAAGCATACTCTTCAGATAATGAATTAAAAAAATTTCTATTCGCTTTATTTGTTTTGTCTTGGTCGTTACATATTGGATTTTGGTGCATTATTTGATTTGTCATTAATCATCATCATCATCTTCTCTTCTACTGTATTGGACTCTTGAGAAACCAATTCAAATACATACAAAGAAAAACCCATTGAAAACACAATTTCTGAAAAGATTATCCTTCCACTCTCTTTCCTTGGCCTTGAGCCCAAGAAGAGGAAAGAGAACCCATGAGAACATGAAAACTTTTAATCTTAGCCCTTGAACCCAAGAAGAGGATTATGACATACTCCTTTGAAGAGAGATGAACTACGTAGCACATATACTTCATTGAGGCCAGGTAGTCGTATCCGTACTGGATATCGATACGATACCGGTACTTTTAGGATACTCGATATTTTACGCATTTTTAACATTATTTTTTTGACATGTTTTATGATTATTTTACCCTTTTCCTGTTTTCATGTGTTTTTTTAAAGGTTTTTCTTATATTTTTATACTAATTAAATTAAAACATTCAAAATAATATTAAAAATGGATAAAAATGTCTTAATTTTTAAAGTATATAATAATAATATCTATTTTTTCGTACCCGTATCCTATACTTTTAAAATCAATGTATTCCGTACACGTATCCTGTAATTTTCAAATCAACGCATTCCGTACCCGTTTTATACCCAAATCCGTTTCCGCACCCGTATTCATGCATCTTACCCAAATCCGTTTCTGCACCCGTATTTATGCATCTTAGGGCTCGTCTACATTAGCTGAATAGAGATGAACTGAACTAGACTAAACTGAACTTAATAGAGATGAACTGAACTGAACTTAATAGAGATGTATTAATTGAACTGAACTGAACTAAATTTATTCTGAAGTAAACAAGCCCTTACGACCCGTTTGATTGTTGGTAATAAATTGTGGTAATGGTAATGAATTTATAGTGTAATTTTGTTAAGGATAACCTTAAAATCTCCATGAAAAACAAATTTTCATTCCCAAGCTTCAATTTTCTTCTTATTTTTCATTCTCATCCATTACCATTGGGGAGGGTGGTATTTGATGGGAATGGATATTTGTGAAGAAAATTAGATAAATTGGAGCTAAGATAGCACCACTATGGGAATGAATTTTGATTTCTCTTCAAAATTTAGTTATAAATTCATTCCCATTACCATGATTTATAACCGGCTACCAAAATGGGCCGTTATGATATATACATAGAAGTACTCCATATATTTTTCGAGTTAAGATCCTCTCCATTTTCTTTAGAAAATGGATGGTCCATTTCCTAATCAATGGTTGAGAATGTATGAAAAATGAGATAAAAGAAATTTTTACAAATTTTATTTTAATATTAAATTAGGTGTCAAAATCTTAAGATAGGAAATGGAGAGATCCTAATTCATATTTTTCACACCTAAACCTCCACTTCCACAAGGTGATAGGCTCATAGGTAGCTATGATTTAAGGTCAAATTTTACATAGCTTTCTGTGAGTCAGAAGTTCAGATCCTTCTTCTGCAATTCTACTTCTCTAACCCCACTTTCTCCTCCCCCACCAAACAAAGCTCCATCCAAACTCCTCATCCCCAATTCAATCATCAAACCCTAATTCCCCTTCTTCCTTCTTCCCAAAACCCTGTAATTTTTTAATCCAATAACCACCCCCCGCGGTTACTTTCAAGCAGAATCGCGTTCCGAAAAACAACATATGGAGATTTCTAGGGTTTGTTCGGAATCATCGAAACCAACATGTTCATCGTGTTCTTCAGAAGTTACATCATCAATAACCAAAATGGAAACGGTAAATGGTTCTCATGAGTTTCAGATCACAGGTTTTTCGTTAATCAAGGGCATGGGGAGTGGCAAGTATATAACTTCTGATACGTTTATGGTGGGAGGTTATTTGTGGGCGATTTACTTCTATCCTGATGGAAAAAGTCCTGAAGATAACGCTACTTATGTATCCTTGTTTATTGCTTTGGCAAGTGATGGTGCTGATGTTAGAGCTTTGTTTGAGTTAAAGCTTGAAGATCAGAGTGGGAGAGGGAGGCATAAGGTTCATTCCCATTTCGGTCGCAACCTCGAAAGCGGCCCTTATACTCTTAAGTATCGCGGCAGCATGTGGTCAGTTTGATTTGATTTCGTTTGTTTTGTAATTGCACTTTTAAAAAAAAAACTGCTAAAGTTTAGTTTTTATGATTGTTTTTGTTGTTGAAATTGAAATGATGTTTACTTTGTGTTGAAATTGGGGAATAGGCAAATGAATTGGTTAGTATAACTACCATGTATTACTTAGAGCAATTTGGTGGTGAAGGGAGTAAGATAAGAGTATGTGTTAACTAAATTACCGTTTACTTGGGTTTTGATTCTTTGTAGGGATGGCCTTCTGGGGTTTTGTAGTCATAATAGGGTAATTATAGAATTTGTATATTGCCTTGTTTCTTGCCATTTTGATTTGAGCAAATTTGAAGCGGAAAGGGGTTGGATTGGAAGAAGTAATCACTTCTTTGACTGCATGGAAATTGTGAATTGAATCCCTTCTGGTAAAGCTGACTTCTGGGAAATTTCTAGTAATCTGTATGCTTTCAAGGAAAATGGTTTTGCTGGGTTTTTGCATGTTGAAGGTAGATTTTAAAATGTAGTATTATGATTTATTAGATTCTCTTCTCTTGGAAGTCGGATCTTTAATTTGATATGTGGTTTTTTTTTTTTTTTTAGATTATCATCTGTATGGCATTTTACAGAGCTTAGAATTGCCTCAATAGCTTGTGTGAATTAGGACTTTTGACTTCCCTTCTGCGCGCTCTGTGTGTGTATTGTGTGTTTGGGGAGGGGGGTGTTGTGAGGGGGTCTACTCACTTCAAGTGCTTTTCAGGTAAGGAATGACAACTTCAGATTGTTTATTGTTAGCTGCTGAGGGTTTGAAAATGTATCTTTTTAGTCTGCACTACTTATATGTTTTCTTTAAAAGTACCTAAAATGATGTACATGGTTTGTGGATCTTTTATGTGATGAATTGAATTAACTCTCTAATGCTTGGCTAAAATTTTGTCCCCCAAACTTAGCGGTGTTTGTATTTTTGTAACTATTTCAGGGGATACAAACGCTTTTATAAGAGGATATCACTGGAACAGTCAGACTACCTTAAAGATGATAGCCTGCTGATAAGTTGCATTGTTGGAGTTGTGAAGACAAATACAGAAGGGCCCAAACTGTACAGTATATCACTGCCTCCTTCTGATATGGGACAGCAGTTTGGGCAACTTTTAGAAACTAATAAGGGAACTGATGTAAATTTTGAAGTTGATGGTGAGGTGTTCAGTGCTCACAAGTTGGTGTTAGCAGCACGTTCTCCTGTGTTTAGAGCACAGCTTTTTGGCCCGATGAAGGAGAAAAGCACACAATGTCTAGTAGTTGAAGATATTGAAGCTCCTATATTCAAGGTTTCAACTTCTATTTTTTTTTTTTAATCTTTATAAATTATAATGCTTGATCTTTTTGTTTTGTATGAGTTTGTACGTGCGTATTTTTTTTGTTTTGTTTTTTGGTGGGGGGAGGTGAGGGGAGGGGCGCTGAAAAATGGTGATCTGTTTTTTTTCCTTTCTTTACATTTGCATCTCATCTTTTTCTTTTTTCTGGATTTGTGTCTATTATATTAAGTTTCACTTGTCCATAAACTTAATCAAGGGATTATTTTTCTCTATCTTCACTCACTAAATGAAAATGTTAATGTGCTTAAAATAATAAATAAAAAGGAGTTGTTTGTAATTTGAACTCCTTCGATAAAAGAGGTGCAATGGAAATGTTTCTACATGTGTTGTCATGCATGAACTCATCACATTATATGAAAATAAAACTCCCCCCGTCCCCTCATTATTGGCAACAATTCATTGCTTTACCTCTCACAAATAATACCAAATGTTGCGAATAATGCGTGACGGAGGGAGTAATACTATTAAGCCTTGATATAAATGTGGCTATTCTTGAATACTCTAAGCCAACTGAAATAAATAAAGAATTGAAATTAGCTGAAACTAGAGCTGGCAAAACTTGACCCAACCCGATAACCCAACCCGAACCCAACCCGTTATTATTGGGCTGGGTTGAGTTTTTCAACCAGTATAGTTAAATGGGTTGACCCAACCCAACCCGTTTAGTTTAATGGGTTGGGTTGGGTCAGGTTGAAATTCTCAACCCGATTTCAACCCGTTTAACCCATTAAGAATATATGTTGTAATAAAATTAGTTTCAAGTTCAATTGACGTACTAATCTATTATATCACATTCATATATTTTTTTATTATGTTATTGATTTTTTACGAGTTATGTAGGTTGTTGTAATGTTTTAAAATCTAATTTTTTTTATCTTGAATATTAGAACGCAAAAGGTTGTTAGTTATTAATTAATACCGTGTTATAATGTGTAAATTATGGACAATATGACTTGTAAGTTGTAATACATATGACTATCACGGGTTGTTGTTATGGTTCATATATAAGTATAGACATATAGTGATATAAGTTTATTTGATACTAATGAAAAGGTAATAATATTATTAAATGGGTTATTGGGTCAACCCATTTATTTATAAGGTTGGGTTGGGTTGAGAATCTCAACCCGTTTAACTAAATGGGTTGGGTTTGGGTTGAGGATTTCAACCCGTTTATATTAATGGGTCAACCCGAACCCAACCCAGGTCGACCCATTTACAGCTCTAGCTGAAACTCATATTATGCATTCATGCTTGTAAGTAGTTGAGTGCAGCACCTAAGCTAATCAGATAACTCATTCTAATTAGGAGATCTAACCAACTCGTTGAATTAATTATACCAAGACTGCAGCACGGACATCATAAAATACATGAAGGACATTATTTACTGGTTTCTGCTATGTTGAGTTCCCTCTAAGAACAAACACATATCACATCATTTGCTGCTTCTTGCTATCATGCAAGAACCAAATAGCCAACATGCTGATGGCCACAAAGAAACAAGATTTGCTGAACTTTTTAATCAATAACAAGCTGGCAGGCTACTTGTTTAATTTGCAAATGACAATACAGCTTGGCTGCTTCCTTAATCAGAAATTATTCCTACCGAGTGAAACAGCTGCCACATTCCTAGCCAAAAAAATTGCAAATACACAGAATTAAAAGCGATGAAAACTTATACATTGTCTTCATTCAAGCATGCTCACATTTTTTATTTTTTAAAACAGTAATTGACCAAATACACAACTGACATATAACAAGCATGGTTTGTCAAGCCATGTTTAAGTTAATTGTTTCCAGGAATAGACGAATTGTGTGTATGTCTGTCTTGTAAGGAACCTTAATGGATAATGTTAAAAGCCATTGATGCATCATCATAGTGCGCAATTATGCATCGTTCTGAGGCTAGAGAGCATATTATAGGCTGAGTGTGTTCCCCAACAGTCATTTTGGGACTCAGCTTATTGTTCTTGTGTCAAATAATAAGAAATTTTTGGATAATTTTCATAAACAAGATCCTGGGTTTGGCTGTTCAAGTGAGAGATACTAGCCTATTTCAGTGTGAATTTTTGGCTTGTGTTTCTTGATAGATCACTTTATATATTAGAATAACATATTGTTTTGTTTGCTTATGTTTAATGTTGCTTACATCTGGACATTCTCAAACCCTGTGTAGAGGTGGTGGTGAAGTGATTGGCTGCTTGATGATCCTGCACACAAGTTTTCATCGCCTTTCTTAGTTTAGGTTTCGATCTTTGGTACATGTGGTTAATGTATGATGGTTATTGTGTTATTGTTAGCTGTTGCATACTATTATATATCTGGGCCATTTCTGAAATGAACATAATAAGCGTCTAATCTACATCAGAGTATTTTATTGTAAGTTTAAGAATCTTTCTAGCAGAGGGGCCTAGTTCTACAGTCTACTGAAGAAAGTTTTCTTTAAACGGCACCATAAACCAGGCATTAATGAGATTGCTTTAATTTATAGTATCTTTATTATATAACTTTGTGTTGATTTTGATAACTGTAAGGCTAGCAGAATCCAAATCTCCATCTATAGCAATTAACCTGTTTTGCTTTATTGTATCTTTCTGTTTAGGTGTGCCAAAGTTGGCTGTATATATATATATATATATACGCACACACACACTAACACTCCATTCCTCAAAGATTTGGACATTTTCTCAAATGGACGTTCTTCATTCTTTTTTTTTTGCTTTTTGACCCCACTTATTCATTATGATATACATTATTCCTAATTTTTCACTCAAATAGTAAATGTGCAGTTTCTTGAGGAACTGAGGAAGCATATATATATATATATACACATATATAGGGTTGGGTTCCGGTGAGAAGAGTGTTTATGGTGAGAAACGTGAGAAATTAGATACATTGAAGGATAATTATAGGTACACCAAGTTATTATTATAGGTATAACAAATTACTACTGTAAATACATCAAATATTGATGCATCAAGCAAATATCTAAGTTATATTATAGAATACCTCAAGTACTACAAAAAATCATGGTAAATACATCAGACAATAATTGAAGATACATCAACTATACTTTGCAAGTACATGGCTAAATTATTCGAAGTACATAAAAAAAATATGGTAAATACATCAAGAGATCACTATAAATACCTTAAAAGATAACTTTAGAAACATCAAACAAACACTGTAAACTAATCATATAAATGTTGCTCATACTTCATACATTAATAAAATTTTCTACAATTGCTAAACATGTTCTACTGATATAATCCAAATACATTATTCGTCCATTGTTGACAAGCGCACTAAAGCTACTAACATATATAATGATATAAAAGAGATACTAAAATCCTCAAAAAAAAAAAAAAACACAACAATAATTATAAAAGAAATTAAGTTGATCTGAAGAAACGGAAATTTCCATCACTAATTATCAACGGCATTTGCGATAATAGAATCAATGTCTCTAGGTTTAGTGGACTAAGAAGAATTTGATTTTGCGAATTACTTTGTCTGATGGATTTGATTAATTGATTATGTGGGATGAGATGTTTCTTAAAAAGAGTGCATGAGAATGAATGTATGTTGAGTGAGATGCTCTGAGGTTGAAGAAGAGCAAATGAAGCAGCTGTACTCTGATTGAAATTCGCGAAATTGAAACAGTGTGGTTCCTATGAGAAGCTAATGTTATAATCAATCTTGACCGATCATCTATACGATGATCAACAGTGGAGAGTATTTCTCACCCTTCTCACCAAAAGTACATTTCTCACATGAATCTAAATCTACATATATATACATATATATATATATATATACATATATATACATATAGGGTTAGGTTCCGGTGAGAAAGGCTCTTATTGTGAGAAGGTGAGAAATTAATATACATCAAACAACAATTGTAGATACATTAGGCAAACATTACGGATACATTCAACTAACTATATAGATACATCAAGGTATATATAATATGTACAACAAGTAAACATAACAAGTACATTATACATGTAATGATAATCACTAAAAGTTCTCTTAAGATACATCAATTAAAAAAATAAAATCTATAAATAAAAAATGAAAAGAAAAAAAAAATTGGAATGAAGCAATTGTTGCTTCGGTTATCAATGGCAGTATGAACTGGGAAATTTTATTGTTAGATGCTTTCGTGGAATTTGTTTTTGAAATTTTAAGCATATGCTTAATTGGTATTGTCAAATTCAACGTACTAAAGACAACGAATTGCCGATATCGATTGTCGAGCATTAAAAAAATACTAATGCAGACACTCAATTTCCATAATTCCTTTGATTGGAAGGAAGATGAACAACGAACTGCCGATGTCGAGCAAGGCTTAAGAATTGAGATGGAAAGGGCGGAGACCTGGGCAGAAGTTGCCAAGTGAGACTTGATTGGAAGGAAGAAGAATAAAATAAGGTTAATTAAAATTTGGTTTAATCTGGATAGTTGATTTTTTTCATCTAAAGGTCATCATTGCTTCTCACGTTTCTCACCTAAACTATCTTTCTCACATAAGCCTAATTCTATACATACATACATACATACATATATATATATATATATATATACATATATATATATATACATATATATATATATACATATATATATATACATACATACATATATATACACATACATACATATATATATATACATACATACATATATATACACATACATACATATATATATATATGTAGATGTAGGCTCATGTGAGAAATGTAGTTTTGGTGAGAAGGGTGAGAAGCAACCACAACCCTTTGATCAACAAATGAAGGGCTAAGAGTAAATCTGGTTTTTCCTTCTTACTCCCACTATAGTTTGGAGTCAATGTATCTATAGCATAAATTTAATGTATTTTTACTCAATGTATTTATAGTATATTTTGAATGTACCTATAGTTGTTAATCAATGTACCTCTAGGTCATAGTTGATGTATTTATCTCTTCTCACATTGCTCACGATAGGAGATTTCTCACCGGAACTCAACCCTATATATGTATATATATACATATATGTATATATGTGTGTGTGTGTGTCTATATATATCTTGCCTTCTTGGCTTGGTTATTTGTTTGAAATAACCTAAAAGAGATGTGTAGTATATGTTTGTGTGTATGACAAAAGATGCATGTGTATGACAAAAGATGCAAAGTATCTCAATGCTTTATTTGAGGCTCATTGACTCCTTTAATATGAAGTAGAAATGTTTCATCAAAAGGTCGAATCTGATGACTTGCAGTTGAATAGGTGCTTGTCCTTATTCTTCTATGTGGCTTCATCATCTTGTTCAGCTGTGGTTCCCTTGGCTTGATCACCCTACCAGGTTAAGATTGTCAAGGGCTCTGATCATCATGAAGTCAGTGGTTTGTTGGAGATAGCTGACAGGTTCCCCTCTGATTTTCAGGCGTTGCTTCACTTCATATATTGGGATGAACTGCCGGATATGCAAAAGCTTGCAGGTCTCAGTTCTAAAGTGGCTACAACATTAATGTCTCAGCATTTGCTAGCTGCAGCTGATAGATACGGGCTTGAACGCCTCAAACTTCGCTGTGAAGCTACACTATGTGAAGATGTTGCCATAAACAATGTTGCAACAACTTTGGCATTGGCAGAGCAACATCATTGTTCTCATTTGAAGTCTGTTTGCCTGAAGTTTGTTGCATCACGAGAGAATCTCAGAGGTAAATCACAACTTATTAGCTTCATTCTTCTCATTTCAAAAACCATATATTAGAACTTGACACTTGTCTTAGTCATGACTTGAACCCGGATAGCTCTTATTGTATCTAGGCCCTATTCTTTTGGACTTAATTCCAGACAAAATCAGGCTCGGCTCCTGCTGAGTTTAGTTTAGATTAATTCAGTCCAAAATGAAAAACTGGCCTTGCTCCCTCTGTCTTATTTTAGTTGCTACATTTTACTAAAAAATGTGTGATCCTTTTCGCTCAAATGTACTAACTTAAAAAAAACAGAGTGAGTATTAGAATTAGAATTTATTAAATCGTGAAAATTCTTACATGAAAAGAACAAAGATAAACATTTCAGATTGTAGTTTAGATTCAGATGAAAACTTGTCTCTAAAATGCTGAGCACAAGTTTACATTTTAGTGCTGTTATTTTAAGTACTTTGGTAAGCTTGTCTCATGAAACTAACTTACGGCTGTTTGTTGGGTTTCAGCTGTTATGCAAACGGAAGGTTTCGAGTACTTAAAGTTGAGTTGTCCATCCGTGATTACTGAACTACTGGCGGCTGTTGCAAGAGCCAGCGAGTATTCTAAATCTGTAGTAAGTTACGGAAGTGACACAATTCTTGATTGTGGAGACGTGAATGGGAGACGTGTGAAGCCGAGGATATTCTGATATAGCTTTTAATTTTATTTTATTTTATTTTTTCTTTGGGGATGGGTAGGGGGGGACAAATGTGTCCTGTTTTTATTCAATGTTAGTTTTGTTCTCTGTTATAACAGAAAAAGAAAAACTAATTAGTTCTATGTCATACTTTAGTATGTACTGTATTAATTACCATAAAGCAAAAGAAGGTTATGGGGTTGGTGTGGGAAAAAATTTAACTGCATTATGATATGACTACAGTAATGAAATTTCATTTGACATCATTTGTGAAGTACTAACATTAGCATATCATATGTTTCAATATACTATAAAACAGGCACATTATGCTAACATTCTGAGATTTTATTTGTAAATTTCAATCTTTTTATTCCCCTGAAGAGGAAAAACCAATTTCATGAAAATGATTAGACTATTTTCTATTGTCAAATAGCTTGTATTGCTGCAGTCCTGTGGCGCCAGATATATTTAGAAAATAATGCTTCCAATTTGTAGTTTTTTATTTGCTTTACTTCACTTTTGGAAGTTTGAAATCACTTGTATTACTTCCTCTGTCTATAAATGTTTGCTACATATTCCTCTTTACGATGTTTCCAAAGGTTTGCTACATGTTTTAATGTAAATGACTCCACACACACTCTTATTCTTTACGAATTACTCCACATACTACCTATGCATCTAATACATTTCTTTAAAAAGTAAAAATACCAAATGTAGCAAACATTAAAGGATAGGAATAATTATTTTTTTTTTGTAATATATTCTCTATATTTTCCTCCTATTACGTCTCATGTCTTTTTTTTTCCCCTTTATATTAAAATGAAAAAATAGGCGTTAATCAAATTCTCAGTGTCATGTGACTAATTTTAAGGTATTTATTTTTAAAAAATTGATATATACAATCCAATGGAAACATTAGTTAGTTACGCTGAACGATACATGATTTTTATTGCATTTCTATTTCCTAAACTATTACTAACTCCGTATTGCAATATTCGTAATTTTTGTTCTTTTAGGCTGTAACACAATACTTGCAACAAATATTTTTTACTATATTTAGTAAACAATTGCCGATATTTAGCTTTTTTTTTTACTTTACTTTTGTTGTAGGCACAATTAATTATTCATTTTTCACTCTATTTCTCTCTTTAAATCCATTTATTATTTATGAGTTTATATCACATACTTATGTAGCGAGTATTGCAATACAAAGGTACTACAATGTTAAGAACGTATATGAGATGTTTACACATATCAGTACAAACAGTGAATCAGCATGGTATTGAAATCCAAAAAAGCACCATGTCTAGATTGAATTCTATCTTTCTGTTATATAAATATAATGTTAATTCCTGGGCCTTTCTTCATGCAATAATATAAAATTCATATATCTATTGCGTATTATTTGCAACACTTCACTTTTACACATTGTGAGACAAAACTTTAAAGATTAAAATCTTTAATTACGTGTTTGTAAACATTATAAGTAGATATCAAAAAACTAAACGTTGAGATGAATCCAACAAGAGCTCACTTGATTTTTTGAGTGAGCTCACTTGTATGTCTTCAATTTCGATCAAAGTGTATAATGTGAATAGTACAAAATTTAACTGTTGCAACTAATATGTAATCGAGGTAGAATTTCTTGGAAGTTTAATGAATGTGTATATGTTACTTCATGGTTTAGGGTTAAATATCACTCAAATTCAATTCCGGGGCCTTGCCTTGAATTTAAATCTCTGTACTCAGTCACTAAGCTGGTGTCGCTACACGTTTAATAGCCTGGTCGAGGGTTAGCCTTTACGCTAATTATCTTACCTGATAAACTAAGATAAAATAAAGTTTAAAAAGTAAATTTATTACACATTCTCAAAATGAAATACACAATCAAAACAATCATATGCTTTCTACAGAGGATGTGCATCACAACTCTTCAACATGCATCAATCCCATAAGTTCAGCCGGAGAAACGGCTTTTGTAGTCTTGTGTTTACAAGTCCAAATTCATATCTATATTCATCAATGCATCAGCAGAACAGGCTTGATATCAATCTTGCTATACAGTCAGTCAGTCGGTCTGTCTTCCGCTCTTCATAAGTTACCATTTGGTCTTCAGCATGCAATTATAGATAAGATAAGCTAACTAATAAAGATAATAAACTGTATAAAAAAGCCAAATATAATTGATAATAATAGAAATTACCATTCGGGCGTTAGCATCCAATTATAGATGTCCTGGATTGGAGAATTTCTGATGAATTTAATCACCATTTGCACTACAGATATAGCATGTCAAATTTTTAAAGAACAGCTTCAATGGCAGCATATTCTTTCAAGACATGTGCCACCTCCTCGACTACTCCTAGCTTTCGGAACCAATCAACCAATGCTCGAGAAGCTTCTTTCCCAATCATGATGCCTTCTCTCTCTAAACTTATTAAGAACTCCATGGCTGTGTTAACCTTGTTCTCCTTTTCATAAGCAGCTAACAAAAGAGCCACACATTTGTCATTAGGTTCTATACCAGCCTTTCTCATATTTTCAAACGCAACCCGAGCCTTTTGGCTTTGGCCCGCCACAACGTAGGCATTTATGAGGAGCCCACATATCTTAATGTCGGGAGGAATACCCGCAACTTGGACTGCATCGAAAACCCTTTGTGAACCTTCGGTATCACCTTTCATGGAATAAGTCCTTAACAACGCCTTGTACACCTCTGTACCCGCAAAGATCTCTTGTTTTTCCATTTCTTTGATTAAATCTTCTCCTTTATCTGGCATTTTGGCCCTGATATAAGCCATGATCATTGAACCATATGACCTTTTATCTAATGGCTCACCAAGAAGCTTCATTTCCTTAAAAGTTTCTTCAGCCAGCTTAAAATGGCCAGCTTTGCTGTACATGTGAATCATTGTTGTCAAAGTAACCTGGTCACAAGGCAAGCCTCTTTTACTCATCGCAAGGAGCGTTTTTTCTGCATCTTGAACTCGGCCATGCTTGGAATGCAGATGAATCATCTTGGTATAATCACGTACGTTGGCTTCAAAAGAGTCATCCGCAAGAGCAATTGCAAAAATCTAGTACCCAACAATCAGAATTTAGGTCTGAACTGAAGCATGTCCAAAACAGTGCTTTATAACTGCTATATGAAGGGAGGGTTGGAATCTTAGGGACGATATAGTATGTTCCCAGAGTCGCAATTTGTTTATCGGTTTAGTTGCAGAGGTTGTATGGATTGGGAATTTGGAGCTTTTTAAGGTATCAACTATCATGAACTAATTTTTTGCCACCTTTTCATCCCAAGTATCAAGAAGATTTAGCCATTGATCATGAAACCTATAGCCACCTAGACAAATCATGCTAACCAAAAGATAAACATGCCAAAGAACAACTAAAGTTGTGATAAACACTACTACCTTTATCATCGCACCACCAAGAGTAATATAGTGTTTGCTACAATCAAATCAAAAGGATATTCTAAATAAGTATATTTAAACATAGAAGAATTGGTACCTAGTTGCAATATCTTCAAAACCAACTCTAAAACAAGTACCTCTAGTCTATGCTACTTTGGACTCTTCATTTTACCTCAAGTACCCGTGTCGGATCCTCGACACTCCGACATGGGTATAGACACTTGAGTACTTGACACTTCATTTTGGGATAAAATAATGAAAAAAATTCACAATTTAGTCGAGTCTGACACTTAGACATGTACCCATGTCGGACACTAGTACCCGAGTCAAAGTAGCATAGCCTCTAGTAATCTAGTTTTGATGAATGATTAATAATACACTTTCTGAAGATGAGCATCTCCCATGTGTACTTTTTCAATTAGCTTTGCGTGGAGCTGTAGTGCAAAGGCTTGTGAACAAGATATTGTGAGATTTATGTTCAACTATTATGGTCCCTCGTTTGGATAAAAGATTAAGAGGAAGAAAAAGGAAAGGGGTGGGGGGAGATGCATTTTCCTTGCCTCTTTAATAGAGATTATCCCTCCAAAATTGAAGTGATTTGGATGGAAAATGAATTCCTATCATTCCACTGCCTTTCTTTCCCATTTCCTTTCTCCTCTTTCCTTCCACTAGAATATTTAACGCTAATCTGTACATTGTTAGCATTCCTAACAACCTACATAAATACCTCTTAAGTTGTTATTATACAATTGTATAAATTACCTCTTGTTTAATAAAACCCAAAGCTTTTACGGCCCATTTGGTTTTGATAATAAATTGTGGTAATTGTAATGTACTTAAAGTGCAATTTTGTTAAGGAAAACATATTTTCATTCCCAAGCTAATTTTCTTCTTATTTTCTAATATCATCCATTACCATGGGAGGGTGGCATTAGATGGAAGTGGATATTTGTAAAGAAAATTAGATAAATTGGTATTAAACTAGCACCACCATGGGAATGAATTTTAATTCCCCTTCCAAATTTAGTTATAAATCCATTTCTTCCCATTACTACCATTTATGACTGACAACCAATCGGACCGTTAAAAGTACATTCTCTTCAACTAATTAAACCTGAACTTATTACACCTAAACTGAACTTACTGAACTTATTTGAACTTATTATCATTGAAACCATTTCAAACTTATTAGACCTGACCTGAACTTATTGGAACTTATTACACCTGAATTGAACAGAACTTATCTGAACTCTCAGTATTTTTTGCTCCAGTATGTCTATCCAAACAAACCTTTAATGTCAATCACACACTCAGACATACACACAAACACAAACAGAAGCACAAAACTAAGTTCATTGCAATTGAAGAATCTCAGTCACAATACATAATTTTGACATATTCTAAAAGTTATAGCAAAACCTATGTATTGTGAATTAATATGCCTCAAACTTAAAAATAAAAAAAATAAAAAAATAAAAAAACACATATGCTAGTGTAAAACCAAACATAATTCCAATTCCAATTCAAAAAAACATATGGCAAAGAATTATACCTCAATAAAGGAGGGATGATCAATATTGCTTAATTCCTTAAGAATTGCAAGCCAATCAGCCCTTCTCGGCTTCATAATTTTAGCCCAAGCAGCCATTAATTCAGATAAGCTTCCTTTTTGAGGTGAGAAACAGATAATCTGTCTCATCAATGCCTTACATCTTTTCTCCATATTTTTGGGCAATTTAGAAATTGCAAGTTTTTGGGACTGTGTAATGCTATCTGGGTTTATCTCCGCCCATCTGAATTTAGGTCTTTCAGTGGGTTCTTGGAGTTGTACATTTCCGGCAATTTCTGCATTCGAAACTGTTGAATTCAATCTGGGTGTGAATTGAAGTGGTGCGAAATTTGGGGATTTTTCTGGAAATTTGATGTAATGATCAAGTTTAATTTTGGATGGAGTAATAGGGTAAGAGAGCAAGTGAGAAGGAGAACAAGCCATAGCTTGAATTGCAAATTTGCAACAATGAAATCCAAGATAATTTCAATTCAACAATGAAATCTAAAATAACTTTTCGTTTAAAAAAAATTTAACCCAGATGAATCAAAGTTTGCAAATGAACAGTACCATTTTTCAAAATGTAGCAGTAATTTGAGACAGAGGGAGTACAATTTATAATGAACCGTGAATTTAACTAAAATGACCATATTTTTATGTTGCACAAAACAAAACTAATATAAGTTTTTTTTTTTCTAAACGGTCATTCAATCATTTTATTCGATATGAAGTATATGAACTAATTTTCGACAGTTTGAGTAAATTAAATGAAATAATTTTTCTATTTGATGTATATTGAATGAACTAGTGATATTACTGCAAACTAAAAAGATATTAATTGATAGAATATCTTATTAGACAAATTTTAAATGTCATGCAAAAACATGAGAAAAAACAAACTCTACTCCAAATTTCAATAATAAAATCACTCCATAAAAAAGAAAATTTCTGAAATCCATCTCAATAATTACATTCAACATAAGAAATTCATAAGGGTATGGTTTGGGCCATTTGGTAAAAAAATAAAAATAAAAATGGCACCTATTGATAATTTGAAAAATATTTTAGATTCGATCACAATTTAGTAAATAAAAAAATTACCTTCAGATGACAAAATGGTAAAAATAATTAATTAAAGAATATGTTGGGCCCATGCAAGTTACAATTATTGTAGCTAATTGTAGTTAAAAGTTAAAACTTTTAATTAAATAGTAGCTACAACACTATCAAAGTCGGTTAATAGGATGTGCAAACAATCCAATAGCACAGGTCCTCCATTTTTCTAGGCCCCAAAAAAAGAGGATATATGTATATTTTTCAACTAGCGTTAAGAGATCGAACCCCATATGCAAGGTGCATTTTTTTTGGCCTTTTCTCCTCTTGTCACTTTAAAAAAAATGAAGGCAAAATTTATTCGTATACCTAATACATTTTTATTTTTTTATTTCCCCTCGCATCATTTTTTTAGTGTAATAAACTCTCTTTATCTCGTAGCACATGTTATCCTTATTTTTTTCCTCTTCCAAAAAATTATGTATAGAAATAACTAGAACTCGGAATAAGGTAAAAAGTATAATACAACATTACAACTATCATAAGACCCCTAAATATTTAAGACGACCCAAACAATATGTAGCCAATGGTTGGAGATGCCCTTATTACTTTTGTTAATTATACTAATCATAACATTATTTTTTCTCACAAGCCCAATTAAGAAATGTGGGAAAACTATGAAATAAGTATTATTATGTTAGTGCTGTTAAAATAAAAGTAAAGATAGATCGGAAAGATCGTAAAGTAGGGAAAATTAAGAAATGTGGGAAAAGTAGGGTTAAAAAGCAAAAATAGATTGGAGAAAATATGCCCCAATATATAATAAAGTGCAACGCACAAGATATTAAAAACCGGTTCAATGAGGAAATTGCACATACCATTAAAAATGGGATGGAGAATAATGATCTTTTAAAGTATTTGTTTCATCAATTTTCAATTTTTATATATTGCATTATAGGGTTGGGTTCCGGTGAAAAATTCTTTATGTATGGAGAAGTTAATATACCTATAGGGCCTTAGAATTTGAAGTTAAGAGAAGGTGTTCTTGAAGGTATCTCCTACCAAAGGAGTAATGAGGATTGGAAAGAAGGGCAAGTTGAGCTCGAGAATTTTAGGACCTTATGAGGTTTTGGAGAGAATAGATAATGTTGCTTAACAAATAGACCTGCCAACAGAGTTAGAGAAGTTACACAATATTTTCCTATGTGTCACAAATGAAGAAATACAACCATGACCTTTCTCATATCATTCAACCCAAAAACCTTGAATTGGAGGAAAACTTAACTTTTGAGGAATATATTGTCGTGATCCTCGACAATAAAAATCAATTGTCAAGAAACAAAGAGATTTCGTTGGTGAAAGCCCTTTGGAGAATTTAGGAGGTCAAAGAGGCCACTTAGGAAGCAGTATCAGACATGCGACATAAGTGCCCCTATCTTTTCGAGCAAGATAAATGATTAGATTTCAAGGGCGTAATTTTCTTAAGGGAGGTGAGATGTGATGCCCACTAACTGAGTCAAAGTTATTGCAGTGATTATATAATGTCATATTTCATGTTAAACGATTATTTATGCATTACTTAAATTCATATTGATTGTCTAGTCGTTCTAAAATATTTCAAGTTAGAGGATGAACTTTCTTTTAAGGGATGTGATGTAATATCTTAAAATTTTAGTAATAATTTTTATTCAGAAATGTGATTTATTAATATTATTTTTGAAATGAAAAATATTTATTTAGTCTTTTAAAAAACAAATATGAGTGATATTTTGTTGCAATATTTATTTTTGAATTTTTTTTTATCAAAATATTTTTGAATTTTTAAAAAATAGAATTATCCCTATAGTCATACATATACAATCTCACTAACCTAATCACCCTCACTTAATCATCCACTTAATTTATCTAAATCTCATCGCAATCCAACTCTTATAACTCAAAGAAAAAGAAAAAAACCCACTCACATAAAATCACTCTCTCACACACCCCACCTCCCTACCGCAGTCCTCATTGGCGACTCTTCCCCCTCTCGTCGGACCATACCTAATCATTTGGCCTTTGTGTCGGCCAGACCCATGTCCACCACTATATCAAGACGAATTAAATAAGGTCTCATATAATATATTTTCCTTATATATATATATATATATATATATATATATATATATATGAAGAATTGGCTAAAAACCAAAAGATGGTTGAAAACCAGATAGAAAATGGTTTAAAGGGATACATTAGCAGTCGCAAGGGGTACATTAGATGTTCAAAGGGGTACAAATGGTTTTTAGCGAAAGTTACTAATATTTACAAAGATTGTCATTAGTAATCACACGTGTACCCTTTAAGTGTCTAATGTAGGGGTTTTTATGTTGAAAACGTTTTTAGTTGATCCTCTTCCTATATATATAGGGTTGGGTTCCGGTGAGAAATTTCTTATGGTGAGAAATGTGAGAAGAGATAAATACATCAATTATAACCTAGAGGTACATTAAGCACCAACTATAGGTACATTCACCATACACTATAAATACATTGAGTAAAAATACATTGACTTTATACTATATATACATTGACTCCAAACTATCAAAGGAGTAAGGAGGGAAAATCAAATTTAATCTTAGCCCTTTATTTGGTGATCAAAGCGTTGTGATTGCTTCTCACCCTTCTCACCAAAACTACATTTCTCACATGAACCTACTTCTATATATATATATAATTATAGAAGGTCAAAATTACTAAATACTTCCTCCGCTCCATATTAACGCTCCCTTTTTCACGCTTGCCAATGCATAATTTATATTCATAATATCTTTAATCTTGTTTTACAAAAAAAAATATAAAAATTAGATCACTATCAAGTAAATGTTGAGACAATTTAAAAGAAATCCTACATATTATATTTGTTTACATGTATAAAACAAAAAAAAAAAAAATTATATGAGTGATTATAATATAAATATTGCCAATATTGCAATTATATAGGAGCGGAGAAAATAAATAGTTACAAAAGTCAATGTATCTGCTAATCTAGTCCTCGTATCGGCCTAACCCATGTCCACCTATACATTGTGACGAATTAAACAAGATTCATATGATACATTTTTCCATGTATACATATATATATTACATAATAACAAAAGTTAATATGGTGCAAACCGATGGTGGTGGTGGAGGGGGGGCTAAGGGAATACCGAATACAGGACTCTACTTCTAGACCAAACATTTACCTATAGACCAAACATTTACCTACGATAATTTACAACAGCAGAGGATGGTTTATTAGCCTAATAGTTAAGACTAAATTGGACTGGATGACGCACAATAGAACCCGATTCAAAGCCTAGCATCCAACACATTACCGTAAAAAAAAAAAATACAATAGCAAAAGCAATAGTTTAAATACAAAATAAAACAAACTCACTGTTTGATAGAATAACAAGGGGCTTGAACCAAAAGTCTACCACTCCATACTCCCACTCCAGATAGCCGATGCACACGCCTAAAAAGGAAAGACAAAAGATCCTCACAAATACATGCGATAAAGTTCAACCACAAAAACCTCTTGCGAGGCGGCTTTCACAAGTCTTGATCAACTCCCCATTTCCCAAGAGGAGGGATTCCAAGTAAATCAATTTTCAAGTAATTTTGACAAACTTTAGGGGCAGGAATTCGAGCACCTACTTTATAGGAGGTGTTTTGGTAATTTATTTTCAACAAAATTACAAAAATGCCAGACAGTATCCACATTTTTATGCTGTTTTCAATGGTATCTTACACATAAAAAACACAATTAGGAATATCACAATTACAAGTCAAAACAAAAGAAGAATTTGTCTGTTAAAAATTCAAGTTAAGATATGTTCTCCACAAATTATATATTCAACTATCTCATCAGGTGGGATGAAGATGACAGGGAAACTTATTACATCTTTGGCGTCAAAAATACATTAGAAAGTGTCAAGAACAGTTATAGGCTTCACATCATTCCTGCCAGAAACCGCCACCAAAATACATCAAAACGTTAGAGAAAAGACAAAAAAATACAAGGATTTTTTTTTTTTTTACGACGACTTCCACCCGTCTCAAGGCAAAGCATTACCATGACATGGGCCCCCGAAGTAGGCCCATTAACCAGCTCATCATCGTCTGACCACCAAAGTCGCCATCAACGTGAAGACAGAGTAGTTGGTAAGGCATCACCACTCACCAGCATAAAACCTTGATTACTTCACTTTATAAAGTCCAATCAAGTAAGTGTTTCTTTCAAAGAATTGAGAGATCACATTTCTGATTTCATTCATCTTAATCTCCTGTAGCAGGGATTAATCATCAACAAGCGGGTCCCAATTTTTACCGCTCCACCATAAAACCCAACCACCCAAGGCCTGCCCACCAACCCGACAACACCCCAACAATGAGTTGATAGGATAGGAAGTCACTTTTTTCCCAAGTGTAGGCATGCGTACCGTTTTAGTACCATTGACTGCCGGGCCCACCTTGAGCAGCAGCTACCTTCCTAGCTAAGTACGGGGGCTTAGGCTGTAGCCCGTTAGAACCTTCCATGGATTCATCGTCTCCTCTTTCATTTTTGCACCCGGAATTTCTTTTCGGGTATGAGCAGCTAGATGTAGCGTATTGAGAGGGTACCGATGGATTTCGAACCACCCGTCGATCCATTCCCTCGGCTGTTGCCGCTGCCCCACAATTGTTGTACCGCATTAAGGTCCCTACAACCTTCCCTGGCCTAGCAGCAGCTCCTGTGATAGATGCCCAAAAACAATTATAAGACAAAAGTTGGTACTTGTTTACAAGATTTGAATCCTTTGAACCATGTTTTAACATGCTAACAAACTATGGTCGAAAAAAATAAAAAAAAAGCATGCACACATTTGTCTAAGAGATGTACTCCTTCTGTAACATATCAATGGCAACAAGTCATTTTGCACGCACTTTAAGAAAGCGATTTAAGGGTGCAAACGAACAAATTAATCAAAAATAACTTTAAGATTAGTAACTTATGATCTCAACCTTACTTGTATTAAAACCATTTTGATTAATTTGTCCATCTACACCCTTAATCATTACCTTAAAATGCGTGCAAAATGACTTGTTGCTATTAATATGTTACGGGGGAGTATTTGGGCAGTCTTAGTGATACAAGTCCAACAAGGTAACAACAGTTGACAACTCTTGTAGTTCAATAATATGAAACGGAGCAGCCGCCATAATTTCTATTTAATATGATTTCCTTCGAAATAGGCTTTGGAATGTAAGGATCTTTGTCAGAGATTGCAGTTTGCACCTAACCAATTGTACAAAAACTGTCACCAATACTTTTCGAGTTTCTCGTTTTTTTAGGGTTTATCAATTTGAGTCTTGCTCAACCCACAGTTCCAGGTTAGTTAAAGCCAGAATCTCGAGTTGCACCATGCTTGATAGAAGTCTGCTTTGTGATGATTAAAAAATAGGGTGCAACATCCACCATGCTTACCTTGTGAATTTTGAGGAACTTGTAAAGGAAGCCTGGTCATAGGGATTGCCCCATTCCTCTCCACATTTGGCTTTTCAACTTCCTTAATGCGACATTTGGAGAGATCGTCAGTTACTTCAGCAGAACCATGGACAGAATTATCTGAATATAATACACAGGGCCTGTGCAGTAAAAATTGCTTTAGATGTCAAAAGATGCATAATAATTAACACCACAGCAGATAACAATCATAAAAGTTACAACGCCATATATAAAAGGAAAAATTGTAAAAAATAAGGCAACCTTTAGCCGATCTTCTCAAATTAAGTCAACCTTCTGATTAACTCAAAATAAGTCAACCTAATATACATGTCTTCTCAAATTAAGTTTTTTCACTAATTATTTGTTGATTAAATTAACATTTTCAATGGAAAACCATATAAACAACAACATGTTAATGCACCGCTTTAATTTTGCATTGAAATGGTTAACTTTCTCCACCAATAAATTAGTGAAAAAACTTAATTTGAGCGGATATGTGTAAAAGGTTGACTTAATTTGAGAAGACTGAATAAAGGTTGACTTATTTTTTACAATTTTTCCTATATAAAAAAGGAGCAAATACCTTGGCAAAGAAGCATGTTGTCGGTCAAGTGCAACACCAGTTGAACCGTTTTTGTAGTGTTCCTCAAGATAAGCAAACTGCTTTTTGAAGTGATCAACAGCACTACATAAATATAAACGAGAAAAGCTTTTAGCACCCACTTCACCTTGCCGACCTTGGTACAGAAAAAGATAAAGATCGACCACAAGGCCGATCTAACATTACCTTGGATACATGAAGCTAGTTGGCTCAGAACCATCCAAAAACTCTTTCAACATTTTTGGATGATATTCAAGAATCTCTCTATAAATGAGCTCTCTTACATCTTCTTTTGTCACCCTTCGTCTCTCGAATTCGAACTCCATTTTCGTTACAGGCTGAGCAGAAGGCTCCCTCTCAACCTTAGCCAAGCCCTTAAAGTACGGATCTGCAAGAGCCTGAAAACATGCAGCAACACTACCCTCATTAGCAGAGTTCTTAAGTTTCAAGTGTATACTTTTTTATTACAAGACTAGAATTTCAGCCAACATAGAGATCACATCCAACCTCCTCAGCAGTAGGGCGGTCCTTAGGCTCAAATGCAAGCATTCTTTCTAACAAACGAAGGGCAAGAGGATCAGCATTAGGAAATTTATGGGTTAAAGGAATAGGTTTTTTCTTGCGCATGCAGCTCAAGTATCGCCGAGCTTTCTCATTCCGTATCTGTAAGCAGATGGTTCAATTAAAAACAAAAAAAATTAAAAGGGGAAAATGATCAGAAAAAATATTCGATAATGCAGATCAGATCAGCAATCAAAAATGTCAATACAGTAAAAAAAAAATTAAAAAAAAACAGTGAACTTAGAGACAAACCCGCCCAATGGCGTCAGCAGATGGAGTTCCCAACAAATCAGTCATCAGATCCAGTTGGTGTACCACATTTTTCCCAGGAAATAGAGGCTTCCCAGTAAGAAGTTCAGCAAAAATGCACCCAATGCTCCAGATATCAATAGCTGGTGTGTACTGGAAATACAAACACGAAACTTGTATGAGATAACAGAAAAGAAAATTCTGTACTATTCTACAAGAGAAAATTAAACAGAAGCTCGATGATAGATGCAAGTGAATGCTAAAATCACATCTAGATAGCTTTTTCTTTACAAAAAGAGGAAAAAAAAAAAACACAAACAAAAAGAATCAAAGTCAAAATCACTGGATATAAATTTATATATTGCAAAAAAATATCACGTGCAATGTTTTCTAAGCAACTATTCCGTACTTCATAAGTCAAGCAGTAAGATCTAACTCACTCAAAATTATTAATTCAAGAGACTTTATTAAGTAGCTTATTGTTTTAATTTAGTTAGTTTCCTTTATGAGTTATATTGTGGGCCTCAACATTGACTACACATGAATTCAAGTATTTCATTGCTGTAACAGCTCATAAGTATCGAGCTTAGTCACTGCTATTATGGATTCACAATTTAATAAATGGGCTAATGATGATGTTGCATATAATGTTAATCTAAATTATTAGTGGCTTAGTGCACCAGAACCGTATATTGTAATTGCAAATGGCAACACAAGAGAATAGCTCTCATGGCTTGTTTGGTAGCCGGTTATAAACCATGGTAATGGGAATGAATTTATAACCAAATTTGAAAGGGAAATCAAAATCCATTCTCATGGTGGTGCTACCTTAGCTCTAATTTATCTAATTTTCTTCACAAATATTCATTCCCATCAAATACCACCATCCCCAATGGTAATGGATGAGAATAAAAAATGAGAAGAAAATTGAAGCTTGGGAATGAAAATTTGTTTTCCATGGAGATTATAAAGTTCTTTTTTAATAAAATTACACTATAAATTCATTACCATTACCACAATTTATTACCAACAACCAAACGGGCCGTCAATTTCTTATCATGCTTACTTATTCTAAATAGACCTGCAATGCGATTGTAATAGGACGGTTTTCAAAATATGAGGCCTCTCCTAATGCGTAAAGCTTAGATTAACATGAGGCCTCTCCTAATTTGGCACGTGGGTAAGTCTAGCAACAGGAAAACCGCCTCCCTCAAGTTGGAAACAATTAAATGATGTCATTACAATAGAAGATATTTTTGTTAATCTGAAAATATTCCAGGGGGTCAAATGCGTAAGAGGCCAAAATTTCTCCAACATTTCATAATTTCCAAGACGCCCTTAAATATTAATACCTCCATTTCTGTACATGTAAAAATAATAAAAAGTAGATTCTAAACATTATACGTTGAACGGATCCAACAAGATCCCACATAACCATATTATATTATTTTTATATTATTTTTTTCTTATAGATTGATGATAATTCATGGTCAAAGGTTTTGATATTTGGAACTAATGCAATGGGGCAATCTTTAAGGGAAAAAAAAACACTTCTTAAGTGTTTCATTTATAGCAAGCACAATACTATAGGAATGAAGAGCGAAAAGAAGAATAGGGAAAGTGATCCATGTAGAAATTGTTTTAAATATCAGTGTGATTATATGAGTGAGGTACATAGGTCATGTATGACTACTTTAAAATATTATATCAGAGAACAAACCCAATGGGTTATGCTGCAATTTCTTTTGCAATTAATATTGCAATTAAATTGATTAATATTGCAATTAATATAGATAAAATACGATAACAAATAGAAAAAATGTAAGTAAATATAGATGATGCAAATTCCATGACAGATAGAAATAATTCTAGCTATACAGACGAAAGCAATGTGAATATTAACAATTGAAATTCTGCTAATGTTCCTTCAAACAGTTGTCATATTTACTCTCTAAAGGTGGTCAAATTTAAGTGACCAATTTTTAATGAAAGCAGTATACTACTTAAAATGCCATTTGGGTTGTACTTTAATACAATTTATGCCCCAAAATAATCATATAGTAAAGAAAAAATGCTGAACAATTCAAGCATAGGTTTGAGACCTAAGGAAACTTTCTCATGTGTTGAAGGCTGACTAAAAACATTGCCACAATGAATTTTTTAAGTAACACGAAAAGTACAACACATTACATAATTTACTCTTCTAGCAGACGCAAACTTCCTACTGGTTGGACAGAAACAGACTTCATCCTTATCTAAGCATTCAAAGTTTCAAACGCATGCTAAGTAAACTAGTAAAGTGTGACAAATGGAAAAATCATGTTCCAAGTTGAAGAATCATATTCCATGAAATAAGATATAAAAGCATAAATATATTAAAAAAAAACAACCGAAAAAAAGAGAATTTGCAGCACCAATGCATTACTAAGAAACGCAGAATAACAGAGAAAATGTCGTTACATTTGTACCTTGGAGAAGAAAGATCCACACAATTCAGGAGCTCTGTACCATCTTGTTGCCACATAATCCTAAGATTCAAAAAGTAGATATAATCACAAATTCAGGGTTTGAAATATCAGAAAAATAACAAATTACTATAAAAACAGGCGGGTTGGAACTTCGAAGGATAAAGGCAAAACTAACGTTCAAGGAAGATAACTTACTGTCCAAAATATTGCTGTAGGAGTATCATTAAAGGCCACTCTTGCAAGACCAAAATCACATATTTTGAGCTTGCAATCAGCATTTGCTAAGATATTCTTTGGTTTCAAGTCTCTATGGAATACATTAGCTGCAAGGAAGAATAGTGTCGATGAGACTAAGAAAGAAACAAATACAACTAAGGAACTTTCAACTTTCTAAATTTTGCTATATTCTGCAGAAATACAATCACCGAAACACAGGGAAATACCGGTGTGTATGTACTTCATGCCTCGAAGGAGCTGATACAGAAAAAATTGATAATGCTCCGGGGTCAAGTCATCATTTGCTTTAATGACTTGATGCAGATCAGACTCCATTAGCTCAAAAACAACATAAATGTCCTTAAATTCTCTTCTTGAAGGAGGCAATAAAATATGCTTAATTTCCACAATATCAGGATGACGCAACAGCCGAAGAAGTTTAATTTCACGTAAGATACGAGTTGCATCTGAGACATGCTCAAATATCTCATTTATCTTCTTAATCGCTACTTTCTCTCCAAGATGAGTGTCATATGCAGAACAAACAACACCATAACTTCCTTTACCAATCACCTCCTCTATCTTATACCGGCTACCCTCACCATATTCAGTAAAAAAATCAACATCCACAGATGCCTGCACCAAAAAATCCACACCCATATAATTAATTACCTATCATAATCCATTAATACAAAGACATTATTTCTCTCCAAAGAGAAACTTAATTCCTCAACAAAGGGTATACAATCAAAACAATACCTACAAATTTACAAAATACAGCTAAGCTTCTTACATGTTATCATCATAATACAAAAACCAAGATCCAAGCACAATTTCTCCTTAAAAAAAGATTGCATTAAAGATACAATAAGGGGCTAATTGCTTATTGAAACCAACTTATCACAGTAAAGATAATTAAAAACCATGAAGACATAGAACTGGAATCACTCCATGATCATAGAACTATAGAAGCAAAACCCATCAACAAAGATTCACCATATTAAATTACTTTTAAGAAAACATGGCAAAAGAAAGCAACTTCTATACAATGGGGAAAAAAAATCACTAGTTTGTTGTTAATTGCAACTTATTACAACAATAAGAACTAAATTAAACTATTTTCTAGTCTAAATACAACCTAATCAACCAGAAAATAAACATCAAATTATCATTTAACTTTCATAAACTAGAACTTGAACTAAGTACATATACTTTCATGCAACAAAAAATTACCTTTCTCCTTTGATCCGGTTGCATTTTTGTCACAAAGCATTAAAGTCGGTTTTGATCCAAGTAAAAATAAATGAGGAGGATCAAACTGATGATTAGTGCTTTGAATCAGCTTACAGAAATCACTCAAACCCAGATCAGCAATGCCCAAAAAGCAGCAAAATTTACCCAACTCCAAACAATGTGAACTCTACTAAAAAATAAAGTTCAAATTAAACAGACTAAGCAACTGAACTGAATGCCTCACAAAACCCAGCTCAAAACAGAACCTTTCAGCTACAATGAAACCAAATGAGATTCCCAGAAGCAAAAACAAAGAAAACCCTAAATTCTTAGATCCAAGAATTTGATCTACAACAAAAGAATTAAAAGCATTCAATCAATCAGCCAAAACTCCTGCAAAAAAGGAATCCAATCAAGTAGAACAAAAGGAAGGGGTTTCAACAGTCCAAAAAAAACAAAAGAACAGCTCCCTCAACAAAAAATAGCTGAAATTTCAAGGGTTAATCAAGGATCTAAACTAAACTAAACCAAACCCAGAACAAGAACAACAGTAAGATAGATGGTAAAGAAAAACAAAGATATGGGGATTGAAGATTTTTCTCTTTTAATGGGGTAGCAGGAAAAAAAAAATCAAAGAAATAGTGAAGAGCAAAAATGGGAGTTAGAAAGACTGGTTTTTTTTTCTGGACCCACAAAAGTTAGATGTTTGAGGGAGACGAATAAGAGAGAGAGAAAGGTAGATTTGAAGTTGCGTGAACAGTGATGAGGTTGGGTGCTTGAAGCAGAACAAGAGAGATAAGTGTTAGCCACAGAAAAATTGGGAGATTTTGATTTTTGATTTTTATTTAATGAAAAAGAAGCAAAATTTGAACAAAAAAAAGGGTAATTAGAGAGTAAGTGTTAGTTGTATTTAATAAAATTTGCTGCAACTGTACTCCACAAAGTTTGACAGAGGATAATGACAGCTGAAACAGGAAAGAAAGAAAGAGAAAAAGGTGGAGACGAATGAGTTACTCAGCCGTAAAACGGATAGATGTCCTAATTTCTTACCATCATGAGAAATTGAGAAGGGATTTGTACTTAATTTGAATAGGTTTTTGGGTATTAGAATTTTCTCCATTTTTTTCACTACATTCCCTATCCTAAGATCATGACACATCATTTAAGATTAAAATAAAAATTTAAAAATAGCTCATTTAATAAAATTTGAATAGCTCATTTTTTAACGTGTCATTTAATAAAATGAGCTATTTTAAATGTGTTAATTAGGGGAGGTTTCCAACAAGAGTTGAGTTTGAATGTGTTCTGAATCATGATTGTTGATAGAATTAGCATTAGGAATCAGATTTGAACTCATCATTAGGATTGTTGATAGAATTAGCGTTAGGAATCAGATTTGAACTCATCATTAGGATTGTTGATAGAATTAGCGTTAGGAATCAGATTTGAACTCATCATTAGGATTGTTAAGCTATTCAAATTTTATTAAATGAGCTATTTTAAAAATACCAGTTAAGAAAATAGAGTTTGGCAAAAAGGTTCTTTGAAAAAGGGTAGTTAAAAAGGAAATCAAAAGTGTCTTCCGAATCATGATTGCAGAAGTGGCAATGTTGAGGAACTCCAACATGACTCCTAGAAAGGTTCTTTAGCAGGGAGAGCATTGATCAATATAGATTTTCCATTAAAAAAAATATTTTTTTTTTATTTGGAGTAGAAAGGTTCCAAATTAGTAAAAAGGAATATGTTGAAGGATATTGTTGATATCAAAGATAAGATTAGCGTCAGACTTAATAGAGAAATGTCCATCAGGGGAAGGGCCCCAAAAGAGAGTGTCCTCCAACTGATTTAAGGGGATGAAAATAGCAAGAATGACTGAAAACCATCCATTGGGGAAGAATGTGGCTGAGTGAGGCCCTTCCCCTGATGGTTGGTTATTTAGGCAAGATGGGAAAGTGGTTGAGGGAAAGCCTAATTGTCCACCAAAAATTAATAAGAGCTCCATTACCTACTTGCTATCTTAGACCCATTTTCAAGATCGGTCTAAGCTAAGTTTTATTAAACTTTTCCATTGCCAAGAAGTTGAAGCTGAGGTTAGATAATTAAAGAGAGAATAGTTTTTTTATATATTCTCTTTTATCGAGTTTTACCTAGTTGGTTTCCAGGTCGTGAATAATTTTCCAAAGGAGTTTTAGTTGAAGTGCTTTAATTTGTTATTACCACTTGCTCTTCTAATTTCCTAGACCTAAAAAAAGTTTATCAATTTCTCATTTTCCCTCTTGTCTTCTCTCATGTCTCTCCTCCGTTGCATTTAGGCCTGCATATAACAATATTTTTTTTCCAGATACTTTTTTAAATGACTAATAAAATACTCACATTATAGAGAGTGAAAAATTTTGGTGTTTTTTGCTTATTGATTTTTTTAACATGGAATATAAAAGATTCAAATTATGATGAAATGTGCGATGTGTGTTGTCGGTTGTCGCCCATTCATTGAGTTACAAAATTTTGCTATGATAACGTGTATAACTGTGTAAAACAATTTTTTTCATACGCGTTTTGACTTAGGGAAAGGTAAGAAAAAATGTCTTTCATGCATGAACCTAGACCGAGCAAAATATTTAACTTTGGCAGAGCGACAAACCAACCTTAACTCATCATGACGTGTTATCATTTATCATCACTAGATACTCCAACATCATGCCAATAATTCACAAAGATCCATTTTTTTAATTGTTATTTCGTCTCTAAGGAAGAATTCCTCATTTAAGGAGTGATGTTAGATTCCTTACTACTCTGTACTTGGTAAGAGATGGAGTAAATTAACATCAACTCATCACCAAGCTATCACACTACAACGTCTCATTTAAAATTCTTATAAATTTACTTTGATGTCTTGTATGTTAACTTGAAAAAATAAAATTGGAAAATTGGAAGCTCGTGTGAAGTTCAACTTCCCAGTTAACATACATGAGAATGTATTTGGCTATTAACTCCCCCTTACTTACAATCACAATTTTATAAAATCTATTATGTATTCTCACATAACAACCAATTAAACAAAATTACGCAATTATGTGACTTTTACAGGGGAAGTAATTTCATGATATCATAAACCAAACCAAACCCCAAACGTAAGTGTTACAAATTGGAGGAGCTTAAAAAATAACAATTTTTTTTACATATATAGTAAGACTTTAACACAAGACTTATATTACAGAAATATCCACTAGATGTCGAAGTCACAACTCAACATATCCAAAATGCTATAATTTGTTATTTTTTTAGATTTTTGTTCCGGGCCTGCCCAGGAGGTCAAACCCGTATTAGTGGACCCTAACTCGGATAGGGCTAGGTCCACGTCAGATGTTCTACAACAACTAAGATGACGCCACGTGTCATCTGACTTGGCATTCTTGGCCAGCCTAGTGCTGCCAGTCTAGAGCTGCCAGCCTGTAGCGGCCGGCCTAGAGCTGCCAGCCTATAGCCGCCAGCCTGTAGCGGCCGGCCTAAAGCTGTCAGCCTATAGCCGCCAGCCTGTAGCGGCCGGCCTAGAGCTGCCAGCCTGTAGCCGCCAGCCCAGAGCTGCCGGCCTGTAGCCGTCGTGGCCTAGAGCTGCCAGCCTGTAGCCGCCAGCCCAGAGCTGCCGGCCTGTAGCCGCCGTGGCCTAGAGCTGTCAGCCCAGAGCTATCAGCCCAGGAGGTCAAGCCCATATTGGTAAGCCCGAATCCTAGGCCTAATTCCGTTAGGGCTAGGTATACGCCTGATGCTCTCTGGCCAATAAAGAGCTGCCACATGTCAAGTTTTGACCTGGTCTCCATGGGCTCGGCCCATACGCTAGCCTAACCGGCCTAGTAGGAGCCCAAACCGGGTAATCTACGCCTATATAAGGATCAGTCCTATCACCTTTTCAGGTACACAATTCATAATTCACAATCACATTACTCTGACTCCTTACCTCCGGCATCTGACTTAGGCATCGGAGGGGCGTTCCCGGGTTCCACCCCCCGGGGTAGCAATCTCTGTTCGTTTTGCAGGTTACAGCCTCATCAAGGGAGCGTCCAGAGTACACGTCACACACCAAAGATCGTTGACTATTCAACAGAAGTTCCAGAACAGGAACAGATTGGCGCCGTCTGTGGGGAAAGCAGCAGAAAACAAAAGTCATGGCTAACACTAGAGCGAGGGCATCTCGATCAAACCAGCCAGAAGAAAATCCCCGAAATTCGCTTAACCGGCAAGAAGTGCATGTCACGGACGATAACTCGTCCAACAGGGCAAGTGATCGTCATCGCCGCGAGGAGAAAATGGTTTCACAGAAAGACTTTCAGGATATCGTAACAACGATAAACGATAGGTTTCAAAGAAGTTTGCAAGAGCTGCGGGATAGTATACCCGCCATGATTGGGAAACTGCGACCTCAATCCCCTGTTGCTGACCCATCCAAGGGCCCCTGCCCTAGCCGGGCAGCAGGGGCACGATCGCGGAGAGATTCACGGCCTGGTGATGCACGTGGGATTATTAATTCCAGGCGTGAAGACGCCCGCACTATCATCGAGTCACGTCGGGCACAAACAGCCTCAAAAGCCAGGGAAGTCACAAATCAGAAGACACATGTGAGTCACAGTCAGCCTCGGCGATCTCCAGACAGATCTCACTACACTACCGCAAGGAATCAGAGACCGGTTGCTGCCTCCGCCCGCGGTAAAGAGGCACGCTACTCTCCAGTCCCTAACCGGGATCACGACGGGAGACAACCCCTTGTCATCGAGCCTGAACGGCCAACGGGAGGAGTCACCTTCCAAACTCCCTTCAGCCAGAGATTGTTATACACAACCGACGCCAGAAAGGTAAAGGCTCCCACCATCGAGCCTTTCTCTGGGGTGACTGATCCCGCTGAACACATGGCCGCTTATAAAGCCCAGATGGCGGTGCAGACAGGTTGTGAAGCAAGCTGGTGTAAATATTTTCCTACAACTCTTAAGGGCTTGGCCCTTACCTGGTTTACGGATCTCCCATCTGGGTCGGTGGCAAGTTTTGCGGCATTGGAAACATTGTTCCTTAGCCATTTCGTGGCCGGAAAGGAATAGCGTAAGACAAGCATTCATCTTATGGCTTGTCAACAAGGAGAGCATGAGCTCCTAGGAGATTATCTAAAGCGTTTTAACGCTGAATTATTGCAAATACCGAACGTCGAAGACTCGATAGCTTACGCTGCATTCATGTCCGGCTTAAAGAGGGGAAAATTTAAGTTCTCCTTGCTGGAGAATGAAGTATCTTCATACACCGACGCAATGAACAGGGCACGCAAATACGTCCAAGCGTCCGATATCAACAACCCGGTGGAAAAGTCTGATAAGAAGTACAATAAGAGGAAAGAGCCCCAGAGGAGTGGCCCTAGCAGGGTGCCTCCCTCTAAAAAGGACACTCGAGATGGGGGGAAGATTCCAGGTTCAATACCAACAGGAGAGAGATTTTCTTGGACATCAAAGATCAGAATATCCTCCCAAAACCAACCCCAGTACGAACCTCTATAAATAGGAGGAATCTAAAACTCTGGTGTGAATACCACCACGAGTGTGGGCATACCACAAAGGAGTGTAGGGAGTTGAAAAAAGCACTGGGTAAATTGGCAGACCAGGGTAAACTCAACCCCTACATGGCAGAGGACAAAGGAGCTAAGAAACAAAAACGCGCTGATAGCAACAACACTGATAACTTGATCAATGTCATCGCGGGTGGGTTCTCGGTAGAAGCCCCCTCGAATAAAGTGCTCAAGAGAAATTTCAGGAATTCGACATTCCAAATCACTGAGGGAAGGGTCGAGCAACCCCCATCAGGACCAACCATGGTATTCAACACATCTCCTCTTCGACCCACCTACTTTCCTCACAACGACCCCCTAGTGGTCGAGGTAAAAGTAGCAAACTCAAGGGTGAAGAGAGTACTAGTGGACAACGGAAGCTCCGCCGATATAATAACTCTGGATTGTTTACAACAGCTAAAATATGGGGTAGTTGATCTAACCCCATTGGAAAAACCCTTGTTTGGCTTCGGAGGTGGGCCCATTTTCCCTCTGGGGATCATCAAACTCCCAGTCAGGATTGGCGAGAAAGGTGAAGGACGTAACTTGCCAATCTCTTTTACTGTCGTTGACGTTAAGCTTCCATATAACATCATACTTGGACGCCCACTGCTCAATCAGATAAAAGCTGCCATCTCCACATATCAGCTCTTGTTGCAATATGAGACAGATAAAGGGGAAGTTGGGAAGTTGTATGGTGATCAGAGAACTGCCAAGCAGTGCTACATCAACAGCATCAAGACAGCATCACCATCGGTCGATGTAGGACACAAAAGAAAGGAGTCAGTCAAGCCTTCTGAAGACGTATTTCTAGCTGAAGATAGCAAACAATACGCTCGACCTCGACCTATCGAGGGTCATGAAGAAATCCTCATCGATGACAATCCTGCGCACACAGTTAAAACAGGCATTGATATGGACTCCACGATGAAGGGGTCAATTGTTCAGCTGCTCAGAGAGTTCCGCGACGTCTTTGCTTTTGATGTCTCAGAAATGCCCGGTATTGACCCTTCAGTAATGTGCCATGAATTACATATTAAAGAAGGATTCAAAGGAGTAAAACAGAAGTTGCGTAGGCAAAGCGAAGAAAGAAATAAAGCAGCCGCTGCCGAGGTAAAAAAGTTACTGGAGCACGGTTTCATCAAAGAGTGCCAATACTCTGATTGGTTGGCCAATGTAGTGTTGGTCAAAAAGTCAAATGGCACCTGGAGAATGTGCGTTGATTTTACTGATCTCAATAAGGCCTGTCCCAAGGATGACTATCCTCTACCAAAAATCGACAGCCTAGTCGACTCTACCGCGGGACATGCAATGTTTAGCTTTATGGATGCCAATGCCGGCTACCACCAAATACCGATGGCAGAAAAGGACCAAGCTCACACTGCCTTCATCACTAATCAGGGAGTCTACTGCTATCGTGTGATGCCTTTTGGTCTCAAGAACGCTGGAGCAACCTATCAGAAACTAGTAAACACCATCTTTGCCGAGCAAATAGGGCGAAATATGGAAGTTTATGTGGATGATATGATAATCAAGAGCAAGCAAGCAGAAGACCACCCTAAAGACATCAGAGAAACACTATCGACTTTAAGGAAATATGGTATGAAGCTGAACCCCAGGAAATGTGTTTTTGGAGTAAAAGGGGGCAAGTGTCTTGGTTTTCTGGTCGATGAACGGGGCATAGAAGCCAACCCAGAAAAAATACAAGCCGTCATCAATATGCAATCCCCAAGGACAGTCAAGGAGGTCCAAAGATTAACAGGGTGCATGGCAGCGTTGGGTCGTTTCTTATCCCGATCTGCTGATAAGAGCCTAGCCTTCTTTCAAGTGCTAAAAAGATCAACGTTCAAATGGGACGACGAAGCTGAAAACGCTTTTATACAGCTCAAACAATACCTTGCCGGTGTTCCAAAGCTTGTCTCACCCTTGCACGGAGAGACACTTTATATATACTTAGCCATATCTGAATATGCCCTGAGTGCAGTGCTAGTCGCTGAGAGAGAGAGACAACAACACCCGGTTTTGTAACGACTCGACTCGCTTAAATCGGCGCGGAAGAAACCGACGAGTCGAATAGTTAAAAACTACAACTTAAAAATACTTAAGAAATAAAACTAAAACCTCAAAGTATTATTATTACAAACCAAAATGTACGAGTACCCACAAGTTTGTACAGTCTAAATCCAAAAGTCAAATTATAACTACTAAAAATACGAGTTAACTCCAACTACATGTCAGAGTCTTAAACTTCACATATAGAAGTCCAAAAGTAATGTAATAACATCTATACAATACTATCGCTAACTAATGCTAAGAAAACAGTAAATATATCAGACAACACAAGAAACAACGTCGCTCGCCCAACCCAAAGCTAAGCAAGAGCATCGTCATCTGAAGTACCTGAAAAGTACAACAACAGTCCACCATCAGTGGCGAGTAACATAACTGACTCACCCTAATGGGAACACACATGTACATAGCATAAATCAAACATCAATAATCATAATTAAATCCCAAAAAGACACGAGAACATCCTCAAACTCGTAATCTCAACTCGACTCAACTCGACATCCAACCTAACTCTATCTTTGGCGCAATCATTCAATTTCTAGACCGGACTGTGCTCTTACGAACGCATCTTACGCGCTCGAACTTTCTACTGTGCTCGGATTTGAGAATCTTACTCCCAAACCCCATGAAACCAATCTTACTGGAAATCCATGTCTCGTGAAACCAATCTTACTGGAAATTCACAAAGATCACACAGTATGACTCCAACTATCCCAATACCGCGGATGGAATAGGGGCAACGTCTTAACCCAAATACAATGAATCTTACTCAAAGCATCAGGCGTCTAAAAATGAAATCAAGCTAATCAATTAATTAAATCTTTTAATCAACTTAATCATATTACCATCATTATTACTCAATATAACTAAATTAAGTCCAAGAATTGCCTAAAGCCTTGATTCTTGAAATTAACTAGCTAAAACATCGAAGTTATTCTCAAGAACTGCCTCTAGCCTTATTCTTGAGTCCAACCAATCATCATTCATTAATCTTTATTCATTCTTTAATTAACTCAATCCCAATCTTTAACTTTCTTTAACTCCTAATCCTTTTCTTTAACTTTCAAGACTCATCCAAGAAACTTAAAGAACTCCTCAAGAACTCATAAAGACTCATTCAAGATTCAAAATCTTCAATCAAGAACTCAATCAAGATTCAAGATCTTCAACCAAGAACTCACCCAAACTTATTAAAACACACGCATGATCACTCATCAAACCATACGAAAATACTACTTTCAATGATCCAAAATTCATCAAACTTTAACCCAATCATCATGATTTTAAAACAACATAAATTCAATCTTAAAATCATAAAAACCACCATTAAAACATCATGAAATCCATCAAAAAAATCAGATTACAAACCACATACAAAATCATGAATAAACATCATCAAACATCCTAAACATGCATTTAATCTATACTATAAACATAGTATACCAATTAAGTTGAGTTAGTATGTTACCTTATTGAAGATCACACACAAATTCAACACAAGAACGCAGCTCGGAAAATACGTCAAACACGAACACCACACGGTCCGAACACCAACACACACGGTTGGACACCCAACTTGCACGGTGCACCACCACCACGGCTGGAACCACTGCAGCACGGCTGCTGCACCCAGTCACGACTTCACTTGTAATGCCCCGAAATTTCGGGATATTTTAAAATTTTTATAATTAATTAAATATATAATTAATTGGCTATTTAATTGATTATTGTTTAATTAATTATTAATTATTTGTAGCAGTCCGGTTATTTTTAATCCTGGCCCGAACCTTTTCATCTTGCCAAAACCCGAGCCCAATTATTAATTATTAAACTTTTCTTCTCTTAGTCCTTTTCCACGGCCCTCTCCTTAAGTCTTTTCTTTTAATTGTTTTATTTAAATTGTTTAACCCATTTTATTATTAATTCTTTATTTATTCTAACTTATTCCGAAAACCCTACTTTTTTTTATTCTTGCTCACCTATTCTTCCTCATACATTTTAGGAACCCATCAACCCTCCTCTTGCTTCTTATTCACGGCCAAACCCCCTTTTTGGAATTCAACAATTGTTCACCATTCTTTTTCCTATCAAAAGTATTCACAAAATACTCTTAAAAACCTCTTGCTTGGATTTACCCTCAAGATCGGAACAAGAAGCTTAAAGAACCTTCATGAACCGTGTGTTTATAGTGAAAGTCGAACCATATCTCTCCTTCAAAGGTAATTAGATTGCTTTTACTTAATCTTTAGGATATATTAGTTTCATAGTTTTTAGAATATGGTTTGGAATTGTTTAGAACAATGTAGGATTGCTTAGAATTAGTATCATGTTTAAGATTGAAATTTTTCGAATGATATGATGAATATTATGATGTTATTTTCTTGATTTCTTTATGTAAATTTGATGAATCTTGATTATTTAAATTATTAATTAAAGTCTTAAATTAAAAAGAATATTTTTGTTCTTGTTGTTCTAAATTGTCGAGTCACTTAGAATAATTTTAGGGAGTTTCTTTACTGTTTCATTATGAATCATGATTTATTTCGTGGCAAAATTCGTCCTTTTTCTTGCTTGAATAATTTAATCTTTCAAACCGGTAAAACTGTCCAGATTTAGTTTACGAATTTATTAAGATACTTAATCAATTCAGATGGCTACGAAATTTTAGGTGGAAGTTAGTAATAGTGTTTTACAGCTTGTGTTAAATTTTAGTAATTTTTAAAGTTCGTTTTCTATGGCAGAAAAATCGGAAACTGATTATAGCTTAATCTGATTTGTTAGTTATAAAATCCCTTAAAAATATTAAATGAAGTTATTTTTGGACGAAATTTATGCACGTTAAACCTTGAACCCATGTTTAAGTCCCATCAAAATTTCCAGCTTATTTGATACCTTTAGACGGTCGATCTTAATTTAATTCTTTAAATCAGATTGTGTAAAATAGTGTGATTGAATTATTAAAACATGTTATTATTAATTCTTGAAATGTTCTTGATATATCTTGGCCCTATAATTGCCGTGTAATGTTATACAGTTAAAGGACTAACTTTTGATCTTGTTCTTGATTAATCTTGATGTCTTGATGTTGTTGCATAATTTATTTATTTATTAGGTTAATTTATTTAATTATTGATAAAGGTATTTAATTAATTTAAAGTGTTAATTTTGGTATTATTTCTCCAAAATGTCGAGTGACCCAAAAGAATAAAGATAGGATTTTTATCATGTTTAGGTAATTTATGATGAATTTATTTAATTATTATTATTATTTTTTAGATTAAAATGTCGTGTGGTCTCATATTTTATTTGATCCATTTTAGTTTAATTTTGGACTTACAATATTATTAAAAGGTAATTTTAGGAAGCATTATAATTATTATAATTAAAGGAATTAATAGGGATAAGTTGCAATACGAAGGAAAGTAACAACATAATTATTACCATTAAAAGGAATTAATAGGGATAAGTCGCAATATGAAGGAAAGTAATAATATGAATAAAGGAAGGGTTATGGGTAAAATATGACAAGATAAGTATTTCAGGGGAAGGTTTCCTTTGTATATGTGTATAGTATGAATTTCGTGTATTTGTGACTGTGTGGTATACGTATATTGTATGTGTTTCTAACCGTATTTTGCAGGTATTTTATACGTATTGTATACGTATTGTTATACGTACTTTGTACGTATTCCATATGTATTTTTGTACGTATTTTTGTACGTATTCCGTATGTATTTTTATACGTATTCTGTATGTATTTTTATACGTATTTTTGTACGTATTCCGTATGTATTTTTGTACGTATTCCGTATGTATTTTTGTACGTATTTCGTATGTATTTTTGTACGTATTCCGTATGTATTTTGTATGTATTTTCGTACGCATTCCTTATGTATTTTTGTATGTATTTCCAAGTATTTCTGCATTATTTTTCCGCATGATGTTGGTCATTTTCGAGTGGTATAAGTTTAGTTTGGAGTTTGAGTCAAGTTAAGATGAACAAGATTGGATTAGAAGTTAAGCTATGACGATAAGGAATTGAATTGAGGATTGGAATAGAACAGAACATAATTGAATTGAATTGAAAAGATGATTAACTATGAAGTGACCACCTATCTAGTGGCTCATGTGCCATGAACATAGGTATAGTCGAAGCCACTGTCCTATCTTCGGATTGGGGACAGTTCTTGATCCTAGTGCTTGGGGAGTAGATCCTTGTGGTTGACCCGGCATGAGCAAGGAAAGTTGGGGGGAGTAGATCTTCGTGGTTGACCTCTTACGAGCATATGACTGGTCACGGATTAGCACCTGATTGGGAAAGAACAGAACAGAAGAGTCGTTGATGAGGATTAGAAGTCTAGAATTGGTTGAGCTGAGCTGAAGGTCTTGTTAAGGATGACTTGTATGATTGTTTTCTGCTGCGTACTTGATGTGATTGCTTGTTGACTTCTTTGCATGATGACTTGTTCGACAGTTCAGATGATCTGTTCTGATTATTATGTTTCTAATTGTGTTCTACTGATTAAGTAGAACAATCTAATTACTCACCACTGACTATGGACCCCCCCATTCTATTTCAGGTACAGGTGGTGCTTGAGTTTAGGCTACGTATGGGCTGGGATTGTGAGCTAGCCAGCTTAGAAGTGACCCGATGACTAGTTTAGATTATGTTTATTTGATTTAGTAGTTTATTCTTTATTTTGTAATAGTAAAGGATATTGGTTTGATATTTATTTTGGGATTATCTAATAGTTTTTAATGAATAATATGATTAAGTTTTAGAGCTTTCGCTGTAGTTTATGAACCTAACTTTGAAGTTTTAGAAGTTAATGATCTGTGATTGTTGTTTTCTCCGAAAACAACGCTGCTAAATTACGGGTCGTTACATCACTGCCCAGCCACGAACCACGCTGCACCTGCACGGTCTTCACTGCCCAGCCACGAACCACGCTGCACTTGCACGGTCTTCACCCAAACACAGCACCACTGCACGGCTATGGCTTCACACACGGCACCCCGTCCTTTGCACGTCCTTCAACACGGCACCCACTCGAACACTTACACGAACCAACCCGGAACCCACCCGAACAAACAATCTTGATTGCAACAAATGGGTTAAAAATGTGTTTAGGATACTTAAAGATCAATAGACTTTGAATCTTTAAGATTGGGGTTGGAAAGATTGATGAACAAATGTTCAATTTGGAATCACCAAAAATGGCGTGTGAAGTAAGGCAAATGAGAGGAAGTTTGTGTTGAATTGATGGCTAGAGCAATTGATGGCAATTTGTGTTTTAAATCAAGGATGACAAAAAAAGAGCCAAAGCCTTACTAACTCTCCTATTTATAGAGTTAGTTAAGGTGTGAACACAAGGCAAGTGGCAAATCCTTGCCATGCCACTATGAGAAACCGGCCAAAGGGTCACTTGGGCCTAAATATGGGCTCTCGTGATCCATCGGGCTAATTTACGAAAACCGCATGATAGATCATGCCTAAATCGATTTAACCCAAAATAATATTAAATAATTAATTAGAAAATTAAATAATAAAAATTCTAATTAATTAAATAATAATTAACTTAAATAATAAAAACTAAGAATTAAACATTTCGATTAAATCGAAATTATTCACATAAAAATTAAATTAAATAGTTCAAAAAAAATAAATTTGAACTAGCACATAAACAAACATAAATACACATAAATACCGGCAAAAATACCGATAAAATCTGGGTCATTACAACCTCCCCTCCTTAAAGAAATTTCGTCCCGAAATTTCAAGGTGCAGGAGATCGCTCCCCATCGAACAGCTCTGGGTACTTCTGCCGCATAGACGCTTCCGTCTCCCAAGTCGCTTCTTCATGGTGTTGATTTCTCCACAACACCTTGACAAGCGGTACCTGCTTACGCCGCAGGGTCCTCTCCTCCCGATCCAAGATCTGGACGGGTCGCTCCTCATAAGTCAGGTTCGGCTCGATCACGACCGGATCCACTGAGATCACATGAGTAGGATCATGTACATATTTCCTTAGCTGGGAAACATGGAATACATCATGAACATTAGCCAAACTAGGTGGTAATGCCAATCGATACGCCACCTCCCCAACTCGTTCAAGTATCTCGTAAGGTCCCACATATTTCGGTCGGAGTTTCTCCTTCTGACCGAAGCGTACCACTCCCTTGAATGGCGAAACCTTAAGCAAGACTTTGTCACCTACTTCAAAAGCCAGTGGTCTACGTCGATTATCGGCGTAGGATTTCTGACGACTCTGAGCGGCCTGCATCTTAGACCGGATGACTCGAACCTTCTCGATAGTATCGCGTACCATCTCAGGTCCTAAAGCCACAGTATCGCTGATATCATTCCAACATATAGGACTCCGACATTTCCTGCCATACAGGGCCTCGTACGGAGCCATCTCAATGCTGGAGTGATAGCTGTTGTTATAGGAGAACTCTATCAAGCAGAGCATACGTACCCAAGACTGGTGATACTCCAGAGTACATGCTCGAAGCATATCTTCCAAAGTCTGGATGGTCCTCTCAGTCTGACCATCAGTCGCCGCATGAAAAGCGGTGCTCAACTTCAGTTTCGTCCCAAAGGCTTCCTGAACTGACTTCCAGAAACGAGACAAAAATCTCGGATCTCGATCAGAAACAATCTCCCTCGGAACTCCGTGAAGTCGGATTATGTCCTGAGTATACGCCTCAGCTAGACGCTCCATCGACCAGGTCATCTTCATTGGAATGAATCTAGCGACCTTAGTTAACCTATCCACTATGACCCAAATAGCATTCAAGCCATTACAAGTGGGTAAGCTCACTACGAAGTCCATAGATACCGACTCAAATTTCCAGGTCGGAATAGGTAGTAGCTGCAACAGACCTCCTGGTCTCTGATGCTCAATCTTGACCTTCTGACAGGTCAAACACCGAGCAAGAAACTCCGCTACATCCCTCTTCATCTTAGGCCACCAGAACTGGCCCCTAAGATCCTGGTAAAGCTTATTACCACCGGGATGAACAGAATAAAGCGAGTTATGTGCCTCGGACATGATCTTGTTCCTAAGATCAGAACAGTCCGGTACACACCATCTCCCTCGAAAGCGCATACCACCATCAGAAGCGATCTCGAAACCTACAGCTTTACCTTGCCGTATAGCCTCTCGAATCCTAGCAAACTGTGGGTCGTTCTGCTGACCCTCGCGTATCTCCTGAAATAAATCAGGCTCGGCACTCATAGATGTCAGATGAAGTCTGACAGAACCACGGCTTCTACTGAAGCTCAAGCGATGCTTGCGACTTAGCGCATCTGCAACCAAGTTCGCCTTGCTTTCGCAATAGTTGAGCGTCAGGTCGTAGTCCTTGATCAACTCAAGCCACCGTCTCTGCCTCATATTGAGGTCTTTCTGAGTGAAGATGTACTTGAGACTCTTGTGATCCGTGAATACCTTACACGAACCACCATAGAGATAGTGCCTCCAAATTTTGAGCGCGAACACTACAGCCGCTAACTCTAAGTCATGCGTAGGATAGTTACGCTCGTGCACCTTCAGTTGCCTCGATGCGTAAGCGATGACCTTCCCACCCTGCATGAGCACACAACCTAAGCCACACTTCGAAGCATCACTAAAGACCTCGAAGCCCTCTTCATCGTTCGGAAGAGTAAGAATCGGAGCAGAGACTAATCTCTGTTTCAACTCCTGAAATGCTTGCTCGCAAGCCTCTGTCCAAACGAATCGGACCTCCTTCTGCAGGAGACTAGAAATCGGTCTAGCTATTTTGGAGAAGTCCTGGACGAATCGTCGATAGTATCCGGGCAAACCCAGAAAATTACGAACCTCCGCCACATTTGTCGGGCTACTCCAATCTACCACAGCCTTAATCTTAGCTGGATCTACTTTAATACCTTCTTTGCTGATCACATGACCTAGGAAGGCTACTTCGCGAAGCCAGAACTCACACTTGGAGAGTTTCGCGAACCACTTATGACTCCTCAATATCTCGAGTACCATCCGGAGATGTTCCGTGTGCTCGGACTCATCTCTAGAATAGATCAAGATATCATCTATAAATACTACGACGCACTTGTCGAGTAAGTGGTGAAACGTCCGGTTCATCTGGTCCATGAACACGGCTGGCGCATTAGTGAGGCCAAAGGGCATCACCTCAAACTCGTAATGGCCGTATCGAGTACGAAAAGCAGTTTTCGGGATGTCTTCTTTCTTGACTGAAATCTGATGATATCCAGACCGAAGATCTATCTTTGAAAACACGCCTGCTCCTCGCAACTGATCGAACAGGTCCTCAATCCTAGGTAATGGGTACTTATTCTTGATAGTTACCCGATTCAACTCTCGGTAGTCTATGCACAGGCGCATACTACCATCATTCTTCTTCACGAAGAGCACAGGAGCTCCCCACGGAGAAACACTTGGCCTAATGAAGCCCTTATCGATCAAATCTTGGAGTTGTGTCTTTAACTCCAATAACTCAGATGGTGCCATCCGGTACGGTGCCTTCGAGATCGGCGCTGTCCCGGGTACTAAGTCGATATGAAACTCGACATCGCGCTCAGGTGGAACGCCTGGTAGCTCATTAGGAAATACGTCTCTGAAATCCCTCACTACAGGTATGTCGTCCAACAGAGACTCATCAGTCAAGTCTCGTACCTGACAGAGATACACTAAATCGCCCTTCTGGCGATGTTTCCTCATTTTCAAGGCAGAGATTACCTTTACTCCTTTCTTAAGGACGAACCCAGAATAGGTAACTCGGTTGCCCTGAGATCCTCGGAATGATACTGACTGATCTTGGCAACGAATTATCGCTCGATACCTTGATAGCCAGTCCATACCTAGTATAACATCAAACTCCATCAACGGAAACTCCTTCAGATCGGCCGTCGCTTGCTCCCCAGCTATCACGATAGGCACTCCTCGGAATTCACGCTGACAAACAAAATCCTCTTCGGAAGGGAGAGTAATAATTGAACTAACAGGAAGGCTGCCTCGAAGATTAGACCTCGAGACAAAACTACTAGCCACAAAAGAAACAGTAGCACCAGAATCAAATAGAACTAAAGCTAACACACCAGAGACAAGAAATCTACCTGATACGACGTCAGGCTGAACCTCGGCCTCCGCCTCGGTCATACAGTAGACTCGGTTCTTCACCGGAGTCTTCGGCGGTGCTGGAAGCTGCTTAACCTCAGAATCTGGCTTCCTCTCGGGACATGTCGACGCCTTATGGCCTACCTTCCCGCAAGTAAAACAAGTGATCGGAGAACCGTCGCACTTCTTCCCTGGATGGAAGTCTCGGCCGCAACCTCTACACTTCGAGCCATCACTACCCTTACGCGAACTCGGGGTCGAAGGGGTACTGCTAGATATGCCGAACCGTGGCTTCTTAAACGAAGCTGTAGTCGTCGGAACCGGAGCTCTCTTCTTGCTCGAATCCTCCTCAGTAATCGATGCCTGTATCTCGAGTGCCACCTCGTAGGCCTGCTGGAACGTAGTCGCTCCACTACTGATCACGTGAACTCGAATCCTCGGATCTAGCTTTTTGATGTAGCGCTTGACCCGATCCTTCTCTGACGGAATCACAGATGTAGCGAACCTCGACAACTCCGTAAATCGGTCGGTGTACGCCTGGACAGTCATCTTACCCTGTGCAAGAGTAAGAAACTCCTCCTGTTTCTGCCACCGCAACTCGTCGGGGTAGAAACGTTCCTGGACCTTATCGATAAAGTCGGTCCAAGTCATCGCATGTAACGGCTGGTACGCGTCCTTCGCTAACGTCCACCAGTTATCAGCTTCTCCACGTAAGTAGTATGCGGCGATCAGCACCCTCTCGTGCTCGGGACAAAACGTCGCGTCGAAGAGCTTTCCCATCTCGCGGATCCAGCTCTCCAAAGTAGTAGGGTCGGCAACCCCATCATATGTCGGAGGTCGATGACGTGCGATGCGATCGAACGTCGACTGCGTATTCGGCGGATGACGACTATGGTGCGCCAACGTAAGGATCGCCTCCTCGAGTGCCCGCAACCTCTGTCGTCCAGTACTCAACCGGCGAGGTGTAGACATGCTGCCACGCATCACAACAAAAAGACATAACAAGAAATAAATGTTAGTCCATTACCCCACCAAAGTCAAGCATACTAAGAAAATAAAGAAGAAAAGGAAAAATAGAAAGAATCCTATCCCGGTCTTTCTACCCACTCTTCTCCCTTCACGAAATTCCTAGAATTTGGGTTTAATCACTCGGGAAAGTAAGGCTCTCAACTCCCGGGTTTAACTCAAATCCTAAAACTTCACTTAAAACCTATTCGGCTCTGATACCAACTGTAACGACCCGACTCGCTTAAATCGGCGCGGAAGAAACCAACGAGTCGAATAGTTAAAAACTACAACTTAAAAATACTTAAGAAATAAAACTAAAACCTCAAAGTATTATTATTACAAACCAAAATGTACGAGTACCCACAAGTTTGTACAGTCTAAATCCAAAAGTCAAATTATAACTACTAAAAATACGAGTTAACTCCAACTACATGTCAGAGTCTTAAACTTCACATATAGAAGTCCAAAAGTAATGTAATAACATCTATACAATACTATCGCTAACTAATGCTAAGAAAACAGTAAATATATTAGACAACACAAGAAACAACGTCGCTCGCCCAACCCAAAGCTAAGCAAGAGCATCGTCATCTGAAGTACCTGAAAAGTACAACAACAGTCCACCATCAGTGGCGAGTAACATAACTGACTCACCCTAATGGGAACACACATGTACATAGCATAAATCAAACATCAATAATCACAATTAAATCCCAAAAAGACACGAGAACATCCTCAAACTCGTAATCTCAACTCGACTCAACTCGACATCCAACCTAACTCTATCTTTGGCGCAATCATTCAATTTCTAGACCGGACTGTGCTCGTACAAACGCATCTTACGCGCTCGAACTTTCTACTGTGCTCGGATTTGAGAATCTTACTCCCAAACCCCATGAAACCAATCTTACTGGAAATCCATGTCTCGTGAAACCAATCTTACTGGAAATTCACAAAGATCACACAGTATGACTCCAACTATCCCAATACTGCGGATGGAATAGGGGCAACGTCTTAACCCAAATACAATGAATCTTACTCAAAGCATCAGGCGTCTAAAAATGAAATCAAGCTAATCAATTAATTAAATCTTTTAATCAACTTAATCATATTACCATCATTATTACTCAACATAACTAAATTAAGTCCAAGAATTGCCTAAAGCCTTGATTCTTGAAATTAACTAGCTAAAACATCGAAGTTATTCTCAAGAACTGCCTCTAGCCTTATTCTTGAGTCCAACCAATCATCATTCATTAATCTTTATTCATTCTTTAATTAACTCAATCCCAATCTTTAACTTTCTTTAACTCCTAATCCTTTTCTTTAACTTTCAAGACTCATCCAAGAAACTTAAAGAACTCCTCAAGAACTCATAAAGACTCATTCAAGATTCAAAATCTTCAATCAAGAACTCAATCAAGATTCAAGATCTTCAACCAAGAACTCACCCAAACTTATTAAAACACACGCATGGTCACTCATCAAACCATACGAAAATACTACTTTCAATGATCCAAAATTCATCAAACTTTAACCCAATCATCATGATTTTAAAACAACATAAATTCAATCTTAAAATCATAAAAACCACCATTAAAACATCATGAAATCCATCAAAAAAATCAGATTACAAACCACATACAAAATCATGAATAAACATCATCAAACATCCTAAACATGCATTTAATCTATACTATAAACATAGTATACCAATTAAGTTGAGTTAGTATGTTACCTTATTGAAGATCACACACAAATTCAACACAAGAACGCAGCTCGGAAAATACGTCAAACACGAACACCACACGGTCCGAACACCAACACACACGGTTGGACACCCAACTTGCACGGTGCACCACCACCACGGCTGGAACCACTGCAGCACGGCTGCTGCACCCAGTCACGGCTTCACTGCCCAGCCACGAACCACGCTGCACTTGCACGGTCTTCACTGCCCAGTCACGAACCACGCTGCACTTGCACGGTCTTCACCCAAACACAGCACCACTGCACGGCTATGGCTTCACACACGGCACCCCGTCCTTTGCACGTCCTTCAACACGGCACCCACTCGAACACTTACACGAACCAACCCGGAACCCACCCGAACAAACAATCTTGATTGCAACAAATGGGTTAAAAATGTGTTTAGGATACTTAAAGATCAATAGACTTTGAATCTTTAAGATTGGGGTTGGAAAGATTGATGAACAAATGTTCAATTTGGAATCACCAAAAATGGCGTGTGAAGTAAGGCAAATGAGAGGAAGTTTGTGTTGAATTGATGGCTAGAGCAATTGATGGCAATTTGTGTTTTAAATCAAGGATGACAAAAAAAGAGCCAAAGCCTTACTAACTCTCCTATTTATAGAGTTAGTTAAGGTGTGAACACAAGGCAAGTGGCAAATCCTTGCCATGCCACTATGAGAAACCGGCCAAAGGGTCACTTGGGCCTAAATATGGGCTCTCGTGATCCATCGGGCTAATTTACGAAAACCGCATGATAGATCATGCCTAAATCGATTTAACCCAAAATAATATTAAATAATTAATTAGAAAATTAAATAATAAAAATTCTAATTAATTAAATAATAATTAACTTAAATAATAAAAACTAAGAATTAAACATTTCGATTAAATCGAAATTATTCACATAAAAATTAAATTAAATAGTTCAAAAAAAATAAATTTGAACTAGCACATAAACAAACATAAATACACATAAATACCGGCAAAAATACCGATAAAATCTGGGTCATTACAGGTTTACTTCATCAGTCATGCGTTTCGAGGGGCAGAGTTCAGATATACAGAGACTGAGAAGTTGATCTTTGCCTTGGTCATGGCCAGTCGAAAGCTGAGGCCATATTTTCAAGCACATCCAATCAAAGTCCTAACCGGACAACCAATAAGAAAGATCATCGAGGGAAAGAATCATTCAAACCGCATAACTGAGTGGGCAAACCAATTGTCAGACTTTGGGTTAGAGTATGAACCTCGTCGAGCCATCAAAGCCCAGGCATTGGCTGATTTCATTGTGGAGTGTACTAACAGGCCAAGCTCCCCAGATCCAGATAGCTCCAAAATTTGGGAGTTGTCTACTGATGGATCTGCCACACAGAACGGAGGAGGAGCAGGGATACTGATCAAGACTGACAACGGCGATAGACTAGAATATGCCATCAAATTCAGCTTTACAGCCTCAAACAATGAGGCAGAGTACGAAGCCCTCATCCTAGGAATTCAGATGTGCATAGCTGCTGGAGCAAGGCATGTAAGAGCCCAGGCTGACTCACAATTGGTTGTAGGGCAATTCAAAGGAGAATTTGAAGCAAAAGAAGACAGCATGAAGATGTACCTTCAAAAGTTGAAAACACTCACTACAAGGCTAGAATCTTTCAACATTAAACATATCCCTCGATCAATAAACCAGCAAGCTGATGCTCTATCGAGGCTAGCAAGTTCGGCAGAAGGAGAAGAGCCACGAGTTATTCAGTGGCAAGTCTTGAAAGAGCCAAGTATCAACGAGTCTGATGTAAACACTCTAACTCGAGGAGAAACGTGGAAGGACGCCATCATTCACTACCTGAAACATGGGGCTCTTCCAATAGATGATAAAGAGGCTGAGGAAGTCAAGAGGAAGTCCAAATGGTTCACTTTGCATGACGGGGAACTCTACAAGTTGTCATATACACATCCCCTGCTAAAATGTGTGAGCCCTGAAGAGGGAGATTACATTCTAAGAGAGATTCATGAAGGATGTTGCAGCAACCACCAAGGGGCAAGGACGGTCGCGGGAAAAGCCCTTCGAGCCGGATATTACTGGCCTACTCTCAAGAAAGATGCTATCGAGCTTGTCAAGAAATGTGTGCAGTGTCAAACTCATGCTCCCATTCCAAGGCAACCGTCGAGTACTTTAACGGCTGTTCAAGCAGTCCTACCTTTTGACAGATGGGGAATGGACCTACTCGGGCCTTTTCCCCCTGCCGTGGGACAGAAGAAATTTCTCATTGTAGGAATCGACTATTTCACCAAGTGGGTCGAGGCAGAGCCCCTATCGAGAATTTCTGATAAGCAAATCCAGGAGTTCATCTGGAAAAACATCATAACCAGATTTGGCATCCCAAGGATGTTGGTTTCAGATAATGGCAGGCAATTTGAGAGTGGACCAACCAAGGCCTATTGTGCTCAATTTGATATACAAACCAGGTTTACATCCGTGGCAAGGCCCCAATCAAACGGTCAAGCTGAAGCAGCCAACAAGGTCATATTGCAAGGCATCAAAAAGAAAATAGAGGCAGTCAAGGGGTCTTGGGTGGATGAACTTCCAGGAATCCTATGGTCAGCTAGGACGACGGCCAAGGAGGCAACTGGACACACCCCATTCTCACTGGTTTACGGAAATGAGGTTGTGCTGCCTGTCGAGGTAGGGATACCTTCACCAAGGATCACCTTCTACGATCACAATCAGAATGAAGAAGAGAAGGCAATCAACTTAGACCTACTACCAGAGACAAGAGGAGACGCCCTGCTAAAGTCGATTGCCTACAAACAAAAGATGTCGAGGCAGTTCAACCGCAAAGTGTCACCTCGGACAATAGCAATTGGAGATTGGGTGTTGAGGAAGGTCGAGGTCACAGGGAAGACTGCTCTTCGAGGTAAATTAGGTCCCAACTGGGAAGGACCCTATCGAGTCCAAGCAATGATAAGGCCAGGCACATTCAGGCTCGTCAACCAAGAAGGAAATCCACTGCCAAGGCCTTGGCATGCCGATCATCTAAGGAAATTCTACACTTAGCTTTTCTTTTCATCGTGTTTCACTTTCAAATAAATCCCTAGCAGGGAATTGCTTTGTAACAAGCATTGAGCTTGGATTCTTCATTCAATATATCCCTAGCAGGGAGTTGCTTTGTAGCAGGCATCAAGTTTGGATTTTTGTTTTCAATGAGTCACTAGCAGGGAATTTCGAAATTCCATAAATATTTTTTTTTCTATCGATAAAGCCCAAACAAGGTCGAGTTTAATTGACATTCTCTTAGATTCATTGATGGTTCATCGAGTTTTTTTTGTGCAATACTCAAACGCTAATTGCCTCCCTTACCGGGCATGATCGAGCAAGGAATAACAACATGAAAAACAATAAAGCAATAAAGAATAGCAAATACTTAGTCAAAAAGTTGTTTGTATATATACGTTTGTCCTATTACAAACTACACAAAAAGAAGAAAAATTCTAATCTACAACAATATTCAGCTCTTCTAAGAGCTGGTTAGGGTCCTCTGAATGAGGGGGATGTTGTCGGATGGGCTGTTGTTGTTGGAGCTGCTGCTGCTGTGAACGTCGACCATCGCTTCTACCCACCACACTCTCGAGGTCGCCTCCCTCGCTTGAACTCGCGGATAGAAGGTTGGGTTTTTGTTCTGGCTGGGGAGGGGCAGCATGTGTAGCGGGCTCTTGGACGCCCTCATCTTCCAGTTCCAGTTGGTTGTACCTGGACTCAAAGGACTCCCAGAACCCCGGTACTAATTCATCCATCACCCGTCTAGCCCTACCAAGGGTATCAGCAATAAGGACGCCTCCACCCTCAGCAGCCCCATCCAGGCGAAGGTCTGCTTTGTACCTCTCACCCTGCTCAGAGTTTAGCCATTTGTTGACCAGAGCTTGTTCATTATTTTTCATCGACTCGAGGGCTTGATCTCGAGCCTTATAAGCTTTTTTCAAGCTTTTCTTGGCTTTTGCCAAGTCCTCGGTCGCTTTGTCTTTGGCCTGGTTGGCAGCCTCCAAGTTGGAGTGGGCAGCGCTCAGCTTTGCCTCCAGGTCCGCGATTGAAGCATGGGCAGTGGAGAGGTCATTCCTGGCAGTATCTAACTGCTCCCCCAAGGACTTCTTGGAGGCTTCGTGTTCCTCTTTCTCCCTCTCCAGCGCTGCCTCCAGCTTCTCTACATCAGCAGCAGTAGGACCCTGGTCCTTGTAGTTCAGCATGTATTTGGATGCACAGTGCATCCTAATGGACATCTGTACAAAGCAACCGTTAGTCATGTGTTTTACAAAAAAAACAATAATATAAGTCGAGATTCGAACACTTACGTCCATCCAAGCATTATGGAGATCATTGAAGACCTCCTCCCTGTCGCCTGTCATAATGTACTCCTCGTCTGATGGAGAGTACATCGCCCTAAACACAGTATTGAGGCGGCGGTTGCGTTCCTTCTGAGTCAGGGCCGTGAAGTCCCTGTCCGCCCCAGCAGGGGTGTCCCTAGAAGAGGAAGGCCTGAGGACCTTCCCAGCATCCGTAAGAGCAGCTTCAGTCGCCGCGTCCTTTTGAAACAAACCCTCACCAGACAAGGGCGACTGAGGTAGCTCTACCTTCTTTTCTTTCTTCCTCTTCTCCTTGGGCCCCTCAGCAAAGGGATTGTGATCCCTAGCCCTTTTTATACGAGAAGACCCACTAGCAGAGGGCTTCTTCTTATGCTTAGGATCCTGTCACATCAAAGCTACGTCATCATCGAGCCAAAACAAGGGGGCAACTAAGATGCTATCGAGGTTAATAGTTACCTCAGGAGGAAGAGGGACGGATTCTTCTTTTGACTCGATTTTTCCTTTTACTAGTCGAGCTTTAATAGCAGCAGCACTCATGCGGGAAGCCATCGCTGGATCAAGTTTGTCCCGTGCTAGTCCTGCAACAAAAGATGAGTTAGAATAATCATAAGCAATCTAAGTGAGGAAATCAATGCTTAATAGTCAGGTGCCCCTACCCTCGGGATATGCCGGGCTTAGCCCCATAACAGACAAAAAGAAGTCTTGCTTCAAGTCGTCAGTGCTAGGAAGCCAGTTAAAGGGGACCATCACTGTCCTCCCTTTCTCCTCCCTCGCATCGAGCTCACAGTATACGGCCATCACTGCTTCCTCAGCAGACATTTGTGGCACTTGGCGGTTTAGATGGAAGTTTGGCTCATCTTCCACCACCCTGGGAATTTTCCACCCTTCACTAGTAAAGACAAAGAAAAATTCGCGCCTAAATCCCTCTTGGTTGGTTGGCACATTATTTACGAACCTATAGCCCCTCCTGGTTTGGAAGCTATACCAACCCTTCCCATGATCTACGCTACGGCTCTCCACCAACTTAGTTAAGTTTCTCCAAAGGCGAAGGGTTGGGGGGATTCTAAGCATATTGCATATGCCAATGAAGGAGTTAATGGTGGCCCAAGAGTTAGGCACTAAAGAGGCTAAGGACAAGTTGTATTCACACAGTAGCTTTACAACAAAATCGTGCAAAGGAAATCTAACCCCCCTAACCATTGCTAGTTTATATAAACAGCTACACATCCGTCAGGGGGGGAACGAACTGTTTGGAGGTTGATGGGTCGAACAACGACATAAGGTTCAGGAAAATGAAATTGGGCAGCAAAGGAGCGAATGTCTCGCTTTAGACGATGGTTGAAAGTGGAGGAAATAAAGAAGTACTTCGGGCCTTTCTCAGGAGGAATTTCTGGGTAAACAAGGTTTTCATTCTCCTCTTGGCCTGAGATAGATGGACCATCGAGGTTCATGTTTAATATGCCTACACGTTTTTCATAAATAGAGTGATATATGTTAGGGTGTGCTACAGACGGTTCCCAGGGATAGGGGATTTCTACCTCTTCTCCCCCTGACACTGACCCATCCGAGTCAGATGGTAGAGGGATGGCCTCGGGGATGTTTTGGGACTTAATCCCTTCATCGCCCTCGACCCGAAGGATCCCAGTGCATTCTAGGGGAAGAAGGGGCGGAGTGCTTGACATGTCTAATGCTTAAGTTATTGAAGACAAGCAAATAAAAAGAAAGCTACTAGACAGGACAAGGACTCACTTATTGAATTAAATACAAAGGAGAAGACTGTTACCTCGACAGAGAAACTACTTTGAAGCTTCCTAAACGGAGGCAGAAAGAATACCAACGAGGAAAGCTAGAACCTCAGAGAGAGAAGATTTGAGGAGAGAGAAAATGACTGGTGAAAAGTGATTAAGGATTTACCAATTTATAGGAGGTAAAGAAGGTAAAAAGGTTTTTTACCTCATCACGGTAAAAAGTCTGACAAAACGACATCAAATTATGAGTTTAAGAGATGAACAGTTTTCACTAATTCGTTGACTTTTGGTCAAACTCTCTACGACAAAAAGCCCTACTCTGCATAGGCCCTCATCGAGGGAAACGGGGTGACTGGACAGGCACTCCAAGTCATTGGGGCTGATTAGCCCTTGGCTCTGGAGAAAGCTCCTGAGGCCGACGGTTAAGCCCTGCTCAAGGTAGGCACCCATCAAGGCAGATGGGAGGCTGGACAGGTATCACCCATATCCTGGGGCTCATTAGCCCTTAGATATCAGTTGATCACCTTAGGCCAAAGCCCCACTCAAGGTGGGCATCCATCGAGGTAGATGGAGAACCAAACCTGGGGCTCATTAGCCCCTTGTCTTTGAAAAAAAAAAAAAAAACATCAAAGGATCATTAATAAGCCCTGCTCCACACAGGCACCACCGAAGAAGGTGGAAGGCTGGACGGGTGCCAACCATGCCTTGGGACTCATTAGCCCCTGAAGGTTGGCCCCCCTAGGCCGAAGCTCCATCCAGCATGGTGTGACTCAACTCGTTCGAGGTAGGAGAGCTTATCGAGGTGAATAGGGAGATTCATTGGCCGCCAACTTCAGTCATCACCTTTCATGGATACACCCTTACCATCGAGGTAAAGGTATCATCGAGGCAAATAAGGAGAATCGGCAAAATACACTTAACCAAATTTTCATAAGGTTCAATGATAAATTTTTGCCGTGAAGTGTATCACTCCCATCGCGGTAAGGGAGTATCATCGCGTCAAAAGAGGTATCTGCCTTGGAGATCTCATCGAGGTTTTATGAGGCCTCCCTGTCAACGTTTCTACCGCGACCGACGGGGACAACGATCGCGGCAGCAAAGATGGATGCCAACACTTCGAAAATTCAGGCGAGCATTCAAAAGGGGGAAAAGTACCAATGAGGCATGTTGGCTGCGTCCATCGAGGATTCTCCCTCACACAGGTCCTCATCGAGGTTTTCAGGGGACCTCCTTGGGCTTGATGGATCGAGGTTTGTGCTTAATGTGTGAATCACCACAAGCCTCCCCTCATCAAGGCTTTTTGGAAGCTCCCATGGGGCTTAGGAAATTGGTCACCTGGATCGAAGTTCTCCCCTCTTATCCTCGAGGCTTCCTCTTTGGGGAACCCCGTCGCGGTATTTCTTAGGGATCCTTGGAAGCATACACCACCAGGGTTCTGATACGAGGCGCTATAATACCCAGCACACGAGGAATCCGTCCCTCGATCGGGGTTACCTCGATCGAAGGATCCATCTGGATAAGACCTCATCGAGCCTTTTTGGGACTTCCTATATGCTAGATCATCGAGGGTGAAGAAGCGGTCCTTAGAACAGGTCGATCGAGTTTTCCTCGATCGAGTCTTCACACCGTTCCTGCTTGGCAATGTCTATCGAGGATAGGGTGGAAACCCTCAGGAGCATGGTGGTCGAGGGTCTTCCCATCGAGGGTGCCCTCATCGAGGTTTTCATACGGACGCACGGGTTTCGGAGCTTTGTTTTTCTGAGAATGTTCCGCTCGACATCCAAACGTCCAAAGTTTCCCGTTCCACGTCGAGCGTGGGGCTAATTGTTCCGGGCCTGCCCAGGAGGTCAAACCCGTATTAGTGGGCCCTAACTCGGATAGGGCTAGGTCCACGTCAGATGTTCTACAACAACTAAGATGACGCCAAGTGTCATCTGACTTGGCATTCTTGGCCAGCCTAGTGCTGCCAGTCTAGAGCTGCCAGCCTGTAGCGGCCGGCCTAGAGCTGCCAGCCTATAGCCGCCAGCCTGTAGCGGCCGGCCTAGAGCTGTCAGCCTATAGCCGCCAGCCTGTAGCGGCCGGCCTAGAGCTGCCAGCCTGTAGCCGCCAGCCCAGAGCTGCCGGCCTGTAGCCGTCGTGGCCTAGAGCTGCCAGCCTGTAGCCGTCGTGGCCTAGAGCTGCCAGCCTGTAGCCGCCAGCCTAGAGCTGCCGGCCTGTAGCCGCCGTGGCCTAGAGCTGTCAGCCCAGGAGGTCAAGCCCATATTGGTAAGCCCGAATCCTAGGCCTAATTCCGTTAGGGCTAGGTATACGCCTGATGCTCTCTGGCCAATAAAGAGCTGCCACATGTCAAGTTTTGACCTGGTCTCCATGGGCTCAGCCCATACGCTAGCCTAACCGGCCTAGTAGGAGCCCAAACCGGGTAATCTACGCCTATATAAGGATCAGTCCTATCACCTTTTCAGGTACACAATTCATAATTCACAATCACATTACTCTGACTCCTTACCTCCGGCATCTGACTTAGGCATCGGAGGGGCGTTCCCGGGTTCCACCCCCTGGGGTAGCAATCTCTGTTCGTTTTGCAAGTTACAGCCTCATCAAGGGAGCGTCCAGAGTACACGTCACACACCAAAGATCGTTGACTATTCAACAGAAGTTCCAGAACAGGAACAATTTTGTATGACATTTTTATCAATAATAAATTGATCTTATTTCAAAAAAATGATATAATATGTCAATATGTCGCCTCAAAGAAGTTTTTTCTAAAAAAAGAAAATAAAATACGATTGGTATTATGATATGGTTCATTATTGGTATTTGGTTCCCATCAAAAAGTACTAATGAATAATGTTACATGGAGCACCTATTTTGTTCTTGATTAATTTGACATAATTGGATAGACAAGAATAATGCACAAGATAGGATGTACAACTATACAAGTGATCTTTCTCCATTGAATTGAACACTTTTTTCATGGTGATTGATTATGACAAATGATTAAATTTGCACTATTCTAGCTCGATGAAATTATCCATACACAAGTGTGTTATGGGCATGTTTGGACGTTTGGTCCATATAAAATAATATTTTTGTAATTTTTTACATTTAAAAAAAAATGTTGTGAAATTAGGATAACAATCAATCAAGTCATTCAATATGTAATTCAAGTCAACCTGAATCAAGGTAAATAATAGAAACTTTAATGTGTACTAATTTAATAGGCGAGAGAAAAATTATTGAGCATTATCACATCCTATTAAATATTTTTAATTTCGTAAGAATTCTTATCAACACACACATACATATATGGTGTTCATCATAATATATATTGGCTTTTCAAGTTAAAAATGATCTAAATTATGCCTTGAAGTAATACTTCCCCCGCCCCAAAAAAGCTGCTCCCCTTTCCTTTTTCATCCGTCCCAAAATAAATGCTCCATTTCTTTTTTTTTTTTGGCATATGGTCTTAATACACACTACTTTTTACCTACTTTTACTTACAACTTTATATTTTTACCTTTACTTTTCACAAAAAGTGGGTCCCAACAAAAATCACACCCTAAATCCTAATAGAGTAGTTTTTTTGGAACGGAGGGAGTACAAAAGTTCAATTCAATGTATAGTAATAAATAAGACCATAACACAAAAATTTAGAGGATAAATTAATAATAATAATAATAATAATAATAATAATAATAATAATTAATCCATTGACGTGATCAAAAAATTATATTAAAAAATAGGAAAATAAAAAAAGGGGAAAAGAAAAGGTTGGTTTGTATTTTTCTTTTAAGTTGACAAGGGAGAAGGAGAAAGGAAGAGAGAGAATGAATCAACCAAAATAAAAATGTGGCATGTGCCTTCATGTGGAATCCTCCTAATGTACCACTAAGTTATTCTGTTAAGTGATAATATACTAGGTAATACCCGTACAATGTACGACTTAATTTTTTTAAGATAATTAATAAGAATAAATATGTTGATAATTCACTATTAAATATTGAATTTGCATGAGTGTAATTGATCTGATATTTATTGAATATTTAAAAGTATAAAATTAAAACATAATATTTTTTTTGAGGGGAGCTAAGACATTATATAAGAATCTTAAATTGTTTTAGTATGAAACTAGTATTTAGGCCCGGGCGTTGCCCCGGGTCACACATTTTTTTATCATCTTCAATATTTTTTTATGATTTGAAAGTAATATAATGAGGGTTGTAAAATACAGAACGAAATTTTGAAAGATAGTACAATATGGAACTTGATACTTTCACTAACGTATTGAAAATTGGTTATCATCATGGCTTCCTCCGTTTCGGTTTCAACACAACAAACGAATATTTTATATTTCACAAAAAATACCCCTTTCATGCGTTTAAAATGAAACAGAGGAAGTATCATCATCATTAATTATTTAATTTAATCGAATGATACACTACGTTTTTGAGTTTGAGACTCAAGTCCAGAAAACAAAGGCAAAAAAAAATTTTAACAATGAAATTTATAATACTTCTTTATGGAATAATTGATAATGAAATTAATATGGATTAGTGGTTAAGTTGTGACTTTTGTACTTAAGGGATTATGGGTTCAAGTATGCTTAGAAGATGCGTTTTAGAAGAAGAGTATAGATTACATGGCATAATTAATAATTGTAACGTTATGTTGTGACGAGTAATTACATAATATTTGAAATGAAAAAAATGCACATCATTTTTCCTTTTGAAGAAAATTTGTGCGAGTCTTTTGAATTTAAAAAATATTTGTAAAATAAAAAAAGTATTGTTATTGGTGTTGTTGTTCTTACTACCATTGTTTTCCTTGATTTAAATATGACAAAAGATATTTCATAATGATGGTAAAACTTGTAACAATAATATTAATATTTTTTTATAGGAACAATAATATGAATAATTAGTATGGATTAGTGATTTAAATTTAACTTTTTTGTCAAATAGTTATCATGGAAGGTAAGTATTATTATTAAAACTTATCCAGCGCCCAGCTTTTGCCTTATTAATAGTAATATTGTCTCTTTTGTTTGTGCCTAGAAAAAATAAGGGATCTAGAAATTTATTAAATTTATTGTTAGATAATAAACTAACATTAAGTGTACTCGAATAATAAAACAATAAGTTTTAAAATAGTGGAATTTGAGATAATAATGAATGTTGGGTGAGTTGGTAAGTGTATATTATTAATGTGTTATAGTCTTGAGTTTGAACCTCACTATGAACATTTTTTAATAATTAAACACCCAAACTAAAATCCTACATGGAAATATTGCATATGTGGCGGAACTCAGGCGAGAGATGATGCTTGTGTGTCGGCTATGCGCCAGCTTATGTGTCGCATAACTGGTGCTTCGCGCACCTTTTAATATATTGTATAGTTTTTTTTTTTTTTTAAATGGTAAGTTGGTTAAAAAAAATAGTTGTATTTTTAAGTAAATTTCAGTAATTGAACCAACTTTAAAAAATGATTTAATTAAGTTTGACTATAAGATTAAAAAAATTACATTTAATATTTAATTTTGAATACGTGTAATAAGAATTATAAATGAAAAAGATGATTTAACAATAAATCAATATGCATGTTTTAATAAAGAGGGATATATAAAGCAACAATCAAAGTTAGTTAAGTTTGTAAGTGTATGTTATCTGGTAGGATAAAGTTGGATTCAACATTTCTCTAACTATATTTCTTAATTACTAAATGATTTGACATAGTTGATGAATTTAACATTATAACATAGATAAATAGGTAACCATAACATATTTTAATTTTTTAAAAAAGTGCACACTTTAAAATCTATTCTTTTCTTCTAAAAAGCGTCTCCCTCCTGTCTTTGCGACAAGTGTCACGACACGTAAGCTCTCATTTCGTTGCCACTTAGACAAAGACACCCTAAGATGCGCCACATGTATTCCTATGTTGCATGCTCTAACCGAATGATGAATTCTAAAAAGGTGAAAAAAAGTGGGGACAAGTCATCTGTACATATGTCAATACTCTACACTCTCACTTATAATCAATATTATTCATTCCTTCCACTGTATACAATGAAATATCAATACTCTTTTTCTAAAACGCGTTGAGCTTTTTCGCAATCTAACATGTGTCAGGATAAGTCATCTTTACATATGTCACCACATGACAGCACATGTCATATTTTGTCATGTGTTGTCATTTTTCATAAAAAAAAATTTTACACAGAAAAAAAAATAAAAAATGCATTTACTCTTTACTAAGATTTGAACTCACCATAATAATTTTTACAAAAAAAAATGCGTTTACTAAGATTTCAACTCACCATCCTTTTAATACCGTAACCCTACCATCTCATCTACACCATTTTATTATTCAAATTGACATATCAAAATGTATAATATCATGTATGAAAAAAAAAACAAGTTTAAATTTTTATTAAAGAACCATCCAATTGAATAAGCGTAAATTCACGATTTTCCATCAATCATATCCACATACCTTCTTTCATCATCAATTCATCAAACCAATATATCTTAAACAAATTTATTGTCAATCTAACATTAGAAAAATTCAGATCTTATAAGATTACATTAAAAAAAATCAGATGAAAAGAATGCACCAATAAAGGAGTTTAATTTTTAATTTTGCAAAATAAGAATATTTAAATTAAAAATTCATTCAGTGACCCGAGACATCGTTCGGGACAAAATCTAGTTACTTCCTCCATAATAAAATAAATGTTACACTAATAATATTTCACTTACGTTTATTATCAAAGTATAACATTTATTTTGTTATGGAAGAAGTTAAAAAATGATAAGATTCAATAACTTATTGATGAAAAATAATGATATCCTCTTTTATTTGTGTATCACAAAACCTTAATAAAATTTATATTTCGTATAGATTAGTGTGTCAAATCTAACACTTTTGTCAAAGGCCGTACAACATATAATTGTTTTTAAGGGAGCCTTAACAATGAAACAATATTCTTAAAAAGAGTGATTATTGGAAAAATAATTAGAGTTGGTTGAGGTGGTAATTGTGTATGGATTTGATAGCTAAGTGCTGAGTTCAAATCTAAATGGAAATAAAATTTTAAATCAAACATTTATTAAATTGATTGTTTTTGTTTGGTTTCCCAAATTTATTTATCACATATTTGACTTTTTGACTAATAATTAGAGTAGTGCTATTTTTTAGGTTTTGATATACTACTGCGTACGATCCTAAAATTCGTTAATAACATAGCTTGACAATAAAATCAGTAATTAATTAGGATTTGATTGCTAATTAATTACTGATTTTATTGTCAAGCTAGGTTTGCTTAAAAAAAAAACAGTAATTCCTCACATAATTATAGTAAATTAGGTCTAAAAAAACAAGGCATAAGAAACTGGAGCTGTTGTAGTATATGGTTTGCTTAAACAACAATTTTGTATAGGTCCTCAATTTGAATGATTAATTAATCATATTATTATCTCATTTTGAGCCCTTAAGAACTCATATTCAGCCCCTTTTATTTAAAAATTCCTTTTAGAGCCAAACTAATGGCTTAACCTGTTTCAAAAGAGGCTTGGTTAACCCATTCAACACCTCTACAGTTAAAGAAATAATAACATATACCTTTGTTTAATTTCCTCATTTATATTTTTAGCTTTTATTAAGTTAAATGATAGTGCATTTGATGTTCAATTTTCTGTTTTTAAAAGGCTATTTATATAATAGTGCTCAATATATACTAGTACAAGGCTTTTTGGGAAGGAGCCCAAAAACAAAGTTGTGCGGGTTAAAAGCCGAAAGTGGACAATATTGTACTAGTATGTGTATGAGCTTGGTTCGACGGCCCAAGGTTTTTTTTCTATACTTCATATTTAATTTCCTTTTTAGTTAGCCATCTGGCTATATGACCCGAAATCTCAGATATTCAGTTCAATTCAATTCAGTTCAGTTCAATTCAGTTCAGTTGTATTCAGCTAAAGTAAACAAGCCATAATGGATAAAATATAGCCATTACATGCAAGTATTATTTATTATTCTCCAATACAGTGTCACAGAACTACAGAAGCATGAATGCAATTCACAAATAACCCAAATTAGGGTTCATAATATATTTATACATCCCCATATTTTAAACCAACACCCAGAAAATCTAACCATCACTCACTTAGATATCATATAATGTATTTCTGAAACCAGGCCAACATATCCTGGTGAGATTCCTCGGCGGACTTCACAGCTGCAGCATCTTCGAGGTCATATCGGACTGACCAACCATGGGCAACTCCAGGGAATATCTTAACCATTGAATCCACCTATAATATATAACCAAGTAACATCACATTTTTGTAGGGCATAAAGTCAATAACATAGCTCTTCATGAGAAAAAGAGTTTTGCATTGCAAGAGATTGAACAAGGGTGCAGCCGAAAGGCTCGTCTTCTTTACTAATTCGAGGTCGTGGATCAACTTTTTGAGGGTGATTGGGCCTGGGCCCAAGCCCAGAGGCTAATGTCATCAGCCCATTTAATCAATAGCCCTCCTACCACATCAACCCCAACTCCCCCAAGATGATATTTGGTTTCGTTTGGACCTAAATAGCGCAAACCATAACTAGTATTGCCTAGTAGCCTACAACTTGGCTACTTTATAATTCTATACTACTCCCACAATCCCTCTCTACTGTTGCTATATTTTTCTTTTTGGGACGTCTTTAAAAGTTAGCAGCATTTCTTTTTTATAGAATTTGGGTCCATTTTTTATGTGAGGCTAAGTATACTCTTTTCTTAATTACAAACACAATTGAGAGTGCATTGCAACTCTGCAAATGAATGTGGTTCTTCTCGGAGGTAAGGCCAACGGGGTGGCATCTGAAACAAGGAAACTAGCTTCACACTTGTGACCATCGTCATGCATTAATGTTCATAGAATAAACAAGGAGAATTTGATACCAAAAAATATGCTAAAATTATTCTTCAATAGCGATACGGCCATACCCACCTCCCCCTTTGGTTTCTACAATTCATACCATGCGGTTTGAGGTTTGAATTTTAATTTTGAATTTTTAAAAAACAAAAACATGGTATGGGTTAAACTCATTTCAAACCCATACCTCATACCATAATTTCCTATGCCAAATACCCCCTAACATTTTTCACAAGATTTTCTTCTACCTTTGAATTAAAGTAGAACCATTACATCGAGCGCAAGTATGCCTCAAGACCTCAATGTGTTAACACACTACATCGACAATTTTGAATATGTTTATATGTCCATGAGCATGAATCTATGGCGACCATGGACCACATATGTGGTAAAATGCAACTTTAAAATTTTGATTAATTAATGCATGCAATATTGATTGTTCTTTGTAACCATGGATCACAGAAACAACATCACAAAAAAGTCCAGAAAAGTTTAACAGTCTTTGTACCTCAGGCTTAGCATTCAAGGCCTCCTCAAACTGCTTCAAAAGCTCAGGTGGAGATAAGTGATCGTTCTCAGCCCCTAGAACAGCAAGTGGCACCTTCACACCTGTGACATTGTAATTTAAAAAACGCCAACTAAATTCCAAACTCCAAATAAAACCAAGCTCGAGATGAAAATTTAGAATTCATTCCGTGAAATAAGACTCTAGGGTAAAAATAAAACTCATCACGGGCAGCTTTATGTAAAGAAAGACAAAGGACAAACCAATCCTTATGTTTTATATACACCATCTCCCAATCACCGAAAATCCTTATAATAAAAACTTTGTTTCAGTTATTGGTCCATATCTAAAACACACACAAGTGCTCCTCCGGTATGCACACATACACACACACACAAAAACAAAAATGCACCGAACCCGCATACCACACGCATGTGCGTGAGCACACACACAATATAATTGAGAAGAGGGCTTCTTGAGAGAAGGATGAATACTAATACAGCCGTTTTTCCAAATCAAGGGATGCATTCATAACAATTGCCCACTAATGAAGGGTACAAACTGCTGGTAATACAAAACACCAAATTACGTAAACACCATGGACTATTTATCAAGGAAAGAATTATAATGGACAGAGGGAAACTTTCCCGCACCCAGCCCCCATAACCAAAGCATTTGCTTGCACAAGCAATAAAGCATGCTTTTGTAAGATAGTACACATCTTACAGTATGAATTAGATACAATGCCAAGTTAAGAAATAAACTTATAATTCTACTTAAATAGAAAAAAATAAGACAGACAAAAAGCATAACAGGATAAAGATTGCCATGTGAAAAATTTAACCATACCTTTAACATCATCCACCGTAACAAAGGAAGGATGTAAGAAAACTCCTGCTTGTATATATTCATCACTTTGTGCCAGTTGCACAACCACTTTGGCTGAGTTGAGTCAATGATAAAAATAGAGTAAAAAAACGAAAAGGCAAATGAGTAAGAAAATGATTACCAAAAACAATAAAACGATTACCAGAAACAAATGAGTAAGAAAATGCAGTGTACACAAACGTTTAGCACACCTAGTTACAAACAATGGGTAGATGTATGAATATATATATATATATATATATATGTATATTTTTTTTTTTTTTCCCAAAAGGAAACAAAAAGAAGGATCCGTACCTCCCCAACAAAAGCCAGCTGCTCCTATCTTAGATATACCTTTCTGCTTCAAAGATTCAATTACTGGCTTTGCCTCTTCGTATCCTTTGTCCTAAAATAAACAAATTGATATGCATATATCTCAAAACCATAAATGGCTATTAAAAATGGCACTTACATAAAATATATGGCTACACAACTAGTTTGGGGCCTCTGGAAAATTTGCTACTTTTTCTACTAGAATACAATAATTGTATTCGATTGGATTTCTCACAAAACCTCTCCATGTATTGTATTTTTGGCCGAGTTTCAAAATGATCCAACTATTACAAGGATGTTCTAGTAAAATCAAGTCATGTCCTTAATTTTGGAGCTGAAATAAGGTGATTTATTTTATTTTTTTTGCTGAAAAATGGAGCATAGATGCATAACACAAGAAAGAACATGGATAGCTCTCTAAAAATGCTATCTCGAGTACAATAGGTTCAAGAAGTGATGAGATAATAACTAAAATATATAATTTTTTTACTTTTAAGTTTTTTTACTTTATATATTTGAGTAAACAATTAAGAAAAAAAGAGCATCAGATGAGAGTCTTTCCATTACATGATCATTAACTAGATATCTCAGTAGATGAATAAATTATAAGAAAGCACATCGTAAACTCTCAAAGAATACCAAAGTCCTAAGCTGAACATGCTCTGTTGGTACTCTCAGTCACTTTGATCAGCACAAACTACAAATACAAAACTTACTGGTCCATGGTCTTTTAACCAAGTTTGTATTGGTCTCTCAATGTTCTGAGCGTTGTAGGGATCCCCATGGAAGAAATCAGGGACAACAACATAAAAACCAGCAGCAGCAACTTTGTCTGCAAGCTTCCTGAAGGAATATGCCAGTGTTCAATGATACAAACAGCATTAACTAAGAAGTAAGAATTACATCAGTTACACCAATATGATGCAGTGGGAGAGAGAAACTCTCTCTTTCTCTAAAAAAATGGTTTAAATGAAGTGAGCAACCACCCCAGGATCACTTAGATACAAGATAGCAGCACAAGTAAAGGAAGTATATTTTTACTCCACAATACATGTTTGAAACACATATTTCGCACTGATTTTAAATTGAATACGCAATCCATAGCCACCTTTACCAAACACTTTAAATGTACAAATAAACTTTGAAAAAAGTGAATTTTTTTTTGAATTTTTTTTTTTTAAAAAAAAAAAAACAAAGACTGATGTATTATGTATATAAATAGAGGGGTTTAATATGAAATATGGGGGATTATTTTTCCAGTGACCCTAAGGCTCTAAAGTAAAGCAATAATGCTTTATGTGACTTGGAAGTGACTTATGAAATTTGAAGTTTTGCAACAGCCTTATCAAAAAGATTACAAGTAATTTTTCCCACCATGATTAACACAATGTTTTACTAATACACGCTAACAATCATAGCAGATGCTAAACTAAATAAATAGTACCCTGTACATGTCTAATTGACAACCCCAATAAGCTATAAGCCAAACAAGAAAGACAGACTTTACATTTTTACTCCACAGAATAATTCATTAACCTCAATCCAACACTTTGAATGAGAAATATTAACAGAGTAATCATCACTTTGTACCAAGCAATAATATTCACTAAGATCAGGAGAAAAAAAATCAGCAACTGTATTTCATGGCCTAAACATCAACTAGCAAAGGCAAATTATGCTTTCCTGAAAACTTCAAAAAGATAATATATCAATTGATTCGATAGACTCGCAGTAATATTTCGTTTTGAAATACCTCAAGTTTGGAGCTTCATATCCTGCAAATCAGGGAAAAAAGAAGAAAGGAATGATTATCAAAATTCTTATTTCCCACAAAATATACACAAAATCAAATGCTTAGTAATTTAGTATGCATTATCAAAAGTTAAACAAATAAATGAAATAAGCTCTTTTTTCTGGACAACTATTATCTGCTGGCTTCCCTGGTTTTTCCGCAATTCTTAAAAATTCGAAGGTAAACCCGTGAGTACCAATAGAATGGTACATACGTGACGTACATTTAGTTTAACTTCATACAAGAATTAATGAACTTTATTAAAATTTCAAAATTAGACCAAATGAACATTCTTCGTCAACTTAATGAACATCCATTCATCATTGGTTACATTTGTAAAGAGAACACCTCCCTCTAGGTGCTGATGGGAGTACCTTGGGGGTATGAATTTCAATTCTTTGGCATTCAGAAATGAAACTACATCTTAATCCTAAGTCAATATTCAAATTCTAACTTCTAAAAACAATGGACAAAAAGCACTTTAGAAGAAGAATTTGTAAAGGTAAATTTTAGTAAAATCAACCACTCTTCTCTTTCCAACAAAAGGAGATAACCTAATTGTCATCAATGCAATCAGTGGTTTTTGGCACCCTTGGGAAATAATATACTAAAATCAATCAATCCCCTTAAAAAAAAAAAAAAAAAAAAAAAAACAATCATCCTTCTACCTAATATTTTAGTTTTTACCAAATAATTTCTCCAAATATATCATCAACAGCTGCAGACTCATAGCCATAATTCAGTGACATGCTCCATATTCGTTATATATAAACCAAAATTAAGAAGAAGAAAAAACCCAGAAAGAATCAAAGAAAAAAGAATACCATAAACATCAGAGAGGAGAAGAACAGCAAGGTTGGAATTAGAGGACCCAGAAATATAAGATTGGAGACCACCAACTTCAGCAACATGTCCAATTCCACTGCTTGGATTCAAAGTTGGGGGATTATCGCAGCATTGTTTACCTGCCATTTCTGAGTTTTCTTCTTCTTCTTCTTTCTGGAGAAAATTCAGACTCACTGAGAATATTCCAGTTTGTGGTATGGTAATGTTATGTAATATATGTGGTGGCTTAGTCACTTTGCCGTACATATTAAGGACACAAAATATATAGCCCAGTTTGGTGATTAGAGTTAATGTTAGAGTTTAAAGTTTGTGGTTAGATAATTATTTTTTGTTCGAGGATTTGACTATTGATTTAAATAATTGTTGTGTATAGGTGTTTGGTAACATTTAGCTGATTGTTTAGAGTTTTGTACTTTTAGAGCATGTAAAATTACATTTATAGACATTTTTTTTCCAAAACAAATTTAAGTTTTAATAATATGTAAAAAATAGTCATTTATTTTTTCTCTCTCCAAAACTCTCTTGAAAAAGCTACTCTACCCAGCTTTTTCAGAAGAGTGTTTTTTGTACAAAACCCTCTTTAATCCTCTCTCTCACCAAACACCCTAAATAGAGTTTTTATTAGTCAAAACTCAAAACTCTCTTCAAAACTCTAAACTCTCTTTAAAACTCTTCCCACCAAACACCCTCATAAGAGAAACTATCTAATATCCGTGATATACATGACTTAATTTTTTTTTTAAATTGTCAACAATTACCACTAATGTTTACCTTTTTTGATACAATTACCGTCTAGTTTTTTTTTTTTTTTGGAAAACACACAAAAATAATTTTGAAAAAAAAAAATCGGACTGAAATTTCAGATATTTGGATTTTGTCAGATCTGATTCGGGTAGGAATTTGTACTATCAGAATTTTTAAGAAATCCAACATTTCGGATCGGATCCAAATGAACAACTCTAAACAAAATCGCCATACACTCGCGCTCCACTATCGTAACCTAATCCGACCCCACAACCAAAAAAATCACCCACCTTACTCCCTAACCTACACCGTCCCTCACCGACAAGCCTCCTTGGGAGGGGAGGGGCGGTGAGTGGATGAGAGAGGGATGGCTGGGTAGTGGGTTGGTGGAGGTTAAGGTTAGGGTTATGATTGGGTGGTAGACGTTAGTGATAGAGTATGGTGGTAGTGTGATATCTATAATCTATCTATCTATCTATACAATATATTAAAAGGTGCGCGAAGCACCAGTTATGCAACACGTAAGTTGGCACATAGCCGACACATAAGCATCATCTCGCCTGAGTTCCACCACATATGCAATATTTCCATGTAGGGTTTTAGTTTGGGTGTTTAATTATTAAAAAAAATGTTCATAGTGAGGTTCAAACTCAAGACTATAACACATTAATAATATACACTTACCAACTCACACAACATTCATTATTATCTCAAATTCCACTATTTTAAAACTTATTGTTTTATTATTCGAGTACACTTAATGTTAGTTTATTATCTAACAATAAATTTAATAAATTTCTAGATCCCTTATTTTTTTAGGCGCAAACAAAAAAGACAATATTACTATTAATAAGGCAAAAGTTGGGCGTTGGATAAGATTTAATAATAATACTTACCTTCCATGATAACTATTTGACAAAAAAGTTAAATTTAAATCACTAATCCATACTAATTATTCATATTATTGTTCCTATAAAAAAAATATTAATATTATTGTTACAAGTTTTACCATCATTATGAAATATCTTTTGTCATATTTAAACTAGCCTTGCATGCATGATTTGCGTGCCATGATTTTTCAATGTATCTACTTGCTATATTCTAGTGGCTATCAAATTTCTACAATAATCGAAATGTAAAATTTTTATGTGACAAACTATATCAATATGGATATCAACTTATAAAGAATTCAAAAATATAAATTTGGATATTTTTATTTTATTTTTACGAAATTTATATTTTGTAATATTTTCATTTTAAAAATTTCAAAAATTGAAATAACTTTCCATAATAGTTAGAAGTGATGCAAATTGATTTTTTGGAAATTTTGAGGGGGTAATACAGATTTTTCTAGGGGGGACACCATGGCTCCCCCCTTGACTTATATAATAGAGATCAAGGGAAACAATGGTAGTAAGAACAACAACACCAATAACAATAGTTTTTTTTATTTTACAAATATTTTTGAAATTCAAAAGACTCACACAAATTTTCTTCAAAAGGAAAAATGATATGCATTTTTTTCATTTCAAATATTATGTAATTACTCGCCACATCATAACGTTACAATTATTAATTATACCATGTAATCTATACTCTTCTTCTAAAACACATCTTCTAAGCATACTTGAACCCATAATCCCTTAAGTACAAAAGCCTTAAGTACAAAAGTCACAACTTAACCACTAATCCATATTCATTTCATTATCAATTATTCTATAAAGAAGTATTATAAATTTCATTCAACTAAAAATTTTTGTTGCCTTTGTTTTCTGGACTTGAGTCTCAAAATAAAAAATGTAATATATCATTCGATCAAATTAATGATGATGATACTTCCTCTGTTTCATTTTAAACGCATGAAAGGGGTATTTTTTGTGAAATATAAAATATTCGTTTGTTGTGCTGAAAACGAAACGAAGGAAGCCATGATGATGATGATAACCAATTTTCAATACGTTATTGAAAGTATCAAGTTCCATATTGTACTATCTTTCAAAATTTCATTTGGCCTCATTATACTATATTACTTTCAAATCATAAAAATATTGAAGATGATGAAAAAATGTATGACCCGGGGCAACGCCCGGGCCTAAATACTAGTAACAACTATTAAAAGGTGCGCAAAGCACCCTGAATGCGACACATAGGATGACACACAAGCATCAACTTTCACCATTGCTGCGACACGTGGGATTGCGCAATTGCGTTAAGATTCGAACTCAACACTTAGCTATCAAATCCATACACAATTACCACCTCAACCAACTCTAATTATTGGTTCAATAATCACTCTTTTTAAGAATATTGTTCTATTGTTAAGGCTCCCTTAAAAACAATTATATGTTGCACGATCTTTGACAAAAGTGTTAGATTTGACACACTAATCTATACGAAATATAAATTTTATTAAGGTTTTGTGATACACAAATAAAAGAGGATATCATTATTTTTCATCAATAAGTTATTGAATCTTATAATTTTTTAACTTCTTCCATAACAAAATAAATGTTATACTTTGATAATAAACGTAAGTGGGTATTATTATAGTGTAACATTTATTTTATTATGGAGGAAGTAACTAGATTTTGTCCCGGGCGATGTCCTGGGTCACTGAATGAATTTTAAATTTAAACATTTTTATTTTGCAAAATTAAAAATCAAACTCCTTTATTTGTGCATTCTTTTCATCTGTTTTTTTAATGTAATCTTATAAGATCTGAATTTTTCTAATCTTAGATTGACAATAAATTTGTTTAAGATATATTGGTTTGATGAATTGATGATGAAAGAAGGTATGTGGATATGATTGATGGAAAATCGTGAATTTACACTTATTCGATTGGAAGATTCTTTAATAAAAATTTAAACTTGTTTTTTTTATACATGATATTATACATTTTGATATGTCAATTTGAATAATAAAATAGTGTAGATGAGATGGTAGAGTTATGGTATTATAGGGATGGTGAGTTCAAATCTTAGTAAACACATTTTTTTGTAAAAATTATTATGGTGAGTTCAAATCTTAGTAAATAGGAAATGCATTTTTATATTTTTTTTTTGTAAAAATTATTTTTATGAAAAATGGTGACACATGACAAAATATGACATGTGCTGTCATGTGGTGACATATGTAAAGATGACTTGTCCCGACACATGTTAGATTGCGAAAAAGCTCAACACGTTTTAGAAAAAGAGTATTGGTATTTGATTGTGTATAGTGGAGGGGATGAATAATATTGATAATAAGTGAGAGTGTAGAGTAATGGTTGTGTAGCTTTAGTTATTTCTCATGGTCACGGGTTCGAACCTTCTATAACTTTTTTCAACTTTATCCTACCAGATAACATACACTTACAAAGTTAACTAACTTTGATTGTTGTTTTATATATCCCTCTTTATTAAAACATATTGATTTATTGTTAAATCATCTTTTTCATTTATAATTCTTATTACACGTATTCAAAATTAAATATTAAAAGTAAGTTTTTAAATCTCATAGTCAAACTTAATTAAATCATTTTTTAAAGTTGGGTCAATTACTGAAATTTACTTAAAAATATAACTCTTTTTTTTTAACCAACTTACAATTTTTTTTTTTTAAAAAATTAAATTTCTTAATTAGTGTATTAACTTTTAAAACTTTCTTCACAAATATTATTAGGATATTTCTGTATTGTTTTATGTTTCAAAAAATGCATAACTATTTTTATAACCACAATTTCATTATATTGTTTTCTATAAATCACACACATGTATATATATATATATATAAACGATGGAATCCAATAGACATAATAGAACCGTATGACCCCGGGCTACAATACTAGTTAAGGAATTGAAAAGGGAATGAAATAGATAGGGGAAGGAGGGTTTGGAGGCAGAGAAATTTGGGAGAATATGGAAGAGAAAGAGAATGGGAAAAAATGTCTAACAAACAATAGAAAAGAAGGATGGTTGATTTCTTTTTTGATGAAAACCCCGAACCAAACAGCCCCTTAATCTATCTTTGATATTAGATTGAATCTTTGATTGTCCTTCCTTTTTTTAGAATAAAAAAGAAGCCACCATAAAGAAATAAATTTTAGTGCCATGCTAGGCAGGCATGGTATGAGGAAATGCATATGAGAATCACGAGAGAATGAAGGAAATGGTGACAAATTGACAATTACTCGTATGTGTTTTGGGGTAATGGGCCCATTCATTCCAAAGGCTTCTTAGCCCATAACAGTTAACAGGGAAGCTGCCCGACGACCAGACAATCGCGAAGGCAGTAAAAAGAGACTCACACTGGTACATCATCTATCAGGGGGCAATTGTACAAGAGGTTTGACTTATACCCTCTATTGTGCTGCACCTCCGAAAGCGAGAAACTCCCAGCACGATGATGAAGCCCCCACCCATCTTTTATGTCTATCTGCAACATTTTTAAATTAGGCTGTAACACAATAATTGCAACAATTCATATCTTTCTAAATTTGCTAAAATTTTATATCTAATCTAAATTGACAAACATGTCAACAACTTTAAAACTTATACCCTCTTAAATCTTGCACATTCCTCAAAAGTAGGGGCGTTCATAACCGGGTACCCGAATTGTCGGGCAGTAAATTGGGTCGCTGATGACGACCCGGAAAAATTGGGTACCCGAATTATTCGGGTCGAGTCCCAGGGTACCCGGCTTGGTGTTGGTCAGACTAAAGTGGATCAACACGCTAACACTGTGCTCAACAGACAACCGAAACACCTTTGCTTAAGTCTTCTGTAATAACCCGAATTTTTAGGCGTAAAATTTATTTATTTATATTACGTTTTGAGAAATATTCATATATATATGTAAATAAATTAGTTTTGTAACATATATATACGTATATATAAATATATACATAATATGTTTGGTTTTATTTTATTATCAAAAATATTTCAATTAGGTTTTAAATAAAAACATTCTTATTTCATCATCGGGAAAATTTTAATTCAGTTTATTTTTAAAGGAAGAGGGCCGATTGTTTTAAAATAAATAAATGAGATTTTTAAGTGGTTGCAGGTAGGTGTGTGCATAAATCGGTCCGGACCGGAATTTAGACCGGTCCAAACCGGTCCGGTACCCGGTCCATGAAAATTGTGATTCCGGTCCACCGGTCCGGTCCAAACCCGGTAAATTCCGGTCCGGACCGGTTTTATTTAAATTCCGGTCCGGTCCGGTCCAAACCGGTCTAAACCCGGATCGGTTAGAGAAAAAAGTTTTTTTTTTTTTTTTAAAAAAAAAACTAACCGGTCCGGTCCCGGTCCACAAAAAATGTGGATTCCGGTCCAACTGTCCCGGTCCGGTTCTGGACCGGTGCACACCACTAGTTGCAGGCCCATAGGGAAAATACAACAACTCTTTTATATAGCCCTAAAGTTCATTTAAACCCTAAAAGCTGCCAAAAGGGGAAAAAACACACACACACTCAAAGTTTCACTCTCTCCTCCCTATCACTCGACTCAGCAAGAAAAAAAAAATTCGAACACCAGCTACAGCCCAGCCAGACCAGCCGAGCCGTCGCCGGTCTGCCGGGGAGCCACCGCCAGCCTGCTGCAGCCGCCGTGCCATCCATTGTTGCCCTCCTGCTGTTCGAACGGAGACTTTAAATTCAGGGAATTCAGTTAAGTGTGGCTAGTAGAGTATACAACACCAGGTACGTATGTACTCAATAAAGTGTCTGCATGTAGTGGCATGTCTAGGGCGTGATTTGAACTGTGATGATTGGTTGTAAGTTATATCTGTGATTGTGGAAAAGGGAAAATATATATGTTTTTACAGCATGTTATCCTGAATTGCTTATTTTATCACAATTAACTGTGGCCAGGTGCCATTAATATTATTTTACCACCATTGTGTGGGCCAGGGGCATTAAAGGACTTAGTAATTATGTGATCGCTAAATGAAAATATAAATAAACATGCAATGGTGTGATTTCAAGTGTGATGGTTTGTGTTGTAGGTTTTAGGGAAAATTAAATTAAATCAGTTTCTTCTTAATACTGTAAACCACGTAAAGTGAAAGAGGATTCACACCAAAACTCTTGCAACGTATATACCTTGACTATGAACATATGGGAGGCTATTTAACATCCTACAAGTGGTACAAGACGTTGTACACTTTTTTTTTTTTTTTTTTTTTTTTTTGGGATCCCACCTACCTTACGGTGGATATTCCCACTCGGATCGCAACCGAGTGCATGGCCAGGTGGCAGCCGTGGTAGGTAACTTTCTTTATATTTTATTTTTGGAAACCCGTTCGATGTGAATCCAATCTCTTAATAAAATAAACAGATAATATACATTTCACTATTATTTAATCTCAGCATTACCTTTTTTTGGTCTAATCATGCAGTTCATAGTCCTAGACCAATCATAATAATTTATTTGGTCATTTATTTATTTATTTGTTTAATTCTCGCGCTGTTGTATATATGTCCTCAGCATATGCATTGACATGGGATGGATGTGATTCGAGAGTGATGATTATTGGATTTGAGTTTATCCTAAATTGTTATTTCATTTATGTTATTCATTTTAAATACCAGTTAAAGTTTTTCCGGTGCAAAATTCTGAACAAGCCAAAACGTTTTCACACGTGGCGGTAATGCTTTGGAAATTTCCTTTCAAATCTATTTTTATACCTTGAGTTTTAGAATAGTTACGAATTTAAAAATAGAGAATTTTCAGGGTATTACATCTTCTTTTAATTTCCTTTAAAAAAAAAGTCTTCTCTTAATTAAACACACGTTTCTTCTCTAATTCTCCAATTTCATTTTGTTTTTGGTCTCTTATTTTTTAATTGGTTTCTACTGTATGCACTAATAAGAGGCATTATTAGAAAATATTCAAATATGAAAGGATGGCTAACTGAGCCTTTTTTTTTGAATGACATGGGCACATGACTATTAACTGAGCTGGTAAAATATTTAGCATGCCATTATTTTTTACTCCCAACTTCAAATTAAACCATACCAAATAATTAGTAATCGGCTAATTAGCGGGTACCCGGGTCACTAAAGGGCGGCCCATTACCCGACCCGACATGTTTGTGTATTAAAAAACCCTTCGGGTAGTGTGTGGGTCATTGGGTCAGCCGACCGGTTTTTTTTTAGCACCCTACTTAAAAGTACTTTACACATTATTTTTTCTCTTCCTTACTTTACCCTCAAATTATTGGGTGGATCCGGACGTGTGAACATTTGATACTTTTGTTGTGAACATTTGATACTTTTATTGTGAACATTTGGTACTTTTGTTGTGAACATTTGATAATTTTAATGCTGGTGAACATTTGATAATTTTATTGTTAACATTTAATAGTTTAATGCTGGTGAACATTTGATACATTGTGAACATTTGGTACTTTTGTCCACGTCATTCACCATTGAAGACTTGAAGTGCTGACATCTTACACTGTTTCTCTCTCTCTTATTATTCTTCCCCTGCACATCCTGAATTTCTAAATTCTATTTAACATTTCAAAAAGGGTATTTGAAAGTTTTTTTATCCCTTCGAACTCCAATTAAAAAAAAAACCCCACTTTGAATCTCGCAAAAATAAAAATAAAAATAAAAATGGGTTCTTCTTTGAATAATGGAGAAGAGGGAGAAAGAAAGGAGGAATTTAGGGGTGAAAACGAAGAAGAAGAAGAGCCAATATTGAAGGAACAATCTGAGAGATTCTGTATGTTCCCTGTTCGTTACAATCAGCTTTGGGAGATGTACAAGAAATCTCAGGCTAGTTTTTGGACTGGTTTGTTTTCACATTTACTCTACTTTCTCTCAATTTTACTCGTTTTTTTGTTATTGTTTTTGCTCTGAATTGTTCTTATGATTTGTCTGCTATGAAGGAAATTTCTTTGGGTGGTTAATTTCAATGTATGATATTCAAATGTGGAGGAATTGTTTAGTTTAATTCTTTTTTTTTTTTTCACTTGCTAGTTATGTTTATGTGTTTTTGTTGTATAACAAGTCTATGTACCATAAATTTTCACTAAAAAACTAATTTTTAAGGATTTTTTTTGTACAAAATTACCCCACTTACACCCCATTTTGCGAGAAAATAACTCATTTACAAAATTTTGCCAAAAAAAACCTTTTTAATACATTTCATTTTTTTTATTAAACTTGAAAATGCCATTTGAAATACAAAGTTTGTATCTCAAATTGATTTATTGGATATCCCTTAATACAATGCCACGTGCAGGCACATGCTTAGTTTTTTTTTTTTTACTGAATCACACACATTTTTAAGTGTTTTCTATTTTCACTTTTACTCATTTTCACTTTTCCTATGTAATTAGAAATAGGAAAATTGTTAAAAAGTGAACACAGATAAAAGTGAAAATACAGATAAAAGTGAAAATACGAAACAGGTAAAAATAGGTGTGGTTTAGTAAAAAAACTAAGCAGGTGCCATGCATATGACATTTTAAGTGATAGAGTTGTAGTGGTCAACAACGAAATGGATAAAAATGTAGTTTTTTCACAAAATTTTGTAAATAAGGTACTCCCTCCGTAACATATTAATGGCAACGATTTGACATTTTTCTTTTCTACTTTATGTCAAATTGTGTACATTAATATATTATGTGGTGTAACTAAGATAGTTTTGGACAAAATGGTGTAACTAAGGTAGTTTTGGACAAAATGGTGTAACTAAGTTAGTTTTGGACAAAATGGGGTAACTAAGTTAGTTTTAACTAAGGTAGTTTTGGACAAAATGGTGTAACTAAGGTAGTTTTGGACCAAATGGTGTAACTATTTGTATTTTTGATTTGGAAAGGGGGAGGGGGATAAAGGGTGCTTATGTAAAGGGTGAGGTTTGATCTCTCGCTGCTTGGGTGGGAGTCAAGAGATGTAGTAGCTTACCACCAAACTGTTACCATTTCCTTGCTATAACTATTTGTATTAAACTTAACTATAGATTTATAGTAAAGTGTTACTCTATCTGTTTCAAAAAGATTTTTATGTTTAGAGTCTTGGTGACAAACGAAGGAAAATGCTAGTGGAGTATAATGTTTTTACGGCCCGTTTGGTTGTTGGTAATAAATTGTCGTAATGGTAATGAATTTATAGTGTAATTTTGTTAAGGAGAAACCTTATAATCTCCATGGAAAACAAAATTTTCATTCCCAAGCTTCAATTTTTCTTCTCATTTTTCATTCCCATCCATTAGGGGAGGGTGGTATTTGAAGGGAATGGATATTTGTAAAGAAAATTAGATAAATTGGAGCTAAGGAAGCACTACCATGGGAATAGATTTTGATTCCCCTTCAAAATTTAATTATAAATTCATTCCCATTACTATAATTTATAACCCGCTACCAAACGGGCCATTAGAGCTTGTTTGGTTGCCATGGGAATTAACTTCCCATGGTAATTTACAATTTACGGGAATTAGTTTCCCTTGTCTATTTCCTAAGAATTAGACGATTGTGTATGGTTTGGATGAAGAAAATCATATTTCCTAGGAAAATTATGTAGGAATTCCTGTACTATGTTAACCAAACAACAAGACAAATATGCATTATTTCCTAGGAATTTTGATTTCCCATGGACATTTGATGCAACCAAACAAGCAATTATTTTATTGGTTAAAACAAAAGTCATATCCTTGAAAAAAGTAAGGTATTTTTATTGTATTTTGTTCATTAAAAAATTTCAAAAGTAATGAATGACCATTTTGTAAAATTTATTAACCATTTAAAATGGACCAACTAAATACATATAAAAGGAAAGATTCTTAATATGACCATCGCTTTGAAAAATCTAAAATGGAATAACAATCTTTTTGAAACTAGGGAGTACGATTTTTTTATAAAAAGTTTTGTCTAACCATGAGACGGTTTGATTGGTTTAGCAAGTCATCTTATTGTCAATTTCTCGTAGTCACACTATCAAGAGTTGATGTGGCATGTTTGATTGGTTTAGCAAGTCATCTTATTGTCAATTTGTACTCAACGTTTTTTATGGCACATTTTATGAAGCTTTATCTATAGCTGTTTGTCTGTGTTGGCTATTTCATGGAGCAGCGGTGTATTATAGACTACAGGCAATAGATGAAATACCCAACATGCTTTTCTTAGATTATTTGTTTTTATAATGTTAACTTATACTTGTTATTGCGCAACAGTTCTCAGTGCAGTCAAATTTGGCCAAGTACGCAGTCATGAAAATATGCAATTTAACAAGTCTTTCTTGTATATAGGTTTTTGGTTGTAGGCTTGTTCTTTTCACCTTAATAATTTATTTCAGGAAATATAAAATAGTTAGTTTAGATGAGTTGATATAAGGGATAACAAACTCAATTACTGCTAAGAGAAGTTCAGATAAGGGAACAGATTGAAACCTTATCATAGATGTATGCACCCTTTTCTTGTTTCTTTTTTTCCCTCTTGTTATACTTTGATTTTTTCCGCTAGTGGCAACTTGTTCTTGTGGATTGGTTTTTTACTTATATGTATATAATATCTTTTGGTATATTACAGCCGAGGAGGTTGATCTCTCCTATGATGTGCAGCAGTGGGACACTCTATCAGATTCAGAGAAACATTTCATTACTCATGTTCTTGCCTTTTTTGCTGCTTCTGATGGGATTGTTCTGGAGAACCTTGCTGGAAGATTTTTGAATGATGTTAAAGTTGCAGAGGTAAATTTCTTTAAAGTTTAAATTATAACCAGCTAGACAAATAAAGAATTAGAATTGATGCGCTACATGGCCCTCAGTTTCTTAATTAGATCTTAAATCTAATATTACTACCATAAGTGCATACTTGTATATGCTCAGCTCTAAATGTTACATCTAATATGTTGTTAAAGTTATGGAATCCGTCTGCCTAAAAAGTTTCAACTGCTTCAAAGTTTTTGTTACATGGGATAAGTTTAGCTCTAAGGCTTTGTTTATTTTAATAGATAACAATTTTAAAGGAAAATGATGGATGGGAGGAAAAAAAGAGGAAAGTAAGGAAATATGGCATAGTGCATACCTTCTTTGAGTGGAGGAAAATATTTTCCTCCCATACAATGTTTGAAAGAGCGCGTTTGAGGCTCGAGTCGCAAAGGGCTGTGCGCTTTATTGGATCTAGGTGAGGCGATTTCAATGAGGTGCACTTAAGGCGCATTGAGGCGCGCCTAGGTGCAAAAAAGCGAACTAAGACGCACAAAAAGTGCACCTCCTTTCTTTCCGATAAATTTTCCCAGTTTTCATAACGCCTCCCTTCTTAAAGGCGCACTGAGGCGCTCCTAAGTCCTAAGGCGTAGCCAAATCCTAATTGCCTAGGTAAGCCTTGAGCCTTTTTATACACTGCTCCCTTAGAAGGATCATTTTCCACCCATAGGGAAACTATTTCATTTCAGAACAAACAAAGGAAAAACGAGAAAATGGTAAATCAGTATGATATGATACTTCAAAAAAGTATGATATGATGCTTTATTTATTGAAGCTGACTTCTCTTTTATTTCAAACTAAACTAGGCTCGAGCTTTCTATGGATTTCAAATTGCCATGGAGAATGTTCATTCTGGTAAATTCTAGACTCTTTGTAGTGTTTATTACAGTGTACATTACATGCATGCTTCATGTGGCTAATTTTTTTATGCTGTTCACAGAAATGTATAGCTTGCTATTAGAGACATTTATTAGGGACTCAAAAGAGAAGACCCATTTGTTCAATGCCATTGAGACAATTCCATGTATAACGAAGAAGGCAGACTGGGCTTTAAGCTGCATTCAGAGGTAGCATTGCATTTTGTTTTTAATCCATGCTAATGCCTAAAAGCATAACTTCTATAAGTGCGTTTTAAAGAGTTTTTGGGGCAATTTCAGCATTATTTTGTTTGTATAGTACCTTTTTTTTCTCATAATTTTCTTGGATAAGACTTCTAACCGAGGGTCCGTTTACTTTGGTGTAAAAAGTTTTCGATGTAAAATGATTTTCCATGAAAAACATTTTACGATGGAAAACTCATTTTCATAGAAATTTTCCAATGTTTACTTAAACGGAAAATACGTTTTACTCCCAAATTTGGGCGAAAATGTTTTCAATAGGGTGTAAAATGAGTTTTCAGCCCAAGTTTTATATTTTAATTTTTCACCCAAAGTAAACGATGTAAAATGGGGAAAAGTATTTTCAGGGAAAACATTTTTCGCTCTAGTAAATGAAGCCTGATGGTCTGAAAATTTCTTGATTTGGAAGCTGAAACTGCTTAGTTTCTTGCTTTGTTATAGTGTGAGAAATAATTAAACTAATGTAGAATCTTCTCTGCATGTGCTTGTTTTGCAGCTCAAATACATTTGCCGAAAGACTCGTTGCATTTGCTTGTGTTGAAGGGATCTTTTTCTCAGGAAGGTGATTATTTTACATGAATTGACACCATTTTGCACAATTCATTATGTGGCTCAAAACTTCAAAGTTTGTTGTTTCATAATTTCAGTTTTTGTGCCATATTCTGGCTTAAAAAGAGGGGATTGATGCCTGGTTTGACATTTTCAAATGAGCTTATTTCAAGGGATGAAGGCCTACACTGTGATTTTGCCTGTCTTCTGTACAGGTTTTATTCTTCTCTCTGTGTGTGTATACATATATTGAAATTTTTATTTCTTGATCCTGACGAGGTTTTATAAATTGCATTTTTGGAGTGTTTGGTAGGACGAAAACCGTTTTCCCTGAAAACCGTTTTCCTCATTTTACATTGTTTGGTTTGGACTGCAAAATAAAATGGAAAAATTGGGCTGAATTTTTTTTTTTTTTTTTTTTTTTGCACCTTGTTGAAAATAATATCTCCCAAATTTTGAAGGAAAACATTTCCATCCCTCCTCAGTCCATGTGCTTGCTTTGTAGGGGTATATATAAACCTTTTTCAAAGTTTACAGGAGTAGTTGATTTTCCATTCAAGAAAACAAAGGAAAATTCTTAAAATGGAAAATAATTTTTAAACAAAGGAAAATTCTTAAAATGGAAAATAATTTTTACTTTCAACCAAACAATGAATGTTCCATGAACTTGATGTTGTGAATCAGATGTATTTATAAGACTCTTAAGACATGATTTATTTACTAAACATAACCACAAAAAGACAAAAATACCCCTACCCACACCTAAAGAAAGTAAACATAGTAGGAGGCTTTACTAAATTCATAACACATAAATTTTCCAATGTAAATTGTTTTTCGGGAAAACCATTTTTACTTTTCAATCAATCAATCAAAGCCTTATTCCCATAAGTGGGGTCGGCTACATGAACCAAAGTGATTATTCTGAGAGGTCGTCCACATAGATTTTTCTCCTCCACCCCATACGGTCGAGAGCCTCATCTCTTGTAAATCCATCTGCTTTTTTACACCCTATTAAACGGAGCCTTGATCCAAAGAAGTCCAAAGTTTGAGCAACGCAACTGATTTTTTTTTTTTAATTTCCTATTTGTCCTCTGCTGAATAATTTCCAGCTTGTTGCATAAGAAACTACAGCTAGAGACAGTTGAAAGGATAGTACATGAAGCTGTTGAAATCGAGATGGAGTTCGTATGTGAAGCACTCCCATGTAATTTAATTGGCATGAATGCTGTGCTTATGAGGCAGTACATAAAATTTGTAGCGGATCGTCTTCTGGTAAGACTAATGTCATATAATATTATACAGTATTTGGTTTCTGGGCACCTGAAGATGCTGATTATTATTTATGTTGCGCATCTTACTCTTTTAGGTTGCTTTAGGGAACCAAGAGAAATACAATGTACAAAACCCTTTCGATTGGATGGAGTTCATATCACTAACGTGAGTATTATTAATTTCTTGTTTAATGACTGATTTTATTGGGAAAATTAAAGTCTCTTAAGCATTAATATGGTAGCTTGATTGTTGAAATCATGTGATGTTCTAGGGCTGTTAGAAACTTAAAATTTTACTTCAGAATTCAAGGATCTAGTTTTTGTTAATTGATCTTCTTCGGTAGATAAGCTCGAGTATGAATGATCCGTTAAATTATAGGGGCTAGGAAATTGGTCTTGATATTTTTGAGAATCGAATTGAATCCGCCCCATGTATGCGAGTCCAAATCTTTTGTCCAACTTTTGGGGTGTTCGGTAGAGAGACTTTTTGGAGGGAAACAATGTTTTGAAGAGCGTTTAGAGTTTTGACCACTCAAAACTTTGAGTTCAAAACTCTAATTTGGGTGTTTAGTGAGACAGTTTTAAAGAGAGTTTTGTACCAAAAGTAATCATCTAACCACAAATTTTAAACTCTATTTTTTAACCTCTAAAGTCTAAACCCTAATCACCAAACGCGGACTTTGTGTGTATAATTTGTGTGACACTTATTCCTAAACTGGAGTAGAAGATTTGGACTCCAACTCCATGTATGCATACAACTATACAAGTGAATGTTCCACTTTGTAACAAGAGATAGATTATGGGTCCATTCTTTTTAACTTATTTTTGCTTATATGGACTTACATTAACTTATCAACTGATTAAAACTTATTTTGTAAGAGGAAGACCTTCTGAACTTATCCAAACTTATAAACCTTATCAGAAATTCTCTAACTTATTTACACTGATTTATGTGTGATTTTTGCATGCATTATCAAATCTTTACCATTTTAGGAAATATATTAAATGTTTGTATGCTTATAGCGTTACCCATAGATATAAGGTGAAAAGAACAAACCGCATAACATTTCCTAGAAATCAAGATTCTTCTCATTTTCTCAAAAGTTCTATAATGTAATTACAATTCGATATAAAGCTATGGACAAGTTATGGTTATTGTAAACCTGCATTGCATATATACGACGTAATATCTTTGTTCTGGAAAAACTTTGCAGGGGTAAGGCAAACTTCTTTGAGAGAAGGGTGGGTGATTATCAGAAGGCGTCTGTCATGTCGAATCTAATCGATGGTAGCAAGAACTACGTCTTCAAGCTGGACGAAGATTTTTAGGCGCTTGCACTAACGTGTTGATTTTGTCTACAACTTTCGCTGATTCTTTTTAGACAGAAAGGTGTACGGACCCAACCAAAGTTCTTACCTCAGGAAATTGGTGGCAACTTTGGTGATACATAGAAAGAGTGATCCAATTTGTGGTTATACTCTTTTTGTTTATATATATAATAGAGGAACACTAGTTATATGTTACTCCCTCTGTTCACTATTATTTGCTCCAAATTCTTTTTGGGTAAATTTTAAGGAAAAATAGTTTTTTTTTTTTTTTTTTTTGTCTTCTAGTGTTTCACATGAGAACTTTTGAGGGTATAAATGTCTTTAATGTCTTTAATGTCTTCTAGTGTATCACAAGCTATGTGCCAATGTAATTATGTATGCATTAAGTTTTGGAATAATATATAGCTATATTTGACAAGCCACTTTATTTGTTAGTGTGCCTTTACTCCTAAGAGAATAGAGTAGTTGTTGAAGTGCTTATACTGATTGAATCTATTGGACATGATCAAACTTTATTTGCCTTAATATTAAGAAACAAACAGACATTTTTAGTCACGGTAACTTGAATTACATTTTCAATAAGGTACCCAATGTGTTATTTTGTACCCACCGAAACGTAATTAATAATCTTTAATTTTAGAACATACTCTAACCCAAAATCAACTACAAGTTGACATCAATGACCCAATATCACCAGGAGTTGGGGTATGGCATGGTGGTAAGTCCTCTCGTCCTATGACCAATGTCACAGGTTCGATTCTTACCCCAGCATTATGCTGACAAATTTTCACCCAATGGCTTTTTCAACAAAACATGCATTAGTTGATATAACTTTGGAGCTTTTAAACACTCTTAAAGTGCTAAAATTGCTAGTAGTTAGGTGAAGGTCCATGCCATTATTTAGGGGGGAAAAGGTGGCAATTAATTAGGTATGCATTTGCTCTCAGTTTTGGTGGGGTAAAGGTAAAATTTTGCTGTCATCCAAAAATGAAAGGAACTACTAAGCTAATATAGGTCATCTTTTATCCTTAATTGTAAAGTTGACCTTTCCCACTTTTGCCCACGGGCCCCACAAACGAGTGACTTATCCGATTTTATTTTATACTCCCTCTATCCACAAATAAATGTTCCATTTTAACCAAAAAACTCTCACAATTTTGGTCAAAATGGAGCACTTATTTGTGGACGGAGGGAGTAGCTAATTAAATTTTTTATTTTTATTTATTAAAGAAAAGTATACAAATACCCTTACACTCGTCCTATCTCAGAAAACAAGTGCAAGGAGGAAGAGGGATACCAAGCCATTACCAACCCTTGATCCCAGGTGGATCATGGGGAAGATGTGATACTCACCAACGAGCTATCACTAGCTTGGTTTATAATTAACTATGTATGCATTGAGGATGGCAATGTGAGGATCGCTTTTCAATGCAATGGCCGGAATATCGTTTCACATATTTTAGGTGTGAGGTTCTATAGCCATTGATGATATATCATCTTTCCCAACACTTAATTTTCAGGTTGGATTTGGTATTTTTCAGATCTGAGTTATTGTCAGGTTTTATCTTTCACATTCAGTTCAGGTTCGAATTGATTCATCTTCGGTCAGATCCAATATAGGTTTGGATTCATCTATTTTGAGTCTGAAGCGGATAATATTAGGTTAATTTAAGTTCTTATATAAATTGTGGATGAATTCGGTATTTATTACTTTTCAAATCGGATGATAACGGTTATACATAACTCCTGATTTGGTAATGTCAATTTTAAGTGAAAATTTTTCATTAATTTTGACTAACATGCTTATAATGCTAATTTTTAACGATTTATCCAATATTATAATGAATGAATTGAAGACTAACATTATTATTGAACACAAATGCACCTAAAATTATGGAACGGAGAAATTACACCAACCTATTGGGTTGACAACCCAATACTAATAGAGTAATAAAATAATATTATTTATATTAAGTGGGACTCTATTATCAATGTTATCAACAACTCTTTATTAGTAGTGGGTAGTCAACCTGGTGGATAGACTAAGTTTTTTCCGCTAACCAATATTAATAGGAATAATATTATTAATTTCATCTTGTGGGTCATGAAGAAAAGGCAATTGATATTGACACTCCTTAAATTGATATTGGCACTCCTCCCCTTGCTATTCATGTGAGAGGGGGAGGAGTGTCAAAATCAATTTTAGGAGTGCCTAAATCATGCCCTGATGAAAAGTGTAATCTCTAACAGAATCATCCACTAGGCTCACCTATATGTCATGCAAATACTTAAAAAACTAAAAGTAGTTTTAAAGTTGGGGCAAATAAATTGAGGGGACAGAGGATGATGGTTAGGGCTTTAGAATTTCAGACATAAGGTTCTGGGTTTGATTTTCACCGCACGCATTTGCGAGGATTCTTTATTATCCCCCTTACAAATGCGTGTGTTGGCTAAAATTAGGCCAGGTGACCTGCAGTAGGGCCCGATTCCAAGGCCTAGTATCCCACACATTATCCTATAAAAAAAATAAAAAAATAAATTGAGGGGATAAGTAAGTTACAACTTTAATTTTCTGCTCACCAAACTAAAAGAAAAAAAAATAATATATCATCACAATTACATAACCACACAAATCACAAATAGGTGCTGTGCTGTGTTGTGATGGGGATAACCCACTGCATGTCATTTTCCCCACCTACCCCTAACCACTAGTATTGGTACTTGACTAACTTGAGAGTAAGTTGGCAATAACCTCATCAAATTCATAATATAACCCACTTTCACTTTGGTTGTTACTTTGTTAAAATAATTTATTTATTTTTTCCAATCCAAATTAAATAATACTTAAACAGTAAACCATACCGCACCAAATCGATCAATGATTCAAAGGTTGTGATATTTTCAGTTTTTTGATTTTTTTTCAAAAAAATTATTTTCCCCGCTCCATATTAATTGCAACAGTTTGACAAAAAAAACTCTCACATATTTGATCAAAGTGTTACTGTCATTATGAAGCGGAGGAGGTAAGATTGTACTTTTTTAGTTGGATGTAGTTTTGTCACTTTAATCATACCAAATTGGACCTTGGACAAGTGGACAACTCTTCATAAAATCATAAAAGTATTATCAACATCTATGTTTTCATATTTTGCCTGGTTTGTTATCTATATCTCTAATGTGAAACATCTTCAATCTAAGATACTCTACATGAATAAGAGGGAAACAAATTTTTGGAGCACATTGAGTTGTACTTCCTCCGTAACATATTAATTGGAATGATTTGACATTTTATTTTCTCTCAACTTTACGTTAAATCGTTGCAATTATGTTACGGAGGGAGTATTAGTTACACTTAAGCACTTGGTCAACACATGAAACATATTAGACTTATGGCTCGTTTACATTAGCTGAATAGAGATGAACTGAACTGAACTTAATAGAGATGAACTGAACTGAATAGAAGTGTATTAATAATTGAACTGAACTGAATATAATCTGAAGTAAACAAGCCCTAAATATATGTTATAAAAGGAAGTAGCTTAGAAAGACCAAAATGATGTTTCAAAAACGTTGTTTTCGTTTAGAATCTTTCTATTTTAGTTTCATATAATATAATACTATCATAATTTTTTCATTATGACTTAAATTATCCAAACTTGATAATATTTTTCACCTTTACTTATATCAAATTCAATGCATACATTAATGAAGTTGTACTAAAAGTCTTCAATTCATTCAAACCTATTTTCTTTCACCTATTAATGTTAGTTATTCATATTACTTCTCATCCAATCTATAAAGTTAGTAAGAGAAAAAGGTAATATTATACTTCATAAGTTCATTTAATAATGTCTTAAACCTCACAAAGTTACTAATTGAGAAAAACATTCAGAAACCGATGAAGTAAGGGTGCGTTTGATTCGTCTGAAATTTTCTGATCTGATCTGATCTTTGGTGAAATTTAATTGTGCATTATTGTAAATGTAAACTATTATTAATATTGTTTAAAATAGAAATAAAAAGAAAAAAAAAAAAAAATTGAAAAAAATTATAAAATTTAAAATTTAAAAAATTAAAATTAAAAATAAAAATAAAATAAAAATAAGCACTTAATTGGTATTTTCTGATCTGATCTGATTTGAATTTTTCTGATCTGGTATGATCTGATCTAAATTTTCTGAAAATAATAAGTTGAATCAAACACACAATAAGTTAGGAAAATAATTAAAGGCACAAATAAAATTGATATGAGCTCTTATTTTTTGCACTCTTTTGGACAAAAACAAGCTTTATTTTTAAATTAGTATGGGGCAAAGTGTTGGTGATGAGGGTACACCCCAATTAAATTTTTAATTAGGGTTCCAAAAATTGTTTGGACGCCATGGATCAACAACCACCTCCAGCATTTTATGGTACTATAGATATAGATTTTGTTGCTTGATGTAACACTAGTCAATAATTGGTTTTCTTTCAGCCATTTTTTTTCTTTCAACAGTGTGGCAAACTGACAAAGTCCTACAATAATTACTCCATCTTCCTTTTTTTATCTGTTCTTAAATAACTGCTTTATTTTTTTTTGTAAATGATCCACATACAACTTTATATTTATACACTTACTACTTAATATACACTATTTTTTATCTACTTTTACTTACAACGTTACACTTTTACTCGTATTTAATTACCACAAAAAGTGGGTCCAACTTAAATTCTACCGACCCCAAACTCTAATGAAACAGTTAAATAGTTAATTCAAGACAGAGGGAGTATAAATACAAAATAAACAATTTTTTTTCACATGGTAAGGTGATCTCCAACCCAGATGGTTTCTCAGAAGCTTAATATCTAGTAGCATTGTCTTGAAAAGATAGGGAGATAAGACGGTTGAGTAGGAACCGACACCCGCACATGAGCTGGGGTGAAGGACTTAGGCTCCGTTTGATTGAATATAAAACATTTTTAATAAAAAATGATTTTTATGGAAAATAATTTGCAATGAAAAAACTAATTGGAAAACAAATTTTTCATTGTTTGATACCAACTACCATGGAAGACGAATGATGGAATACAAAATATAAGGGGTAGTGGAAGCAGTGTACAAGGAATACAAGAAATAAGAATTCAAGAAAATAGCTTTCTTTTCATTTTAAAGGGGCCTGTTTTCCGTACAATATTTTACTAATAAAAAAATAGTTTTATACTCTTTTAAAATCCAAATTAAACAATGTAAAATTAATAAAATGAAGGAAAATAAGATTTAAAAAATTATTCCGGACCCACCTTGATGGTCAAACCCGTATTAGTGGGCCCAAAATCCTAGGCCCAGTTATGATAGGGGTAGGGACACATCAGATATTCTACGATGAATGAGATAGTGCTACGTGTCAGCGAACTTAGTAAAACCTTGACCAGGTTATTGCTACGTGTCATGGGCCAGACCCACGCATCAACCCAACTAACTTGGTGAAACCCTAACCGGGGAACCTAATGCCTATATAAGGATCAGTCCAATCATTCCAAAGGTACGCAATATTAAGCACGCAATTCAGAGCTCACAAACTCACACCACACTGACTCCTTACTCCCGATATCTGACTTAAGCATCGGAGGGGCGTTCCCGGGTTCCACCCCCGGGTTAGCAACCTTTGACTGTTTTGCAGGTCAAAACCCTAGCGAGAAGTGTACGGAGTCCAGATCAAGCACACCCGAGATCGTTGACTATTCAACAGAAGTTCCAGAACAGGAACAGAAATAAATTTAAAATCAAAATTAAACATTGTGCTCCTATGATTCCTCAAATGGAAATCAAACATGGCACTTATAAGTCACCTACTATTCAACTACTCTATACTACTAAGTGCTATCTTAATCATGCTAAACTCTAGTGGATGTACTTGAAGAATCTTCAACCATATATCTTCTTAATCCTAGCACAAAAAGCCAAAAAGGGATGTTTATCATTTTGTAGATAGAATTAAAATTCATTCTAAAGCAAAACTTTAGTTATTTTCCCTTTGATTTGATTTCTAGCATTAAAATTTTCCTATAATTAGCAATTCAATACATTATGAATTGCCTTGACATGTATTATCAATCAAGACACTAGATTAGTGGCCAGAGTCATGACTTGTAACCCCCAAAGAGCATAGAAAGAGAATAAACAAAAGTACCAACTGAATCAATAATAATCCAAGCAACAAAGATGGAGGTTACAAAGCATATGGAGCAAATCAACGTTCACAATGTATGCCAAGTTGCGACCCGTGACCCATGTCGCGGTTGCAGGTCGCGATTAGCTACTTAAACTATAAGAGCTTGTGTATGTGCACTGATCACGACCCACGATGAGTTACAACATTAGCAATATTCAAAATAGTATAACTTCAATTCTTTAATTTGTTACTTGTCGAAATTGAGCATATGACCTATTTTGAAAAGTTCTTGAAATCTAGTTTCTAGTGGAATTAAAATTACATCAATCTGATTAGTATATCAAAGGTCATGATCAAATCGATCGGTTTCTGTTGTAATGTATTCTTCAAGTCTTGTGGGAGTTTGTCCCACACTGAACAATGATGAAAGTATTTATAAGTACAAAATTGCTAAATGATATTAAGTTAAGTTGGGTCCTTGTTTTGTTGGGGCCTTTGTATGTGATTAGGATATGTATATACTAGCCTTCTATGCACGCTTTGCGTGCGATGAACTATATCAGTATGAATGTCTATTTATATAGAATTTTAAAATATGAATTTTGGTATTTTTGTTTTATTTTTTCGAATTTTATATTTTGTACTATTTTCATTTAAAAAAGTTCAAAAATGGTAATGAATTTCCTTAATAATTAGGAGTGATATACATTGAGATTTTAGAAAGTTTTGAGGGGTAGCATGAACTTTTCGCGGGGGACACCATAGCTCCCCCTTGGCTTATTATGTATATATATATATATATATATACATTTATAATCATAGACTTAGCAATCAATTGACACCTTGGCACAAAATCAGATTAGTTTAAATGATACATTTATTTTTATTTAATTAAATTTTTTTTAATTAATTCCTTTCTTTGATTAAATTAATTAACTAATTAATTATTTTGTATTTACTCTTAATCTGATTGAAAGACACTTCTTTTCAATAACAATCCGTTTCATAAACTAACTGTCATTTGGATAAACACATGTATTCATTTGTATCTCTTGGTTAAGGATATACATTAATCATTCTGTGATACATCATTTTCATCGTCTTCCTTTAATTTTCTCCTCTAAAAAATTATTCGTACTATTTTTCATGAAGATGGAATGATTGTTGTATCATTCAATTTGTATAATAGGACTATGCTAGGGTAAATTAGTGGAATATAACCCAACATCATGCAATTAGTAGGTGCCAATAAGATCCTAAAGACAGTAATTAGCTAGTATCACGTCTTATTTGTAGAGGTGAGCAAATTCGGGTACCCAGATTTTTGGGTTTGACCCGGATCCAACCCGGATAATCCGGGTATCTGGATCCGTTTTTTTTTTATATAATTTTCTTATACAACTTTTTTTTTTTTTAAAATAACCTGTTTTTTAATATAAAAAAATGTTTTATTTTTTTATATAAAAAAACTGTTTATTTTTTTATTAAAAAAAAACTGTTTTTTTTTTCCAAATTTTTTATGAAAAACAAATTGTTTTTTTTATAAAAAAAATACTGTTTTTTTTTTTAATTTTAAAAAAGTATTTATTATAATAATAATAAAATTATTTTTAAAATTAAAACCGGGTACCGGGTATCCGGTTTTTAAAAAATCCCGATCCGATTTTCAAAATCGGGTCGGATACCCGCTTTTTCGGGTAAAAAAATCGAGTACCGGGTACGGGTTTTTTTGCCCTGCCCTACTTATTTGTATACAGTTTTTCCATTTTCTGTGTAATGTGTGTGTTGTTTCTTTTTTGTGATTCTTATTTTTAACAGTTTCAAGGTGCATCCAACACTACTAAGCTAAGTGTCAATTCTCTCTAAGCTATTCTCAATTGGACACACATTTCTCATCATCAATTATTCACGGCTACTATTGACATGAAAACCACCTAAAATGGGTATGAAAAGCAACACAATATTTTGCAATGGGTGCAGGTTGTGATATATCATTGTTTGTGCTGCCATTCGCATCGGTTTTAGGTGGTGTTGCCCTTCACACCCATTGCAAAAGGTCGTGTTTTTCTCTTCACCCATTGCAAATGATTGTGTGTTTTTTTTAATTTGCCTCTGCTTTAGGTGGTGCTGTATTCCACACCCACCCTAAAAGCCGTGTTGTTATGACCTATTTTCCCTTTAAAATTTACTAACAAATAATATACATATCTATCTATCTATCTATCTATCTATCTAGATATCTATCTATCTATCTATCTTCTATCTATACTATATACTAAAACAAAAGCCACTATTTTTATGTTTTCCCTCCTAAATTCACTCCTTTCCCTTCCAAAGCTAATTATTTAACTCTTGATATATATTATTTTTTTGGCAATGAACTCTTGATATTATTAGTGATTGGACATAGTAAAAGATTCATATATTTTCATTTAATGTTAACATTGGAAATTTAAGCATGATTAATTAATGAATGAGCATTAACAATAATAATAAAATAAAAAATAAAAAATAAAAAAAACTGTCAAAAATTAGCATTTGTCAATGATAATTTAAAAATTACATTCGAAATAAAAATTCGATAACTTCGGTTTTTGGTCTATATTAGTTAAAAAATCCGAGCGTCGCTCGGGCATTAACTAGTGTAATACTAATACGCTTAAAGCATCTTACTTATAGTCTCTATATAGGCTCCGTTTGGTATGGTGTAAAATCTTTTATATTATTTTCTCTTATTTTCCACTATTTAGCTATAAAACAATTTTCCATCAAGGACATTGATAGGAGGGGTTTTCTTACCAAATAAAAACCCCCGTCGTAGTATGAGTGGGGGTGTCGAACACAGGGAAGGTACGTTGCACTAATCTAGGCATGAGCATCGAACAAGCTAGGTTGGGTGATGGTCGCGAGAGGCGGAGAGAACTAACTAAAACTACACTAAGGAAACAAGAATAAAAGGGACTAGGGTAAGAGATCCACAACTCATACCACCATGAATTATGAATCAATCGAAACTTAGACTTAGGTCGTGGATAAGGGGAGGTCGTTCTATGATCGTACCACTCTTTCGAGCTAGTACGATCATTGGAAAGACATATACAACTCACTTTCGTGCAGCGACACATCTAACGAGTCCTAAGCACAAAATCACGAAGACCGGTAACTTTCCCTTGATCGAAGGCCCAACTTTCGTGGTGCTTCCATCAATCGGGCAAAGGAAGTCATCACCCACGTTCACCTTTCGGTCCTTCGGTGGGGATTCTTCAATGAATCCTATGCTAGCTAGACACAAGACTCAACATTACCGAATCCTAAGGTACCGACAAAATCACAACCAAAAGCCAAGAAACAACTAAACCACAATCACAGAGGAATTGAGAAGTTTCACTCAAACCCTAGAAATTAACTACTCAAAATTAATTAATAAAAACATAATTAAAACTAAAACTAAAAACATAATTGAACCTAAAACTATGAACAAAACAAATTAACAACTAAAACATGAAAAAACATGAACATTACATAAACACCAAAAACTACCAACTAAACAATATAAACAACTAAATCAACAACAAAATCAAGCATAAACAACTAAATTAAAACAACATAAACATGAGAATCTAAAGCATTACTAACAAGAAACAATGAAGAACTAAGTACATAAAGCAAATAAAAGCAAGTGAAGGAAAGCAAATAAAAATACCTTGAAGAGATTGAAGAACAAGAAGAAGAGAAACTAAGAAACTTGCATAAATTGAAGAACTAAAAGTAAATTACAAGGAAATTGAAGAAGAAAGCAACAAAATCTAACCTAAAACCCTAAGTGAGCCTCTAACATCAGTTGCCTAAGAAATGGGAAGAGGGGGGTATTTATACAACCCCAAAAAATGCGAGCAAAACAAAAGAAAAGTAATAAAAAAAAAACGCAGAAAAAGCACTTCAGCGGGCGCTGAGGCGATGACAGCGCCCGCTGAACCCTATATTCCTAGGCTTGCAGGCTGGGAGGAAAATTGGCAGCGGGCGCTGAGTTGGGGTCAGCGGCCGCTGCCAGCTCTTTGTGAAGGTACTGCCTCAATACAGGGGAGGGACATCGGGCTCTGAGTTGAGGTCAGCGGCCGCTGTCTTCTCCTTTGTGCTCAAAAGTGCCTGCAGCTTCATGATCAGCGGCCGCTGGGAATCCATCAGCGGCCGCTGGGAATCCATCAGCGGCCGCTGAAAGGTCATCAAAATGCTACTGCCTTCAGCCTAAAAATGCTCATGCCCAAAACTCATCTCAGCAGACGCTGAGGAATTCTCAGCGCCCGCTGAGGCCTTCTTTTCAACATTGGCAAAAGCTTCACCATTCACCAGGACTCATCCCAGCGGGCGCTGAGGGATTTCCAGCGCCCGCTGAGGCCTTTTCCAGCACCAACATGGCATAGAAGACTTGTGGTTTCCTCGAGGTTCCCGGTTCGCTTCCTCGGGTTCCGAAATCAACTCGGGACCTGCAAAAAGGGAAGAAAACGCAGAAACAAGGCAAAATAGAGGAAATCACATAGAAAAAGGGGAAGGGGACTACAAAAGCAAAACTAAGCTAAAAAGCCTAAAAACGCTAACGAAAGTTAAATAAAATAAGAAAATAAACTAATAAAAACTAAGAAAATAACTACCAAAATACCACTTATCAGACATTAAAGCTCTTATACGACAGAAATTCATTTTTCTTTTAAAATATAGGGAAAAACCATTGGTGCTGTTATAGCCAATTTTTCCGATTTTACATCACAAACACATGAACTCTTTAGTGAATTGTATTTGCACAATATAGAAGGCAAACTCAGGTGAATATCCTACAATTTACTGCACTTTAATTTGTATTATTGTGAGTTGATGCACTTGAGTTGGATCAAAGTAAATGTGCACTTTAAGTATGCAACCAACGCATGCCGCATATTGGTTGCACGCCACATTTAAAAAACAACCTCCTCACTTGACTCCCATTAACAACATTCCAAGCTATATACTATCTTATACAGCATACATACTTTATTTGGCTGTCGTTTTTATATCAGAGATTGTATCGATACTTTTGTTTATATTCACGTGCCGCGTTATCATCTAATTTTAAAATTTACTATTCTCAATTTACGTACCTGTAATCTTTTTGTTCCCGTTTCCAACGCGGTCTAAAGTAGATTCCACACAATGGGGAAAGGACCAACGCCCCCAAAAAACGAGTGCTTATTTCTGCACTCAGTTTTTTATATCCGCACTTCAATCTTCCAGTCAAATAGATAGAGTACGAATATCAATTTTAGGAGTGGGGTTATCATTTGCCAAAAAGGGTTGTTGTGACAAAATTAAAAAAGAGAATCTCACAAAGTGAAAAAAAAAAAAAATAACGGATAGACTTGTGAGTCTATTGTGATTTCTTTTTGCCAAGAGAACTTTTTTTTTTAAGGAGGGAGTTTTTTAGTGCAGTTTGTGTACACACACAAAATTGTTTTAGCATTATGTCGTTTGAAGCTTTCAATTGGAAAAAAAAAGCATGCTAATTGCAGTGAGTGTGTGTGGCCACTCACTGCTTGACACACATCATTTCTAGTCGAATATACCAGTGCAAAATAATCCCTCTCTTGTTTTCAGTATTACTTTAAAATCATTATTTCCTTACATAATTGATATAAAAATAGTTACATCAGACTACGAGTAGTTCTTAAATTTTGATATATGAAAATAGACACCCATATTTTGATATATAACACAGTCTTAATACGTTTGTCGATGAGGCTTGAATCAGCTGGTATCCACCTACCTTGTTCTCCCTAGAGACCAGAATTCGACACCCACTAACCCCCTCCCCCTTCCACCCTTAACCCCCGCTCCGAGTTCCCCTTTGTGGGTCCCCTGGGGCTTCTGTTACTCTACGAACGAAGTCAGCTTGGTTGTCGATTCCCTATAGAGTCCCCTGGAGTTCCTGTTATCCTACGAACAATGTCAACTTGGTTATCGATTCCCTACACCATGGTTGAGCTAAAGTGTCCAAGGAATAATTTATCCAAACTCCTTAGTAAAGTATGCCCTACCCCATCATAGCAATTATCAAACTACCAAATTATCTTTGACTTGGTTTCCAATTCCCCATTTTTGCTCCTCACGCGCAAAATTAAACTGATCCCCAAAAAAACAGACGAACAAACACCCCTTTTTTGCAAAGCAAAATACAAACTTCTTCTTCTCGGGTGGGTCACTGGGTCCCCCATATGCACCATAATCGTATACAAAAACTCAACTTCACTGCACAGTTTCATTCTGTAAACTCAACAATGGCAATAACAACAACAACCCCAACAACAACAACAACAACAACAACAACAACCCCAACAACAACAACAACAGAAAAGGGTTTTTGGGAAAATGTCCTGCACCTTACAAAGAATGCCCAAGAAAAGGGCAGTGATCCATTTTTGTGGGCAATCCAAGTTTCATCCAATTTGAGCTCTGCAAATATTAGTTTGCCTTCTACTGAACTTGCTCATTCTTTAGTCTCCTACATTTGTTGGGATAACAATGTTCCTCTTGCTTGGAAATTCCTTGAAAAAGCCCTTTTTCTTAATATGGTTCCTCCTTTGCTTGTTCTTGCTCTCCTCTCTACAAGGTGGCTCATCTTCATTTTGCTCTTGCATTGTTTTTTGATCTGTTTTTTATGATTTCATCAGAATTTTGCATTTGTTTTTGTCTTTTCAATTTCTGGTTTCATTCATATGAGTAGGAACTTTTATGGGGTCTTTTGCATCTTTTTACTTTTTATTGCAAGTATATACTTTCAATATCAATTTTGGATCAACCTTAGAAAATTCCCTTTTTTCTGTACTTTTTTTTTAAAAATTTATAATTAGATTGGCTATCTTATCTGGCCTCGGATAATCAATGGTGATTTTAATAGATTGGCTGTGCCTGAATTCGTCTCACAATTTTTGGTCTTTAATCTCTAATAGTTAATTCTGCGTTTTTCTTTTATATATATTATGGTTTTTTTTAGCCCTTTCCTTGTGTAAATTATGCTGCAGATTGTGCCCTTATTCACCTTCTTTAAGTTCTTCTTTTTTTGATTGATTTCGAAGGCATGCATCATAGTAATAATCTCAATGCTGAAATATAATATGTTACTGGATTTACAATTGCTGGAGTTTTGGGGTGTTTAAAAACCTGTATTCATGCTGTTGAGCTTTTGAGGATTGAACCAAATGTTGTGCTTAATATTTTCTTTATCCCTTAAGGTTTGCTGCATTTGCTTGTTGAAAATTGTTATAAAAATTTATTATTGGGTTATTTGATAATATCCGTTGTCACGAATTTAACAAGATTCCACATGGTTTATTTTTATTTTTTAAAAATAATTATCAATGGGTTTTATGATCAAAGTTTGTGAACTTCGGTTGCGAAAATGTAAGACCTTGTGAACTTCGTTTTTATGATCAAAGCATTTTTGCAACATAAAGTGATTGAGGAATTATGGAATTCAATAACTTTGAAATAGCATGGCAGGGGGACAGTTAAAATGTAAGACCTTGGAGCCTTATTGAGATCTTGGGATGCAAACTAATAAGTCACTGTTTTTTTGGACTGAATTAATCTGAACTGAAATGAATTAAACCAAATCCTAGACTCATCAGAAACTGAACTGAAGTGAACTGAATTTGTCTGAAATGAAGTGAACTTTAAGAAATTAAGTCGAAAAGAACAGGGCCTAAATATCGTTCTTATGTATTAAGAGTCGGGTGGTTCACTTATGGCATTGCTTAGCACCGGTGGTTGCATCATACACTCTAGCCCACAAAGCAACATCATAAGTGAAAATTTGTTGCTGCGTTGATTGCTCTATATTGACAGTGGCAGACTTGCAGCAATAATTCCAACTGTGGAATATTTTGCATTGCCTTAGAGAATAACTTTATTGACAAAAAAAGGGACCAAAAAGAAAATAGTTTTGCAGTTGGTCAAGTGGTGCCTTCGTGCTTCCCGTGATGTATTGTTGCAAGCTATTAAATCAAAGCTCTTCTATTGGACTTCATATTGATATACTTTGTGTACCAATTATTATCCAGTATTGCATAGCCTTGCTCAAGATGATGTACAAATGTCCTATGGGGTTTTTTTGACCTTGAATATGTCTGTCGTTGGAATTTTGTACTTTCTTGGAAGACACATTTATTTCTAACTGTTGGTTAGATTCCAGTTTACTACCAACTACCGTATAGAGTTGTGGTTGGCATGTCTTCGACTTCATATTCCACCACAACTATTATGGACTTCAATTTGTGCTGATCTATGAGATTCCCTGTAATTGGAGTTTTTATTGTGATTTTACTTTCTCTTCTCTCCACCTTTGCATTTTCTCCATTCAAGTATGTCTAATTTGTCTGAATTACCAATTACCATTAATGAATTTTTTTTGGGTCTACAGGGTCATTCCATGCCGGCATTCTCGGCCCACAGGATATAGGCTTTACATGGAGTTGTTGAAGATACATGCTTTTAAGTTGAAATCTCATATCAGTGCTCCTAATTTTGGGAAGTAAGTTCTAAAATTAAATTTCCTGCATCACTTGTCCACACCTTTATTTGATTCCATGACCTATACTGCTTCCAGCTCTGTTTCATATGGCAATTGTGTGGGAACAAAGCATGCTATGTGCAAATTGAAAATTTTTGGAAGTATGATTGCGTTCTGGTAAGCAAGTTGAGGATGTTACAGGGGATTGTCAAGATTGATTGCACTTAGCTATTAATGGTATTAGTCTATTAGACACCACTATTAAGAAAAGTAATTTTTGTTTATAAGCTTGTACAGTTGGTGGGGGTTGTAAGGTAGAATGAGAAACTAAATTGTTTGTGTACAACATACAAAAGAAGCATTCATTGCATTGAAACGTTTTATTATGATTGGTATTCAAAAAGGACCAATGTTAAATCTCTTCCCTTTTTTTTAAACAATAGGGTGAGCTAATGTATGTTGTTTACATATGATATTGTGTTGTATTGATGGATGAGAATTGAGCTTTCGTTATTATTGAGTTGGAGTTATAGCGGCAGAAGTTAAGATCTTTAGGATTTAGGTTGAGGCGGAGTAGGACTGGTATATGGGGTGCTGCTTTGTTACCTAGAGAGTCAAATTGGTAATGACGTTAGATAGGGAACTGTTACCAACAAGTGAATATTTAAGGTGTCTTATCTCATTTTTTGCTTAGAAATGGCGATATTGACCAAGATGTAGTTCATAGAGTTAAGCGTGGGTGGTTTGGCTTAACCGGAGAGCAAATGGATATAAAAGTGACGATAGTGTAACTTTAAGTTGAAAGGGAAAAAAAATCTAAGATGGTTTTTACTTGTTAGACTAGCTACTTTTGCCTTATTTATGATCATTGTTAACTTTTAGTGTAAATCCTAATTAGAAGATGAGTGTAATAGAGATGTGCATGAGGAGATGGATCACTGAGGGAGAGTTCGAAATGAAAGTAGTATGTAGCACTAGATAAAGGAAGAGGAACATTGTTGATGATGAATAAGGTATGCTCTACTGGGATTGAGGCTTTGACATTATTGTGGCTATTACTTTTCTTGTTTTTATTTTATTTTATGTGCATCTAAGATATGTCATGGTCCCAGCTTCTGATGCTTAGATATACATGAGCTATTACCCTTATTTTAGGCTTGTTAAATGAGCACATATAGCAGTATACACTTAGTTCATTTCCTATTATTGTCCATACTGTTGTGTTTTGCCGAGGATCGGCTTTTTATTTGATAATTGTTACTGGCGAAGATCCTATTATTTGCTTGATCATTGCTTGGGATAATCTTTTTTATCAAAACTAGATAAGGATTTCTTGCTCTTTGTAATTGATCTGTTGTCGTGGTGTTTTGGCTTCCTAGTGTCACAACAACGGGACCCTATGATACATCTGCTTTTTTCTTTTCTTTATTGTAATTTTTTAATAATTATGTTTCTTATGTACAAGTCTGGCTCTCTTACTTTGTGTGGACTGTGATTGATTGTGACAATTGATTTTAAGTTGTCCCTTTTTTTGTTTTAATTTAAGGTTTCAATCTCGTTCTTCTCTTCTTGCAGAATCATGATGTCAATTGAGCATGTCCTTTGTCTTTCTCAGATATTTGGTTCGCAAATAAATGAGCCAGGGATTCTGTTAGTTGAATTTGTTTTTACAACTGTGTGGCAGTTGCTTGATACGTTGCTAGATGATGAGGGGTTGCTGGAGCTTACAGCAGAAAAGAAATCTATATGGGCAATTTATGCTCTAGAGATGGATATAGATCCTTATGATAACTATGACGGGAACAAGTTCGAACTGCTTGACAAATTGAGAAGACTAAATACTGAAATGGCTGTTGAGACTATTAGACATTTTTTTCAAAATGGAGTAACTTCCAGAATGATCTGCTTGGTACGGCGCAACATGTAAGACTTTGATCTTTGTTAAGAAGTCTATATTGTGATCCTAAGAGGCTTAAGAGAAGTCCATTTCTTCCTTTCAACCTCGATACATGGTGTTAGTATTCCCCTGTCTTCCACTCTTTAGCCATCCTAAAATGCTCAAAACAATGCATTGACATGCTTGAAAAGTACAATTGTTGCTTGTAATCATTTACGGAAAGGTAAATAAGAAAATACTACAGAAACTAAAGCTTCTAAGCTCCTATAGTAAGAGCAGTGTGAAAGCCACTGTTTGTAATTTTTTTAAATAGTTATGGCTTAATTATAAACTATAGCCTTTGGTTTTGGGAATGAAAAAATAAACCAATGGACTGCTGGATACAGAAAGCAACTTGGTTTGATTTTCAAATGAGAAATTCACATGATTATTATTATTTTTTTTGGAATTTCCTAAGTTGATTATGTATAATTTTCGTTTTGATGTACCAAACAATCAAACATGTCATAAGGAACCTACGATAACTTGTGCTTATGTCGTGTAGTATTTAATTTTGATAAAACTATGTTATATCTTTGATTTTACTCTGCTTTAGGCCAAAACAATGGGCATCCTTTTCTGAGCGTCTGGAGCTGCTTGCAACAAATTCATCAACATTAAAAAACACAAAAAATATAAGTCCTAAAATGCTTTTCAAGCCTTTTAATGCTTGTAAAGTATTATCATGGGAGTACAAAAAGTCTTTGGAAGATTTTTCTGCTGAATCGGCTTTTGGATCACTGGCTTCTCCTTTTCATTGCCAAGAGACTAGTCACTCAAGTTTGTGGCTTCCTCTAGACGTGGTTCTGGAGGATATCATGGATGGATCTCTAGTTACAGCAGCAAGTGCAGTTGAGATCTTTACTGGTACAGGCAATTCATAGTTTATATTATTGCTAGAAAGTTTTATGTAGTGTATGTTACAATGAGGATGGCGAGTTAATGACCAATATTCAATAGGTTTGGTGAAATCTCTTCAAGCAATTAACAATACTACCTGGCGTGATACCTTTTTAGCCTTGTGGATTGCTGCTCTTCGGTTTGTTCAAAGGGTAAGAACATCAATCTACTTCCCTGTTACCCTCCAAGTCATCTTGCATAATTGTTTTCCTATAAAAACACTGAAATATTTTTTGTGATCCCAATACCTTTAAACAGGCTCACACGGTACAAAATTTTCTTTTTTATAAAAACTTACGGAGTATTATTTTTGCAGAGGGTGGGGGGGGGGTTGAGTTGTGGGTATGGTTAAGTCAAAGAATCTTGGCATTATAATAAGAGTTGTTTTTCCTTTTTCAATTATAACCTTGACCTAAAGCCTAACAAATGAGAAACACATTATAGTTGTTTGTAACCGGTAGTAAATGGTGGTAATGAAAATAAAATTTCAATAGAGTTTATTAAGAAATTCATGAGCCAATGCCCATGAGAATGCTAATACATCCTCAATGATACCTATTTCTCCTTTAATATTAATTACTATTCACACCATTGAAAATGGTGTTATTGGGAAGAAATGGAAATTAAGATAGAAATCATATAGTTGGGGATGGAGTTGCATTTTGATGGATCTTGTCTACATACTTTCTTTGAAAATTAACTTGTTAATTCATTCCAGTACCTATTTCCAAACGAGCCGTCAAAGTACCATTTGGCTTAGAAATCTTCTTATTACAACCTAAATCCAAACATTAGGGAATCTTTGGCTCTATTGAGAATCAATATTTTACTTGTCTATCCTGGTGTATGTTCCATTGTTCCTTTTAGCTATGCTGTCTTAAGCCTCCGTTAAATCTGATCTCTCTGATATTAAGACTCAAGTTATGAGTTGAAATCTCAAGTTGTTTTACTCATTTGGCTATTCAATCTTTTCTTGTTCCCAGAGATCTTTTGTTTATATGCACATTCCACAAAGGGTCTATCTGCTTTCGAATTATATACAGCTAGACGAGTTGTTTGTTGACAAATCCAACTCCTTTATGTAAGAAGAAGCTCTTTTTTGTTCATCCATCAAGAAAAGATTGTTTATTGGCTGAATACTTTCTTCTCACTTATGATTAAATGTGTTTAGATTTCAACCTTTTTCCTTCCCCAAAAGAATAAGATAGCTCAACTATTGGTGCCTAACCTTATATGTGTGCATATATAAATGCATTTATGGTCTTAAATTCTTGATTCATCTCTAATTTCCATAGGAAAGGGATCCAATTGAGGGGCCAGTTCCTCGTCTTGATACTCGGATGTGCGTTTTGTTATCAATCACTACCCTGGTGGTTGCTGATCTTATTGATGAAGTGGAAAATCCACTTGATGAATCTGAAGGTGGCTCCACTAATGAATGGAAAGATAGAGATGATTCCTATGCACGTCGCCAAGATTTGGTTTCCTGCTTGCAGATTCTAGGGGATTTTCAGTCCTTGTTGACCCCACCTCAATCTATGGTTTCTGCTGCAAATCTGGCTGCTGCAAAAGCAACGATGTTTGTTTCAGGCATTGATGTGGCTGGTGGATATTTAGAATGCATTAATGTGAACGATCTACCAATTAACTGTTGTAAGTAATATACAAGGCATTTATAACAGCTTTTCTGAATGCTTCCATCTTAAATAACTTGAAAGCGTATGCACTATGGTTGACCATTATCATATGTAATTGGAAGGTGGAAGTGCCAAATTTCCTGTTTTTGGTGCGTAATTTTGATTGTTTGCTTCTTTAGCTTGAAAAAGGTTCAACAAAATATTTTTGTCCTTATGCTTTGTGTTATATTCATTAAGCATGTAACTTAGCTTGGGTTTCCATTCATCTGTCCAATGTTGTTCAATTTCTTGATTAGTTCATGTGGTTCTGTTGTGTTATGAATGCAGTGTCTCCTTGAGGCCTGACCTCTTTGAAATGACACTTCAGTAGCTAAGTTGTTAGAGTTGTACTTGTCTGGGAGCTGCATATAGGATGGACTTTACTGCTTCATTCTGGAAAAATGAAATGAGGGAAAACAATAGATGAGTTTTTAGCACCCCACTAGTTCTTAATTGCTGCACAGTTTCCTTCTCTGGAAAAGATTAATGTAAAGTTGAAAACAAAAGAATGTGATGTGTACCTGGTCATTTTAGGGCTGGTTGTCAATTTTTTGACCTTGGAGTGGCGTGCTAAGTTATCATCTTTGCTGCTTTTAAGATAGATGGGTAGAGGAAATCTACTTTACAACATCGAGTCAATTCATTAATTCAGACTCAGGAGAGAGAAGGATCAGCATATAAGGCATGTACAATGTAACTTGCATTAAGAGTTTAAGACAACCAAACGAAAGCATATATTAGTGTCAACATCGCTTAGATAATTTATGCACACTTTTTTCTATTGGAACATGTGAAATTTTGGATGGTTTTTGCTGATCTTATTACTAATTTTGACCTATTTATTTCCATTTGCAGCGGGAAATATGCGTCACTTAATAGTTGAAGCTTGCATCGCTAGAAATCTACTTGATACATCAGCATATTATTGGCCAGGGTATATAAATGGTCAAATGAACCAGTTTCCTAGTCGTATTCCTTCTCAAGTGTCTGGTTGGTCATCATTCATGCAAGGAGCTCCTCTTAGACCTGTAATGGTCAATTCCATGGCTGCATTTCCTGCGTCAAGGTATCTCTTAGGCTTTTCTGAAAGGTCTTCCTCTGTTTTAAATTAAATTCTTCTGTGAATTTAATCTATACCAACTTGTATCTGGTTTTGATGTTGTGGATAAAGGAACTGAATTTGATCTCATGCATTTGATGGAAGTTTAGCAGAGCTGGAGAAAATATTTGAGCTTGCTGTGAATGGATCAGAAGATGAGAAGATATCTGCAGCCACAATTCTTTGTGGAGCATCCTTAATTCATGGCTGGAACGTGCAGGTGATCTAAAAGAATCTCGAAATTTGAACTACATCATCTCTTTATGGGTGGAACATGAATTATTGATTCTTGATGCCTTGTCCTTCAGGAACATAGTTTGTATTTCATAACAAGGTTACTATCTCCACCAGTTCCTGCTGATTATGCCAGGGATGAAAGCCATCTTATAGCTTACGCGCCTATGCTTTTTGTACTTTTGGTTGGAATAGCACCAGTGGATTGTGTTCAGATCTTCTCATTGCATGGCTTGGTATGCTTGGCCTTGTATATAATTGTCTGATTGATTTTTGCTCTCTGTCTTGCTCATTGTTCTGTCATCGTTTTTTAGGATATTCCAGATTATTTCTATGTTTTTTTTTTAAGTCACACCATTGAACAAACATGGTTTGATATTATGCATAGTACCATTATATGAATTATTTTGGGTTTAACACATTCAGGAATAATTAGAAAAGGCAAGAAGGTTACAGAAAGGCAACATCATCATTAATATAGTTATAAATAATGTTACACCTATTGCTGTTGCAAATAACTATGGGAGGAAAAGGTAACATAGATAGTAGCAACGTTACGGCAATGAATCAATAGTTCGGCACTAGCAAAGTTGATGATTTTATTTTGTGGCATATTTCTTGCCTTTTGTTTTGACAAACAAAATCAAGAGTATTAGGACAATGAATTTGTATTCTTTGTGCTGGAGCAGAAATAAAGTTCTGCAACCAACCCCCCCGTCCCCGTCCCCCCGTCCCCGTCCCCAAAACGAGTTAGGATCCTCTCCATTTCCTCCTAAGAAATGGAGAGTCCATTTCCTTAATCAACAGTTGTAATGCATCAAGGGAAAAAAGGGGTGGGATTTTTGGAATTTTTATATTTATTGTAAATTAGGTGTCATCATCTAAAGTAGGAAATGGAGAGGATCCTAATTCCCCCAAAACTCTTAGGAGGATAAACTGTATGCCTTATCTGTTATCATCCCTAACAAAGAATTGGTTAGTTACACAATTTATTGCCCCTCTTCTTGGTAGGTCCCTCAACTTGCTGCGTCATTAATGACAATCTGTGAGGTTTTTGGATCTTGTATTCCTAATGCTTCATGGACAGTCAGCGGGGAAGAAATTTCTGCTCATGCTGTTTTTTCGAATGCATTTGCTTTACTTTTGAAGCTTTGGCGGTTTAATCATCCACCTCTTGACTATGGTGTGGGAGATGTGCCTCCAGTAGGGTCTCAACTTACTCCAGAGTACCTCCTATTAGTACGGAACTCTCTCCTTGCATCTTCAGGGAATGTCCTTAAAGATCGTAACAAAAAAAGACTTTCAGCTGTTGTCACTGCATCATGTCCAAAACCAATATTCGTCGATTCATTTCCAAAATTGAAAGTTTGGTATCGGCAGCACCAAGCATGCATTGCTGCACCACTTTCTGGTCTAATTCCCGAAAGTCCGGTGCATCAGATTGTTGAGGTACTTCTTAGTATGATCTTCAGGAAGATGAGTAAAGGAGTTCAATCATCTGCAACTTCTGGAAGTAGTAGTTCTCCTGGGAATACTAGCGAAAGTAGCTCTATGAGACCCCGATTGCCTGCTTGGGATATTCTGGAAGCTGTACCATATGTTGTTGATGCAGCCTTAAGTGCCTGTGCTCATGGACAGGTCACCCCTCGTGAACTAGCCACTGGTATGTCGTATTGTACTCAAGTTCTGGTCTAGATTTTATAATTTGATATTAAAGATCCCTATCTTTCTTTAGTTTTTCCAATTCTGTTTTTTAGGGTCAAACTTTGCAAATCATCATGTGGGATCTTTTTATGCCACTCAAATTTACTTTTAAGAACCATAAGAATTCCGCAACACATTAACCTTCCATTTTATGCCACCTGCCCACCTCTCATAAAGGAAGGTCCCTCAGGACATTGTAAATTTTCCTAAAATTAATTTGTAATGAAATTTCCCACTGTCAAGTTTTGATTCTTAACTGTTAAGTGGCCGAGCTGAGAATACCAACAGACTGGAAAAAAAATCTGCAAAAAGAAGACACTGCATAGCTGATCGCCCGGATTGTATATACACCCACCCATGCAACCTGCCCAAAATTTTCCACAACCATCTGAAACATTGATCGTGCAAACTAATCGAATACCTAACAACTCCACAGGAAAAAAGAAAGAAAGTGAGGAACTCTCATATTATACATGTTTGGGCAAACTGCCCTAAGTCACCCAGGAACATTGAACATGCCCACCTAATCGGACACTTTGTTTTCTCAAGTGGGCAGATCCTCTTCACCTCTACCTGGCTTCTGCTTGAATGAAGCTTTGCTCTAAGTGTGAACTTACTACCGTACAAATTTTTTTTATATATATTTTTGGTTAGTGCAAAACAAGAGAGATTAATGTTTATATGGTTTCATTGGGAATCCTGAAAAATCAAGTGGAGCTACTAATAAAGTATGGCGGGAGTGTCTCTTTGTAATAAAATTATTCAGACATCATCCTTGTAATTTAGCTTTACTCTGGGTTCTTTCCTTTTTTCTTCTTTGTGTAACTTGTAAAGTTATAATTTTGTCTTAACATAAGAATTCAGCAATCAAATAGGATTAACCTAATATTTGTTCTTATCATAGGGCTGAAAGATCTTGCTGATTTTCTCCCTGCATCATTGGCGACAATAGTGAGTTACTTCTCAGCTGAAGTAACTCGGGGAATTTGGAAACCAGCTCTTATGAATGGAACAGACTGGCCAAGTCCTGCTGCAAATCTGTCCAATGTTGAGCAACAGATCAAGAAAATACTTGCTGCTACTGGGATTGACGTTCCTAGCCTTGCTGCAGGTATTATAATTATAGCATTGCCATTCTTAGCAGTTAGAACAATGGCACTTTCACAATTTTACCATTGGTAGTGATGTATCGTAACAACATGTGGATTCCATAGATTCCCAATGCGTAGGAATTAAAGTAAAACAAAAAAAAGCAAAAAGAAATGCCTGTATTCAATTGCGAGTTGTTGCATATGAAATATCACTATTGTATTTCTGCGGTTTAATAGGAATGAGGAAGATAATGGTACATTATCTCATTTCTTTGAGAAATCTAGCCTTTTATTTCGCAAGATAAAGTTACCATCCCTTAATAACTGTTATATTGCTTCCACTTCATGTCTCAGACATGCCAGCCAGTTTAGCGCTGGCTAACTGTAATATAATAGTATCAAAGCCTGTTTTGACTTGCTTATCTATAATATTTCTTGCTTTTCTTATGTCATTATGTGTTTTGTTTTTGTCACATGATCCAATATTATGACTTACTTTTTTCAAGTTTATTTTTCATTATAAAACTGCATTATCATTTCCATAGATAACTTGTACTTTTTTTTTTTAATACAGCAGTGAGTTCTCCAGCTACTCTTCCTCTGCCTTTGGCTGCATTTTTGAGCCTCACTATAACTTACAAATTGGACAAAGTATCTCAGCGTTTCCTCAATCTCGCGGGACCAGCCCTCGAGTCTCTTGCAGCTGACTGTCCATGGCCATGCATGCCTATTGTTGCTTCTTTGTGGACACAAAAGGCAAAGCGTTGGAGTGATTTCCTTGTCTTCTCAGCATCGCGTACTGTATTCCTGCATGACAATAATGCAGTGGTTCAGCTTGTCAGGAGTTGCTTCACTGCTACACTTGGCCTCAACACCAACCCTACTACAAGCAGGGGTGGAGTTTCGGCTCTTCTCGGCCATGGCTTTGGGTCGCACTTCAACGGTGGGATATCTCCCGTTGCTCCAGGAATTCTCTACTTGCGTGTATACCGCTCGGTTAGAGAAATCATGTTCTTGGCAGAGGAGATCATCTACCTTCTAATGCAGTCTGTTCGGCAGATAATCAGTGCAGGGATATCCAAGCAAACAAGAAGGAAACTTAAGAAGACGAAAATTGGACCGATATATGGACAGGTCTCACTTGCTACAGCAATGACTAAAGTAAAACTCGCAGCTTCTCTTGCTGCAACTCTTCTTTGGTTGTCAGGAGGACAGTGCTTGGTACAGTGTCTGCTAGAAGAAACCCTACCTTCTTGGTTCATATCTGTTCAGAGATCTGCACTTGAAGCAGAATCAGAAGAAACAGTTTCATCATTCAGAGGTTATGCCTTGGCATATTTTGCAGTCTTTTGTGGGACCTTTGCTTGGGGTGTTGACTCATCATCACCAGCATCAAAACGACGCCCGATATTACTCGGGCAATACATGGAGTTTTTAGCAAGCGCTTTGGACGGAAAGATCTCGCTTGGTTGTGATTCAGCTGTTTGGCGGGCTTATATTTTGAGGTTCATAAGCTTGATGGTAGGGTGCACCCCTAATTGGGTGGTGGAAATGGACAGGGATATATTGATGAGATTGAGCAAAGGACTAATACAGTGGAATGAGGAAGATCTTGCTTTAGCATTACTTACGACTGGCGGGATGAACACTATGGATGCAGCTGCTAAGCACATTATAGAATATGAGAGATGACAATCATCTGCACTTCTTTAAAATGGTGCTTTCTAGTTTAGAACTGTATTTGTATATGAGCTTCATGTAGTTTAGGTTTATCTTTTCTTTTCAAGCTTTTATTTCTTTTAGTTCAGTAAGAGTGCTTATATGCTGTATATTCTACCTCATAGGTGATTTTTTTCCCTCCAGATATATATTTTAAAATTCTTAGCTGAGATCTGAAAATTTTGATTGCAAATTGGGAATATTATTATTTATTTTTTTCAATATATTGGCCTTTAAAGTTTAAACTTCTCCAGTTCTCCCATATGATTGCTCCATGTCTACCATGGGGTTAACTTTTTAGTGCTATATGCATAAGTGGCAGAAAACCCTTCTATGGCAGAAAAGGGGAACCTGATTTCAATAAAATTTTGCCACTTTAACTACATTTCGCAAATATTAAAATTTTCATACACTAAAAATGGAGAGAATTATCTCCAAAAAAAAAAAAAGGAGAGAATTAATTTCTGCAGACATTTTTAAGCTGGAAATTTTTTCCCTAATATATTTTATATTCAAGGATTACTAAACAAAGCAAGCCAACCAAAGTGTATAATATAATATGGTTGAGTGTGTTGCAGCAAAAAAAAATAAATAAAGCCACCTAAAATCTAAACAAAGAACAGTATCATGTAAAACTAGCACCAGGTGACCTTATCATGTGCTCACCTTGCATCTCTTTCCTAACTCCAAGCGCATCATTCCACCTCCCAGCATCTGCATAGAGGTTCGATAGAAGAACTCTGCTTGCCCCATGAGATGTATCTAAGCTCTGCAGTCTCTCTGCTGCCCTCTCTCCAACCTCTACATCACTATGTGTTCTACTGGCTGCCAACAATGTACCCCATATCACCACATCTGCCTCCATTGGCATGCTGTCTACAATTGCCTCGGCTTCTTTCACTCGTCCTGCTCTACCAAGCAAGTCCACCATACAACCATAATGCTTTATGTTTGGTTCTATCTTGTACACTTTTTTTATATCCTCGAAAATCTTTTCTCCTGCTTCAACCAGTCCAGCATGGCAGCAAGCTGTCAGAACCCCAATAAAAGTGATCGAGTTGGGTTGGATGGCGGTTTTTTCCAAATCTTCAAATGTTCTCAATGACAACGTAGCATGCCCGTGCATTGCCAACCCACAAATTATTGCATTCCATGGTGAGATACAAGTGATTTTTGAGCGTACTGGATTGAAAACGTCCAAGGCATTGCTGATGCTTCCACATTTGGCATAAACATCAATAAGAGCTGCAATTAAATTGTCATCAAGAGGAATTGAATTCTTTCTGATATATTCATGGGCCCACTTGGCTTCTTTCAATACTCCTAATGATGCAATGGCAGAAAGAACACTCATCATTGTGATCTCATTCGGCTGTATACCAGTTTCAACCATTCCTCGGAACAATTCTAATGCTATACTTGCTTGTCCACCCTGTGAATACCCAGAGATCATGGAGCTCCACGAGAAAACATCTCTTTCAGGCATCTTGTCAAAGAGTTCCTGAGCTTTCTGGATCATTCCATTTCTTATAAACCCTGACATTAAGGCATTCCAGGATGCAATATGGGATTTACAGGCTACCTCAAATTGTAAGAAAGCAAGATTGATATTGCGGCAGGCAGAGTAAAAGTGAATAATGGTAGATTGAATAAAATCCAAGCAGTCAAATCCCGTCTTCAGTATTGTAGCATGCAATTGCTGACCCTCACCAATAGCCATTATTCGCCCACATCCTGAAACAAGATCCACCAGCATAACACCATTGGGCTTCACCCCCACACTTAGCATTGCACGATACAAGGTTAAAGCTTCAACCAACCTATCTAATTGTATATAAGCATCAACCATTGTACCCCATGAAACTACATCCTTTTCAGGGATCTTATCGAACAAATCCCTGGCCAAATCTAAAATCCTTGCTTTTGAGTATCCATTCAACATAACGTTCATAGAAACTATATTCTTTTCGGGCATTTCATTAAATAATCTCCTAGCATCCCCTAAACTAGAATGAACACAGTACATATGCAACAAGTTAGTTGAAACAAGAACAAAATCTTTGAGCCCAAGCTTAGTAGTCAATGCCTGTGTCACTTCACCATCCGAAATTCTACCCACATGAGTATAAGATGAGATGACACTAGCCATAGTTACCTCATTTGGAGCAACACCCACAAGTCTCATATCCTTGAAAACCGCAATTGCGTCAATCCATCTATCACCCTGTGCCAAACCCATTATCATGGTGGTGTAAGAAACACAGCCTTTTTCAGGCATTATATCAAACAGTTGGAGAGCATTATCCAACAAACCAGATTTCACATACGCACCCAGCATAATATTGCAAGATACTGAATCTAACCGCAAACATGACTCAAATAAAACCTTAGCAACACCAATTTGGTCACATTTAACATACATACTAATCAAACTGTTTTGGATAAATATATTGTTGTCAAGACCTGATTTTAAAATAAGGGAATGGATTTGCTGTCCTTGAAAAAATGCTTTGAGGGAAGAACATGACTTTAATGCAGAAACTAACTCTAATTCGAGATCAATACTTCCTCTGTTTGATTTTATGCTTCCAATTTGAATCCTCGTTGAATTGAAGAAAGATGCGAGATGGGTTTTTGCTTCCAATGAAATTTGAGCAGAATTTGTGGAAAAATGAGACATCCATAGTGAATTTGACGAAGAAAGAGAGAAAATTGGTGCTAGAGATCGGAGAAGGAATCTGGGTTTGAGAGGAAAGTACATGAGATGTAATCAATCATGGAGATACAGTATTATTTGGGCTTTATTTATAGGAAGGTGCGTTGTTTTGGAGGGAAATTCAGAATCCCCAAACCCCACTCTAACAAGGTGTTCTTCCGAATGTGAAGTGTCAAACTGTGTACCCAGGTTTTTCACTTTTTTTTGGAAAATTGTAGAGATGATCATGGTCGGGCTTAATACAAAAATAAAGCCTATTAGTCGGGCCGGGCCTAGTTCGGCTCAAATTTTTTTGCCAAAGCTTAAAAAATTTAGTGCAAGCTTTTCGGACTGTTTCTGGCCAATCAAAAGGTCTAACTTTAAGTGTCCAAATCCCGCAAAAAGAAATGAAAAAATCGGACCATGACGGGCCCAATATGCATGTTCAAAGCCTGCAAAAAAATCGGGTCGGGCTAGTTTTGGTCAGGTCTAGAAAATTGACTATGCCGATCAAAGGAGAAACCTAGTAGAGTATACTATTTGTACCACTCAATTGTTACATCATTGGAGGATCATGGTTTCAGTGCAGTGACGATAGAGTGCGGTTGGATGTGAATTTGATTCTCATTAGTCAAACTCTCTTAATAGAGCACAACTGAGAGGCCGACTCTATATTCATGTCGGAGGAGTCATTTGCCGGAACCAAGTAACCTTACAAATAGAAAATCAAATTGTTATATTATGGACCTAAGTTCATGTAGTTATATGCACATATTGAGCAACGAATATTCAACATTTTGCACATAAAATATATTTATATAAAGCGAATGTTCATCTATATACATAGAGTGTTATTAGTTAGTTTTTAGCAACATTGTGATTTTTAGTCAATCCTTCTCCTATATGCGTGTGTACACACACATAGCCATATGTGAACTTAAGTAATCTCAATCTATTACTTTCTATATATATATATATATATATATATATTCTATCTGTTAGTAATTGCTTTTCTTAGTCTCTTGTAAATAGGAGAGGAAACTATGTTGCTCATCACTTTGCTAGATTAATTCCTTTTGGAGATGCTGAAGCTAAGTGTGGGAGAATCATTATCCCTCTGAGGTTTCCTCATATGTTTGATGGACACTTTGTCCTTTAATTAATAAAAACACTACTCTTCCCTCTCAAAAGGAAAAAAAAAAAATTAGCCTTTATGCATGTCATCAATATTAAACTTCTAAACATGCAATATATGAGCGATTTAAAAAAAAACTTCATTTTGGATCCAATAAGGGGAGTAACATAACGATTTCTTATTAGGAACTAGATTATTTATCCATAGAATTTTCAAAATACAGAGAAGCATACAACAATCTATTCCAAGTATCTGGTACCCCAGGAAGGCACCAATGACCACAATCAGGTTTAATCGGAAGATTATTGACAGCATGCCGATTACTGCTATTTTTAGTAAGAATCCTCCAATCTTTGGTCCTGTAAATCGATGGATGTGCGTCTATTCTATACTTGGACAAATTTGTGATGTTCAAATACTTCACTTGGGGTTTCTTAATCCCTTTGATCACTTTCTCAATAACAAGAATCAAATTCTTAGGGTAAACATTCTTATAAGACTCATCCATGATTGGTTGTGATTTTGTGTAGCAATGTTGATTATATTGTGGAGATAAATGTTCTGTTGAGATGCTTCTAAAGAAAACAATTGTCTTGGTATGATCCACATTTTTTTGGATCCAATTAGCCCATGTTTTCATGCCATGAGCATATGCTTGGTGCAACCGCAAGTCCTTTATTAGGTTTCCTTTGTATTTGAACATGTCCCATCTGAAAAATTAGCCACAAAGTATGAGTTTGGAACAACCAATTGTATAGTAGTTCAAATAAGCATAGTTTTAGCATCTCACTATTAAAAAAAATGGCATGAAAAAATTATTTATGGCCCGTTTGGTTGTAGAGATTGCACGTTTCTCAGAATGTAATTTTGAGCAAAATTAGGGATAGAAATTTCAGTCACCAATTAAATTGGGGGGGGGGTGTTATTTTGGGATATATTTTCAACAAAATCACAAAAAGGTCACTTTGAGATACACTTTCCCTTTTGGTAAATGATTATAGATGATAATAATGAAAATAAATTTATATGTAAAGTTTGGAAGGAAAACCAATATCTATACTCATGGTACGGTGGTGTTAACTTACCTCTAATTTATCTGATTTTCTTCACAAATATTTATTCTCATCCAATAAACAACCTTCCTGAGAGTGACATATTGGTAATGAAAAATATGAAGAAATTTTAATTGAGCCTTATTCTCTTACTAAATTATGTTTTGAGTTCATTACTATTACCATGTTTTATTACCAACAATCAAATGGACCGTTAAATTAAGGAAAATTTTCAAATAAAGGAAATCATCTAATTTTGACAATATTTATTATTTTATGCTTCTTAAGATGCCAAAAAAAAAAGATCTACTAGTATCTCCATAATCGAATACTACCTCTGTATTTTTAGTTTACTCAGTTAGACTTTCATACTGTTCACAAAGATACTTTTACTATGATTTGTGATTTATATATAAGAAAAAACATGTTCATGTGGGGTTTCGTTGGATTTGTTTCAACATGTAGTTTTTTAATATCTAGTTTTTATAATTTTTACAAACACACAATTAAAGATATTAATCTTCAAAGTTTTACCTCGACAAATGTGAAAAGTGAAGTGAGTAAATTAAAAAAAAAAAAAAAAACAGAGGTAATATAATGCATGCAATTATTACATTACATTTATTAGTAGCAAAACCCCTACTTCATCTTTCCAGATTTATGTATTTAGGTGAGAAACACTTATTTTAATCATTTCTACATTAATGGTACTATTCCATATATAGTCATAATAATACTTTGATGGTTTGACCCTATCCATTTACAACATAATCAAAACAATTATTATTCCTTTTGCTCCTCATTGCTCTAGGCCTCTGCTAGCATCATATTCAACAAAAACTTTACAAAAATCATAATAAGAATCGGATGTACATTGATTTAGTGTATAAATAAATATAAAGTTACCCAAATTATACAAACTATTAAAGGTGTGAGTCTTGGTTAAAATCTGCAAATGTCAAGCCTGAGATCTCGAGTTAGAATCTCATCGCATGTATTTGTGAGGATTTTTTATCATCCCCTTGTGGATGTATGTGTCGGCCAAATTGAGTCGGGTTACCAACAGCTAGTAGGGTCCAGTTCTAAGCCTAGTATCACCTACGTTATCCAAGTACAAAAATAAATTGTAAAAAAATATTAATTTAAAAAAATAACTTGCAATGACTTAAACTTTGGTTCTACAGAAAATGACACCAATTTGACATACTAGCCCGGTCCGGATCTAAATGATTTGTTATCTAGGGTCCGTTTACTAGAGTGAAAAATATTTTTCCTGAAAACAATTTTCCTATTTTACATCGTTTACTTTAGGTGAAAAAATAAAATGTAAAACTTTAGGTAAAAACTCATTTTACACCCTATTGGCCTATTGGAAACATTTTCCTCCAAATTTGGGAGTAAAACTTATTTTTCATGCAAGTAAACATTGGAAAATTTATATGAAAATGAGTTTTCCAACCTAAAATGTTTTTCATGAAAAGTCATTTTACATCGAAAATGTTTTACACCAAAGTAAACGGACCCCTAATGCAATTGACACCAGCTTGGCAACTTTATTACATAATGATATTAACTTTACAAATTGAATTTTTTGGTGTCATTTAAAATCATTTTTGTAATGTTTATGTCAATGTTATTTTTAGGCCGCAAACTTACTTTAATATAGTTTTTTTCAAACATGAATATGAGCATATTATACTATTTAAATCGATAATGAATTAAAAATACAAGCCAAAATTACATGTACGTCATCGTTGTAATTAATTAATGTTTAATTTAAGTTCATATTTTCTATTTTTGACACCAATAAACTTGTATCATTTTGGTTATTAAAAAAAAAGAAGGGAAGAGTTAATTTAGAACTTACGCTCTTTTGTGACCCATTTGAGCCCACCAATGACCTGAATTGAAGATCATAATATCAGCTCCTAGCCATTGCTTGGAATTGGGTGAGAGCTTGTCCAATACTAGCACTTTTTTGCCACTTTCATGGTTTTTGTCAAGTTCCACAAGAAATGGGCTCCAAAAAAACTCAACTGTGAAATTATACTCCCCCTACAATAATAATAATAATAATAAGTTAGTCAAAATACCATTAAATTATGACTCTGTATATAGAGCCGCGTCAATTTTCGACCCGACCTGAAAAATTCAATGAACATGACTCGTAATAATTAGTGGATTTTGACAAAAAAAATGACCATATCCTGTTAAATACAACCTGCTTTTAACTAGACTCAACCTGCTTTCAAACTGACCCGAAAATGTATTAAACTTATGATATTATGGGAAATTATAGACAAAAACGCTTTTTACCATTAAAACTTTAAATATAACATTATTTTTATTGGACCACAACATCAATTATTTGTCTTAAATGCTACTAATGAAGATATTTCTTTATAATTTGTACTTTTTTTGAAGTACATGGAAAATTAAAGGGCGTTATAAAATTTCTCAACCCGAACCCGACGAATTTGGGTTATAAAAAATATACCGACCCGAACTCATTGACACTCGCCCCGTTACAACCAAAACCCGCTACTGTTTTACACCAACCCAACCTGACCCGTTTGACAGGTCTATTTGTGTATGTATATATAGCAAAGACTTTTTTAAGTAGGTAAGGTATACGATTACAAACAGTCAAGATCATATCACAGGGCCTTGAGCAGTACGTAGGTAGGGGGAACCCAACAATTGTTGGAGTAAGGATCAAACCTGGGTGCTCAACTTTGGGGCACCATGCTCTTACCAACTGAGCTACGGTACATCCTTGTATAGCAAAGAATAGAGTAACACTTTTATTAATGCATGCACCATTATATATATATAGTTGTTGCTATTCTAATTATTTTAGTTTTCTTTGATTAATTTAAAGAAAATTAGAAAATAGTCAATAATATTAATCCTAATAATAATGCAAAAACATATTATGAAGATTTGATTAATACCTTTGCCTTCAAGAACGTTTTGATGGAAATTTCTTCATGAATGATTTGAACCATAGATGAAGCATTATTTGGAATTGAGGAATAGAGAATACAAGCAAGAGATTCCCACATGTTTCTGTTGAGTGAGTCCCCTACTAAGACTATCCTCTTGTTTCTAAATCTTTGCACCATGTCTCTTCCATTAAGCCTACAATTTCAATATGACATAAAATTAAACTATATATTGAGGAGCTATGAATATTAGTAAGAAAAAAAAAACAAAAAAACAAATTTGGATTAATAGGTTAAGAAATCTAATATAAGGTAATGTACATACAACTATAAATTTGAAAATAAAAGAATTTGTTATTAATCGATTGATAACGATCAGATTATAGTTTAAAAAAATGAAGATTGTAGTTTAAAAAAATAAAGATATATAATAGTTTTAAAAAAATGAAGATTATAGTTTTAAAAAAATGAAGATTATTGTAGTTTAAAATAATGAAGATTCTAGTTTAATAAAAAAAATCATATATTAAAAAGTGCAAATTGAAACTAATCAAAGAAGATTCAATTTGAATATATATTTTCTTTTATACAAAGTATAAAGCACTAAAAATAGTCAAAATGGTATAAACAGTGCAAACATTCTTTATGGGACAAAAAACAAATGGACGGATGGCGGCCTAACAGGGTTAACCTACTGGCTAATTTAATATAGGTTAGTATAGTAATACTTTACCAGCTAATGAGTTGATAGTTCTACAGGTTAATTAGCTAATGAGTTGATAGTTCTACAGGTTAATTAGCGGCCTAACAGGGTTAACCTACAGGCTAATTTTTTTATGGTATTAAAAAAAAAAATAATAAATAAATATAGGGAGAGCATTTTTAACTTACAAGGGTATATTGCAATCTCTAGCTTCCCAAACCCACTTTTCATACTCCAAATTAGGTTTTCCATTCTTTTTGCAACTCATCTTCTCCTCAATAAATGGACAATTTATTGGACCATAACTAGGCTCTACTTTTGGCTTATAAACCCATTTTCCATCAAATATGTTACACTTCCTTTTTACACCATCAACATCATCATCATTATTATTATTACTACCATCACTTGCTTTAATGCCATGATCATCATCATGATGATGATGATCATGATGATGTTGATCATGATGATGATGATGATGATGAGCAATCATGGTTGAGACATTATTATTATTATTATTATAATGTGGTGTGTCTAGAGCCACCTTAACCACTAGCATGCTTGGTGTAATGGGGCCCACCTTGGGTTTACCTTGTGGTGGAGCAAGATAAGTAAGACTTGCATTTTGATGGTTTTCATTGATAAGAAACAAGAGCATTAATAAGAAGCTTATTATTGTGCTAAAAAATATGAGAATTTTCCATTTTTCCTTTATGGTGCTTGAAAACTCCATTACTTTTTTTTTTTTTTTTTATGTAACTATTATTTTTTGAGTAATGTTAATTATCATGGGAAAAGATTTAGCTAGAGAAGTTATAGTTGAAGTGATTGTTATTGTTTTTGTTTTAGTAGGTAGAAAAAAAAAAGTCTTGGGAGTGGTTATGTTATGGTTATAGAAATGGAATAATGCATGCATGGTGGTTGGTAATAATAATTTCTGTTTTGTTAGTGATTAACAGCTTTTGTTTCTGGTCATTTTCAGATATTATAAGAGTATATATGTATATATACTCCCGTTTGTGAGAATACTCTAGGTAGGATGTAAAAACAGGTCAAACGGTCGGAAATAGGTCGGTCAAAAATGGTCAGTAAAAAATAGGTCGTATGAGTCCTTTCGGTATCGGTGGGTAACGGTCGGTCTTATTCGGTATCTGGTCAAATTCGGTATTTTCCAAAACAGGTGTCGATCGGTTTCGGTGCAGTACTTATCGGTCCGGTCGTTTTTCGGTAACAAGTCACATTCGGTCGGTCAAAATCAGTTTTTTTACAGGTTGTAACCGGTACACGGGTCAAAATTGATATGCATGTCATAATCAGTCAGTGAAAATCAGCCAGAAGATTATAATCAGTTAATTGCGGTCAAATGTATATCGTAACTTGTCAATCTTAAACAATCGATCACAATACAATCGGTCAATTCAAAACTTCAGATAAGTCATTTCCAAATTAATGGTACTATTCCATATATAAATTTTATACTTTGACGGTTTGACCATATCGGTTCTTCCTAGTAGGTCAAATCATTTCGCAATTGGAGGGGTTCATGTCTAATCACGTGACTAGGATCGGGGAGATATTTTTAACATAGCACGTGCAGCGGTGAAATATGTTATGAACTTTTAAAGTTTGTTATTATTAAGGTGAGTCAATAAGCTACTTTGTTCACCCCTTTTATCTATGATCTCATATGGCAATCCCTATACAAAATGTTATTTCTCGAGAGGGTATGGTTAGTGCTTGATAAAATATTTTGAGAATTTTAATTTTTTTTTTTAAAAAAAAAAACTGCTACCCCAGCACTATAATCTTAGATCCACCTCTGATAGGTAGAGTTATGTTCTTAATGAACTGCACTCGACCGGATATAACATATGAAGTTAGTCGCTTGGGTAGCTGCACACACAACCCAAGTGATGCCCATTGGACAACTCTTCATCGATTACTTATGTGCCTTAACTTGAAGGTACCTCGATGGTATGTTTTTGCATTTTACTCAATTTTCTAGTGTATTGGGAAGGGTATTGTGATGTAAATTAGGTAACTGATAATGAGAATTGTCCTTTATTAGTGGCTATATGTTTATGTTAGGTGGAGGTGTCGTGTCATGGAAGTCTTCAAAACAATTGCGCTTGGCGTGCTATACCATGAAATATGAATTTATTGCTCTTGAACTTGCAGGTCAAGAAACAAATTATTAGCTAAGGAATCTCTAAGCAAACATCCCATTGTGGAGGAAAAGGTCAACGTTTGTGTCTTGCATTGTGACTAAAAGTGTCTAATAATAGAAAATATAACAGGAAAAAGAGACACTTGCAGATTAGACATTGATCGGTGTGACAATTATTGAAGATTAAATATTCTGATTGCATTGGACTGTGTGATATCCTTTGACGAAAGGGTTGCCAAATTAACAAGTTATAACTATCATCGAGGGATGTTTGTATATTTATTTAGAGTATAAGGGTCTTATGCAAGTTTTATGTGGGTACGGTGTAATATAACTTGCATATGATGTTTAAACACGAAAAGTAAGACAGAGAGAAGTCACGAGTCGTGGGTTTAAGTCGCGACTTGTGAGTTGGCTAAATCAGAAAAACGAGCAAAAGAAATCAGTAGCAAATTCGCGACCCGCGAGGGGAAAATCGCGGCCTGCGAAAAAGTGCAAAAAGGTCAGTGGCAAAATCGCGAACTGCGAGGGCAAGGTCGCGGCCCGCTAAATCTGGTCTTCGTCAGTTACGTGCAGTTCCTATTCTTTTGCAAGTCGTTCCACTAACCCGTTGTGGGTTTGAACGTACAGTTACGGGCAGTTTTTCTGAGGCTTTTATGTGGTCTATATAAGACCCATATGAGGGGAAAAAAGTAATAAGCTTGAATCCTCTTTCTCTCTGTCAAAAATTCACTAAGTGTGTTTCCTCTTCAATATTAAGCTTTTACATATACTGAGAGTTTTGTGTGAGCATCAAAACTTGTTTTCTTCGTTGTATCTCAAAGGCTTTTCGGGAAACCCTGCTCATTTTCTATAGGGTTGAAATTAGTCTTTAGGAAAGCGTTCGCGCGCCTCGAAGGTTTTCTCTGTTTATTGTGTCCATTGTTTATTTCACTAACCCTGTTTTCCCAACATGTGTGTCAAAGCTACTTGATGCATTATAATTATTTGTTGAGAAAGTATTGGGTCAGACTGTCTGACCATATAATTTGGCCAGACGACTAACCAATTATACATCAAACAATCTCATATTTTCTCTCCTTGTTCTCATTCTTCTCCTCCAACCTTCTTCATTCATTTCCAGCTTCATCATCATCAAATTCTCTTCATCATATATAATCATCAATCTGAAATTGCCTCTCTTCTAGCCCACCCCTTCGCAGAAATAAATGGTGATGGTCATTGTTCTGCGGACCCATCCGAATCCAACCCCGCCGTTGCAAGAGACGGTGGTAGTTACGAGCTCGATTTACTACGACGATTCTGAGTTGAGGCCATTATTAGCTATATTTCACATGCTTTGCTTGATTGAAGTCTCCCATGGTTTGCTCGTAAATGGTGGTAGTCTCCCATTGGCCATTGTAGTAGTTACGAGTATTTTTGAAGTCTCCCATGGTTTGTTGCATTGAATACATCACTTACCATGCTAGATTACTAATTGGATTTTAATGACAATGATGAGTTGATACTTTCTGTTGAGCATTTGGAAGTGAATTGGTCCATGCTGATAAGTTTGATAAGGAATGATAACAGATAAGCAATATTCCATATTTGTTTTCCAGGTGAGCTCCGGTTTAATCTAGGTGAGCTCATGTTTTTTTCCAGGTTAGGTTTATTTTGTTTTCAGATGAGGTTTTTTTATTCAATGCTAGTTTTTTACTTTTTCCAGGTTAATCATTTTTTTTCCAATTTAATCATTTTTTTTTTGTCCAGGTTAGTTATTTTTTTTCCAGGTTAATCATTTTTTTTCCATGTTTGTTTAGATTTGTCCAGGTTTGTCCACATTTGTCCAGGTTTGTCAACTTTAGTCAAGGTTTGTCCATATTTGTCCAGGTTTGTCCATATTTGTCCAGGTTTGTCAACGTTAGTCCAAGTTTATGCAGGTGTGTCCAGATTTATCCAGATTTGTCCATGTTTGTCTAGATTTGTCTAGGTTTGTCCAAGTTTGTCCACCATTTTGTCCAGGTTTGTCTACATTTGTCCAGATTTGTCCATATTTGTCTAAATTTTTCCAGATTTGTCTAGGTTGAGTTGGACTGGTCTGACAGTAAGCTTACTGTCAGACCTGTCCGACACAATACCTTCTCTTATTTGTTTGTCCCTATGGCATGAGTAAGAGGTAATGTTTGGTTGAGATTGAGTATGTTATGCTCTTAATGAATTCTGATGATCTGAGACACACCTAAGAATTCACCTATGTGGCTGTGGAGGTTAGGCATCTTTAATGGGAAGTTTGAGCCTTTCCTTATACCGTCCACTAGAACATAGGTTTGTGTTTTGCTATATATTTTTGGATATATAGAGGTAGCATGTAGGGGTCATATCCTAAAACTTATATTTTCAAGATACATCAACTCTTTGATCATGAGCCTAAAAGGTTTCAAAGTTTGTCCACCCTTAAGCTAGTAGGTCATAGTCCTACATTACTAAGCATGCAATTTCAAACCACTTAAGTGATATTGTATGTTATGCACTAAAGTCCTTTTATGCCCAAAATGTTTTCCTTTATCATTGTACATGTCTTTTCCATTTTAGTGGGGGATTGTTGGAGGTAAAAAAAAGGAATAAAATATGAGTAACTTGGCAGAAGTCTTGTGGAGAATCATGACTCTACTTCTTTTGCCTAGGTCTTGCTTTGTGCTTTTGGTTTGGTAGTAATGAAAACATTTTCTTTTAAATTTTATCAGAAGTTTTTTTCTAAGAGATGTAAATAAATCTTTAGCTTTAATTTCTCATTTAATTTTCAGCTCAAATCAAGTAATGTAAAAAGAGAAAAATGTTTTTAAAAGAAAATATTTATTTTGGAAAATTGTATTTGGTACCATCGTACTTTTAGTTTTTCTATTTGGTACCACTAATTTTTTAGAATTGTCCATGCATTGTACTTTAGTCCTATTTTCTATTGTGTATGTTCTTCTAAGTAAAATGTTAATTAGGGGTTAAGTAGGGTTAAAGTTTTATGTCAATTTCTATGTTTTGGTATATTTGTGGGGAAAATAGCTCAATTAAAGGTTTTGAGGGTCATTTTGATAAAATTTGAGGTAAAAATTATCAAAAATAATCATCGTTAATTTGTGACCTCAAATTCAACCCTCAAGGGTTAAGATGACTCTCAAAACCTTAACCGAGCATCCTTTTTGGCTAGCAAACCGAATCATGCAAATGAGACAAAGTCTTAGTCCTATTTGACTCCTAAATTTACAATATAGAATAAGATGAAACTATAATGATAGCATGTGAAATCTTCAAAAATAGTGGTATCAAATGGAAAAGCAAGTACAATAATACCAAATAGAATATATTTTTTTTAGGAAGTTCCCAACGTATACTCGAGTTTTAGCAAATATCATTGGTATAACTGAGTAATTTTTCAATGTTAAGTTCCCCAACGGTGAAATTTTCTGTTAATAAAACAAAATATGCCACTAACTTTTTATGCACTTTTATTTTGGCACGCAGATCCAGGTGAAACTGATTAGTTTTTTCAAATTCCGACCTCAAACTTGACCCTTTTATTGGTAAAAATAACTCCTGAAACTTAAATCGGGCTATTTTTTGGGGGCACACAAGTCGATCTAAATTTGACACACATATTTAGCTGAAAGTCTGAAACCAACCGCATTTTGTAAATCCTGGCCTTAAAATTGATCCATTAAGAATAAAATGTCTCACACAACCTTAAATGAATATATTTTTTTGACACGCAAACCCTTACACGCAAATTGAGGCGAATTTGTCGCACTAATTAACTATAGTTAGTGTAATGTAACGGTTTTGATTAATTAAGAAATTTTAATTTAATTTTCAACACCATTTGAAATACCTTAGTTTAATTATTATTAAAATAAGATAAGAAAAATCTTGCTAAAGTATATAAAAAAATAAAAAATTTGAGTTAATCTCTAGAAAAACACGTATTAAAAAAATAATGTTAAAATTGATTGAAGTATCAGATACCTTAAAACCATCGATATTCGATATGAGTAAGATTAGGGATGTCAAAACGGGTTAACGGTACAGGTTAGGGTTGACCCAAACGGGTTCAGTTCAATTTCGGTTTAGGTTAAATCAGGTTAGTAGTCCAACGGTTCAGTTCGGGTCATTTCGGTAACATGTCATAACAAGTTGTATTTTTCTGGGTCACAGTTCAGTTCAGGTTCAGGTCATTAACGGTCAGGCTAGTATCAGTTTAATTCAAAACGGTTCAGGTTAATATAGTTCAACGATAAGAAACGATATGTTTCAGGTTGACATCAGTTTACATCGGGTTATTTTGGAGCGTCCATTACGATAAAAATTGATCATAAAATACAAAAAGTTTCTTAATATGTTAATTGTGATATGAAGTTACTTTCAAGTTGAATAAGATATCAGTTCAGTTCAGGTCAGGTCAAATAATGTAACGGGTTGATTTCAATTCAGTCCAATTTAAAAAATCTTCGAGTTTGGGACATGTTATCCTCAGTTCAGGTTACTTTCAGTTCAAGTTCAGGTCATTAATTCACGGGCCAATAACAGTTCAGGTCAATTTCAAGTTACGGCTTACTTTCAGTTCAGTTTATTTCAGTTCAGGTCACGATCAATTCAGTTAACCCAACGGGTTCCAACCCAAACTCACATCCTTATAAAGATTACATCAATGAAGTATCATGCTATTGACTTATTGAGTATTGATCGCACAAGCCTCCTTGTTAAAGTATCGGGTTTATTAGGGTTTATAGGGTTGAACATTAATACTTGTCTTTTACCTCAGTTCGTCGCCAATTTCCCCTTTCTTGATCCCTGAGGGCGAAAGTGCGAAGGAAAGAGTAGAGCGAAAGAGCCATGGTTCACGTTCCTTTTTACCGCAACTGTATGTTTCAATCATCCTTTTTTTTATTTTTTTTTTTACTTTTGTGTAGGAATTGATTAGATTGTGGGGTGTTTAACAATGCTTCAAATGCTGAACACTTGTATTTTTTAATTTCGTGAAGAATGATTGATATCTGGGTGGGAGATTCGCATTGATATAGTAACACTTAATCTATTTGAAATTGGATTGATGTGGATCTCTCCTGTTTCTCTAAACCCTCTAATCTTTTAGGGTTTATATGCTCTTTATTATCATGTCTGGGCTTGTTGAATGATTAGATTTTGTTTGGAAACTATAAATTTGTGGGTTTAATTTTGTTTCAGTATTTGATTTGAGTTTGGCCGTTAGCATATACTCTTTGAAGTTCTTATCAAAAATAAAATTTACTGTTTGAAGTTTGTGGTTGGTTTTGTATTCATTATAAATGTATCAGTTTTTATTTTTTCAGTATGTGATTATTCATGATCCAAATCAATGTCATTTTGCAACTTATTTATTTTTTGCATTTTACAACTATGTTCCATTATGTAATTAAATTACAACCGATTTTCATTTTTCAGACTTATTTTCACAATCTTAGGCGAAGTGATGCTATAAAAATGGTTAAAAACTATAAACAATGATGTTGCATTGTAGGAAGAATTGTCACTTAACGCCATTTAAGTTTTCTACTTTGCCTCTTACTGCCATTTAAGTCCTTTTTTACAACTTTCACCTCCTTCATATGGAAGAATCCGGATTTCAGCCCCCAATTAAAGTCCATGTGTCTAATATAATTGCAACCAAGTCATGTTTTTTCGGCCAAAAAAAGTACTTTTGCCCTACTTGTTATGTCATATATCACGTTATTATCGATAATTAAACTGCAACCAAGTTGTGTTTTCCGGCCTAAAAAGCACTTTCAGGCCACTGGTAATGTCATATATCACAATAGGCGTGAAAGTGCTTTTTTTGTCCAGAAAACACTACTCAGTTGCTGTTTAATTAGCAATGGACTTTAATTGGTTGTAGTTTGTAAGCAGGAAAAAAGAATTTAAATGGCTATAAATGGCAAAGTGGCAAATGTAAATATGGCTATAAATAGCAAAGTGGCAATGTAAATGGCGTTAAGTGTCAATTTTTCCCGCACTTTATTTGATTTTGTTTGAATTATTCTGAAAAGCGACTTTTGGTTATAATTTGATAACATAATAAAATTAAACGGTTATAAATTTCAAAATTAAATGTTAGTGGCGGTAAGCTATGTTACTTCAACACTTTTATTTAGCTTAACAAACGCGTGTCTACTTGTGTCTTGTCGGATGCGATAAGATACTTGGATACTTCATTTTTAACTAAAAAACTTTATGCCAAATTAGCCGAGTTAGACACTTGGACACCCAGATTCGAGTAGACAATAAGTAGCCTAATAACCTATTTATTTGGTTGTAAGTGGCAAAATTTCCTATTTGTAGAGAAATGTTTGCATCTTTTTTATATTGAAAGGTGATGTAGCCATGTAGGTAGAAGGTGCCTCTTCATCTCCTTGTGAAAAGTGTTTAATTTTATGTTAAGCTTAGATATTATAGATTGATTATTGATGATCATGTTTGGATGTTTGGTTTTAGATGGTAAGACATTTAAGAAGCCCCGACGTCCCTATGAGAAAGAACGATTGGATTCCGAGTTGAAGCTTGTGGGAGAGTATGGGCTTCGGAACAAGAGGGAGCTGTGGAGGGTTCAATTTGTACTGAGTGGCATCCGTAATGCAGCTCGGCATCTTCTCACTCTTGATGAGAAGAACCCGCGTCGGATTTTTGAGGGTGAGGCTTTGCTTCGTAGGATGAACCGTTATGGGCTGTTAGATGAGGGTCAAAACAAGCTCGATTATGTCCTGGCTCTTACTGTTGAGAATTTCCTTGAACGCCGCCTTCAAACACTTGTTTTCAAGTCTGGAATGGCGAAATCTATCCACCACGCTCGTGTCCTTATCAGGCAAAGGCATATTAGGTAAAGCACATGATTATTCAATACTCTGTTTTTCTATTTACTCACTCCGTAACATAAAGATTTCAACAAATGTTTTCTTACGCATTTTGAGGAAGCGATTTGAGAGTGTAAACAACCAAATTAATCAAAATAATTTTGATATTAGTAACTTATAATCGCATTTTTGCTTATATTAAAACCATTTTGATTAATTCCTTCATTTATATCCTTAAATCTCTTCCTCAAAATACGTGAAAAAACAAATGTTATAAACTTTATGTTACGGAGGGAGTACTTATTTTATGCCGTGAAGCAAAACCAGTTTCACCTTGAAATAGCACAGTTACAACTCTTACAAATACTGCAATTAATACTGTCTCTTTATATATCAATTTTGTGAGAAGTGTAGTCACTGTAGTGAGATTTAGATGACTTGTTAGCCAGATTTGCATGGGTTCTTATAACCCCTTTATTTATATGGTTATTGTTTGAAACACATTAGGTTGTGTTTGGTAGCTTAAAGTTGATTTTCTTGAATGTAATTAATTTACCCAATGGAATGTGTAGGTTAAAGTTTCTATATAAAGCATCTCTTCATTGGAAGTCAGTTTCCTAGTAAATATTTTTTGATCATCTTGTATACAAGCTCTGATCTGGTAGATAAGCATGACTGTATCAGTATCTTCTGTTAATGTGGCTTTATACTATCGAGTGTTTGTTATCAAATAAACTTGTTCGAGTTGGTCCAATTATCATTTTGGTTCATGTAGCCGACCCCAATTATGGGAATAGGCTTTGATTGATTGATTGAGTTGGTCCAATTATGGAACGAGGGAGATTGGGGATCTCTCAATCAGCTGCCAAAGGAGATGATCCTGCAAAAATGAACATACGTGAGCTAACCCTAGGGTTGTCCAGGGAAATAAGCTCACTGTTATTGTTTGATGATTATTTGATTTGATTGATTTTGACACTGTGCTGTTGTAAAATGTTGCTTTAGGGTTGGAAGACAGGTAGTGAACATCCCATCATTCATGGTTAGAGTTGACTCACAGAAGCACATTGACTTCTCTCTTACAAGTCCGTTTGGCGGGGGTCGTCCCGGAAGAGTGAAGAGAAGGAACCAGAAAGCTGCTGCCAAGAAGGCTGCTGGTGGAGATGGCGATGAGGAGGATGAAGATTGAGCACTCGGTTTTGCAGTATTTTGATAATTATCCTTCATTCTGTACTTTAATTTATAGATTTTATCATCCTTGTTTTGAAATTTATGGATGTCTTTTTTTTTTTTTTAAATGGTCGGAATTCATGTAAAATTGCGGAAATTTTGTTATGTTAGAGAATAGCTTCATATCAATTTTGAGTGTGAGATGAAAGCTGATTAAATTATTGAGGTAGGGATGATAATTTTGGCTCCGTTTGTTTTGGTGCAAAAGATTTTCTGGCAAACTGATTTTTCTCTCCATTTTTTTTCTTTGTTTTGCTAAGGGAAGAAAATTAGGGTGTGTTTGGTTATCAAAGGGGAAAGAGAATCATTTAAGAATGGGAATGGGGGGAATGGAAAGCAAAAGTGTTAGATTTAAAAGGTTGTTTGTTAAAAAAAAATACACTTCCACCACTCTAAACCCACCTCCACCACCCAAGTTCAAAAACAACCCCCACTTCCTCCACCCCCAACGAAACCACCCCCCCTCCCCCACCCCTTGCCGGCGCCACACCCTCCTCCACCATGGCAGCCTCCTCCCCTCCCCCACCCCTCAAAACCCTAACCCTAACCACCCAAATACCCAAATTAAAAAAACCTCCCAACCACCTCCACCACCACCCTCAGCCGAACCGCCTCCCCCCGCCGCCCCTTCGCCACCCCCTCCCCACCACCCTACAGCCCCCAACCACCCCCACGAACCAAAAACCCCCAAATTCGAAAACCTAGGTTTTCGAATTTGGGGGTTTTTGGTTCGTGGGGGTGGTTGGGGGCTGTAGGGTGGTGGGGAGGGGGTGGCGAAGGGGCGGCGGGGGGAGGCGGTTCGGCTGGGGGTGGTGGTGGAGGTGGTGGAGGTGGTTGGGAGTTGTTTTAGGGATTTGGGTGGTTAGGGTTAGTAGGGTGGGGCTGAGTGGTTGGGTTCATGGGTGTGGGTGGGGGTGGGGTGGCAGTGGGTGTGGGTGGGGGTGGTGGTGGGTGAGTGGGTGTGGGTGGGGGTGGGGTGGTAGTGGGGCGGGTGGGGGTGGGGGTGGTGGTGGGTGGGGGTGGGGGTGGGGTGGTTGGGTGGTGGTTAGGTGAAGGGTGGGGAAAGGGAATGCAAAAGATAGGGGGGAGGAGAGTTTAGAAAAGTGTTAGATTGGGGGAATGGGTAAGGGAATGGGAATGGTAAAAGTGGTCTAACAAACACAATCAAAGGGAATGGAGGCAGTTGATTCCCAATCCCTTTGATTATTACCCCCAACCAAACACACCCTTAATGTTTTCAATGGTACATTTTTTTTACCTTGTTTATCTTGCCATTGTTCTCTACTTCCATTCTTTTTTACAATTTTTTTTTCTTGTATTTTTTCATGGTCAAACAAATAAAGGAAAATATGTTTAAAAATCATGTTTTTCATTGATAATTGTTTTCCTTGAAAATTATTTTTCATGAAAATTGTTGTTTCGGAGCCTTCAATTTAAAACTTTAAAAAACATGTGAAAATATGAAAAAATGGGTAAAATTATTGTAGAACATGTCAAAAAAATAATGTTAAAATTGTGTAAAGTATCGTTATCCGATACGGTACGGTATGGCTATCTCAATGTAGTATCCGTGCTATCTAGGCCTTAGTGGGAAATTGTTAATGGTACTTGAGTTTTTTAGTCTCATGTTCGTTTTTCAAGATTGAACCGCACCGCATACAAAATCATATCGCACCAAACCAAATTGTAAAATATCGTTTAGTGTTATCCAACAGTTTAATCATTTTTAAAAAAAAAAAAATCTTTTATATTTAAAACAGAATTTCAGATGGTTTAAATTGATATTAAACTATTTGAGTTGTGGTTTAAAAAGTGTTGTTTGTGGATTGGTTTATTTTGAGTATCAACGGTAAACCAAATCAAACCACAATATTTCAGTTTGACTAAAAATTAAAAAACCAAACCGTAAATACAATTTGATTTGATTTGGATCGCACTCTGTTCAACTCTAGACATGATATAATATTATTCTTATTTGCTCTATTCTCTTTTGCTTGGAACATTTGATTCAAAAAAAGTTGGAAGTGTGTAAAATATGTTATGCAGCTCAGATGATCACATACACATTAGATGCAAAAAAATTGTTATTAAGAACATTTATTTGTCCATGTAAAATAGGAGAACATTTTAGAAATATATTTTCAACAAAATTAAAAAATAAATTTATTATAAATATAATTCACATTTTAGGATCTCACAAATTTTGCATACAAGGAACACAAAAGCAGAATGACACAAGTGTCGACACTTCGATCGGGCTAACAAGGTAGAATTTTGTTCCTTTGTTTGTTTGTTTTTTTTTTTTAAAAAAAACATGTTTAATTTTTAAACGAAGGTGCATGGTGATCATCATGCATCCAGATACGGATAAAAAATTTCCCTATTGGGAGTCAGGACTTCCACCAGCTGCCTTTCAGGCTTTCAATTTTCCTAGTTAATTTTCTGGTACTCCATTAAACTGAACTTTATGATAAGAATAAGGGATGTGAATTACACAGAACAGAAATTAAGTACAAGGCAAAGTAAATAACAATATCCAATATAAACTTCATTTATTTATCAGCATTAAGTTGGTATTTACCAATCCAGAATTGAAAAAAAATTAAAATTAAACAGTATATATATCCTTCCAGTTCCAGTTCCATTTCCAGAGTGACATCCCTGCAGAAACTTGCAATTCGGATGGAAGATGGCCACCTGACATATTCAATTAGATGTTAGATCCTCTAAACATCCAATATTTCCAACCAAATTGCAGATCAGTTGATTTGGTAACATGAAAGGATTTATATGAATCTTTGTATCATCACAGCAATCATTAGATGGACCATCAGCGATGATCTCCGTTAGCTGCCACATTAGACAGCGCCCTGCAGGATAATAACCACACATCAGTACAGCATATTTTTGTTACCCTTTACATTATATAAATTACATTAACTTCATACAGGCAGCCAGTAGGTCTAAAACTCTAAACCACTCATCCCTCCCATTCTCTTTCATTCCCAAAAAAATTAAGGAAAGAAAAAGCCTATGGAACAAGGAATATGAAGAAAAAAAAAAAAGAGAAGCAAAATAACATAATAGATTCAGCAGCAAAGGCTTGGCATCTTATATAAGGTCTTAAATGGTACCCCTATAGCATGACCACCGAGACATATGTGTGAATAATCAGTAGCATACCAAAAACGACTGACATTATATAGCTTAGGTGGATTGCATCAGTGTGCCACGGCTGAAGATAATGCGATGCCAAGACATGTAGAGACTAGGGAAGATAGATGTCCAGCAGTCAACTAAAAGACCATCAATACAGATGATTATATTGAAACCAAGACAAAAATAAATTTTGCACTTCAATTAAGAGCGCATGTTAAGTACGATTACTTAGGGAAGAAAAGGTCAAGTAAAAGCAAAATCTTACGAGGGCCCTCTAATGCAGGAAAGAGTGGGAGCAAGAAATTGGGGAAGAAAAGGGGAGCAGAAGTATATTTCTCTTGTTCTAAAAATGCACATCTCTAATTTGTTCATTATATTCCAGGCTTCCCAATGGATATTATTAATATTATATAATATTTCTAACAGACACTTTAGCCTGCATAACAATATGATTTGTTTCTTCCTTGCTTGAAATGAAAGGGATGTTATTTGGAAACTTATATTGCAGAAGCAAAATGAAAACACTATTGTTTTGTGCTGCAAAGGTATCTACTTACAAACCTGCACTCCTTGCTAAACTCTCTTACCTCAGCACACGTCTCCCTTAGCTCAAGATTATCGCCTAACCTTTCACACACTAAAGACAGCTTAGGGCAGCACTAACATCACTGCCAACAATACCAGTGAGACACCTGATTATACTATTAGGTACAGAAAAATACTAGTCTGTCAAACTTCGATGGCCACTTGTACACCCTATTCCAAATTTCAAAACATTGTTAGTCTCATATTTTCTTCCTGCCCCAATGGGATCTTCAGTATGAAACCATCAGTACTGCTGGATCATTAACAAGCAGCATACATCAATCACTAAAATTTGATTGGCCTTCAAGTTTGATGCTAACATGCAAATTGCAAATAAGGGTTAACAGCGAGTTGCCAAGGGTTTGAACTTTCAGTGACTTCAGGTTTTGGCAATACAATTTCAGCTTCCAAGCATGCTACAGTGCAATAGTTACCTTTTTTCCCTCAACTCTGATCATATCTGGAATATGCAGTACTCAATTAAATTACCATTCCAACAAAGAGAACTGCCATTAACATCAAAAGGAACTTTCCAGTTACATTATCTGCTAGCCACTAACGTAAAACAACACCATAACATAATTCAAGATGGTTTTCAGACTACTTAATACTCAATGATTTAAGAGAAATGCTTAATGGGAACCCTAAACTTTAAAAAAAATCATTGGTAACCCTTGGTTATTGTCCTACTTTCAAAATTGACAGCAAAGAAATTTGACTCTTACGAGCAAAAGTGACCCCCAAATCTTGATTCGAGCAATTTTCTCGCTAAGAAAAGAATCAAAAGATAGTAAACTAAGTAAAGTAAATCTAGACGCTTTGAAACACATAAATTGATGCGTTTTAGTCCTATTTTGCAAATTTTGACCGCAAATTTGTTCTTTAAGAGCCAAAATAAACCCCAAAACTTAAAACAGGTGATTTTATCGGCAAAAATATCAAGTCGATATTTGGCTCGCAAAATGGAATATTAATTCTAACAAATTGTTAACTATACTAATGATTTTTTCCTTCATAAGGTCATGTTTGAGAATAAGACAATAATTGGGATTTTGGGGTTACAGTGGAAATTTTTAAAAAAATCAGGTTTACCAACTTTCCTCTGACAGAAGAAAATTTCTGGAACTTTCCAAGAAGTTCAACAACTAAAAACAAAACAACAAAAGAGAATAACAACTTTTATTGGCAGATTGTGATACAACATATTCTTTTCCTCCATGAAGGATAGCTTTTCCAACAAAGGAGGAAAAGAATAACAGTCAGTCCAACAAAAGATGACAGGAAAACCACAAATATAAAAGCTAGAAAGAGACAAATCTAAACAAAAATATAGCATGCTTTACTCCAAAGAATTCATGAAAAAAAGCTTTATACACCCTTAACATCTTTCAATTGTTTTTAAGAAACTCTCCGTTGGATATTGAAAATTGCACAAGTTATCCCTGGAAAAAAATATATAAAATATTAAAAAAAGGAGAAATAAAGAAATAAAGAGAGAGATAAGCACGCAAACATATGCATGCACACACTAAGACTAACAAATAGAATCTGCATCTTAAATATAAATGGGGCCTCCCTCCACATCCGCATAGGCACGTGCATGTATATGAATGACAAAACTATGGTTAAAACTGAAAATCCATCTAAAAACCACCAAAATATTCCTCTAATTCTTCTAAATCCTAAGCGTCGCATGCTAATTGTCACATTTGACAGTTAGCCAACAGGCAGTTCATAATGAGGACTCACTGTGATGCAAATGAGGTACCTAAATTCAAAAAAGGTTCTTTAGAAACGTGTGGTAACGAAAACTAATTCAAGAAAACTTACCTGAACTAAATATCTATTCCTCAATCAAAAAAAAAAAGCATAAACAGTTTAATTGTGTCAGATCTACTAAATAAATGATGCAAGGCATCCAAGAATAAAGTTTATCCCAAAAGTAGTGTTGAGTGCTGACTATTAATAGAACCTAGTTTGCCAGTAAGCTTGTTGCCTAAGACAATATGATCATTTTAGTTGCATAGTTGCATCAATTCTAAATAAAATAATGGATCCCCACACTTCTCAAGGTAAAACAGTTTACATGATAAAACCAACTGCACTACCTACAATCACAATCTTGAAGAACAAAGCCCTACCCCCCTGGATGAATAGATGTATAGGAGCAGCAGCAGTTATCCATAGAGGAGCCATAAGTCAGCAAATCACCATAACTAACACAACACAGATAAAATATACACAGCATGGCAGCAAGCGCCTGAGAAATCTCTGTAAAATAAGTCACTCTTCTAATACCTTGTCCATATCATGCAAGAGCAAACCTCATCTATATCCCCAAATAACATGTTGGGCATTAGACATATAAGACAGCTCAATTCCAAACTTCATTTCCAATACCAATAAACTTCGTTCATGTAATCAGCCATTTCAATGAGAGGAACAGATGGATTCCATAAAACTTGTATTGTGATACCTAAAAAGATCACATGTGGTAGCAGTTCTGAAATGCAACACAACACACAGAAGTAGTCTGGCAAATGGCAACACTGCAAGTAGAGCATAAGCAACCTGGGATGACATGACCTTAATCCATACATCATGAAAAGCTTATATTGTTGTCAATTGTCATTGAACCCTAACCTCAATCAATAGCTCTAAATGCATGACCAGGTCAAATTTCATTTTCATTAAGTCAAACAACACCATACTATCATAGTAAACCCGGTCTTAACCTACAGAACTACAAGTGCCATAAGATGCACACTAGATACAAGTGCCATAAGATGCACACTAGATACAAGTGCCATAAGATGGAAACTGTCTGCAGTCCATTTTTGCTATCCTCTCCAATTATTCTTGATGATCCATTTTCCAACAGCCAATTCAATCACTACTTTTCTGGTCTTACTCTCCATTCCTTGCATTGCCAAAGGTTAAAACACCCCCGTGCACAACCACATCAACGTCTAAAGTCGCTAGACAAATAGTTATTCAACCTTAATGAACATCAAAGATAGCGTATCTAGAATTTCTAGCTTTGAACCTCAAACCACAGCCACTAAAACAACAATATTATCTAATCATGCCATCTTTAAGATCGACAAAGCTCTTACACAAGAATTTGCTCAAGGAAAGCCAATAAGCAAAGAGCACGTTTCTTCACTAACATGTGAGATTTCAATTAATCGTTCTGGATCACTGATATAGTTGATATGCAAGCCAACTCAGCAGGCAGAAGCAAAATGACCAACACAATGAAAAGATTTTACAACAGGTAAAAGATTGAACCATAGATTACATAGTTACAAGCTGCCGCTGAGGGGATAAACACGAACAAAATAATTTCACACACAACTTGAATTCTGAATGTTACAAGTCTTGGAACAGTATAGCTGAGGGCCAATGGCCCAATAGTAATTATATGTTTGATCCCAACATTAGCATACTGCCAGAATAAAACCAAGACATAGTCAATAGACAAACAACAGATATAATAAAGTCTTATCCACCCATAAATATAACCAGTTCTATCAAGCTAGCTAAGTGTTGTGCCTGACAAGAATAAAAAGAAAGGCACATTTGCCATTTGTCTCACCCCAAGGCACCTAAACTGCAAAGGCTGGATAATAAGAGAAACAGCCCACAATCAGCTACCAATTGTCCATGAGTAATTAAAGTCACCAGGTCTACATACATTAACCATAGAGGTTTGATCACTAACCAAAACAAACTAAGCAACTGACAGCTCTACATATACACCACTGCCAACATATGAATATCCACCATCTATCTTCTTTAGAAGCCTATACTACCTCAATCGATAACTCTCTCAACAAGCATTATAATGTTAATGTCTCAAAATTCTCTAAACTCCAAATAATTAATAGAAATGATTAGTCAATTATGTGTCAAAATAACAATAGAAATTTTATTTCTTAGCTTCATTCAATAAGTTAGACACCAGGTAACCAAGAAGGATATGCCTAACCTAAAATCACCTGGATTTTTAGTGGGTGGAAATGTAAAGGCTAACAACAAACTACGCAAACATATGATCGTTTTACAAAATACAAGAGGAAATTGTCCTATCTCCTGCACTACATCACACCCTCTCTTACCAGTAGAATGAATGTAGTAACTGAAGAATGGTCATACTGGTCTTGCCACTGCTAAGTTGTTTTTCTTTTCCTTTAAAAAACATAAAATCCAAGAAAGCAAACAATGGCTATAACGACGAAGACGAAGCCATAAATTTTCAGCAGTAATATAGCTGAACCAAAGTACAAAATGACACATCAATGATCATTCAAGTTAAAAGATTTGCGTCAAGAGCATGGACAGACAAAATTATACTGTAACTAACACACACCCGCTAAAAGACAGATAATGATATCAGCCTTCTAACATTTTTCACACAACACAAACAAAACAGCAAGTAATGATATCAGCCTTCTGGCTTGTTCATACCAATTAGCAAATGAAAAGATCAATCAGGCATGGAAACAATCAAGAGACCATTAAGTTATAAATTTCAAAACAAAAACAAAATAATATCAGCAACATACATGATATTTAACCCCCAACAAAACACAAAACTCAATATCATCAAGTTTAATCAGATATAACAAGGGCATAAGCCAAAAACCAGAATAACCGCAATTACTGTTATCCATTCTATTTAATCAGTCAGCATATTCTATTTAATCCAACGACAACAACAAAAAAATCTCTTATGGTCAAACAATCATCAATTGATCAATTCCGAAACAACACCAATCTTTCAAATTACTTCAAAATACACGATCAAAATAATCCCATAATCATAAACCCAGAAAAAGAAAAAAGAACTCACTTTTTATGCTTTCTTCCTTTCTTAGGACCCCAACCAACCAATTTAGCGACGGGACAACCGCATTTAGAGCGAAAGAGAAGAACAGCACGACCATTAGGAGGAGCCATCTTCCTTAATTCAGCTCTAAGACATTCATAATCAGGATTAGTTTCAGTACCACCTTTCCAAGGCAATTTATCAATATCGTTATTAGCAGATTTCAAGCAGTCTTCAGTTTGTAACTGCAAATCAAACTCCATAGCTTTCTTCATACCTTTACACTTAGGATTGTCGCATTTCCGGGAACGAAACCCAAACCCAGAAAACCCTAATCCAAGGCCTAAACCATCGCAGCAACAAATCTCAAAGATAATTGCAACAAGAGCAAAAGAGATGAGGAATCCAAGGAGGTAAATTAGGGGAAATTCATGAAGAAGAGAAGAGTGAGAAGGAGGAAGAAGAAGAGAGAGAGAGTTGAAGATGTAAGAAAAGTAAGAAGTAAGAAGGAAGGTACCAGAAATAAGGACTAAGATTAGGATTAGAAGATCGAGGGTTGCTGTTGCTGAAAGTGAGTGATGCCTGCAAAATAGGGATGAGGAGGATGATGAATGGTGGTGGTTATGGTGGTGGTTGTTAATGGCGGATGAAGATGGTTTGCGGGGTTTGGTGGAGAGAGCAGAGGAAGAAGATGAAGAAGAAGGCATTGTAATGGCAATGGCAATGGTAATGGGGGTAAGGAGAGAGAATGTGGGGTTATGGCGCATGTTAGTAATAATAAGGAAGAAAAATGGAGGAAACAAAGACTAGTAAATTTAATTTTTATTTTTTTGATTTGAAAAAAAAATAAATTATTTGTTTTAATTTATTAAAGGACACAAATTTGTGTAAGAAAAAAGCAAGACCAATTTTCCTCAATATAAGTTCGATTGTAATGGAGTTAATAATGTATGTCACTCATGAGTCATATGCTCCGATGCTCGGCATGTGAGGTTCGATTCAGCTCAATAAATAATAACAAATGAAATAATAGTAACTACAAACCTACAGTACTATCTTCAGTCTAGGTAATACGGATATTTCATTGAGATAGTAGTACTTATACGATACTGATACTTTTAGGATGTCTGATGGTTTACCTAATTTTAGCATTATTTATTTGACATGTGTTTATGATAATTTTACTCATTTTTTCATTTTTTATATGTTTTTTTTAAAAGGTTTTTCTTATATTTTTATGCTAATTTAATCAAAACATTTCAAATGACATTAAGAATTTCTTCATTTTCAAAGTATTTTAATAATATCTATTTGTCGTACCCGTATCTTAAAATTTTCAAAAATCAATGTATTTTGAACTCATTTCTTAAAATCAATGCTTAAGGATGATGTATGGAGAGGAAAATGGATGGTATTTTTGAAATTTTTATTTCAATATGCAAAGTTAGGTATTAAATTCTTAGAATGGAAAAAATGGAAAGGATTCAATTCTGTATATGTAACTTTTCAAATTCTTTTTTAAAAAATATGCAAGTAAACTTTTCCAGATAATAATATTAGTTAGCTAATCTAATGCTACAATTTTGTATATTCAGTGGCAAAACACTACTTACTTAGCTAATTTTCCACTATTTAAAGATAAAATAAAATTAAAATGAAAATTAAAATTTAGTGTTGTAAAAGAATGAAAAAAAAGACAGTGAGAATAAATTGTGCAACAAAATATTTACTCAAAGGCAATATAAGTTTCAAAGAAAGTGGCTAGTGTAACAAAATACAAAGCCTCTAACATTTATTGTCAATATTGTTGTCACTTCCTAAGATTTGTTTTTAATTCAAATAATTTTTCACTTTTCTTTCAAAATTTTAAAACATTTTAGAATTTAAATAGGGAAAAAATAGAATTTGTGATCAAAATTTTAAAAAAATTTAGAATTTAAATAGGGAAAAATAGAATTAATAATGATTGTAAATATTAACTAATACTAATTAAGGTGGGATTAAAGATGGAAAAACTTTTGGATGCCGAATTCAATGAAAGGGTATGAAGCTTTTGGTAGCCAAATTTAATATTTAATAAAAGATGAAATTTTTGGGAGCTTGAATATGATGGCATGTCTATAAAAATTAGAGAAAAATAAAGAAGAGAATGAAAGAGAATATGACACATGTATAATTGGGTGTGTGTTTTAATAGAATAGGTATAAAATTATTGTAAATTGTAACTAATACTAATTAAGGTGGAATCGAAGATGTAAAAACTTTTGGATGCCGAATTCAATGAAAGAAGATGAAGCTTTAGGTAGCCAAATTGAATACTCCCTCTGTAACCCATTTATGATTAAAATACCGAAGCTATGAAGGGTAGCCCATAGAAAATCCCATTCAACCCTGTAATTGTCCTTCTCCGTATCAAGTTTTAGTGCAACCCAGCCCGTGGAATTCTTCGATTTGGAGAACATATTCATGATTTCATGGACAATTATGATATTATCCTGAATTGTCTGATTCGGGGCAAAAAACATTTTGAAAAGGTCCTATAATTTTAGATAGGAAATGTCGAAGGCGGGTCATAAGAATCTTAGCTATTGCTTTATAAATAGTAGTATAGAGACTGATAGGATGAAAGTGGGAAGTACGGGAGGGAGAATCAATCTTAGGGATTAACATTAAGATAGTATGATTAATCTGACGAAGGAGAATACCATTATGGAAAAAAGCCTTTAATGACCTTACATAGTTCTGAGGCGATTATATGCCAATATGATTGGAAGAACTTCGGCCCAAACCCATTAGAGCCAAGGGCTTTAAAACGGAACATATTGAAAAAAATATTTTTAATTTTATCATCCGTAATAGGAGCAGTCAGGACCGCATTTTCCTACACAGTGACAAGAGAGGGAACCCAAACAAGAGACAAATACTGAAGGGTTATTCGAAGTAAATCTACTTGAAAAGTCCTTTTGAAAAAGGGCTGCAATTTCAGAAGTGTTGTCTAACCATTGGTTGTCATCATTTTGGATATGTAAAATTGATGTTTTTTTACGTCGGTGTTGAACAATTTCATGGTAAAAACGAGATTTGCGGTCACTAAGCCAACATACTGTACATGCTTTAAAGTTATTTTATCTCATGGTGGTACACATGTTTTACATACACACTATCAACATGAAATAAGTTAATATATACTGGAGAAATTGACATGAGCAGAATTTTCAGGGACAGCATAAAATACACAGAGACCTACTACATACTGTACATGCTTCCATACATACAACTCAAGTTACTCAACTTAGAAAACCCACCATGACAGTTTTCAGAGTCTGGCTATTGATAGTCATAAGAATTGAACAACTGAGGACGCCTCATTCGCCAATATGACTAATAGAACTCACGGTCAGGCATTAACAATGGAGCCACAAGCGACCAGATGTAAAGTCCGGCGGTGGCCCACTCTGTGGAAATCCTAACCCAGACAGAAGCCCACCCAACATCAATAAGTTCCGAGCTGTCAGACGAACTGGTCCATCCCGAGAGAAGCATGGCAGAGTACATGCTCGCCAGGGCAAATATTAGATGAAAGAATGTGTATGAGTAACTGACAGGCCGGGATTCTAAATCCTTTTTGCCTTTGCCTGCTTCGGTGTCTTCTGAGCTCAGAAGAGAAGTTGTTGCACCTGCAGTGGGAGAAAATTGCAAAAACTTGTGAATAGTGAATAAGGAACATAAGCATTGTTCTTTTGGACTGAATGAATTAGAACAGAATTGAATTGAAATGAATCCTAGAACTCAGCATGAACTGAGCTAAACTGAATTGAATTGAATTGAATCTGTCTGAAATTAAGTCCAAAAGAACAGGAACTTAGTCTTCTATTTGGATATCAACAAAAGGGAAAAGATAGAAGAGAGACACAACATAACAGACATGATGACACTTAGAGTTATAAATCCTCTAGAGTTTTTTGAAAACTCTATCAAATAAAGTTATAAATCAAAGACTCAAATTAAACCAAAAATAAATCAATGGTTGAAACTTAAAATAGATTTTTTTTTTGGTGAAAAATTGTGAACCTTTGATGTAAAATTAGAGGTGGAATTGATATAAATCTACAAGGTAGAGTTTTTTAACAACTATAGAGGATCCAAACACGTTAGTCATGCAGTAATGCTAGTATTAATCTATGATTTGATTTCCATGGTCAGATATGAACTTGAGGACCTTAGTTTCTCTTAGTTTAGCATTCACTATCTTCATAAGGTCCATTCAAGAGCAAAATGAGAATATATTGTACCGGATATACTATTATTAATAGCAAATACTATATTTAAATATCAGATAAGCCATTATCATATACGGTTAGTATGTATTTCTCAGCCATATGTTAATTGTTAAACATCATTAGGGAAAAGGGTTATGTTTATAAAAAGTTAGAACATAGGATAATTTGTGGCAACCTCCATTTACAAAGGCGTTTTCAGGGTAGAGCTATTCTTCATAAAACTTGTTGAAAACTACCCAAATGATAGATCATGGGTGCAAAACACTCTACATCTTCTTCTCCGGTGGAAAACTCAACATTCAAATGTTAGACTTTGAAACAACATGCTTTCATCCAACCCACATCAACTTTATCCTCTATTTTTCCTCCCTTGATCTCAAATTCAATTTTGACTTTGTGAATACCATTTTGAGAGTTGAAAGGTGGAAAAATTGAAAGGAATTGTAAGCTATATTCCCAGCACGTGAGGTCGTGAAGTCAACCACAAAACATTGATCTTTCAACCAAAAAAAAACAATGAGTAATTGAGTAGTGCCTTGCAACCATTAGTCATCACTTTATATAAGATATACACTTAAAAACATTGTTACAAGCAGTAGTTTACCACAATGAGAAAATAAATTTTGAGTAGGCATGTGCAACTGTGCAAAGTACTCTTGAGCGCCATATAAAGTTTTTTGCTGAACAGTAACTAATGCAGTACCATCAGAACTTTTACTTTATGCTCTATAATATAGAGTACACACAATGAGAAAATGGAGCAAAAGTTAAGGGACCAAAATGAGTGTGCGTTCTCTTTAACTTATTAGACCTGAAATTATTTGAACTGGCCTTATCTGAATTTATTAGATCTGATTTAACTTATTGGAAATTATTAAACCTGATTAGGCCTGATTGGAACTTATTGACCTGGTTGGAACTTAATAAAACTGATTGAAATTTATTGGAACTTATTAAACCCAGTTGAAACTAGACCTAATTGGAACTTATTAGGCTAAATTGGAACTTATTAGGCCTGATTAGAACTTATTAGACCTGATTGCACGTATTAGACCTGAACTGAACTTATCTGAACTTATTAAACCTGAATATTATTTTTTTACGGTGAAGAGAACGCACCCTTAGACGTTTTATCGGATTATAAGTTCAACTTTTGAAGTTATAATGAGCAACAAAAATTTTGTTAGCAAAATAGTGTAGGAACCTCAACGAACTTCCTCTTCTAGTCAGCTAACATGCAAACGATTACGAAAAACACAACCAGGCATAAAGTTTTCGTAAGCATAATTGCATATTCATACCAGCCCTTGGGGAAGATGGGGGTGACAGGAATGCCTTTGAAGAGCCAGCACGAAGAGCTGAATACATGACGGAGAGTACTGTAGTGATCATTCCAAGGATAAGGGTGCTTATGGTGACAGCTTTGGATTTGTTCTGCAGGCCGTTACAAACATAGTCATGAGGTTCACTAGAAAGACCAGTATAACACACGTAGGCACAGTAGACAGAAATCACTGAGGACGGCATCAGGCTTCCATTAACCTGTTCACAATTGAACAAGACAATATTTTAGTGGATAAACATCGACCGTCTGCTAGTTACAGTATATACCTACACAGTTATAACAACATTCATTCATTTTACATAATGATGATCTGTACAATAAGCTTCAAAGAGCGATTGAGCACAAATCATAGGTTATTTAAAAATTCAGGGTCCCAACAGAAAGATAGGAGCACACGATACCTTTCTATCTAAAATTTAAGTACCAGTGTTCCAATAGAAAAAGAGGGCCATACACAAAACATCAAAGCCTATCTAACTAAAGACCAATATGCTATGAACTGACATAACTGACCAGAAAATGTCAATGAAAAATAGAAAATAAAAGAAAATGTTGATTAATGAAAGATAATGGTGATAAATCTGATTGATTAAAAGATGTAACACTAAGCAAGATAATTATCAAGCATTGAGAGGCTTGATTCTCTCCCAATACAAGCATTCGAGTGGCCTGTTCACTCCCTACGATATTACTCTCAAATACATTCCACATGCTCTTATTTATAGAAATTCCCTCCTACTAATACTACTAGAGCCTTCTATTAGTTTCTAGTAACAACTTATTTTGTACATTCCTAAAATACCCTTCCCTTAATTGCCAGTTCATAGCACAATATTCACAATGGTCCATTGGTTCCTTAACTAAACCAAATGAGGCTTAAGTACCGTTATCTATACAAGATATTAAAAGGCGTTCCTAACACAGTATTGTGCCATGTAAGCACCACATAGGGTTGTCAATGTGTGTTATTGACACCATATTAGGCTACATATGATTTCACGTAGGAAACATATGTTTTGAATCTCAATTAAAATTTTAACATTATCTTGAATGGGAATCGAACCCACAACCTTTATAATGAAATATAAACACTTTAATTTGTTGGTTTAATGTTTAAAAGTAAAATATGATAAACGCCTGTAAATTAGTGAAGCTAAAACAACGTGTACATTTCAAACAAATTTACTAAGCTACAACATAAAACTAATTTTACATATCCTCCTATATCAATTCTTTTAATATTGTTCTCTTTTAATTCCAAATCCTTGAAGAGTTTTTAAAAATTATTATTATTAATTATCACATCATGACCGTTCTCTATATCAGTTCACAATAGACAAAAAAAAAAAAAAGAATAATAACTAAATCAATTATAAAGTTTATGAAGAATAATAAGAAACAAAATTGATAATTGTACCCGACCCGGGGCATTGCCCGGGCCAACATACTAGTTTACCAAGTAAATTTAAAAGAAATTGAATGAAAACTACAATTTAAGCAAGGGGTTTAAAAAAAAAAAAACTCAACATTATAAGAGAGCAAGTCCCCTACCTCTGGATGCAATGCAATGACAGCAAATGCAAACGCAAGAATCATGGTCATGACAATAAAGAATATATTGAGGCCACAGTCTTGGCCAAACGGGTTAAACCACATGAACAAAAGTCCACATAAAGTTAAAGCAGCAACGTAGCATCCCACGGTTACAGCAAGCAAAGCCATGTACCTAGAAAACCAAAATGATTTTCTGAAGCCAAGAATTATCGCAATTAAAAAAAATTAACATTTGCATAGGTTAATCTACAAAATACCATTTATGTTCATCTTTCTCAATCCAAGCATCATTCCATGTGTAAGTGAAATCCAACAATAAAACAACTTGAACCAACAAAAATAATCCAGCACCAAATTTTGACAAGAGCCCTGCAAAATATACCGGACAAATAATATAGAGAGATGGACATGACAAATCATGCAAGTCAATTCTATGCTCTGCAATCATTTGATGTACGGCGTATGCTTTTGAATAACATTCCATTTTGGCTAATCCCAACTAGCATGCCCATCTACCCCATAAATTGTTTCAAAACCTGGATATGACTCGCTACATTACATTACTACTTTCTCATGACATCTAAATTCTAGTTGACCCAAGAAAGAGGATAAAAAAGATGAAATACAACAACAAAACTAAGTCAAACAATTATTCTAAGGTTGATCAAATCTCGATATAGGCAGTTATTACCAGGGAAATAAAGGACTTCATAATATACAAGTGTTTGCAAAATTCAAAACTATCAAAGCAGTACATCTTCTGCAATGGTGACAGGAAAATGACTTCTCCTTCTAGTTGTTTAGGCAGTTGTTACAGACTGATTTTATGGGAACAAAATGTAGGAAGATGTATGCGATTGTGTTAAGTAGGAATGGTAGTAATATGGAGAAAAATAGAAAATGGAGAATATATTACACCCTAAACAACTTTTGAGTAGTTGCCACTCCAAAACTATTTTACAGTACAAATAATTTCTCTCATCAATAATCATGACTAATCCCTTACTACTTGGCTATATTTATAGAATTATAGATAACCTCAACCTAAGAAACTCTAGAAACTTTTGCTAACTCCTAGTATGATAGTATCTAAATTGTAATAAAATACCAATCTGAATATCCAAGTGTCCGATTCGGCTAATTTGAGAAAAAGGGCATAGGTTTTAAGTTAAAAACGAAGTATCCAAATATCTTGTCGTGCCCGACACGACATGAGTCGATACACATTTTTTGAGGTAAAAAAAGGTGTCAAAGTAACATAGCATATTTTTTACAACATGTAATGTTATCAGAAAATCAGCAGAATAAAGAGCTTACCATATATATCTATGACAACATTTGGCATAAAAAACATAAGAATGATAAGTAGAAGCCAGATAATCATCTTTGCCATCCATCCTCCATGATGCCATGAATCCCGCCGGTCATTCTGATCCTTCACACCAATCATTACTAAGGAAAGCACCAAGAAAAAAAGGAAATTCCCCAAGCTGACCCGAAGAACTGAACTTGTCTGGTACCATTCTTTCGTGTAATCACCATCATTAATCCCTTCAAGTTCAAACAAGATAAAAATTTCAGATACAGGTCTGTTTCAACTTTCATGTTTGTTTAAAACCCATGAACAAATTATATAATGAAGAAGAAACTAATGTATCAAAGTTACTTTTAATTTTCATCTGATAAAGCTGAAAGCCTGAAAGTCCCTACATAATTGCACCACCAATATCAACTCTATATAAGCAATACTCAGCCACAATGCATAAAGAAAAAAGACACTCCATCATCAAATAATAGGCGATGACAAATTTAGTCAAAATATCATAGCTATCATCATCAATCATAATCATATGTTTTACTTACAACTATGCCTCCCTCTAATTAATTCTCCTAACCATTTACAAAACAGTAAAACTAGTTCCTGATATACAATATACCGGGTATGAACCAGAAATTTCTCCTTCCGGATAGCTTCAATTACGATTGCAGCGTTATTAAAATGGAAAATTCAAATTGACATCTTCCTTTTGCTCACTTCATTTTCCCTCTCCACCCTTTCTCTCCACTATTGCTAAACAAATGCACTATATTAGCATGAAATTCGGAATCTTTCGAAATTCAAAAAACTTTTACATGGTTCCTCTTTCAAACCAAAATCCTTCCATTATTGGAGGGGAAAAGAAAGCACAAGGCTACACTCCATCAATGTTAATCAAACATAATATAAATTTGTAGCTATGATCGCCAAATTTAGCAAAAACAAGAAGATTATGAAAATTATCATGTCCTAAAATTGCTAGAAATTGTTCCATCTCACAACAAACAATCAAGTCAACATGATGCTAGAGAAGCAAAGTCCAAAGTATTGGGTAATCAGTAACTAATCACCAACAGATATCAGCAGCAAAAACCCACAAATTGAAAAGGACAGTTTCAACAAAACCCCAAGAAAATTACATAGTATCCTCAAATTTTAAGCACAATTAAGGGAAAATAAGAGATACCCAGATGAAAATAACAAGAAAATAACCAGAAGAAGAAACATACAAGGGAATTTCTCCAACAAAGGAGCACCAACTTCGCGAAGAATCCAAGAGATGATAAGAGAAGATCCAAAGAGACCACAGTAAGCAATTCTAGCAGACTTGTTAGAGATCCCAGAAGCAACGGATGTGCAACACCCACACGCCAAAGATGCGCAGCAAGAAAACAAGCACGACATCGCTTATGAGTTTCTTCTGTATGTGATTTTTTGGGGGAAATTAGCTGAAGTTGTCCAAATTCCAAACACTGATTTTGAATTTTTAACCAGAGACTAGGGATTTGTACCTTCAGTTTTTACAGGTAATTAGAACCCTGTGCATAATTTGACCGGTATTCCTCGTGAAATTTTCCAACGATGTTTCGAGATAGTGCATAATTTGACAGGTATTCCTCTTTATCAACATGTGATAATTTTGTTGTAAATATTTGATAATTTGATGTTGATGAATATTTAATAATTTTGTTGTGAACATTTGATAATTTTATTGTGAATATTTGATAATTTGATGTTGATAAACATTTGATAATTTTGTTGTGAACATTTAATAAATTGATGTTGATAAACATTTGATAATTCTGTTGTGAACATTTGATATTTGTATAGTGTTGGTCCTTTTGATTTTGTTATGTTTGTTTGTGTCTGGTGAATATTTGTATAAGTTGGTTAACATTGTAAATCATAAGTTAAAGATGGCATTATAACAATATGTGGTGAATATTTGTTCAAAGTCGTGTGAGCATTTCCCTTTTAGGGCTTGTTTACTTCAGATTATATTCAGTTCAGTTCAGCTCATTTCATCTCTATTTAGTTCAATTAATACACTTCTATTCAGTTCAGTTCAGCTCAGTTCATCTCTATTAAGTTCAGTTCAATCCAGTTCGGTTCATCTCTATTCATCTAATGTAAACAAGCCCTTAGTGTGTGAACATTATTAATTTAACTAGGTTTTTGGCCCGTGCATAATGCACGGGCTTTGTACCTATTAGGTTTATAGTTTTATGTTTTAGTTTTTATAATTCTAATGATTTTATAAGATTGAAACTAACTAAGATTTGACAATAATTCATCAAAAAAATGAAAATATATCAATTTTTTTATTTTTAAGATTATAACATATATTTTCCTTGGAAAAAAACATATACGAGTACATATTTTGAAGAGTATTCATTTGCATAATTATAAAATAATGGAAAATAATTTTGCAAACATAAAGTTTGAGCATATTTAGAAGAATTCAAAATAGAATAAAATTTAATTTAAAATGAATAACTTAAAAAGAAAGTGATGTAAAAAAGCAATTTTTATTTAAAAAAAAAAGGAAAAGGAAAATGAAACATTTTTTTAGTTTGACACATGGCATAATTTTAAAGATGAGATATCCTATGTGTCAAAATTATGTTTTATGGTATGTTTTAAATATTAGGTATAGAGATATAGATGTGTGAACATTTGTAGAGTGAGAGGAAGTGTGTGGGTTTTTTTTTTTTTTAATTTAGTGTTGGCACGTGCAGGACCACAAAGTTGGATAGTTCCGGATCCATTTATTACGTATTGGGAAAAAAGGGCATGTCACTTACATTGCATCACATTTTGACCTTATAGGCCATTTGGTTTGAGCGATAAAAAATAAACATAAGTATTATAACTAATATGTTACGGTTGGAGTATTATTCATGGGATATAGGATTATTTATAAGGAATGAGATGGGATTGAAAATTTGAAATCACTTAATCCCACCAAAATAATATAATTTACTTTCTTACTTAATCCCATCAAATACCAAACAAAAGATGGGATTATATTAGTGAAATTCATGTAACCCTTATCATTCAAAACAAACGTTTGTTAGAGTTACTTAAATAGACTATATTTTACATTATTTTAAGACAAATTTGTTTTTACAATGTATATCAACTTAATTTTATTATTTAATTAAATTATAAACAAAAATCACTTTTCTAACTCGTTTAAATAAAATGAGTTTCAGTTGTAATCTAATCATAGAATGGTTGGGTGTGCGCATGCTCTTCACCTTTCTTAAATAAAGTTTTAGTTCAGATAAATTCAGATAAGAACTAATTTAATAAGGTGCAATAAATTCAATTAGGTGTGATCAAGTCCAATTATTTCTTATAATCATGGCTAATTAGATCCAATAAGTTTCAATCGGATTTAATAAGTTTAATAAGTTCAAATAAATTCAGAAAAATTCAGATAAGTTCAACTCTAATAAGTTGAAGAAACACATACCCTTAATTGATGTAGGTTGCCGAAACAAACTTAAATGATTGTAAATAAAAAAATAACAAATTTATTTGGATTCAAGTGATAATTTTTTCCAAAAAAAAACGACACAAATCACTCCCTACCTACTTTATTTAAATGGTAAGACAAATTGAGCCTCAGTTCGTGGTTTCTGTCTATAAATGCCACCCTCTTATTGTCCAGTGGTTGGAATGATTCGTCATTAGTGAGAATCGAATCTTGCACCTCAATGATACAAGGGGTAACTTCAGGGCCAATGCACTAGAGATTAATACTCATTACTCCGTAGCTCTTTAGCTTAATTAAGTAAACATCTCAAAAGCTAGCCCAATTCTAAAATGAGGCAATGATTAGTCATTGGTGACAATTGAATCTTGCAGCTCAATGATACAAGTGGTTTAAATGATTTGTCATTGGCGAGAATCGCATCTTGCACCTTAATGATGCAAGGGTAACTTCAGTGTCAATGCACTAGAGATTGATAATCATTAGCCCACAACTCATTAGCTTAATTAAGTAAACATCTCAAAAGCTAGTCCCGTTATTCTAAAATGAGGGATTTGACTAGGGCTATTGTTCTAATTTTCAAAATCAAATAATTTGATAATTGGAATCACTACAAGAAATAGCTAAAATAAACAATTTAATATCAATCAAGATGAACCTATTTCTATCATCTTTGACTTAAAAAATAGATTATTGTATTATGAATAAATTTAACAAGTTATTTTGTTATCAAAGATCTAGATTTTGAAGATATAAAGATACATTAAAAAAAAATATGAACCTTCAACAATTGTTATAAGTGGAAAAAAAAATTCATAAAAAAGAAATATTTACATGATAAAATTTATTACAACACAAGAACAACTTAATAACACACAAATTCCGGCAATCAGATTATTGCATTCAATCATTAACTGTAATGGACAAACAAGAAAAGTTAGTATACATATAGTTTTGTCGAACATGTCATGTCATGGCAGAGTTTGTTGGGGGAGGAGAGAATAATGGGGATATTTGTCTTCCCATTAAAAAAGGAATTAAGTTTAGTCAATTAGGGTTATCAATATGTTATTTTACAAATAAATTTTAACTAAGGCAGAAGCAAAACAAAATAGGGGTTTGCGACTACACATGGCCAACCTCGCGGTTGCACAACCCCTTCCCTTTCCTCGAACTCACACATTTTATTATGTGTTTGCTTAGTATTTTTTGTGATTTTGGTGGTTGTTCTTGACGTGGTATGTCCATATGTTATCATTTCATTATGATATGCATACCTTTTTAATGCTATATATATACACATAGGCAATGCCTATGTTGCATGTTTTAAGAAAATTTATACACATTCTCTTTGCATCAATTTTTAGATAGTTTTTTTTTTTTTCCTGGTTTAAGTTCCTCTTTAACACATAATCAATTAATCACCAAGTATATAAATTTATTTGCACCATCTTTTATATTAGAAGAGCATTTTACTATGAAACTCCTATATATGTATCACTAAGGTTGATTTCGTGTAACTCGTACTCTTTGTTACTTTGTATGGTCAAAATATTACTTTTATGAAGTGTTGACCAAGTCAGGCCTAGAACTTCAGTTTATTTTTATTTTTTTTTTGTTTCCATACTTTGGTCCCTTCCATCTTTTATTCCCTTCTTTCTAACATTAATTAAGTTAGCTAACATTATGTTATTTTTAGTTACCAAAATAGTTGTTAAGTTTTTGCACGCATGGAGTTTTGTTGTTAAGTTTTCTTTTGTATGACATGGTTATTAATTCATACTTATCAATTTAATTATATTAAAAAATAATAACTTTGTCAACCATAAACTCATGACTTTTGTGAAGGACAAAAACAAGTCCAATTTACGCTGTTTTAGACTTTTAGTGATACTCATTTTATCAAATACTGCATCTGTCCCCTTTTGTTTGCAACATTTATTTTTTCACATCTCCCAACACACAACTTTAAATAAAAATATCTTTAGATATATATAGTAAAAAATTATAAAGATTGCATATTAAAAAAGTATACATCGAGCCGAATCAAACGAGATCCTATTTGACTATATTTTTTCTTATATTTGTAAAATTAAAGAGAGTCAAAGTTGTCTGATGAACAGTAGTAAAAGTCAAAATGTGGCAAATAATAGGGGACGGAGGGAGTAGGATTGGTAGAATAATACAACACATAGAAAAAATCGACGCATTTTGCTTTATATGTTATTGTCAGTGGTGGAGCCACACAGGAACAAGGGGAAACAAGTGTCCCCCATCTTCAATAACAAAAATTAAAAATTATATATATATATATATGATTGCGGTGAGAATCGAACCCAGAACCTCGTGCCTGGAATTCTGAAGCTCGAACCATTGGGTTATAATTTCATTCTCACTGTGTTCATGTGAATAGCAATTCTCTCTTGTATATATTTTTTTTAAGTTACCTTTTGTTTTATACTTCGTACTCCCTCCGTATTCTTTTAATTTACTCACTTTCTTTTATTGGATGTTTTTTTTTAATTTACTCACTTCTTGCATTTATTTTCCTACATTTATTAATTTATGATTCTCAAATGTTTTTCCATACTCTCTCATACTATTGACTAACTTTAATAAAATTATCCTGTTTTCTCTCTTTTCCACACACACTCTCTCGTACTTTTTATACAACTTTTAATCATCCTTTATTTTTTTCTCCTACTTCCAATAATTTTTTGTTTTTGATGAAAACCCAAGTGAGTAAACTAAAACAACGGAGAGAGTATTATTTTATTCTTACTTCTTCTATCCCAAATTTATGAGTTGAAAGTATGTGTTTTATGTTGCAGAACCAAATTATTAATTTTATATCTAAAATGTACAAACTCATGTTCGTTATAATGAGTAAATACTCAATTGTAAATTTCAGCTATAGTTGATATTTATCCTAGGTTATATATATAAAAAATAATAATATTAGTATTAAATTGCCTTTTCAGCAGCAATTTCTTCGAATTCTTACTATTGAGGGCATAAGTTTTTATAAAATGGTGAAAACCGTGCTTGACTTAATTGATAAATGTCAAATGCTTACGATTTAAGTCATAATATAATCATGAATTAAAGAATTATTGAATTTTATTGCTTACTAGGCCATAGTTATCTAACAACGTTATGCTGTATCTCTAATTTTTTGGGTTATAAATTTGAATTTTTGAATTGTGACGTTGGAACTTAGTATCCATTTCAAATCATTTGTGAAAATACATTTTTAAAAAGATTGTTGAATTGTCGCAAAACTGTCCTCTCAAATTGAAAAACCTAAATCCGCCACTGAATATAGTTGTAGTTTTCATATTATCAAACATATGTACTTTGTCCCCTCAAATAAAAATTTCTGACTCGATCCACATCTTCCCTAATCCCAATTCCCATAACACAACTATCCTTAATTAATTAGGTCCCATGCATAATCAGGTGGTTGAATGCTTAGCATGTCTCCAATTGGTGTCAAAATGACAAGACAAATACATATATCTTATCATCATAAAATCACCATATACAATACTAAAGCAAGTAAGCAAGCAAGGCTGTGTAAAAATAAGGAGTTGGGCTATAACTTGGTAATTAGGCCCCCAGTTTTTCACGTCCCGTGACCACGGTCATTGATCGATTTGATCCTTATCCCTAATATTATGTTAGGGTATTTTTCCCTTCCTTGTTGGGATAGTAGCCCTGTAATAGTTAATAAATGAATGATTCCTTACCCATTTTTTTTTTTTGAAAAAAACCCCGTCTAAAAACAAGAAAGAAAACACTCATAAAACATGAGATGCAATGAATGCTAGTAATTGAAAGCCCACCTAGCCACTATTGAAGATCCAGCTGGAGCTCAATCGATGTGACTAACACATACGAGGGATGATAAACTCTTAGTAGCTATATGAAATTGCAATTTTATACACGGATTTGTAAAATATAATCTTGTGCAACACAATTATTGTCCTATAAATGTCAATCATATTTTAGCAGATGTCAATTATAGTCCACACACTTTTCTTGAATTTTCGGGTTTACTCATACATAGGACCACTTCTTTTTCACCCATATGTTTCTGACAATATAATTTGTTAGCCTATGATTGGTTGAAATCGTTTTATACTTTTTTTCTTACAAGTTAAAAAATTATTTAAAATTAAGAAATTTTGTCAGAAAAGACCTTTTAAAACATTCATTTTGTGAGAAAAGACCTTATAAAAAATTTGTTATGGGCAGCGACCTAAAACAAAAAAAAGTTGCAAAGAGGGACCTTACCTCTATTTTCCGACGTTGATTGTGAATCTCCGGCGTTGACTCACTATTTCCTTCCAATTTTGCACGAATCCTTTCGTATTTAAGGGGGTAAGAGATGAGGAAACCCAAATTCAGAAGGAAGTGTTAATGTAGGGTTTATGTAGTAGATGAATTTAGGAGGAAAATGGAGGGGGAGTGGAGGAAAAATGAATTTATAGTGAAAAGAAAAAGAAAAGGAAAAGTTAAATAGAGAAGAAAGGATTCGTTGAAAATTGGAGGGAAATAGCGAGTCAACGCCGGAAATTCACAGTCAACGTCGGAAAATAGAGGTAAGGTCCTCCTTGCAACTTTTTTTTTGTTTTAGGTCCCTGTTTACAACAAATTTTTTATAAGGTCTTTTCTTACAAAAAGAATGTTTTATAAAGTTTTTCTGACAAATTTTCCTTAAAATTATGAATTTAGCTTGCTATATGGATATATTAGCTATTAGTAGATACTTTTCCAACACATGCATAATATTAACATACATCTGATCTGTCCTCTCATTTTATTTTGGGTTTACAATTACAATATATGTACTTAAGTTATATACTACTTTCGTTTCTTTTTAAATGTAACGATTCGACATTTTTTTTATCTAGTATATGTCAAATCGTTGTATTTAGCTAGAGGGACTCAAATCTGTTGTCTTATTATGTGTCTCATTTTGTGTCCTACTCCATCTAATTGAGCAATTTTCCAATCAAACAATAGATAAAAGCATTTAAATAAAATTAATTTTAATAAAAAAAGTCCAATTAGAGAGAGTAAGACACAAAGTGAGAAATATAATAAGACAACAGATTTGAGTCCGTATATTTAATCCAAATTATGTGGATGAATATCAAGTCAATTCTCTTGGTTTGGTTGTTTCTACTTGTATTATGAATGTTTAAATTAATGTTATAGTTGTCCCAAAAGAGGAGGAGAGGGGGGGGGGGGGGGGTCCGATGCAGGAAATCTGCATTTCATGAATGATCATCAACTAGTACATGATGACTGAAGTTGACTATAATATGCTAAACTTCTCATCCCTCACTTATCAAGTAGATGTGAGACTGACACTGAATTTGATGTGAAATCTGAGTAGGGATGACAATCTAGTCTAAATTCGACCTGTTTCAATCCGATCTACTGGAAAAAAATACTGAGTAATTAAAATATGGTTTGAATTCAGAAAATAAAAAGCCACATATAACTTGCTTAAAAAAATCCAACTCAATGTTAATTAAATGAAAACCCACATTTGTAGTTTGGAGTCGGATTAATTTGTTCACATTTTCCAACATCATTTAAATTATCATAGAAAATTACATTAAATAAAAAATGAACCTGAAATTTTGAAATCTAGAACACTGGATCGAATATCATCTGGCTTTAAATATAGGATACCGAATTGGAATTTTTAAAATTGGATTTCTTTTTAAATTTTCGGATATCCAATTTTTTGATAAATATGCTTGCAAAATATGGGTTCGGAAATCCCATTTTCCGATTCGGAATTTTGAAACTCCGAATAATCCATGCTCCAAAAATTTGAATATCCAAGTTTTCGGATCATGTTCGGCCTAGTATTCAAAAATTCACTAATTCCCTAATATATACAGTCTACGTAACATTGATCATATAGCTCCAACCCAAATGGACCTGACCTGCAATGTAACCAATCCGACCCAAATGAGCTTGACCTAATACAGATCCGATCCAATAGTAACCCAACTCGGCATCAACATGAACCTGAAACAACCCAACCTATTGTCGATACGAATTGAACATGTAACAAACACGTTTCAACCAGCATTTACCTGAATTCTGTTGGAACATTTATGAATAAATGGGCTAAGGCATTGGACAATATTCAAGTAGGCTAAGCAAAAGAACCCATGAGGCAGAGAGCATCTCGCGACCCGCGAGGAAGATTTCGCACCCCGCCAAAACCTACTGGAAAATCTGAGCATATACTGCCCAGTGCTCGCGACCCGCGAGAGGTTTTTCGCACCCCACGAAAACTCTTCGCACCCTGAGAGGGATTTTTCGCACCCCGCGAAAACTCTCTGGAAAATTCGAACAGTTTGTTCGAATTCTTTGGATTCTTTTCCTAGGATTCCTTTACGTATTTAAGCTTGTCTATTGAGCTTCAAATACTAATGTAAAGGGGATTAAATCAGATTCAATGAGGAGATTAAGAGCTTGCATTGTTGATGGAATAATCTTTATTTCTTCCTTAATCCAAGCTAAACATAATTTCTTATTTTAATTGGTTTAATGTGTGAATTGAACTCAGAATTTTCTGAATTCTTCACATGCTTATGTGCCTATAAATAGGTATGTATTTGTTCATTACAGATATAAGAATCACAAGTTAATTCTGAAATTCTTTGTGCTTATACACAACTTGTTAGCATTTGGATATCTCTAGCTAATTTATCTAAGTGTGATTCTAAAACACAACAAACACAAGTCCTTTTGTTTCTATACTCCTGAGATCACATATAGGTTCTTTTCTCCATTGTATCTCACTAATCGTTCGTGGTAACCCGGTGATCTAAGGGGTGAATTCGATTAGAAGGAAAGTGTAGTTTCCACGCCTTGGAGGGTTTACATCAACACCATACATCACCAACAACTTCAACCAAATTAACCGAATCGAAAGCCACCTAACCCAAAATTGACCTAAATCAAAACTGAACCGCACTTGCTATCTGTCATCTTGACCATCTAGTCCTGACTTGAATCAACTCAAAAATCATACAACAACAACGCGCTTCGACCAGACCCACATTGACTCGAACCTAACACCTCTAGCTATAACTCTATAAGGTCTCCTTTGAAAGATAGTTTGTCATCACATTGGATATTGTTTTTGGAAAATAGTTTGCCATCACATGGGATTTTAATAAATTATTATAAATAAACATCATGCATATAATATTAAAAAAAAGGTACTAGTATATATAATTTGGTTGATAAAAAAAGGTTTAAACACTTGTGTTCTTCATGCTCATTTTTGTTGGTGAACAAGCTAAGGTAGGGTCATCACTTATAGAGGATGAAGTCATAGTCCAGTGGTTAGAGTTTTAGAATTCCAGGCACGAGGTCCTGGGTTCGATTCTCACCGCAATCATTTACGAGAATTCCTTATTATCCCCCCTTACAGATGCATGTGTTGGCTAAAATTGAACCGGGTGACTTGTAGTAAGACCCGATTTCAAAGCCTAGTATCCCACACATTATCCTATATAAAAAAGTCATCACTTGTAAATTTGCCAGCGGTCAGAACTCATAACATCAAGTCTTAATCCATAAACTTTTTGGTAAAAGATGAGATGAGAATATGAGATGAGATGAGAATATGAGATGATACATTATACTATTATAATTATATACATATGCTGGTCATCAGTGGTGAAGACGATGTGGCGATAAGGTGGGGTTATCTTTGACAAATATGCAATACCTAACAACTAATTTCAAGACAAGACTCCTTAGCTAGTTGTAATTGAGGCAAAAAAAAAACACATTCTTATATATGCTGGTCATACGGTGTGGCAGGGATTACTCGGAGCCAAAATTTTATAAATATTGCTCTCTCCAAAAATATGGGTGATAAATCCGCGATATGAGTTGGAATTAGGTGTTCGATAACACATATTTTAACACCAATTAGATACACACTAATACCATCGATGAATTAATAGACACTATATATTAACTAAAAATTCGGGGCAACGGCCGAGCCAGAATACTTGTTGATATATTAAATGATCGAGAAATCTCTATGAATAAGATAAATCTTATTATGGACTAAATTTTGTCACACATGGATAAGAATTAAATTAAATTTACTATAGTAACAAATCTACCTTACTCATGTAAAATGACAAAATCATCCCTTTAATAATACGTGAAAAGATAAATTACTTTTTTAAAGTTTCAATTTTTTTAAAAAAGTTATTGGAAACGTTATCTCATCACTATTCTAATTGAGTAAAGACTCTCCATTTCTTAAAGGAAATGGATGTTTTATTTCCTAAATCAATGGCTGAGGATCGATGTTTTATTTTAATGCTAGATGAGGTATCAAAATCTTAGGCAATGAGATGGTGAAAATCCTAATTCGTTCTGATTAGGAGTTCATCCTCCAAAAAATTTATGCAGCTCTTATAAGGGCTCGTTTACTTTCGCTGAATATAGCTGAACTGAATTGAATACGGCTAAAAGTAATATTTTATAAGATAAGGAAATTGAGAACTGAACTTAACTTAATAAAGTTGAACTGAAATGAATTTAAGCTGAAGTAAACAAGCCCTAAATAACATCCTAACAGGTGGTCACAATTTTATTCAAAACAATTTATCAGAAATAGTTTTATGTTTTTAAAGTAAAGACAAAATTTTACCTTCAGTAACCCTTAGCCTTAACAGTGTCTCGGTCCGACATTTACGAGTCAAGATCCTCTCCATTTCCCACATGTTGTTTAATTGTTGTGTGTGGGACCATGAGAATGATTTACTATGATATTTTAATTTCAAAACTTTACCATAAGAGGAAAAAAGATATAGTTTAGCCATTTTTTAGAAACAAATGAAGTACATGGTAAAATTAATCGGGTTCCAGTTCAAGACTCATATCACATGAATACTTGACTGACATTATAAGAGTATTAGAGGAGGATATTTGTCATTGATAAGAATTTTACCTCACACCTTGACAATGTGAGTCGATCTTATGGCTTCCCATTAATTACACTAGAAGATATCACTACCAGTTTGGTTTAAATCTATTTGGATATTTGCAATTGAACTGAAACTGTTGAACTAGAAATTAAAAGTGAACTGATAAACTTGAACTAAAACAAAAGCTCAACTGAAAAAGAAGAAAAATGATTTGAAATGAATTGAAATAAACTGAAATTGTAACTGACCTAAAAATTATTTTTTAAAAATTGAACTGAAGTGAATCAATTTTAACCAAAAGTAACTAAGTGCTTGTTTGATTGGGAGGTATTTTCCTTGGAAATGTAAATTCCTAGGCAATAACTAGAATATGGTGTGTTTGGTTAAAAATTTCCTAGGAAATCAAATTTCCAAGGGGAATTTAAATTTCAACATAGCATGGGAAATAACTCATCAAGTCCCCCCTTGGTGAGTGAATTCCTACATTGCATAGGAAGTTATTTCCTAGGAAATACTAATTCCAATGATGTCAACCAAACAGTTTTTATGTAATTAGCAAGGGGAAAAAACTTCCTATGGTAATGATTTCATGTAATTAGCAAGGGGAATTAATTTTAACCAAAATCAATAAATACGCACTTTTTGTATGAATTGAATCAACTAAGATCCGATATGTCTATATTTTTATTCTTAAATATTAGAAGTCGAAATTTATAAAATTATTCTATGTACTTGTGAATAGTGCCAAAAATGGTGCAAATGACAAGAATTAGGAGTTATGAAGAGTGTAATTCGTTTTAGCCTGAAAAAAAAAGAATGAAGAAGTTATAGGCGATTTGGAAACTAATGTTGATATGAACCATACTAGGACATTTTTTTTACCTAGTGTAAATATTTTCCCGAAGGTGATTAGAATTGAATCAAAAATTCTAAATAACTATTGTATTGCATATTTGTTTTGGGTTAGATTATTGAACTATTCAACTAATCCAATAGAATCCGAAATCAATTGAAACTAGAAATCTAAATTGAATGAAAGGAATTTAAAAAACTACTGTGATATACAACTAATTTGTGTTGATTTGTTTAACTGATTGAGTATATATGATTAAAATAAATTGGAACTAAACTAAGTGGAATGAACATATAAATTAATTGAAAATAAATGCATTGAAACTGAAAATAATTGTTGCATTACATAACTATTTTGGGTTGGACAAATGAATCGGCTAGAACTGAACTAGAAATATAAATCAACTGATCAGAAAACAAAATTTACTGAACTGAATTGAACTTTTTTCAAAATTAAAATCTTTGAAACTAAACACTTTAGGTACGTACAATCATAACTGAACTGTTAAACTGAATTGACAGAATATCCATAAATGCCCAAAGGACATGATATATGACAAACAATGGAGCCTTTATAATATGTAACACATGTTGTGGGACATGGGGCTTACAACATTTAGTCCACAAGGGCCTTTGCCTTTAATTTCTAAAGTAGAGAACAATAAATTAAACCTTCCTATACTCCTTGTTTTGTGATGTTGTATAAATAGACAGGAGAAAGTTTATGTGGATATAATATCAAAGAAAATATAAGCCTTTTAGCATTAGCTATACCATTATTTAGTTAGGGGAATAATGAGTAGCCTAAGTGAGAGAATTTTCAAGTGGAAGAAATGGGCAAGGCAACAAAAAGGGAAGCTTTGCATAATAAAGATTTGCATCTCCATGCTTTTGCGTCATCCAAACCATTCTTGTAGTTGATGAATTTGATTTATGTGATGTGGTACCCCAAATTTTTTTCCTATTTTATCTCCTTCAATTTACTTCTTCCATCTTTTTTCAAGTACATAAATCAGCTGTTTCGAGTCCGGCCTGGCGGCCTTAGAAGTCCGACGACTAATCCAGATTCATGTGTCCTCCATGGTAGAAACGTTATCCTTTTGTTTCTATTGTTATGTATTTTCAAAAGCCGAAGTTGAGATTTTTGGTTTAGTGAGCTCATACAACTCTTTTATACACAATTTTAGGTGTAGAGATAATGTTTAGCTTACAATGTATGTAGTATGTTATACTCCCTCCGTAACATAATACTAGCAACAATTGGTTTTGCACGCATTTTGAGAAAGTGATTTAAGGATGTAAACTAAGTAATTAGTCAAAATATTTTTTATATTAGCAACTTATAATCATATTTTTGTTTGTATTAAAACCATTTTGACTAATTTCTTCGTTTACACCCTTAAATCGCTTCCTCAAAATGCGTGCAAAACCAATTGTTGCTAATATTATGTTAAGGAGGGAGTATATAATAGCTTAGAAATGAAATAGAATACATGGGCTCTCTTGAGATAATGTACCACAAGATCATTGGGTTGGATGCTTGAAGTGGCATAGAAGTGGATATTTTTGTTTTCATTGCCGCATGTGATTGACTTGATTCAAACAAGCCAAACATAAATATTATAAATATTTTCATATGTTGACTTGATTCGAATGTATAACTCTCACTTTCTAAAAACACATAAATATTATAAATATTTTAATTTCTTAGCTTTATGAAAATGGTACATATTTTTAAAAAAAAAATTAAACCCAATTGCAAAGTCTGGTTGTATTATTAAAATATAATAATATAACACTAATAAAATAACTTTTCATAATTTTTTATTTTTACATCAGATATTAGTAATTACCTATTAGTTTCATATATGGGAAAGATTTGATTAATTAGTATTAAACTATTAAAGTAGGAGGAAAAATCAATCTTCTCATTTCTTGCTTTCTTTCCCTCCATGTGATATCTAAACGGAGCATGGATCCCTGCTTATCTCTTCCTTCGCTTCCCTCTGTCCAAACATAATGTAAATCCCTAATTTTGGAACTTAATATTCATTTAAAGGCACAATTTAAGCCCTCCAATTATTCATTGAACTTCAAATTCAATATAGGAGCACAATCTTGTTGAGATTTATTGATTTAGAATATAAATGTATATAGTTATGAATATTTATAATACTAGACGCAGTGTTATGTTTTTGTAAGTTCATAATTATGCAAAGTTCTTTAGCGATTTGTGTCGTTAAACGTTGAAGAATGTATAGCAGAAACAGTGGCAAATCGCGAGTCGTGACGTGTGCTCGCGACCAGTGAAAACAGATCAAAGTTGCCAAAATAGACAGGAGCAAATCGCGACTCGCGACCATAGGTCGCGACTCGCGGGAATGGCTCGCGACTCGCGAACCTGTTGGTTCGTGCTCGCTTCTGTTCGGTTTTTTCCCGTTGCTTTGTGTCGTTTGGGGATTAACTGCTATGTTTATGATAAGTTATAATATAACTTATTGTTAGAATTGAGAGGATGGAAGTTACATTCATTGTCTCTCAATCTACTCTTGCAAAAACCTAAGTATTTCTCCATTGTTACAAAAGATTGACATCAAACTTGTTCTCATTGGTGATAGTTGAAACTAGGCTCGATTATCACTGTTCTTGTTGTATCTCGTTAACGAATTCCTTGCAACCCGGCCTAAGAATTGGGTAGGAATATTGTTTTCAGGAAAGTGTTCTTCGTACACGCCTCAAGAATTTGCTCATACTATTACCCAAAGTTTAATGAAATTCCCCAACAAATCTCAAACACAAAAACAACGGTAAAAGTAATTCAAATTAAGGCCCGTTTTGGAGTTGTCTCCAACATGATTATCAAGGTATAATTTCATACTCTAAGGCTCATTTGATATGGTGTAAAATATTTTCAAGTGAAAATACTTTATGGAAAAATCTTTTATATCGAAAAACACATTTATTTTCATGGTTTCATGGAAAGTTTCTTCATTTTAAGCATTTTCAATCGTTTGGTTGAATTAAAAATCAAATCCTTCAATTTTAGGAAAAAATAATGTTTTCCTTCAAATCTTGAGAGAAAATGTTTTCCTCCCAATTTTGGCAGAAAATGTTTTCAATAAAAGTGGAAAGTGAATTTTCATTTCGAGTTTTATTTCTTATTTGTTACCCCAAACCAAAAAAGGTAGAATGAAAAGAATAATTTTTAGGAAAACATTTTATGCACAACCAAGTGGAGCCTAAAATTAACTCAAATATACTGTAGTATTTTAAAATTAACATGAATCATTGTTTTTCTCCCAATGCACATATCTCTATGCTTTGTTTATTTTCCATGTTTTTTACTTTTGCAAACAAAATCAGTTGACTGTTAAGATAATAGACAATCAACTTATGTTTCTTTTTAGGGTGCGTTTGTTTCATCTTAAAAAATACATTTTCGTTAAGTTCAAATAAGATCTAATAAATTGTAATAAGTTTAGGGTGCGTTTGTTTCATCTTAAAAAATACATTTTCGTTAAGTTCAAATAAGATCTAATAAATTGTAATAAGTTCAATAAAATTTGATCTGGTTCAATCAGATATGATAAAGTCAAATTATTACATGTAATCAGAGCTAGTCAGGTCCAATCAAACCTAATAAATTCAATATATTTCAATCAAATTTAATCAAGTCCAATAAGGAGCACACGGTTAAAGTCACAAGTTAAATTAGCATTATTATCATTTAAAAAATTGTTCAAAGTGATGAAGTTCAACCTGTAACTTGTCAAAGTAGTTGTCCCACTTAAAATCAAGTCAAATCCAAACCAAAATCAAGTCCACGTGAACACACAACTAGATGAGTTAAATCTGAGCCACACATGTTAAACAAAATATATCCCTAAAAGATTGCTCCATTTACTTTTTCTCATATCTCGAAATACATCTTTAAATAAAAATATTTTGAGATACGTATAATAAAAAAATTATAAGCATTACATATTAAAAAAGTACACATTGAGCCGAATCAAACGAGATCCCATTTGACTATATTTTTCCTTACATGTATAAAATTCTAGAGAGTCAAAGTTACCAAATGTATAGTAGCAAAAGTCAATATGGAACAATCTTTAAGAGACGGAGGGAGTACTTCATAAATCACAACACTAGGTTTGTCAACCCTCTTCTCATCAAATCACAATCATACATCAAATTCCCCAATTTGGCAGTCCTAAAGTTGCCAATTTTATACCAAGTGGTTGTTTAGTTGGCCCTTACAAGTGGTGGTTTCCCATGAATTTGTATATGAAATTTTGTTGGATTGATGACAAAAATGTAAAATAGAAGATTTGAAAATTTAGGGAAAGTTTAATTTCCTACAAAAAAATAAAAAAATTCACTGCCCAAGTCCTGCTTTGGTAATTTGAAATTCACATAAATTATAACTTCTTTGATTCAACTAGAAGTGGCACGGAGGGACGTTGTTGTCTTGGATCATTAAGAAATGGGATAGCAACATTAGGTCTCAATTTCAAGTTAAATCGGATAATCTTACTTGAATATTTGTTATTCAAAATTTTGGTAGTTGCATATTTTCCTATCATGTTATTTTATATCGGGTTATGGTTTAGTATGAGCCAGTAAATAGCAAGTTTCAAACTCATGATCTTTTATTTACTAATCTCATGTTGTAACCACCAAGTTATTTTGTTGATACTAATTGCATAGGTACATGTATTAAATGTAAATAAAAAATCAAATTAAATGAGATATTATTTGATGTTAACAACTTTCTCTATTGGAAGTTAATATTGTTGTTTACTACCTTATATGTTCAACCGCCATTATTTATGAATTACTTCAACTTGAGTTTATCCATGTTTGATGTTTCAATAAGTACTATTTTGCACTAGCAAATCAGAGTTCAAGACACCAATTCAGGTTTGTAGCGAGTTCAAATTATTTCGATTAACGGATGTAATCATAATGCAATTTATATGGAACAAGATATTTGATATTGTTTCGAACACAAAGCACTTAGGTGCCAAGGCTTCAAATTGGATCGGATTTTCCCGCCGGCTCTAGATTCAACAACACAAGAAAAGAAAACTCCAATAAATTTTATAAGAGAAATTATTTCTCATGGAGTATAATTTTCTTAGAAATTTAATTTAGCGGGAACCAAATAACCACTAAATACAAGTTTTGTAAGAAATGTCACACCTTTTTTATATTAGAAAAAATGGCATAGATACAAAAATAAATTACGAATTACAATCACGCCGAATACACCAATAAGCTGGTACATGATAGTAGTCTATCAAGGGTTAGCCTGCAGGTTAATATTCTTATCAAATCAAAAGAAAAAAAAAAACAAATAAGGTTGTAGCCTTGTAGGCACTTGTTTGAGAATTTCCACTACATGCATCACAATCATCACTATAAAAAATTTGGAGAAATTTCAATAATTCATGCCTTCAAGAGGAAGCTCAGTAGTTTCATGTACTGTCATTGATACAGAAACCTCGGTACAAGGTTTTTGAGGAGTTTGCAAGACAGAACTTTCAAGAGCAGAGTCACCAGGCTTGAGTGAAATAGAATTCCTTGGAGTGTGCCCTAACTTATTTGGTGCACCCTACAAAAACAACATTTGATTAACAAACAAATACTCCCATTTCTAAGGTTCCAAATTATTGCAACATATCATATTGAAAATGATGGTTTTCATGAGGAGCTTGTTAACAAGCCCTATGAGGTGTTTGAATAAGAATTATTTAACGCTCAAGCCAAAAGAGCATATGCAAAATCTTTTGTCACGCCATCTAACAGTCTTAAGGTAACTTTTTACCATAAATTTATAACTTTTTATATAACTACTTAATGTTTATATGAAAACTATGGTATTATGCTAAAAGATTACACATTTGAAGCAAAAAGTTATTCTGTCATACCTTCAGGCCAGTGTAATTACTAATTAGCATTTATTTAACTTAAACCTACTTTTAAAGGAGACTCTATCTTAACGAATGCCCTAAGGCACCTTGGTGAGCTTTCACCTTTAGTTTAGTGTTAGCCATGGTAAATTATAAAACATGCAAAAATGTTGGAAACTCTTGAATTTTCTTTACCTGCACCAAATGCATCATATAGTTTTTTAAGTTTGTTGATAATACCGTTGTTACAACATCAAAGTACAAAATTGTTATTACAAAAACAATAGGGGAAGGCTCCTTATTCCCTTGCATTCACTCTATAATATGGTCACACCTGAATACATGATCTATTATTGTAACATTAGAGCTTTTGGATGTAAGAAAATGATATAAATGTAATTAATCCTAAGGAAAGACTTATTTAAGTGTGAAACTTAACCTTGACAAAAACTTTAAAGAAATTGATCACCAAATATCAAAAGGGATTGAAATTGTGTTTTTATTTTATTTTATTTATTTTTTCCTGTTTAACCCACAATCTAACAAACCCTAATTGTGACGATATAAAGAAATTGATCAGCAACTTACCTCTAAATTCAACTAACTAAGCCTTTTAGACAATAATCCCCTAAATCTTTTAACTAATGATAAATAATGCTCAAAGAATTAAAACCTGTTATATATACTTCTAATACTACAACTACCCAACATAACTATTAACTAAACCCTAACAGCCTAAGTCCTCAACTAATTCTATATCCCTAAGATTAGATGATCAAATAAAACCTTATCCTCTCCTCAAGATTACTATCTAGAACAACTAACTGATAATTTGAAATCATTAATAAATAAAATTGACACCAATCAAAATAATCAATTAATCTTCAGGCTAACCAAGAAAACCCTTTCCAATGAAAAGTAAACTTTAATACTAGTGAAACCTTAATCACGCCTCCAATAGTCCAATGTAATCATGTACACATTAATCTTGCATGTGAACCCATGCCAATGATCATGCAGTGCTTCCAAACATGGTGGATCCAACATGAATTCCTTGTCTTAGCTATCAATTCTTTGGTCCTTAGCTTTGACTACATTTTGAACCTTGTCGCACATTTGGCTTTAATGAGTAAGTCTCCCAACAAGAGTTTTCTGTATTTGGCAATGCTCGAACTCGAGACCTCCATTAGGTGGCATCAAGCTACTGACCACTTGAGCCAGTGTCAAAATCTTCATTTCTTGCCCACTTGTCATTCCCATTCTCAATTTTTCAATCTCCTCACTTTCTAAATATGAAGCTAAATCACCAGCATTAAATGTAGCACCAACTCCATTAGATTCTCGTAAAAGCTTCAATTCGTATGCATTATCATTGATTGATCTCAACTAACTTGAATGGTAGCATTAACTTATTCTAGGGCAAATAAGGAAAATTCTCCCTCTTTAACAACAACCACACTAAGTTTCCTAGTTATAACTTACATTGTCTCCTACTCGTGTTTGCTTTGGCTTTATAGAAGCCAGGGATCCTTTCTGTTGAAGACTTTAGTTGAGTGTATAGTTTTACCAATATTATTGCCTTAGCCTGGGTGCCTTTGTGAAGATACTCCCCCTAATTTAATTAGTAATCTCAAATTGACTCTATAAACTACCTCAAATGACGAGTGTTTTGTGGCATTAGCAGGAGACCTATTATTAACAAATCCTGCATGACCAAGCTTGACATCCCAATCCTTATTATTCTTCCTCACTAAGCCACATAACAAGACTCCCAATTCCCAAAGACTTATTTGTCGCTTGTTTCCCATCCATTTGTGGATAATCATATCGGCTAAATAAGAGCTTGGTACCAATCAACTTCCACAATGCCTTCCAAAAGTAACTAATGAACTTTGTATCCTCATTTACAATGGTTTTAGGAACACAATCTTACTTGCATAGTCTATCTTGTGAAATGATATAATGTGTGCAATATATAAAATCTATCCACTACTAACATTATATAATCTTTTATATAATCATTTATACAAGTTTCAAGCCTCCTATGCACTAAGGAGATGACGCTTGATGTATGTTATTGTCGGCACTAGGTTTGATTTTGCACATAATCGTAGTGTCATCAATAGGTTTATGGCACAACCTGACACAGATCACTTGCAAGCTATGAAGAGGATTTCTGGATACCTTGGAAAGTTGGAATTATGTGCGATGTTAGGCCTTGCTTGATAGCCCTTATTTTCACTCTTTATTACTTATTTCAGACCAGATAATTTAATTTCATGTTTTTAAACTTTAAATATCTTTAATTCTGTAACAAAAAATATTATTATTATTATTACATATTAAAAGACTACTCATTGATACGAATAAAATAAGATCTCAATTAATATATTTTTTCCTAATGGATTAACATATATACACGGTCAAATTTTAGTCAAATAAGACAATAAGTTCAGATAAAAAAAAATGAGAGATCAAATTTAAAAAAATTCAGATCAGATAAGTAAATTTCAGGTGAATCAAACAAAGCCTTAGTCTCATTTATAGAGATGATACAAAATCTTTAGTAATTGGTTATTCAAATCATGATTATACTTACCATAGGAGTTGTATGCCCGGTTATGTGGTTACTCTTGGTGGCTTTGTTGTTTGTTGGAACTTGGAAGGCTAATTTGCAACCTATAGTGAAATTATCGATTACAAAGGCAGCATACATGGCATTGACGTTGAGGGAAGGTATTTTCTTTTCTTTCTTTTTTTCCTTTTTTTTTTTGAGGGGGGGGGGGTAGTCTAGTTGAAAACACTACTTAGTGACCTTGGTCTACATTTGTTACATGCGTAGCCAATGATTGGCAATGATAGTATATTTTGACAGTTATGATTGGCAAATGATCAAGTTCATCATAGAGAATTTAATACATAGACGTGAGATGCTGATACTGAAATATCATTTCCAAAAAAGTGAGAATATAAATAAGGTGAACAAAGTGGATATTGCTGATAAATCTGTTATTGTGTTACGTAACAAATTTCAACATTGCTAAGACTTGCTACGGCTTAGAAGTTGTTGGGGAAAATTATTAGGCACAAGATTTGTTTATACTAATGTCTTACATTTGATTCTTCTATTGGACAAAGGATTCAAGTCAAGGTGAAGAGTTGTTTGAATATGCCTCAAATCTGTGATATTTGTTATATTAGGCTTTTTTTAAGGCCTATTTTTAGGTTATCTATAATAGGACTAGTATAAACTCATTATTTGTAACTTATTGTAATCATTCTAATTCTATACTCTAGATAATCCACAAAGCAATTAACTTCTCCTCTCTTGTGCTTGTGGACGTAACCAACACATTGTTGGTGAGTTACTGTTGAGCTATTTATGGTTTTGATGATAATGAACAAGTGATGATTATCTAACTAACATATGTGTTAAGATGTATGCAATACAAGTTCCTAAGTTGGAACAAACAAAGAGAAGCTTCTAAGTTGAAGCAAATACATAAAGAAGTTCGAGAAAAGGAATTCAATTGGAGAAGTGTTCCTAAACGAGAACTTCAAAGAGAAGATCAACCAAGAAAAACTTGAAGGAGTATTCAAGTATTCAAGGGAGATCAAACAAGAGAAAAGTTTCAATGTGGGAATGCAACTCAAAGAGGTACTAAGTTGAAGCCTTGCAAAGAGAATACTTGAAGAAGCACAATCAAGCAAGCAAGCTAAACTGAAGTTCCTATGCAACACCAATGTATAAAAAGGCTCAAGGCGCACCAAGGCGAATGAATTTCCTAGAGCCTTAGGCGCGCCTTAGTGCGCCTCAGTGCGCCTCATTGAAGTGAGGCGCACCTAAGAAGAGATGGGAAAAATCTAGAAAAAAATCTGGGAAAAAAGCAAAGGTGCGCCTCAGGATGCGCCTTAGTGCACCTAGGCGCGCCTTAGGGCGCCTCGGTGCGCCTCAGTTGCGCCTAGCCACAAGCGCCTCGCCTTGGCCAAATTAAGCGCTTAGCCCCTATCGCCTTGCGCCTTAGCGCCTAGGCGCGCCTTTTCAAACACTGTGCAACACGAGTTAAGTTCCTGTAAAGAAAAAAATCAATAGAAATGAGAATCAAGATTTCCAGAGTTGGAGCATCTTGAAGGTGAGAAGAAACTAGAAAATTAAGAGTTTAATTTTCTAAGACTTTTGTAAGTATGTTGAGTCATAAGTCTGACTGGAACACGAGTTAAGTGGAACTTGGGTGTCTGTTAAAGGAACTTGAGTCCAGTTCCTACAGGAACACGAGTCCAGAGGAACTTTGGTCCGACTGATTAGGTAACTTATGTCCACGAATTTATATTATTTTAACCTATTATATAAGCTGGTCTTACTTAAAATAAATCAGAATTAATTAAGTTAAAGAGTCCTTGATTTTAGGGGCAATAACAACCTAGTTTGAATATGTTTTTGGTAAAAATCGGTTACCTAATTTGTAGGGTTAGAGGTTGTTATTATTCTAATTATTTGGGCTGATTATTTTCAAACTTTTAAGGGTTATATTTACAGAATTTATTGAAGAAAAAATTCAGCTTTTATTAAAATATAATTTCTGATTTTCATTTAACAAAAACGTGGTTTTGACTAAACATGGTAAAATTGGTTAGCTAAATTTTAGGAAGTGATGAGTTGTTATTTTGAATGACTTTTTACTGAGTTAGATGGCTGATTTTTCTAGAATTAATTCAGTTATTGACTAAGTTAAAAGTTGGTTATTTGACTAGCTAAAAATTGAGTTTGTTAATACAACTTTGATTGAGTTATGTTCCTAATTCTGAAGATTAAGTCAGTCAAAGAGGTTAATTAGTTCCTAAAAATCAAGAGTCAAAAGAAGTGGGACGTGTTGAATGAGTTAGTGGGTAGTTACAAGTTCCTGTCAGCATTTTGAGTGGGTTAAGTGGTGTAGTTAGTGTTTTCTTGGGGAGCACGACTTAAAACCTTATAAATACTGAATGAATCTTCATTTCTAAGGTGTGCCAAACTTCAATAATGTGGAGAGCTAAAACTTCACATCTTTCAGTTTTATGTTCAATATATTAGAGTTTTATTCTATCAAGAGTCTGTAATTTTGAGAAGAGAGAAGAGAGTTTGAGTGAACTCTTGTAATGAGGAATTTGTGAAGGGTTTGAGTGAATTCATGTAATTGGGGTGAGAATATGAGAAAAGTGTGAGAACAGAGAAGAGAAGAGAAAGAGAAAAAGAACAGAGCGTAGAAAGAGAAAGAGAAAGAGAAAAAGAAAAAGAAAAGGGAAAAGAACACTAGAATGTAGAGAATAGAGAAGTAAGTTCCTCTAGGAACTTACGGGTCCAGTAGAATATTATAGGTTGTAATTGATTTGTTGCCCTATAGTGAAGTGTTATAGAGAAATCCCTAGTGGGTCGAGGTTTTATTTCCAGTTGGGCCCTGGAAAGTTTCCTCGCTAAATTACTCTTGCATCGTTTCTCTTTATTTTGATTTCATGTTCTTTATTTCAGCAAAAATTGACTACTAAGTTCCATACTACAATTCACCCTCCCTCTTGTAGTAGTTCATCCGAAATAACAGCTACATAAATCTTTGTGCTCCTAAATGCTAATCTTTACTTAAGTTAGTATACCTTTTCACATTACATTATAAGAAAGTTCTTAACCCACAATCAATGATTATGCTGAAACCATGTACTCCCGAAGTTTTTTTTTCCTTTTCTAATTTGCTTTCTTGGGTTTTCATCAATACCAAGAAATTAATAGGGAAAACTGGAAAAGAAGAAAATCATAAATGATGATAGAAAGTTGTGCCCAAAAGTAAGAGAGAAAGTATATAAAAGAGAAAAAAGAAGAAAGTAATTTTACTAAAATTTCTCAAAAGTAAGGGAGAGAGTATGAAAAAGGGACTTGAGAACCATAAATTAATAAATTTAGAAGAATAAAACTTTCCTATATTTAGGTAATGTAGTAAGTGAAATTTTTAAAAAAGGAAAGTGAGCAAATTAAATAAAAACGGAGGGAGTATTTTACTATGCAGTTTTGAGACAATTAGCTAGCTGAATGTGTTAAAGTATTTCAAGGAAAACTTACTGGTGCCTTGTACCCAGTCAGCCTCCTTATTGAAGGGGCTCGTGCAATTGAAGATGCAGCAGCTGCTGCAGCCACACGAATACTGCAGAAACAAATATGCTTAACAACTACTGCATACTTCATCATAAATAAAGTTTCTAATATAAATTAGTTATACCGGTTATGCACATCGACATATTCATCTGTCTCGTCAACAATTTCCTCCTGAAATGTGAGAAATTTACAATGATGCTTCAGACAACCTTAAAGGCTAGATTTAAAACAAATACTTATAAATATGTACAGTTCATATTGACCTGAAGAAGTTCTTCAAACACGTCCTCGAGGGTGATTATGCCAATAACGTCACCATCTTCTGCATCTGATGGAAACTCTGAAGCAGCTTGCCCATTCAGAGTGATAGCCTTCCAAACCTTCTCCATATCAATTACATTTTCTGGGCTTTCTTCTTGGTTGGAAAGCAAGGGAATTGTTATTTCAGAGTCCCCAGATGTGACCTTGCAAGTCTTTGAATTTTCTTCATGGTTGCTAGATGGGCTCTTGCTTTTCGCTTTAGACTTTACAACTGCAGCCATATGACTACTTCCTTTTTGGAACTCATTTAATATGTCATAGAGGGGCATATCAGAAGGAACCCTAGAAAAAGCATTGCATACTGAAGCCTGTAACTGCTTCTTAAGTTTCAGCAACAGAAAGCAAGGATATGTCACAAGGCGCATACCTTGGAATTCTGCGGATGGAAACAGCACTGACTGGGGTCTCTGTTTCAGCCCTGACAGTGAGAAGACTTTTTACCTAGATGCAAACAAATTACACTACAGATGAGAACAGGAATTAGAAGAACATATAACTTTAAATCTATGGATATGAAATCTGCATATGGTTTCAAGTAAAATGTGAAGGACAACAAAACACACCAATAATAGACCAATAATGTTTTTGGGATTTCCAGAATAAACAGGAACCCGACTATGGCCCCTGGCAAGAATTTTTCCCATTGCCTCCCTGTTTAATAAAATATAACAATTAGAGATGAAATATATACCAATAACAACTACACCTACAAAACATCCAGGAGTAGCATTATGAGCTATGAATATGATTGGTGAACTTCATTGAAAGCAATATTTGCCTTCAGCTCAGATAGGAAATGATTGAGTAGCTAGACATGCAATCTTTAATAGCTTGTGCTTCTTCGAATAGATAGGTACAACACTTGTCATTAAAGGAAGAAAGAATGACACCATGAGTAGATAAAACTGAATGATTAAACTCTAAACCATAAGAGAAAGGATACAGGATCGTAAGCAGTTACAGAGGAAAAAAATTATCTAGCACATGCCTTACAATTTATTGCTTGAATTTTTCAACAACAAATTCTTAGTCTCAAAATAACTTGGGGTCGGCTAGACATGAATCACTATGTGGAATTGCAAAAGTCATTAGTCCATATTTTCTACCTCCATGCTTCCCTATTTAACCCTAGCTCCTCCTCAAGCCCCAAAAGCCTCATATCCCCGGTAATCATATTGTACAAAAAAGTTTCTAGCATGTCAATTTTAGAAATTGCAGCAGTGGCCAACCTTGATGTTGGAGGAAGAAGGAAGTTGGAAACAAAGGGAACAGGATAAAACCACATGTATATGAAAATTCCCCTTTGATATGTATTCTAAAGATATCAATGAGAGAAACTGGAAACCATCTTATTCTAGGTATAAAACCTTTTAAATTACCATATTAGTGTATATGAATATACCATTGTAGAAACTGACATATAGTTTCTTATACGATTGGCTCACCACATATTGGTTCACAAGATGGTAACAAGAGTTTTGTTATTTTAAGCTTCTCAGTGTAAAACTAGCGTAAAAAAGGGAACTAAGTCAAGGGCGAAATATTTATGTTGCAGTGTAGTATTAGCTCTATGAGTCTGCCTTTAAAAACAGAAATTAAGCATTAAATATAGAAAAATCACTTATAATTGCAGTGTTAATGCAACATATATCTGAAAACCCCATACCCCTCAGCAGATAAAAGGCGTACGAGGAGGTATGGTATTTTCAAAAGAAACTCAAAGAGATGGTATCAGCTATTTCTGCACTAAGTTTTTTCAAGGACATAGTTCAGGACTTACCAGTCCAGCTTTGAATAAACATCTAATGAGAATGTTGATTCAATAGGTGTCATTGCTTCCTCAGCAGTCTGTCCCCACCAAAGCACAGGAAAAGACAAAAACCAAAGAAATAAGATACCAACATTGACAGAACAGTGACAACTGAAAATGAAAAGAATCAAGTTATTGCCAATTTGGAAAACAAAGTTACTTGTCGGATTAGAATGCAAAGTTACTCCTCTAAAGCACAAAACTCATAAATTTTAAGGTGATAGTATGATAGAATCAAGCCTTGTTTGAAAATTCAATTATCAACATATGCACAATTCTAGTGTTCAACCACCTAAATTCAGAGGCAGTAATGTATTTAGGGACAAAAACGTGAACTAAGGCTTGAGTGAATGTGAATATCTAAATATACATAGTAGATGATTTGAAATGAGAAACGGACAGTCGGGCAGAAGCAATAATGAAAGTTGGCATTAATAGCAACCTTCTGCCAAGAAAAACACAGCTAAAAAAAGTCAAATGAGGAAATTACTGTGGTATCCTATTTTTCTTCCTATGTAAGAATGACATACCTTTTCAGTCAAATCTAGAGCACCACTAATAATTGTTGTTTCATCATGTGTAAGTTCACCTCCTTTGCCAGCCTATGCTTTGACCAACAAAATACAAAGATGTGAAAACTTTGCGACATGTAATATTATAAGTTCTTACCATACACGATTTATTGCACATGATATACCTCTTTACCATGAATGCTAACAAGTGCTTTCAATTGAGCGCGCCTGAAAAGTACCTCGTTATGTCCTAGCAAATAGTCCAGAACCTGGCATTCAAAAAAAAAAGTCAACCGTAGTTGGTTAATTGCAACAAACATATTGGCTTACATATTGTGACCTTGAGGTCCTTGACAGATTATTCTGCAGGAAAAAATCGGACAGGCTTCAGTGTTTTAACAAACATGCATTGGTGGTTCAGGATTTTACCAGATAATCCGACAACGTATTTCAAATAACCTTGGAAATTGATAAGAATCAAACAAGAGGCCACAATAAAATACAATTCATCAAGATTAATTCCTCAAAGAATCAAACATAAATGATCACATGAAAATGCTTGATCCTGCAATCTTATACTCCTTTTGTCCTAGAACAAACACTCAGTGTTATGACCACAAACCTAAAAGCTTGATAGTTGATACAGTCAAATAGTGAAAATTTTGGTTGGGATGAGTCTTGCTAACTACAGATTTTTAAAAATGCACAGTGCCCCTGAGGCCTAAACTAAGGTCATCATGTGTCATGAAAATTTTACACATAATTGTGCAGCACAATTGGTGAGGAAATGTCTTCAGTGAAATACCTACAACACAATACTTAAATCAAACATTCCACCAACTCTAATTATCTTATGTAAGTTAAATATATACATCCATTTAGGCATGTACCTAGATGCAAGAATGCATATAAGCAGATTGCCAAGGGATGAAGTCAATAACTCGTTATATATTCAATGTCCTTGCACAATCTCTTATTTTCAATACATAGATTTAGCAAAGTGCAATTTCCAGTCAAAAGCAAGGGAAAGAGGTGATTCTGGTTTTGAGCTTTGGTACTCTAGAAAGAACTTGCGAAGGAATGGAGTGGGTAGCAATGATGTAGTGGAGGTGTGAAGAAAAAGTGATCAGATTTCAAGCATTAAGCTTATTTCAAGGGAGAGGTCTTGATAGCCTATAAGCGCCACAAGCTGCATTTGAGGGGATTTAGAAGGATTACTTAAGCACGCCCCTAGAGGGGAGAAGTTGATCATTAGTGGTGATTTAAACTGAAATTTGGGCTCTGAGAGATGGATTTGAAAGCATACATGGAGATTTCTGTGTTGGGAACATAAATGGGGCAGGAAAAGACATCGTGAACCTTCCGCCTGCATATGATTTGAGTATAACCAACCCACTCAGTTAGAGAAAAGACTCTCTCGCCTAATGGCATAAAAGAGTAAGCAAGTCAAATTAATTTCTTCTTAGTAAGGAATGTTGGGAGAAAGAGTTACATTGATTGTAAAGTGATGCGAGAGTAACATATATTGGTAGTGGTTGATTATCAAGGGAAGAAACATATAAGTAAACACAGAACACAGTTGCGGCCCCGAATTAAGTGGTAGAAACTTCAATAGGAGAAAAAAACAAGAATTTGTGAATAAATTTGCAAAGTCTTTAGTTTGAGAACATGAATTTGGATATTGATTTTACTTGTCCAAAATGAAGAATAGCATAAAAGAGGTGGCGGAGGAGGTCCTTAGAAAGTCAAAAGAAATAAGCATGTCACTGCCGAGTCATGACACATCTTGGAGGAATGAAGAAGTGAAACAATAGTGCTATCAAAGCCTAGGAAAATGCCATAGTGACTAGTGAGAAAAACTATGAAAAATATACCGGAATTTTTCGGAACCTATATACCGGAATGATTCTATATACCGGAATTTTTCGGAACCTATGAAAAATTAACCGGAATTTTGGATAATAGATCCTATATACCGGAATGATTCGGAACCTTGAACACCCATTCAATTTGATCGAGTTTGTCATACTACTTCAGACTGAAATTCCAAATACCCCGTCTTATTTCTTCTTAGCTTAAACCCACAACTATCCAAAGTCTTACTCCACAACTTACTTTCCACCTTAGTTTTGTCTCTTCAACTAACACAATATCATCAGCAAATATTATACACCATGATAGTCTTGAATTAGCCTTGTCAATTTGTCAATGAATATGGAAGAAAGGAAAGGGCTGAGTGAGGAACCTTGGTGTACTCCAATTGTAATAGGGAACTCTTATTTTTTTCTGTTTTCCTAACGCTAGTCCTCAAACTCATGCTAGCGCCTACATACATATTTTTAAGGGAAATTATCAATGGTGACCTTATGTTTTTAACTTTTATCCATGGTGACCTCGTGTTTTTCAAATTATCAAAAATTAACTCAATGCTTTTCTAATACTTGGAAACGTGACATTAATGACGAAAATCCGTCATTTAGGCGTTAAACAGAGACGTTGGTGTCTTGGTGACCATGGTTAGGTTTAAGGATGAATTTGCTCTTTATAACCCTAACTTATCTCTTTCTCCATCATTCAACTTCTTCTCTCCAAATTTTTTCCCAATTCCCCGTTTCAAGATCTTCTTATCTGTTTTTTGCTTCTCTAAATGGCCATTACACTTGCAATTTGTGAAAAAATAGAACCTTTTCCACAGTAGCTTAAAACAAGATGAAGCTTGAAGAAGAAGACAAGGGAGAACGGCGATGCCCGGTTTTTTTTTTCACCCAAAGATTTTTTTTTTTCCAAAACACCCACACAGTTTTTATTTTTATTTTTTACTTTGCATTTGTTTTTTACCCCCACCCAACTTGCTACTAACTTGAATTAAACCTAACCCTGGCTACAATAAATACCCAAAAACCCCTAAACTAACGTCCTAAATGACGGATTTTAGTCATTAATGTCACGTTTCTAAGTATTTAAAAAGCATAGGGTTATTTTTTATAATTTAAAAAACACGAGGTCACCATTGATAATTTCCCTATTTTTAATATTGTCAATATATTTCTTCGGGACGCCCTTTCTTGTTAATGTCCACCAAACTACTTCACATGACACCTAATCACGTGCCTTCTCCAAATCAATGAAATCCATATGCAAATCCTTCTTCTTATCTCTATATTTCTCCATGAGTTGTCTCATAAATACCTGCATACTTTTTAACCTCAATTCAATCACCCGCTCCTATAGCTTCATAACACGGCTCATTAATTTGATCACTTTGTAATTGACACAATCTTCTACATCCCCTTTGATATTATATATTGGGATTATAGTACTTTTCCTCCACTCCACAGGCATTACCTCTCTAAATTTTGTTAAAGAGGGTTTTCAACCACTCAATTCCTTTCCCACCCAAGCATCTCCACACCTCAACAGGAACTCCATTAGGTCCAACAATTTTCTTGGATCCTATCTTTTTCAATGCTCTTTTGACTTACTTCCTCGTTCTAAATCCTCCACATAAAAACCCAATTTAACATATCATGAGTAACATGTATCCCCTAGATTCCCTAATATCTTGCTATCAAATTATGATCTCCATCTATCTTTTATTTCCTTATCATCAACCAACACCCTTTGATTAAAATCTTTCACACACTTGTCCCAATATCTCGAGTCCTTTTGTCTCTCATACATGCAATTTGTAGAACTTTTTCAATGATATTGCAATTTTGCAAGGTCAAGTATTACTCCCCACTGTGTGAAATATGATAAATTGAATTGAATAACAAAAAAGGCAAGCGTAGAATACAAGTTTAATTTTTTTAACTCCAAGCAAAAGGTAGGGTAACTAATTATAGCCTTCATCTTTTACACCAAAGTGGCAGGAAAGAGACTTTTTCTATTACCAATTTGGCTACTTGACTCACTCTTTACTACTCTTGCACTCTATAACTTTCAATTTTTTTTATTGAATTCCTTTAGCTTTATATATCCCAAATTCCTAAGTCAACGTATTCCATAAGAAATATAAAAGGCAAACTTTAGAACAAAAAATCTTAACTCTTAAAACTTTTTGTCCTCTTTTTTTTCTACGGCTATTTCTTCGGGTGTGGATTGTTCGGAATTTGGAGCCAATCTAATTTAATCGTATACTTTCCATTTCTATGAAGCAATGCTAGCCAGCACTTAGGACTTGCTAAAAACAAGATTATGAATGTAAAAGTTATAGACACCAACAAATAAAGTACCTAGAAATCAATTAATCAAATTAGTTGGTATATGATAAACTTCTGCAAATAGTCATAGCTTAGCAGCAATAAGTTGACAAAAATACAAAAATACAAAAAAAAAAAAAAAAACCCACTAATACCTTTCCAATTGGATATGAAATTGGATAGCAAATGATCATTAGTATGCGCACAAGCCACACAAAATTGGAACCAACAGCAAGTCCATATCTGGTGCAGATAGCTTGTGGAATTACCTAGTAAATAGTTTTACCGTTAAAAAAAACCTGGTAAATACATGCCAATACAAAGGAAAGTTCAAAAAAAAATTTGTAGAATTTGTAATGTTTTCGAAAAAAGGATATAATTTCTGGTTTAACTTCAAGTATTTACCTCTCCAAAGAAAAGAACAAAAGTTACAGAGAGCACAATAGCCAGAAACTGATTGACAAGTTTATCCAAGTACAAAGGAAGTGCCTGAAAACAAATTTTTGAATATATATTATTTCTAAACATTTAGCATGTATGAAGACACTTGACAGGAAACAGATAATTAGTACCACAGCATTTTAACAGAAGATAATTTCACAATTCCCACAACTGTTTGAAATACAAGTATAAAGCAATAAAGGTCATGTCTCCACAAGCCAGCGTTGATTATATTTTATTTACAGGTTTTCTGGACATTATAGTAAGCTTCAAAGTCCATAAACCATATTGAATATTCTTCTCCATCATAGATTTTTGACAATGGTGTCCATGACTGCAGCAATTAAGAGAGTTCCACAACATTCTACCTTTCTAAAATTTCAATGTTGCAGTCACTTTGCTGCATGAGAAAACATAATTAGCCACCAGCCATGTTATATAATACTTGATTTTACATCAGGCAATGAGAGATAGGCCATCACTTTTAGCTCAAGGAGCACCTAAAGAAGTAACATTTCAGTAGTATTGCAGCTAATGCAATCCATTCATTCTGCATATACCTTATGAAAAGCAACATATATTTAATATTTCTCCCAGATAGTCTTTCTTTCGTACAAACTAATTACCAGTAAGGCAGTAACCCACTACAGGCTACAGCCGAGTACCACCATGCAGGTGGAGTTCCTGTTGCATTTTCTCCCCCATAAACTTTAGTATTGAGATCTATCATCTATCTATGCATCACCATCCTTCAAGAAGGTGAAAAGAGTCAAAAGACTCTCATCCCTTGCATTGCTTTGCTAAACTACACTTCCATGCACATAGCCTTCATCTCTACTGTTTCGAATATTTTTTTACTTTCACTATATTGAAACAACCAAACTATTTCAGTATCCAAAATCAACTGATTTGATTTTTCTCCATTTTCAGCGTGTCCTCTGGAGTTAGAGATTCTGGCAACAAGCCCTGAGAAACCTTTTTTACAATTGTAGGGTTTATATGAAATTGCAAAGCAACAAAAGCTGAATTTCTCAGATAGATCAAACCCTGTCAGATCCCATGTGAAGAGTCAACCAAATTTGATTTCCTGTTTAAACCAATTCTAAACAATCTAAATTCTTAATTCTTCTACTAACTAGCATAGCTTAGTAGAGTGAAAATAATGATGAAGATGATAGTTGGCTTGATTAACTATATAAAATACAGAGATAGAAATTGAAATGACAACACAAGCTTTGGAAAGGTTTGTAATTGTACCCTCCCAAGTACAAAGTAAAACTAAAAGAAAATTCTCATCAACATGCAACGAGCGACGGCATTCTCTATCTGTTATATGGTCTTCAGATTTTTTACTCTACTAACTCCCTATCTTCCAAATCAAGCTACTAAAAACTGAACTACTACCTAAAATGTCTCTCTCCTATATATCATCATAGTAACTTCCTGTTTCCCTTGTAATTTTTTTATACATGTAACATTCACTGAAGCCCATTCTTCAAAGACAGAATCATTTAACTCAGCCACAATCAAGAAAGCCAATGTTTATCACTCATTCATACCCTAGCGTAGATGATGCATCTGGGGTTTGATATACATATTAGATACCTTATCCTTTCCATATATTTATCAATACATAAATCGTTATCACGAAAGAACTATCAATTAAAAGGATACAAGAAATTTGACAAAGTTGAATGAACTGAAACAAGAAACATGATACTTTAAAGTGGGACAGAAAACTCGAATTAAAGGAAAGTGAAAGATATATACCTCCATAGCACCAGCATTGCATAAGAGCAAGGTAACAAGCAGCTGATGTTGCTTCTGAACAACAGGAAGAATGACAGCTAAAGACAAACATACAAAAAGTGAAATTCAAAGATCAGGAGGAAAAAAAACCATTTGAAAATATAATCAGCCAATTATATTCATTAACTGAACCACAAAACTATAAAAATAGTGTAATGGCTCAATCCAGTTAAAGATATAGCTACAACTAACCAACATAAGATGTTAATTATTAAAGCAAGAAAATGTGACTTAAAGTCAAATACATTCCTAAAGCACGAAGCACATCAACCCACCCTCTCCCTCTTCCCCATTCCAAAAAATTGATACGTGGTCAATCACATTCCTAAAAAGGATGAAGCAATGGGTAAGGATTGCTACAAAAAACAAGTAATGTTCCAGCAAGGATTCTATACTCTTGTGAAATCATAACATAGCTACCAACTAAAACTGCTAAGTGCTAAGTTGCTAACTAAGAAAGGTTTTGTAGCAAGTGATACATATTCAATCATTTATACAAAATTTGAAGTGTCTTGTAGCAAGTGTTTGTCAAACCGTCACACTGTCAAAAATGTAACTTTATAAATAAAAACAAAAGTATAAAACTTAACTACAGTAGTTATTATATAAAAATTAAAGACATATTTATGGTAGAGTACAAATTTTTAAGTTAAAAATCATGTCAGACCGTCAACAAAAGATTTGTTACAACTTCATGCTTGCTTATTCCTACCTATTCTCATCAGGAACTAAATAAGTGAATGTCAGTAAGCTGATCAATTCTTCACCAGCAACATCAAATTTCCATCCTTGAAAACCCTACTCGTCCTCACATACCCCTACAAAAGAAGTACTCCCTCTATCCGCATTTAATTGCTATTTCACATCTCCTGAGATATAAATTTAATTTTTAAATATTAATATTTCTAATTATACATAAGAAAAAATTATAAAAAATATATATTTGGAAAGTACGCTCCGAGACGAATCAAACGAGATCCCACATGACTATATTTTTCATTACTCATATCAAATTAAACAAGGTCAAAGTAACAATGTAAATAGTGTCAAAGTCAATTTGGAGCAATTAAATGTGGACAGAGAGAGTAACTACTATACATTTTTTCCAAACACAATTTCAAAAATATTACTTCCCCCATCACTAAATGTTTGCTGCATACAGGGCCGCCCCTTGATCTGTGCAAACAGGTCAACAGCACAGGGCCTCATAATCTAGAGGGCCCCTTATCTAAAGCCCAATACTTGAGTATCCAATTACTGTTTGCCGATTATTGCTTTCTGCGCAATGTCCTCGTTTTTTTGGCAGTAATGTCCTCCTTCACTCTTTTCAACTTTAGTAATTAAAACTTAAAAGTCTTACAATTGGTAATTGGGCCACTTTAATTTGGTTAATTAAGGCCTGTTCACATCACCTTACAAAAATAATGTTCATTTTTAATCAGATCTAATCAATTCTAATCAGTTCCAATAAGTTCAATTCAGTTCTAATCAGTTCCATTAAGTAAAAATAAGTTCAGTAAAAATCAGTAAAATTAGACTACTATGATACTCCTTTTAAAAATAAAAATAAAAAATTGTTATGTGATATTGCCTTGAAATAAAATTCATTAGTAAAAAAAAAATCTGATTAAGGAGCTCATTTTAAAGATTTGAATAGGGTCCCGAATTTCCACGGCACGGCCTTGGCTGCATATTTCTCTTGGGGATATCCCCAAAAGTCTGCTACATTTCAAATGGTTCTATATGCTCTCTCTACTCCATACTCTGCCCCACATACTACCTACCCATCTAATACGAAATCTAAAAAAAAAGAACCCAAATGTAGCAAACCTTGAGGGACAGAGGTAGTACTTCTCAATAATTTCTTCATATCCATTGCTCATTCAGTCAAATTGTGAAACCTTTAACCATATTTATCAAAAACACATGAAATAAAAATGTCTGCAACTGAGTTCTTATTTAATTCATCTTAATCTGCATTTATTAACAGTCCTAATTCAGTAATGGAGAATGTAAATTGAAATAATGGGATAGGAGGAGGAAGACAAAACTATGAAATTGAACCTCTCAAAAAAAATTAAAAACTGGAAAGAAAAAGAATGAAATTTCACCAGCTTGTTTTTTCTCAGAGGAGTTGCCACTACGTTGAAGAATTTCAAGATCAACTAGACTTAGAGACATCAACCCGAGAGTAAGACCCGACATTATACCCGCAAAAAGAACCAAAACACATGATATTCCCGCGTATATTATCCACCAAATTGACCCGAATGGCAAATGACCCGGCTCCGACCCAAAATTTCGGGTCATCATTCGAGCAAACAACATTACATTCACCAAATGCATCTTCTTCTTTGATCAATTAATTGGTCTCAATTCACCAAATCACCTCCATTATTTTTATTATCTTTAATTTGAGTTTTTATAGGATCTGGGATTTTAGAATGTGAATGTTTGATGATTTTATTGGGGCCGAATTTGATTACGATGCTGGGGTTGAGTTGACAGAGAAATTTGAAGTTTCCAAAATTTGTAATTTTTTTGGTTTCGCGAAAACGACGGTTTTGATTTGTTTTTCCGATGAGGTGTAATTTGAATTCATGCAAAAAGATTCAGCAGATATACACAGACACGTGTCTGAACAGAATTGTCTTGTACGAGGTGTTGGACTGTTGCACTACAAATTCCAGTAACCATCTATCTTGAGAATCAAGTCATAGCCCAGTGGTTAGGGCTTCAGAATTCCAAACACGAGGTCACCATCTATCTTGAGAATCAAGTCATAGCCCAGTGGTTAGGGCTTCAGAATTCCAAACACGAGGTCCCGAGTTCGATTCTCACCGCACGCATTTGCGAGGATTCCTTATTATCCCCTTACAGATGCGTGTGTTGGCTAAAAAATTAGGCCGGGTGACCTACAGTATGGCCCGATTCCAAGGCCTAATAATGTGGAATTGTATGTATGGTTTGGGAAATGTGTTAGGAATATTGGGCTTAAATATTTATCTTTTCCTAATTTATCTAGGTTAAGATATTTTGGTGGAGAACTATATATGTAATTCTTGAGATTATTGAAGGACACAAAATTGCCATTTAACAAAATGATTGATTGGACACACCATTGTAGACTTGTAGTGTTTCATATTTGTGGGTGAATGTGAGTTGTAGTTTCATTTGGTTGTGTGTGTGAGTTGATCTTGAGATGTCAAATGCAAGTGCCAAGGACCTTATGGTCAAGGTTTTTTTTCCATATCTACCCTTCTTGTCTTTTTCATATAAACATTCATTTCCCCTCCATCTTTATTTTGTTTTATAGATTCTCTCCAAGTTATCTGAATTGAGTGACTTCATACTAAGTGGCTAGATTTGTTATCATACCAAAAGATAATTTTATAGCATTATGTGAATGAACAAGTAATATTGCTGCTACTGTACTATATTCTTTTCATGATTTTTAATCTTGCCATTACCTTGTTCACTTGATGGAATTTCTTTTCTGTGCTTTCTGATTCACATGGAACTTCTAAAATTTGTGTGGTTTCATCACCCTCCCCATCACTATGTTCTTTACACCAGTCTACAACCTGTTCATATTATATGTTGGCTTTTAACCATTCATTGTAGTTTTCAATCCTACTCATTTAATGTTTCTTCTTCTAACCTGACATTGAGATAACTCATGTGTTGTGTTTTATTGAGCTTGTTGGTTGGCTTCTTCAATTGGGACATTAAGTTCAATGATGTTTAATACTTGTTGAGCTTGTTGATTCTGTTCATCTTCTGTATTTGGCATTCAGGTTTTGATTCTGTTGAGCTTGATTTTGTTAGTTGGCATTAAGGTTCTGCTTATGTTGAGCTTGAAATTGTTGGTTGGAATTGAGGTTTTGATTCTGTTGAGCTAGGTTGTGTTGGTTGGCATTGAGATTAATGATCTATTGAGCTTGATATAGCTAGTTGGTATTGGGAAAAAAGGTCTGTTGAGCTTGATAGTGTTGCTGCTGTTTTGGATAATGAAATGCTAATGAAGTTGGGGGTGGAATGGTGGATGTGTGAAGACATACCTAATTTTAGCCATGATGCTTCAGTAGCACCACTTAACCTTCAAATGAAATTGCCATTAATAAATCTGGCATTAATGATTTGCACCTTAAAGCAATGATGAGAATTCTCTAAGTGGCTTCATCATTTCAATTAGAGCCGGTAAAAACTGACACGACACGATATCACGACCCGAATATGACACGAAAATAGCAGGTTTGGGTCAAAGACTTTGACATGATTGAGTAAACGGGTTGACACACCACGATACGTTTACTAAATGGGTCAGGTTTGGGTCGAGGGGTTCAACCCGTTTATGTAAACGGGTTGACACAACACGACACGATTACACTTGAATATTCATTTTCTAGTGCAAAAATTGACCTGACACGCTAACACGACATGAAATTAACTGGTGGTTTGGATCAAGGACTTTGACACGTTTAAGTAAACGGGTTGACACGTCACGTTTATGAAACGAGCCGGGTTCGGATTAGAGAGTTCAAACCATTTATATATTCGAGTCTACCCGAAATCAACACAACACGACCCGATTGACAGCTCTAATTTCAATCCTCCTTTAGTTGTTGTAATTTATGTTTTTAATTTGTAAAATAGCGGTAATATGGTTGTAATCTTCTGGATTGTGAAAAAACAATAATAATAATAATGGCTGTAATATTGTGAATGTTGTAATGGAAGGGAGATAAATTGATCATTGTAAAATGACTGAATTTTTTCTTTTGGAGGGTATAATAATAAATTTTCAAATTTTGTTCTCAATTTATGTATTTAAATCCAACTACATTTATTGACTACACGACAAAATACCAACTCTCCTTAAATTTGAGCAACAAAGTGAATGGATTTTTTTTTCAAAGGCATAGGGAATTAGGGAGTACATATTAGAAAACTACGTGATATGACGAATACAATAACATCCACGGACCATTTTATTTCATACATATAAATCACAAAAGACAGTCAAAATAAAATTTGTGAACTGTGCAAAAAGTTCAATGGTGCAAACTAATAAAAAAAAAACAAAAAAAAAGATAAAATGCAGAGGGAGTATAAGGCTATGCTTACTCACACTGCTTTTATAACATACTGAAGCATTATATTACTAGTATCCGTCTTCATCAGCAAATTCTGGAAGCCTTGGGAAGCATTATTGAAAGTTACAGATGATATAGAAAGAATCAGCCAAGTTTCTGGCGATTCTAACACAGCATCTACAATCACTATCCCCGAACACATTTTTTACATGACAAATATAATAATATAAACAGCACGATACAAAATTTTCAGCACATTTTTTCGATCTAATCAGAATCGGCGGATGCAATAGTCCGCTATTGAATCTCCTCTCACAGTCATATGCGATAGAGAGGGGGCTAATCATTTAGTTGAAGCAGGAACATCATCAACGGGCTTCTTCAAGCTTTGTCCTTGCCTATTTAGCCCTCCCTGACTCTGAATAATACCACCAAAAATAAGTTCAAGATTTTCTGTTAATTTGCAATGTTAGAACCTCTGTTAAAAAAATACGTGGAAAGATAACGAAAGGCAGCTCAAAAAATACTTGCTTTTAAACGTCGACTACATGTAATGTAAGATGATTTACTTAAATATGCTTGATTCTAAAGCCTAAAAAATGGTGGCACATTGGGGGAATGGTTTGGATCCTCAACTACTAGCTTATAAATTCATTTTTGCCCTCTCAAATAAAAAAAGAAGCATTTTTGCCACTGTGGCAGGCTGGCAGTTTAATTACAACATAACCTTACATGGCTATTGGATATTAAACATTCATTCCATCCAAGTTGATCGAGCTTGTCCTCCTATTTCCTATCCCAATAAATCTACATTCCAAATATTTCGTATTACTTTTGCTTAGCTTAAACCTGCGAATAATTAAGTGATTGCGCCCTATAGTTTTTCTCTCTAGGGGACTCGTCCCTGCCTAGTAGAGTTTCCTCTCATTCTAGTGTCTGAATTGAGATTCTTGTTTGTTCTTTTCATTTTACCTTCTGCTTCTGAGCCCTTTCTACTGGTTTTTCTTCCACATTTCTGTGGCCCTGTTTTTTAGTTGTCCTCTTTTCTTTAGGGTTTTTTAGTAGGTTCTTGTGTAATCATGGATGATTTAGAGAATAGATTACGGGGGTTAGAGATGACGGAGGAGGAAGAAATTATAGACTGTGGAGACTGGAGATGATGACAACACTTTGGCGGGTCAAGTAAAAGTATGCTTGGTGGGAAAACACCTCACGAAGGTTCCTTTTAGTTCAGAAGTTTTCAAGAATACCATGAAACTAGCTTGGAGACCCTAAAAAGATATGGTTATTAGAGAAATTGAGAAGAACATCTATATCTTTCAATTCTTTTCTTTGCCTGACAAAATTAGGGTCACTGAAGATGGCCCTTGGTCCTTTAATGGGGCTCCTCTGATTCTCAAGGAAGTGGAAGGAGAGGTCCAATCTTCTGAACTGGTCTTTGAGGTCATTCGGTTTTGGGTAAAAGCAGAAGACGTGCCTTTGAACAAAAGAACGAGGTCCATGGCAATTTCTTTAGCAAGAAGTATGGGGGAGTTTGTGGAATATGATGATGCTGATCCTTTAGGTTGGAACAAATATTTACGTTTCAGAGTGGATATTAATGTTAATAAGCCACTTAAAAGATTCACCCGAGTGGGCACGCAAAATGGAAGCAAGTTAGTGCGGTTTTCTTATGAGAAACTCATGGATCTTTGTCATGCCTGTGGCTGTCTTGGGCACGGCTTTCAGCATTGTGAGAAATACGACGGAGTCACACCACATTCTGAGTTACCTTATGGTGCTTGGATGAAAGCTTCCCCAACAAGGAAAAGAAACTATACAGACCCAAAAAAGGAGGCTGGGAACAGGATATGTTTGGAGTTTAAAGATCAATTGATGGCAAGTAAACTGACACCTATTGTAAACGTCGAGGTTAAGGGGAAGGAGATGAGGGTTCAGAAGATGGTCTTGGAGGAAAATTCGGAGGTCATTGGAGTTGCTTCTATGAGACCATGCCAGGAGAATATGGAGGTTAGGCAGAGTAAAAGGGGGAGGCTGGATTGTGTCCAAAGTTAAGGTAATGGCCCTATTTTTTATGAGAATCTAGACCATTTTGAGATGGCGGGAATGGGAACTAGAGCGTCGAATGGAGTTATGACAGAGCCACCTAGCAACGTCCAAATGTTTGAACAGAAAGGGTGAAACATTGAGTTCTCACAAGTAGCGGGTGTTGGGTTTTCTCAACCCCGCGAAGAACAATGAAAACCTTATGTTGGAACTGTCGAGGGTAGGGGAATCCTCGGACAGTTCAAGCACTACGAAAGTGGTGCCTTTCTTTATCCCCAAATCTGGTCTTTCTTTCTAAAACTATGATTTCTAATACTGCTGCAGAAAATGTGAAACATAAGTTGGGTTTTGACTCTTCTTTTGGTGTTAGTAGCATGGGCACTTCAGGTGGTCTGTGTATATTTTGGATCCTTCTCTTTGGTTTCTTACTCCAAACATCATATTTGTGGAGATGTGTCTCTTAATAACAAGAATTGGCATTTTATTGGAGTGTATGCCTGGGCGGGGGCCTCGGATAAGCACTTAACTTGGTCTTTGTTAAAGGATATTTGTTTGGATTCCTCAGGTCCTGTTCTGGTAGGGGGCGATATCAACGAAATCTTATCCCTTGACGAGAAGGTTGGTGGGCCTGATAAGGAACGTCGGTCTATGCCTGATTTCAGGGAGGCTCTTGATTGTTGCGGTCTACGTGATATGGGATTTGAGGGGTCAATGGTTTACTTGGGAAAGAGGCTTAACCAAAGACAACCTTGTAAGGGAAAGATTTGATCGTTTTTGCTGTAATGATGAGTTCAGTAGTTCATTCCCTGATATGGCAGTCAAGCACTTGGTTCGTTTTAAATTAGATCATTGCCCTATTTTTTTAAGTCAAAAAGAGGAGCTAAGGAAGAAGAAAAGAAGAATTGGGGGCCAAAGGTTCGAAACTTCATGGCTTCTTGAGGAGGATTGCCCTTTGATTGTGAAGAATTCTTGGAAAGGGTCAGTTGGTGAGGATATTATGGTAAGGATCAACCATGTGCTTCGTGATCTTAGTATTTGGGGTAAGAAGATTTGGAAGCTCTCCTTTTGAATAAGCAGGGCGTCTCCATGTCAGAGGAAGATATTGCGGAAAGGGTTTCTATTGAAAAACAATAAGATGAAGTTTATGATCGCCAAGAGGCTTACTGGTATCTTCGCTCTCGTGACTCCGAGATAAGGGATGGTGACCGTAATACTAAATTTTTCCATCATAAGGCCTCTTAAAGGAGGAAAAGGAACACTATTGAAGGCCTTGTAAATTCTAATGGTGTGTTTTGTTCTGACCCAGAGGAGATCGAGGAAATAATCCAGAATTATTATTCTGACCTGTTCTTTTCAAAAGGTGGCCGATTTGATGCTTGTGAGCAGATTCTTAGAGCTATCACTCCCGTCATTTCGAAGGATGATAATAATCTTCTAACTAAACCTTTCACGAAGGAGGAGATCCATGCTATTTTCTACCAAAAAATTTGGAAAATTATTGGGGACGACATTACTCGACAGGTTTGTCTTTTTTTGCATGGTAAAATGCCGCCTCATGTTGTTAATAAAACTAATATAGTTTTAATACCTAAAGTTAAGTCTAATTCCACTATGGTTGATTTTAGACCTATTTCTTTATGTAATGTGTTGTATAACATTATTACTAAAGCCACTGTTAGAAGGTTAAAAAAAATTCTTCCTAGGATCATAACTGAGAACCAAAATGCTTTTGTTCCCGGCCTTTTAATTACTGATAATGCCCTTATTGCCCTCGAATTATTTCATACCATGGAAAAATGTAATAAGAGTAAAAAGGGAGTTGTTGCTCTTAAATTGGACATAAGTACAGCCTATATGATAGGGTGGAGTGGAACTTCCTTGAATCTCTCTTGCTTCGTATGGGCTTCTCTAAAAGTTGGGTGGATATTGTTATGGCTTGTGTTTTGACGATGTCATACTCTTTTATTATTAATGGTAATGTTTTTGCTAATGTTTCCTCTTCTAGAGGATTGAGGCAAGGCGACCCCTTATCTCCTTATTTGTTTATCCTAGTAGCTGATGCTTTTTCTAGATATGTTAATCTTGCAGTTTCTGATAAATGTATTCATGGGGCTAAGGCTAGTAGAAGAGGCCCGGAGATTTCTCACCTTTTCTTTGCAGATGATAGTCTTCTCTTTGCTAGAGCCAACCGCGAGGAATGCTCAAAGATAGTTAAGATTCTCAACATTTATGAAGCAGCTTCCGGGCAAACAAATAATTATGACAAATCGGAGGTCTCTTTTAGCAAAGGAGTTGAGGCCAATAAGAGAAAAGATTTGACTAACCTTCTTAATATGAAGCATGATAATAAGCATCACAAGTACCTAGGGATTCCTACTGTCTATGGGCGATCCAAGTCGACTATTTCTGGTTTTCTCAAGGATCACATATGGAAGAAAATCAAAGGATGGAAAGGGAAGCTTTTGTCTAGGGAGGGGAAGGAGATCCTTTTAAAATATGTGGTTCAAGCTATTCCTACTTACATTATGGGGGTTTATAAAATTCCTTTACAGGTTATTTCGGAGATTCGTTCTATGATTTCTAACTTTTGGTGGGGCCACTCGAAGTATGGTAAGAAAATCCATTGGATGAATTGGGATAGCATGTGTAATCCCAAGTGTCTTGGTGGGCTTGTTTTCGAGACTTGGCTATTTTCAATGATGCTCTTCTCGGGAAACAAGCTTGGAGACTCATTTCTACTCCAAATTCTCTCTTTAGTAGGGTAGCTTTTCTTGGAGAAGCATTTGGAGTTCGAAAGCTTTAGTTAAGGAGGGGCTTTTGTGGCATGTTGGCTCGGGAGTTTCTATCAATATTTGGGAAGATGCTTGGGTGGCGGATGAGCAAGGCAAGTTTATCACTTCCAGTAAGGTTGACGAGTTGTGTCATGTTTCTGATTTGATTTCTAAGGATAGTAGGGATTGGAGATTAGACCTGATCGGTAAACACTTTGAAGACAGGGATTCTCGATGCATTTTGGCCATTCCTCTGAGCGATCGAGGTCCAAATGATGCATTATGTTGGGCCTTTTCTAATAATGGGATTTATAGTGTGAAATCGGTGTACATGTTGGGAAAATCCTGCAATTTGGATAATTTTCACCATGCTTGGAGTAATCTGTGGCATTTGGAAACCATTCCCCAAGTAAGACATTTCCTTTGGAGAGTTTGCACCAACTCTATTCCTCTTCGTTCCACTCTGAAAAACCGCTATTTACTGGAAGACGATAGGTGCCCTTGGGGGTGCGGGTCTGTCGAAACCTTCTTACATGCCTTCTTTGATTGCCCTGCTGTTCGAGATCTCTGGACTGATAGTGGGTGTGATAGGCTGAGGTCTTCGAGTGTTTCTGAGGATTAAGGATGGGCTCGAGGCTTGGATGAAGGAGGATACGGCTCTGCAGCAGCAAGGAGCTAGGCTGTTATGGAACATTTGGCACAGGCGCAACCTGAAAGTGTTCAATGATGAATCTCTGCCCCATGGGGTTGTTCTGAAGCGGCTCTCAAATCTGAAAGTGATTACAATAAGCATCACTCAAAGATTTACAACATCACGCCTGTCGCCTGGCCCTGCTGTGATAAAGCCGAATATTTGAGTTGCTCCTCCTAATGGTTGGTTTAAACTAAATTGTGATGCTTCTCTTAAAGATGAAGGTTGGATTGGTATTGGTGTTGTGGCCAGAGATTCTTCAGGCACGGTTCTTTTCTCGGCTGTTAAGCGAGTTCAGGGCTACTGGGCTCCTTCTATTGCTGAATGCAAGGCCATTAACTTTGTTGTGATCTTAGCTCGTGATTTAACTTGTCAAAGCTTATTGTTGAGTCAGATTGTGAATTTGTTGTTAATAGGTTGGTTAAGTCAGTTTCTTTCTTTTCAGAGTTAGATTTACTTCTTGATGATATCATGGTTTATTCTAATAATTTTGTGTCCATCTCTTGGTCTCATGTTAGAAAAGATGGAATTGTGTGGCTCATGAATTAGCTAAGCTTTCTTCTTTTGGTTTAGAGCATCTTTGGTGTAATGGTGTGCCTGAGGATGTTAATCCTTTTGTAATTATGGACGTTTTGTCCCTTGGTTAATGGTTCACCTTTTTTCCTTTAAGAAAAAAAAGCTTAAACCTGCGAGTTTCAAAATTCGAACTTGCTTTTTCTTAACCCTATGATTAACAATCATGACAATGACAAACCTTTTGTCTTGAATTGTTCTAATCTGCCCCCCTGTCATCAACCAAAAACCTTGGATCAACATTAATATCTCGAATCCTTCTATCCCTCATACAAGCAATTCTGTTCATTTTTTTACTCTTTCTTTTCAGTATCCAATCTATCACAGTGAATCTGATTTACCTTTGTTGTAGTTTTCTAGTTTGGTTCGTTTTTGACACCTATGGTCTAAAAATCAATGGATCAAAGATCTCTCAATTATGTGAATGAGTCCCCCCCCCCCACCCATCCACACCAAACGGAATCAGAAGATGATTACTCACTTTTTGGTTCGTCTTCTTTTTTTCTATTTTGATAACAATTTGTGGTTCGTTTCTTCAAGAGAGGGGCACTGACAAAGGTTTTTGGCCTGTGGCCTTGGGCTTGAGGTACAAGTTACTTACCAGAACTGGGTAATTAAGAGGGTAAGATTTCATAGAAATCTGTGGTTTGAAATCTGTTCATGCCATAATCTTATGATTCCACCTTCCCTTGTTAAAAATCTGTTTTCACGTTGGACAATCTTTTTATTTTCTCCCATACATCCAACACCATGTCCCATTAAACAGACAAATGCAACAGCCCAGTCATTTATATGCGAATGCAATACCAAAGTTGTTTTATTTTTATGTTCTAGCTACCTATACATAGTATGTGCACTCAGATCCATTAAGATTTACTAGGATCCTAGAAGTTTATGTAGATGCACATATCCTTGACAGGACGTGCAGCACCATAAATTCACAACCATGTTTAAAACTAAATAGCAAACACAGTGAACACCAAGTTACTGATCAATAACCAACGAGAACAGGGAATAAAGTTTTAAAAGATAAATAAATAAAATTTAATATTAAATACTTACCAAAGTCTTTTGGCTATTTAACCTCCGAGAAGATGGAGCCCGTGCAACTGAAGAAGCAGCTGCAACAGCAGCAACACGTATTCTGCAAGATGTAATTTAATATTGTGAGTGCCAGTCTTTTATGATCAAATTAGTCAACAGCAACTCGCTTATCAATTTCCATGGCAAATACCTCTTATGAACATCAACAAATTCATCTGTTTCATCTACAATCTCCTCCTGAAAATGCAAAGACATGTGAAGATAGTGATTATTGTATCTTCGGTAAAGGGGAAAGGGGGGAAAATCTAACCCTAGCAAAAGTCAGGAATTAGATCTCAAAATTCAAAATGAAGGATATTACACACCCCTTTGTGCATGAAACTGCCTCAAACTCTAATACAGTAAGGGGAAGACAAAGTAAAAGTTATCAAAAGAGATTTTCATCTATTTTAAGAATACATAAGAGGTTAATTTCAATTGTTACGGAAAAGAGAGCATACGATACATAAAACTTGTGCTAGAACCTTAAGAAACGTTTCTAAACGAAACATCCACAAGCCATATAGCTTGGCTTGACAGTTTCAAAAACTGTTTGATTCATCTAAGGTATGGATATATTTTGTCGGAAAAATTACTTTCAAAGGTATGAACTATGAGTGGTCCAATTCTAAAGGTATGAACTTTCAATTATACCTGAACAGTATCAACTATGACATTTACTTACAATGGGAGGTATTAGTAAGTTCGTAATCAACTATTAAGGGTCAATGTGATGACGTATCAGTGTCTTTGGTAATAAAATCCTAACAACTATTACTAAAGACAGTCCCATTAACCCTTAACAGCAGGTTACGAACTTACTAATACCTCCCATTACAAGTAAAAGTCATAGTTGGTACTGTTCAGGTATATTCGAAAGTTTGTACCTTTAGAATTGAACCGCCTATAGTTCATACCTTTAAAGACAATTTTTTCTATTTTCTCGGGACCAAAGTTTAGTTGATCTTTATGAAAGGAGACTGACAAAGGACTCCAATATCAAAGATGCCATGTTAAAGGTGTTAAATTGTTATCTAAAGTTACTACGAAAATGATTTAAATTGTCATAATTGACTTTTTTGCACCAAAATTGTTTTAGTTTGTTGAGACTGTTCTAACTTTTCAGTATTAGGCAAATTCTGCTAGCTTGTTTTCTAGTTGTTTGTGACAGATCTGTTCAGCTTGATTGGTATATACATAGTGCAAGTCATCTGACACATTCATTCATGATAAATAACAAATTTCCTATCAACTTATGTAGTTCCCCCTCCCCGTTTTTTCAGTAGTTTAAAAGCCAACATTTTCGGCATATCTCATAGCAGGATTTTACATCCTGCATCTATTTCCAGGAAGTATGCATTTGTATACTTTCTGTTTCTAATGATCAATTAATAATTTCTGAGCAACAATATTTTCACTTCGACCTCAAAAGAATAATAGATAGATGAAGAAAAGAAAATATAACTACCTGCAAGAGTTCTTCAAATACATCTTCAAGGGTGATAATACCAACAACTTCGCCCTCCTCAATATCCTCTAAAGTATACGGTGTAGGATTTGACAATAAGTTATCCTGCTTGTTATTGCTGTCTTTAGAGATTTTCTCAATATCTACAATACTTTCAGAGTTGACATTTTGCTTGGGCAATAGAGGAGTAGCTAAATCATCCTGGATAGTGACTTTTGATTGTGTTGCTTTTTCTACATCAGTGATTGGTAAATTATTAATACTCTTTGGTTTTCCCTTCACCACTGCTGCCATATGGCTATGACCTTTCTGGAATTCATTCAGTATGTCATACAAAGGCATGTCTGCTGGAACCCTGAAAAAAATATGCCAGAAATCACTCCCATTTTTTATTTATGAAATAAGAGCAGAGTAAATTTAGATTCTATAGCAAACCTTGGAATTTTTCGTATGGAAACTGCACTCACAGGAGTCTCAGTTTCAGGCCGCACTGTTAATAGAGTTTTAACCTGATTATCAAAAATGGGTTAAAAAAATAAAAGGATAGGAGAAATCCCTTAACATGCATATTCTAAAGCAATAAATAGAGTTATATGACAAGCTTTCTTCAAGAAGCTAATACATTGAGCATACATAGTAATAAAAAAGGTTAATAGTACAAGTTTATGATGCCCACCAAAAGAAGTCCAATAATATTTTTTGGATTCCCAGAATAAACAGGTACTCTGCTATGCCCACGAGCTAAGATCTTTCCCATTGCTTCCCTGCAAAAATGACAACAAAGAGAAAAACAAGAAAAACAATTGCATCCTAGTCAATGAACTGGACAGCAATTGTAAAATTGCAAGAAATTTAGCCTAAGCTTGATTGCACAGAGGAGACAACCACATAGATAATACCCTGTACCTCTTGCAACATATTCCCAGAACTCAAAAATTATGGGGCAAATTACTGCTCCCACTATTTAATAATGATAATGCAGAAGGGAATTTAAATCTTGTAAATCTAATTGATGGTTGAGAATAAAAGAAAAAGTGAGTGCACCACAATAAGTGATATCAGCTTAATTTGTTTCCTACGCATGACAATTAATATTGACTAAGATCATCATACTAATAGCATTTCAACAGCCCGATGAAAATACTAGAGCAAATATGACCAAGTAATACTGCAGGACCAAAAAACATGAGACATGACCAAGAGAAACAGAACTGTCAATTATGCAAAATGTTGCATAATCTTTAAGCTTTAAGGTGCTATAAAGCAATAACAACAAATACATCTTCTACTAAGGAAAGGGCAAGGCAAACACCATACCAGTCCAATTTTGAGTCGACATCCAAGGAAAAAGTTGACTCAATAGGTGTCATCGCCTCCTGAGAAGTCTGTTCACCCATAGAGGAAAGCAAGAATTACATGATACATTGTACAATCAGGACATCAGGTACACAGCAGATTTGCAACCCAAAAATGTCTAAAACATATAATGCTTAGATAATGATGTCTAACATTGCAAGCCTTGAGCGATGTTGTGGAGTCAATACATCAGCTCAAGAGCAGCAAAGTAACTCTGGCAACCCTCAATATATCAACCAAAAACACATGCAGACCCAGGGATCAAAGCTAAAAGGCTTCTGTTGAATACCCGTATTAGACAACCCACACCATTTTAAAATTTAAAATTTCAGACAGTGCAACTTTTGCTAAGCTGTTTAATGCATCTGTGGTTGTGAACTTGAACCAAATAACGAATTAAGGATGATAGAGTTTCGAATAAAGAAAGCCCTTTAGCGGCTACCTTCTCCGTCAAATCTAATGCTCCACTGATAATTGTTGTCTCATCATGAGTAAGTTCACCTCCTTTACCAGCCTGAAAGACAAATAAATCTGATCAGGTTAAAAGAGAAGCATGAGCTCAAAACGTCAACTAGTTCGTACATCATACTATTGCAATATAATCTAAAGAAAAAAATTTCATAGAAACTGGTTACCTCTTGGCCATGAATGGAGACAAGCGCTTTTAATTGAGCTCTCCTGAAGAGAGCTTCATTATGTCCTAATAAGAAGTCCAACACCTGCAATTGCATCATTTAAAAATTGACAATATAATTTTATGTTCCAGAATAATGAAATCTTTCATTTTAATAATTTATCCTGTGTGGTATAACAATAAGCTAAACTAAGCAACCCCCCCCCCCCTTTTCTTCCACCACACCAGTAATAATTCTCTAATCTCTATGCATGCCAATTATTATTCTCATGTGTAACATCATATAAATAACAGATTTGAAAATGCACTTATCTTATGAATTATTAACCACCGGGATCATGCAAATCAGCACATCCTGACGTCTTATTTTTGTTCGTTATAATGTAACATTCTCAGGCAAGCAGAAGCTCAAAGTAAAGTTTCAAGAATGAGAGATTGCACTTTCCCGAACCCTACTACTAAACGAGGAAGCCAATATACAGTGCATTTCACTAATTGAAATGAAAAACCACTCAATTAATTGATTTGGTCCGTAGTAATATGTTACACTACACCACTTAGTTTATACATGTATTAAAAAGATACAATATCGTCACATTAGTAAAGTTATATAAAGAAGAAGTGTAATGACTCCTAACTCCAATACATACATAAAAAAAAGAATAGATATAACAAGAGATTTTTTCCCTTTCCATATCAAATTTTTTTTCATGTTAGGGTAAATTTGAATAATGTAACATTATTCAGAAAACATAGGCTATAAGTCCCTTCCCAACTACATAGAAGTAATGATATTGATATGTTGTACTCATTTAGACACCAGACCCAATAAAAAAACTTTGGTCACATAACAGCCTACCTCAAGCAAGTCAAACATATTAAAGGTTGAAAAGCTCAAACATGCTAGAAGAAACTCATTTATTTAAATGATGAATAACCTTGATCCATTCAGTAACATTTTTCTCAATATGATTAAATATATAAACAATTGTTTTCTAAAAGAGAATTTGCTTCAAATAATACAACTTTTTGTGGTTTCGTTTTTACAATATTCCATCCGTTTCTTTTTGTTGTTCCAATTTTGATAAACGTGTAAAATCAGAACACATCTTTAAACTTTTTAATATATATTTGCATATTAATAAAAATTATTAAAATATGATATTCTTGAAGAACGCATTGAAACGGATCAGACGAGACCTTACATAACTAGATACTTTCTTATAGATTGAGAATAATTTAGATGATTATCTTGAATTTAAATTGTTCCAAGATTCCAAACAAGGATAACAAAGGAAAACAGATGGGGTATAATTTTTTGATTATTCTATAATAATACGACATTTATACCTCAATTTCCTTGAGTAAACCAAATCGATATTCTAACTAACAAATAAGCCAATCAAGGAACTTTTTGTTTTGTAATGAAGGAATAACGTGTAATGTGACAACACAATCTCCTTTGATAAACTAAATCAGGCAAAAAGAAAAGAACCAAATCATAACAATTTACTCAAAGAAAAGGGGGTATAAAGATTGTATTATTACAAAATAATTAAAGGTTGCATTATTTAAAGCGAACCACAAAAAAATGTTGTACTATTAAAATCCATTGTTCTTATTAAAAAAAAAAAAGCAGTAAGAACCAAAACATAAACATAACAAATCAACTGGTAGACCAGAAAGAACGCCTCATGAAATTTGGAATATAATGTATTAGAACAATTCTAGGACCAACCACTAGCATAAGAATTACATCATCTAGCATAAAAGAAGCCCAAACCAAAACCAAGATATGTACCTTTCCAATAGGATAGGAAATTGGATAGCAAACAATCATCAATATGCGTACAAGCCACACAAAATTTGCACCAACTGCAAGGCCATATCTAGTACATATTGATTGGGGAATAACCTGAAAATTCAGCGAAGCCAAAAGTTCCAGTGAGTAGCTATAAAGAACTGCACAAGGCTACAGCCACCATAGTTGGCAAAGTATTTGAGTTGGTATAAACATGGATAAAAATAGAACATTTCATGAAGACATTAGAAATGAAGCATGAGGCTTGGAGCAATAGCTCCAACTGAACCTCTAATCGTTGAGGTCAGAGGTTCAAGCCTTCATCCCAACATAAGTTGGAAATATCTGTGTGGTTAGTTACCCTTTACAACCAATGAGCTTGAAGCACTGCAAGCTAGTACCTAACAGGGGTTAGCATATGAACTAATTTCCTCACCAACTCAGAAAAAAGATAATAGAAATAAAAATTACAAACCTCTCCAAAAGCAAGCACCAAAGTTACGGAGAGAATAATAGCTACATACTGGTTAAAAAGCTTGTCCAGGTATATAGGAAGTGCCTGCAGAGAAGGTCGGAACATAGGTCAGAACAGAGTAAAACAGGGACAAAATGATGCATGATCAATTTGTAATTTTGAACGATAAGAGTCAAATACCGCTCTTATTGTGAAGTGAATGGATAAATGGTATTAACATAATTAAGTTAACAAGGAACATCCAAGAAAATTTTCTTCCCTTCTACCCTAATCCCAAACATTCCCTGGCATTGATATTTTTCTCTTAATTAATTGCTCATCATCCCATTATCAAACGAGTAAGCAAAAATCATAAGAAGCAGGTGCAAACAATGTTTATCTGAAGATCATTTCCTTTTGGATCCAAAGCAGTAAAAATTGAAAATACCCAAGTACAGCTTCATCTGATATAATTGCTATTCCCCTCAAAAACTTATTCACAACAACTTGAAGCCTTATGGTTAAGCAACAAAGAATGTCACTTCACCATTGGACAAACTGCAACCAGGCATGACTTGGATGTGATTAGAGAGATAAAAACAGATCCAATTTGTGGAATGCAAGAATTACCTCCATGGCAGCTGCATTGCATAGGAGCAATGTCACAAGCAGTTGGTGCTGCTTTTGAACAAGCGGAAGGATAGCAGCTGCACAAACAAGAGAAGACATCCTCAATTTAGACAAGATGTTGATCCTAACATTAAAATTAATCATTTCAGGAATTACAGGTACAATCAAGCCACTTTACAGGCTTTACAGGTACAATCATTTCATCACCACAATAACATAATTTTGCAAATCCACACTTTAAAAATAACGGTCTACATGAACCACCTTATGTCTCCTGTGCATAATTCAGAACTTGACAACCAATGCCCAAACCCACACTTTAAAAATCAAACCCCTTTACCTACAAGGTTTACCATTACCCCTTCAAAACCAAAAACAAATTATATATTTTTTTTTATTAAAAAAAATATAAAAAAAAATTAAAAATTATTGAGTATTGTAAATTCACTAGTCACTACTGCCAATAATTATATTTTGCGGAAATTCTAATAGATCATTGACACTGTCGAAGACAAAATTCTTAAAAATCAAATCGAATAAACAACAATCCCAATTTTGTCGAGAACTTTATTGCCCAATTCATAATACAAAACAAATCTCCCAAAAATGGAAGATACTCAATCAGTGGTGTAAAGTCAAAATCAGCGAATAAACAAAAAAAAAAGTCAAATTCAGTTAAGTAGTAGACCTGATTGCTTTTGCTCAATAGGAGTTCCACTACGCTTGAGAATCTCTAAATCAACAAGACTAAGAGACATCAAACCAAGAGTCAAACCAGACATTAAACCAGCAAAAAGAACGAGCAAAAGGCAAATTCCGCCATAAATGAACCACCATGGTGTTCCAAACTCGATTTCAGATGATAATCCATCAAGTGAATCTCTTAATGCTAGCCTTGCAATGGCTACTGCATTTACCACCTGCATGATTGTGGGACTGTGTCAGGGTGTTGTGAATTGAATTGTGATCGGCAATGATCAGAGGTTAGTGGTGACTTTCAACAGGTGTGTGGGGGTGTAATGGTTGAGTAATTTTGACTCTTGTTGTTGTATTTGTTTCTTTCTTCCAAACTTCTGATATCCTATTATTGACATGTATGTCAAAATAAATACTCCCTCCATTTTACATTAATTGCTATATTCTAAAAAATGAAACTATTTGTAAATTTTGACTGCTTATAGTTTCTTGTATATAAAGAAAAATTTAGTCACGATGAATCTAGCTTGATTCGTCTCAATATGTACTTTTCAAAAATATAATTTTTTATTATTTGTAGTTCAAGATACTTTAATTTAAAGTTGTGTATTGGGAGATATGAAAAAGAGAATGTAACAAATAATTTGGGACAGAGGGAGTAAAATATATTCCCATTTGTTCGTCATGTTTTGACTTTTTACTTATGTAAATGTATTTGATTGACCTTAAATATCTTTTGTTGTATCAATCAATCAATCAAAGCTTTATTTCCATAAGTGGGGTCGACTACATGAACCAAAGTTGGATATTAATAACGTACTCATTGAAACGAATCAAGCAAGACCTACATAACTACGTAGTATATTATATTTTACATGTTGAAAGTAATTTGGAAGAGTTCTCTCATCTTATGAATAATATCAATATTTTAAATAGGACAAAAAAATAAAAACAGATGGAGTAATAAATAAAAAAAATCTATTGATCTATACATCACTTTCATTTTAATTTTAATCATTTCAAGTTTCAGGACTAATGAATATTTTTTTTTTTCTTACAATTTTAATGAAAATATAACTACACTTTTTTTTATATAGAAATAATGGATAACATATTGTTATAAGAACAAACAAAATAAATCATGAATCGCACGGAAGGATTAAGTGATTAACCTAATACAGAGTAATAGTCTACAACATACTAAAAATCACACAAAAGATTAAACATAATGGTTAAATACTTAAATGCAACATAATTCTACTAACATACATACCTATAGAGTTCACAAAATATCCCCTTATAGGCATCTAGTCTAACCTTCAAAGTCACATACTATTTCATTTAATATACACAAAGTAGGCAAGTAGCAACATAATTTTATCTATTGTCAATACTATTTCAGTCAATTTACACAAAATGCTAAAACTAACTCATATACTACGTATATTGAATGAAATAGTTGAATGATCAGGAAAAAAAAAATCATAAATCATATTTATCATATGCAGTGTTGGTGATGAGCAAGATGAACAATTGACTCTCCAAGGCGTGGAAATGCACTTTCCTACTAATTCGATTCGCCTCTTATATATTTAGATCACCGGGTTACCACGAACGATTAGTGAGATACAAAGGAGAATGAAAAACCTTATACTCAAGTGATCTCTAGAGTATAAGAAACAAAAGGACTTGTATTTGCTGTGTTTAGAATCACACTTAGATAAATTAGCTAGAGATATCTATATGCTAACAAGTTGTATATAAGCACTTAGAATTCAGAGATTTTCTTGTGATTCTTGTACTTTGCAATGAGCAAAACCATGCCTATTTATAGGCACATAAGTAGATGGAAGAACTCAGAAAATTCTGAGTTTAATCCATACATTGAGCCTCATGAATTCTGAAATTATGAGTAGCTTGGTTTAAGGAATGATATTATGATGATTCCATCCACTAAGCTATCTCTTAATCTTCACATTTAATCTGAGTTAATCCCCTTTACATCAGCATAGAAGCTCAAAAGACAAGCTTAAACACGTAAAGGTATCCTAGGAAAAGAATCCAAGAATTCGAACAAACCTTTCGAATTCTCCAGAGACACTGTCGCGGGGTGCGAGATGCTTTTCGCGGGGTGCGAGCACTGGACAGAAACATGTCCAGAATTTCCAGTAGGCATTTCGCGGGGTGCGAAACCTCCTCTCGCGGGGTGCGAGCACTGGACAGAAAATATCCAGATTTTCCAGTAGGTATTTCGCGGGGTGCGAAAACCTCCTCGCGGGGTGCGAAAAGGTCTCTGACCTTTTTAACGTTTTTTTGCCTAATCTACTTAACTTTTGTTCAATGCCTTAGCCCATTTATTCATAAATGTTCCAACATGCAGCATCAAATATTAGTTCGTTTTGGTATGGTGGGAGTTTAGGCTGGGTTGATTCGGGTTGGGTATTTTTGGGTGCGTGTTGGTTTGGGTGTGGGTTGTGTTCGGGTGTGAATATGCCGGGTCGAGTTTTGGGCCGGGTCGGGTTAATTCGGGTTCGGATATCTTCGGATACGTCTTTTCGGGTGCAAATTGGGTATGGGTTGTTTTTTAATGTTTTCTTAAAAAGTTTATCTATTTATTTGTTAGTTTCTTTTACAATAATTTATTTTCCAAGGTCAAGTTGTATCCCTGAAATTCGATATGTATTTGTGTTCAAATATTAATTTTTTTAATTAGTCAAAGTTCAACTATCACTAAATTCAATTTTTGTTGCAACTTCCATACTTTAATTTTTTTGCTATGATTTTTTAAGTGAATGCTTATAATCTAATTATGATAGATTTAAAAATACATACGAGTAATATATGAACTTAACTTTTAACCAAAATTATGAATTGCACGAGTTTAACCTTGATATAGGATGACACAGAGCCGCTAAAAACAGCATATGTGTGTATGACTGCTTTAAAAAAAATCCTCTACCAAAAATATTATTCCATGTTTATTTTTTTCAAATTTCAAGAAAAAATATAGCTTTCCTACAAATGGCGACTAAGTAAAGATTAAAGCAGGAGAAATTGCAACACAATTATCCATGTTATTAGAACTAATCATAATAACCCTACACTTAAGAAGTTCACATTTTTCTACTTTAAGAAAATTCTTATATGAAAAAAAGGAAAAACATTTAAACATTAGAAATTGACACCACAAGCTCACATTTATTCTTACATTTATATTTCAAATTAATAATAATAAAAAAAAAATAATCTTTTTCTTAATATCATCTTTTACTTACACAACATAGATCATAACATAAATAACTTTCACCAATTATTTTGTTAAAACATTACCTCACACGAGAGCTAACCCTTTATAATTATAATGATGTCATTTGTAGAAAATTTATGCTTCTTTTGCTCTATTGTAATTGCAACATACTTTAATGATACACATGGGTTTAAACAAATTAAAAAAAAAAAAAAAATCAACCAAGGAATGAACATGTCCAACTTAAAAAAATAAACCTCAATAACAAAGAAAATTAGTGTTATATATTTAAAATTAAGTATATAAAGCTCCAATATAATTTTTCCGCCCTCTCTCTTTACAATCATTTTTTACTACCCTTCTTAACTATTTGATTGAGTATTTGAATCTCATGGCCCAAGTCGCCTCCCAATAAACTAATAAGTAATATTAATATTTAGTAGAGCTATGACCGATCCATAAAAAATAAGATAACCTAGATTGAAATTGATTTTAAGAGAATATAGTGAATTGAGGTTTGGTATTTTTTTTTTTATTGTAAAATGAATTGCAAAACAGAGAAAGGAATTGAAATTAGCAAGAGTTAATAACCTATGAATTAGATTTCATGAATTGGAATCCACTTAGAGGGTTTGGGATTACTAATCACTATTACTACTTGACTACACAATATTTAAATTACCATGCATTCTTATTTAATGGTAACATTGTAAATTTAAACATGGTCAAATAATGAGGACTGTTTCAATGAGTATTGGTCAATAATAATTTTAAAAAATATATTAAAAATTAGAGCTCTTAAACATGTTATTCTCCCTTTTATTATTGCAGTAAAAATGAGCATCGCTCGGGCATTAACTTTTTCACAATATTCGGGTCCATCAAAACTTCTGCGTATGCAAATCAAATTTCTATCATGGTATCAGAGCCAACAGATTATGTCTCCTCCAAGTGTTTACCAAAAATATGGTAAGTCAATAAAGCTTCCCAAATTATGTCTATTTCAAAATTAGTCCATGTTTCATCATTCAATATGTTATCCATCATATAATCACACATTTCACATGCACATGCTCACAAACACAAGGTGACTAAGATGCCAACAAAATTATGTTAATGGCCAAGAAGAGCCACTCTATTTCAAGCGTATGAGTGGCAAATATAAGCTAGCCAGCTAGCCCAATGCATTCAAGGGTGAAAAATACAAAATATTGTCAACCCAATACATCAAGGGGCAAGGAAAGAAGACCCCAATTGTAACGACCCGGATTTTTGGGCCGAAAAATTTCATGTAAAATTAAACCTTATAGTCCAAATCATCCGATTTGGACCAAAGATTTAATTTTGTTTATTTGAATCAAGCCCAAAACCCTTGTTTTGGTTCCTCCTAACCGACCCCCTCTTTAATTTCCTTTTTCTTAATTAATTTGCTTTATCTTCCATAATTAGCAAATTATATCTGTTTCATCTAATCTTAAAAATCCTAATTTTCTCTCCTAACAACCCTACTAAATTTTAGGAACACCAAACCCCTATTTACTCCCATATGGCCGGCCCCTGTGTACTTCTTTTCCTTTTAATTCAATTCTTAACTAATTCCTAAAATCTAGTAAACCTATTCTATTTATACTACAAAAACCCACCCTTTACTCCTTATTCAATATATGATCATAAACTCAGTCAAAAACTCTTCCTTCTTCCTTCTCAATCCTCACGGCTAACCCATCAAACTCCACCAATTAATTTTCTTTCACCAATTCAATCAATAGGTAACTAGATCTCTTCTACTTAGGAATAGGGCTAGATTGCATAAGATAATGGGATTAGATGCTTGTTGATTGTTATTCATTTTATGCGTGTTTTTGCCTTGAGTTATAGGATGTTTTTATTCAGTTCTTTGCTAGTTTAATGATAGTTCATGATTAATCTTTACATGTTGTTATGGTCTTTAATCCTGTCTTGGAATTCTTGCATGAATGCTTGTTGAATCTTGATTTACGGTTCGGTCCTTGTAGTAGTTTTATGCGTGAGATTAGGTGTTCAAAGCATGAGTTTATATATATATATTTGTTTAATGACAAATCATGATGTTTCTTTCTAAGTATTTTTCTTATTTAATCTTTTTTAATGACTAAACCGTGAATCTTGACATGCCTTGGTTGATTCTTGAATCCATTTACTTCTTGTATCATGCGTATAATTGTATATCCTAGGTTTCACTTTTTTTTTCGCTTGATTGTTTTTCCATGCGTGTGGAACTTGGTCCAAAGACTTGATTATTGTTCTTATTTTGTTAATTTAATCTTGTTGAATTTGGTTATTGAAAGTTTGTATAATGATCTGTGTGTCTTGATGATGCGAATGAGGAGAATGGCGTGTTGATGTGTGAGTTTGAATTCAGCAATGTTTGTTTGGTGTCCTTCGAGTCTTGTCGAGTCGAGTCGAGTCGTGTCGTGTCGAGCGGTTGAAGATCGCGCGTCTATCGGTTTATCGTTGATGAACCGTGCGGGTCTATCGGTTCATTAGTGATGAATCGTGCGGGGCAAGTCTTGTATGTATGATTGTGTGTCAGAGTCGTGTCGAACGGTTGAAGATCGTGCGTCTATCGGTTTATCGGTGTTAAACCGTGCGGGTCTATCGGTTCATCAGTGATGAATCGTGCGGGGCAAGTCCTTTGTTGCTAGTCTTGTTATCGGTTGTAGACCGAGCGTTGTCTTGATATTGAATTTGTATTTATGCAAGTTGATAAGTGCGTGTGCTAGTTTGTTACGAATGATGTTGCTAATGATGAATGATATGTTCCGCTGCTAACTCTGTTGATTGAACTTGTATCCTGTATTTGTTGTCGTTCCTGTGTTTCTAATTCTATTATTTTATGTAATATGGTCCTACTTCTAAGTAGGACAGTCTAGTTACTCGCCACTGATGGTGGACCCCCAATTCTATTTTGCAGGTAAGCAAGATAGAGGCTAGAAGCGGGATGAGTTGATGAGCATCTAGGCCCCTGTTTACATTTCTTGCTTTTGCATTAAGTTTTATTTCTAGTTTTAAGGCTTATTTTGGGTTTAGTTTAACCTTTTGTAATTAATTTGGGATTCCATTATTATTAATAAAAGTATTACTTCCACAAGTTTAGTTATATTTTTGTATTATAAATCGATTGGTAACTGCCTGTTTACGACGTTATCACTAATAACGTCGTTGCTAAAATTCGGGGTGTTACACCAATAATCAAAATGCGGACAAAAGACTCAAGTATTAAAAGGGCATTAGTGTAACGACCCGAATTTTTGGGCCATAAAATTTTGTGAAAAATTAAGCCTTTAAGCTCAAACTATCTAATTGGGCTAAGAGACTTAATTTTATATTTGGGAATCAAGCCCAAAACCGAGGCCTTAGGCCCTTCATAGCCGGCCACCTCCCTTGGTTTTCCTTTTATTTTCTTTGTTCTTAAAACCCATCCAATTATTTTACTAAGCCTTACTCTATAAATACCCTTAAAAACCAACCCTTTGGAAACTTATTCATTATAACAACTAAAGCTAAAACAAAACATCTTCTTTCTCCTCTACTTAGTTTTCACGACATCCCTCCATAAACCCTCAAAATTCATCTTCCACTCCATCAATCAATCAACACCATATCAAAGCACATCAAACCTTCAACCCATCATCAACTAGAACCAAGAACCCTTGTTTGGACGTGTTGCTCGTGGCCGTGCGTGGTATCGAGGGTGACTCGTGTTTGAGCGAGTTTCCGTGCGTGAGTTTTGGCTTGATCAAACTACATAACTAGCTTTCTTGCTTAGAATTAGGATTAGATTATATAGAATGATAGGATTAGATAGTGATGTTGATGATTGTTCCTTTGTGCATAGTTAGCCGAGTGATTATGATGGGTTACTTGTATTTCTTGATTGTTAATCTTGATTCTTGACATAATCTTCACGTGTTATTGCTTGAGTTGATCTTTGATGGATGATTTGGTATGAATCTTGAAAGATCGAGTTGATTAACCATGGATGGTTGCGTTGGAACGAATATGTGTGTGAATATGTAGGAAAGTGTGGATTTTGTATTTGTTTAATTGGAAATCATGATGAACCTTCAAAGACTTGTGCACCGGTTATTTCCTTTGATGTTGATACAAGAATTTTGTTTTGATTGTTGACTTAATCTATCATGGGTGATGTTGGATGGCGCATGATGTAGTGTTGATAAGCATGAAATTGGAATTAACATAAGCATGATATTACATAAAGCATTGGCCTTGAATTCATATATTTTTAGTGGAAGTAGCAAGTTTGCATTTTTGTTATGTTTTTCATGTGTGAGGTTATAATAATCGCAAGCATGAGTTTTATTTATTGTTTTATGTATGATTATGTGTTTAAGCATGAATCTTTATTAGTTTTAAGTGTATCTTGATAGCCCATGTTAAATTCTTGAATCATATGAACCGTGTAGTTGTTGTTTTGATGAATCTTAATTTTGGATTAAGAATCTTGAAGTGTATGTTTTGATATTGATGATAATCGTATGGGTTGCCTAGTTGTTGTTGTTGATTGTGAAATTATTGATGAAAGTTAGCATTATGATTGATGGTTAGATGATACGATTGTGTGATGATGCGTATATTGAATTCGTGTGATGATATTGTATGGCGTCATTGAGTCTTGTCGAGTCTTGTTGTGTTTATCGGTTGAAGACCGAGCGAGTTGAGTCTATCGGTTTATCGGTGATAAATTGAGTGGGTCTATCGGTTCATCGGTGATGAACTGAGCGGGGCAAGTTTTGTGTGATTGTTTGATGGTCAGAGTCGTGTCATGTCTATCGGTTGAAGACAGAGCGGGTCGTGTCTATCGGTTGAAGACAAAGCGGGTCGTGTCTATCGGTTGAAGACCGAGTGGGTCATGTCTATCGGTTGAAGACCGAGCGAGTTGTGTCTATCGGTTTATCTGTGATAAATTGAGCGAGTCTATCGGTTCATCTGTGATGAACTGAGCGGGGCAAGTTTGTTTGTTTGTTGGTCATGCTATCAATTATAGACCGAGCGAGGTCTTGTCATTGATTTGTGAATTGATCTTGAGATGACGTAATTGATTGAGTCATGATGTGAAAGTTGAATGATTATGATTATGTTGTTTTCGCTCTGTAACTTTGATGATTGTATTGCATGTTTTTGTATGATCGTCGTTGTATTGTAATGTTCCTGTGTTTCTAGCCTGTTGTTTTATGTAATGTGGTCCTACTTCTAAGTAGGACAGTCTAGTTACTTGCCACTGACGGTGGACCCCCAATTCTATTTTTCAGGTGAGCAGGATAGAGTTTAGAGACGGGATGAGTGTTTTTACGAGTGATCTAGGCTCCTGTTATTTTCCTGTTTTTAGTAGTTAGATTTATTTCTTGTTATATGACTTTGATTTTGGATTAGCTTACTATTTTGTCTATTGGGATTCATTAATAATAACAATGATTATCATTTTACCATGAGTTTTATTTATATTTTCCATTATTGAATCGATTAGTAATTGTCTGTTTACGACGTTATCACCGTTAACGTCGTTGCTAAAATGCGGGTCGTTACAATTAGACCCTAAAACAACAAATTTGGTAAGATCCAAGCAAAATACGAGCAATAGGCCCGATAACAGTGCATGTGATGGGACCTAAAAATGCAATTTGAGGCACGAAGGCCTCGTTTGTCGAATCAAAATTCAAGATACCGACGAATTAAGGAAACAAAGAACATGGAGTATATCAAGAGTAATTCAAACAAACACAAGGCTACAAACACAAGGGAAGCAAAAGAGGATGTGTAAACAAGAAGATAAAGGTCATAGAACATTCAATAAGGACTTCAAAAGCACATTACTGAAGCATTAAGAGTATAATGAAGATACAAGGACGAGGGAGTTGAACAAGCCCAATTCAAACATGAAATTTAGATTTTTCAAGATTAAGGGGGAATGTTGGAAATATAAATCTAGAAAAATATATAAAAATATCTAATGTAGTTCCAATGAATATCTAAGGAAAAATTCTAGGAAAATCTTATAACATATATAAAGATCTAGACAAAATCTTGTAATGGAATTATCTACAGTTGTCTAGGAACAAATGTTTTTAATTCTGATCTAGAAAACTCTAGAATACGTCATATAATCCTATATATATATGTGTGTGTGTGTGTGTGTGTGTGATAATAGTGTTGTAAGTTGTAGATTGTGGAGTCATATCTCATATTTACATCCCATCAACCAATAATTCTATCATCATAGAACCTCAAAATGTCATATGTAACTGAGTAACTCCCCTAAGTTTATAACAAAATCTTCAATCAATTAACTTTCGAGCCTTGTTTGGATACTAGCTTTTTACATGGCTGTTGGCTTTTTTAAGGTCAAACAACTAATTTTTTTGTTTGGATATTGACTTTTAGGAGTTATAAAAGCCAACTTTTAAGCCAAGTTTGTAAAAGCTACTCCTACTAGCCTTTTTTAGTTGGCTGTTGGATTTTTTCTTCTAAAATTATCATTCTATTTTTCTTTAATAATAATAATAAAGCTTAAAAAGTATATATATATATATATCTATTATATAAGTGAAGGGGGGAGCAATGGTGTACCCCTCAAAAAGTCTAATATGCCCTTCAAAATTTTCTAAACATTCAAACTACATAATATTAACTAAAAAGGAAACTTTTTGTAATTTTCAAAATGAAAATAATACAAAATAAATGATTCAAAAAAATAAAATATAAATACCAAAATTTATATTTTTGAATTCTCTACAAATAGACACCCATATTATTATAGTTTTTCACATAAATAGATTACTTTTTTTTTATTATAGTATAAATTTGATAGGAGAAATAGTATAATGAGTGTAATTATGTAGAAGAGTAAGAATTGGATGAATAGTGCTTCTAATTCCCAAGCTATTTGTTGCTTGTTTTCAATTATATTAGATATATGTTTTCTAATTTTACGTTTGTTCCGTTGTTCAACTAACTTAGTTGTAAGCAAGGTATTGAGTTTTAACTACATTAATTATTAAGTATCGAGTAATTTTTTCATACATTTTTAAATCTTCCAAAATTTGAATTTTAATTTATAAAAGTTAAGTGTATGTAAATAATTTTAATTCAAAAGTATTTAAACGAATTTAAACAAGTCTTTCCTATTATTGTATGTTTTTTCATATTTTTTTTACTATTTGCAAAGTGGGTGTGAATTCATATGCATTTGTGCAAACATTCAATTCGTTTGTGAGTTTTTTTTTTTCAATTGAATAGATTTGCCAAAATTATTATCGCACCCATAACATGAATACAAAATTTTAATATACAAACTTTGCAAGTGAATCAAGGGGCAATGATTATGAGAGTCTTTTTTTATTATTTATACTTCTAAATAATGTGTTTTTTATTACTAATTATAAGTGCAATAGTACAATTTAATTCCATCATAAAATGGATGTCAATATAGATATAGAGTTTTGGTTTTGATTTTTTTTTATTACCGAGTAATTGTTATGCTCAAATGTGGCACACGCATAACGTGCATAAAAAACTAATATATATATATATATAGGGCTGAGTAGAGTGCGGTCTGAACCGCACCAAACCGCAAACCAAACCGTAATTGTGCGGTTTGGTTTGATTTGCGGCTTGAGAAGTGCGGTTTGGTTTGCAATTTTTCCAAACCGTAATTTTGCGGTGCGGTGCGGTTTGTGAAAATTTTGAAACCGCACCAAACTGCAAACCGCAAATTTTTTAATTGTTCTAAAATATTTAATTTCATACTTTTTATTTGGCTTACTACCCTATTGAAATTCTGCCTTTTGTTTTTTCTTGGGCCTTATTTAGTTGTTTAAACCCGCAACGCTCTAAGGCTTCTCTAACTCTTTAAGGCTCTAACAAAATATAAATCTAGGGTTTTTTTGTCCTTATTAATTACTAATTATAAAATAAAAAATTTAAAAAGTGGATTAACCGCAAACCGCACCGCACCAAACCGTATTTTGCGGTGCGGTTTGATATAAATTGCGGTGCGGTGCGGTTTCAAAAAATGGCAAACCGTATTTTTGCGGTTTGGTGCGGTTTGACGTCCAAACCGCACCGCGCTCAACGCTATATATATAACCAATGTCCTTAATTGTTATTGTGAAAGTATTGTGTCGGATGGTCCAACAATATGTGTCCAGGTTTACAAATATGTTTACAGGGTTACAAATTTGTGTCCAAGTTTACAAACATGTGACCATGTCTACCAATACATGTCCAGGTTTAACAATATGTGTCCAGGTTCAACACATATGAGTTCGGATTCAATCATATGTGTTCAGGTTTAGGGGACTGGTCTGACAGAAACGTTACTGTCAGACCAGTATGACACAATACCTTCTCATTGTTATTTTACATGGTAACAACCAACGAGCAATAGCCAGTTTTACCAAACATATTTATAAAACAGGATTAGTCAAACAACCAATACATAAAGACAATTCAAACAGTCAGTCAAACCAGCCAAATAAAACAGCCACTAGCTGATAGCCACAGTCAATTACCAAACAGGGTCTTCATATTTCACAATATTCGACTTTATCAAAATTCCCGCATGCTCCCCAAAAATTCTATCAAAAGAGCTGTATAATTAGATGCTTGAACTGGTGCCTTGCTAGAAATCATGTCATTTAAGATATAGTTTGTAGGTGTAATTGATTTTGGTATGCAATACAGTGTCTTTATTTACCCCAAAAAAGAAACAATAAAAATAAATAAAAATAAAAAAGAAAAAGGATGCATTTGTATCCTGGCTTAACTAAGGCAATAGGAACAAATATGTTCCTATTTGTATCATGCCTTTCTAGAGGCACGATGCAAATAATTTAGCTATTAGTAACTATTACATTTATATCACACAAGACAAAATACAAATATTAAATGATATTATTTATGAAAAGGGCACGATGCAAATAGACTTTTTTCCATTAGCGGTATTGTATAATGCATATGCATGTACAATTGTGAAAAGTCACGTGTAAATATGTATACGTGTGTGTATATAATTAATCGTAATTAATTAATACTAGTAAACATGGTATAATTACACAAAAATGGATCATAAACATAAATTAAATAATGAAATTTATATAAAATGATAATAAAATTTATACATTAAACAGCCACAATAAACAGAGAAAATAATAAGAGATTTGTGAAATAGGGTTTATATATATATATATATAAGAGTGCACGGTGATATACAACATTGAAATAAAAATACACCAAATTCAAGTTAACAGAAAAGATTCACGGAAAAATCTTGCCCACTGGTCTCGAACCTCAGCCATTTCACTTTCAGTGTAAGGATTAGATCTCCCAATATACTCCTTCAAAATATTAGACGACAAAAACAACATAAAAATGATGACAACAATTACAGTAAGATTTCAACCACAAAAACATATACATCAGCTCTTTGAGTAGATTTCATGCCAAATACATAAAAACTTGAATATTGTATATTTAATGGATATTAGTACCAGATTTACTTGTCAAGTGATGAAATTTACTATGATTGATTTGAGTTTCAACAATGTATGTGTGCTGGTATGAATAACTGAGATTTAGAATAGAATTTAACCATATATGTAATTAGGCACAATTTAGTTATTTGGGTGGACTTTAGCCTAAATGCGCATATTGAGTGATATCATTGGGTTTAGGTAAATTTAAGCTTTTACTTCCTAATGTTTACGTCTCTTTGCTTTTTGAGGAGATTTTAGTCAACATATGTATGAACTACAATGAAATTTGCTGTTTTATTCACTTAAAGCACACACATTGAGTTCAAATTAGGCCAAACTGAGCTTTTATGTCCTAAATTCCAGGGTGAATTCAGGGATTTATATCTTGTAAGTCTGGTATTTATGTCTTCTATGTGGCTTTTTTCTTCAAAAAAAAATGTCTTCATAAACTAACGGGCCGTTTGGTTGTTGGTAATGAATTGTGGTAATGGTAATAGATTTAAAGTGTAATTTGTTAAGGAAAAACTTCAAGATCCCCATGGAAAACTTATTTTTCATTCCCAAACTTGAAATTTGTTCTTATTTTCCATTACCATGTGGAAGGGTGGTATTAGGTGGGAATGAATATTTGTGAAAAAATTAGATAAATTAAAGTTAAGCCAGCACCACCATGGGATGAATTTTGATTTTCCTTCCAAATTTAGTTATAAATTTATTCTCATTCCCTTCATTTATGATCGGCTACCAAACGAGCCGTAAGAGTAGGAGGAATAACAAGAGGTAATTAACCATGTGTTTAGGTAATTTGAATAGTGTAAAAGAATCAATTTGTGCAATTATATATGATTTCAGGTTTAAATCAACATTAAGTATTAAGACTCATGCAAATTAGGAAGTAAAAAATCATAACTTGACCTAAATAGAGGTAAATAGGCATATCCATACCTAACATATTAAAACTCTCCCTCAAAGATATACATGTGATTCTCTAAATCACTCTCCTCACAAATCACACCCCCATCCTCTCAATGTCACGTCATCACTCTTTCTCTCACCCTACAAATCTTCCACACTCCATAACTAAATATTTGTCAATTCATCTTGTTTAATAAAAAAAATTATTTAATCTAACTTTCCATATCCCATAACTAAATATTAGCCCCTTCATCTTCTTTAAATTAAAAAAATGCAACTTAACATACCGAGGAGAAATTTGGGGAGGGGGATTAATCATTAATGGGGATAATTGCATGTGATTAATCCGTCATCACTATTTATTAATCAACACTTATCACAACCAACCACACCACACCAACCACCACCCAACCTATCGCCAACAACTACTCCAACCACCCACCTCCACTGTTTTCAATGCCGAAACCACCACCATCAACACTTGCGATCGCAACCATTTCTATTGCCAAACAACATCCACCACTGGAAACCACCTAAAATTTGTCATTTGTAGTACCACCAACCACAATTTGAAACCCCAAATCAAAACCTCCATAATTCGAGATCATCACCACCATTCAAATCGATCTATAACACCCTAACCGTCACAATTCCATCTCTCTCCTCTAAACAATCACAAAAGCCCCAAAACACAAAACCCCCCAAAAACAAAAATAAAAAATAAAATAAAAATTTAAGGTATTAAGATGAAGCCACCCAAATTCAAAACATCGGCAATAGTTGTCGTCGAGAAACAGAGAAGAATAGGCCACTTTGCTCGATGGAGGAAGAAAAAAGAACAGGTTGTTGGTGGAACATGTACAAGGAGAGAGAAGGGTGGGTGGCGGTGGTGGTGGGACATTCGCGAGAAGTGATTGCTCGATGAGATTTGATAGGTGGCGGCGGTGGTGTTTTAGCCGGAAGAGAGAGAATATGGTTGTCGTGTTTCTGGAGTATTCTAAGAGAGGGGCTTGATGATTCATAATTATGATGAGTATAGATAATTAATCTAGGTAGATAAGCTTTTTTTTTTTAATGAGGGTAAATGAAAATTTTACCGGCAAAAAGTTTACTACAAAAGGGGAAAAAATTTGTTGCAATTATGGGGAAACATCCCAATTTGGTAAATGTTGCAAGTATTAAAAGACAGAGGAAGTATATTTATACACATGTAACAACCTTATTATAATACATATTCTTCTCTCACCCCTCACCAAGTTCTCTCTATGCTATAACAAATTTATCATCATAGCCATATAACCATGATGTCCATATTACAATTTAATTTATAGATTTTCCATTTTGATTTGATGAATGCTTTACATCTTGATTTATAATGTATTAATAATTTTAATATATTATCTTATTTCCATAATTGATGATTATAACATGCATTCAAAACAAATAAGCTGTTATAAAATAATTTTATGCTCTTTTTATTCAATTTGCACAATGTCATTGTTTTGGATTCTATTCACTTCAAATACGCATATCGAGTTCAATTTAGGTTAATTTTAATCCTCCCTTTTCTGTTCTTTTCTTTTTAGGTCGATTATAGCCCAAATTTGTCCAAACTTGCACAAGTTTATTCAATACGATTTGGAATCATGTCTAGTTCAATAATTTACTTTCCTTTTGGAATATGATGCAACTGTACTTCAGCTCTTCTTATTTTCTATTTAATTAATGGAGGTCTAGTTCAATAATATATTTTTCTTTCCTTTTGGAATATGAGGTAGATTCTACGCTTGTGTGGCGCATATGCTTTATAGAATGACACGTGAACAGTTTTATATGGTGCAATACGGTGTCAAGAGCGCCTTTTAATGTATTGTATAGATATCATGCATAATTCTTGCATTAGTGTTCCCAAGTGTCGCTTCATGCACAAAATCAACAACCTGCAGTGGTGCAACATGTAGATTGGCATGCCCACCCCTGTCCCACCATCTGCAGCCTGCCCCTCCCTCACCACTACCTACTGCAGCCTGCCCCTCCCCCACCTCTGCTGCAGCCTGCCGCCTCATGACACACACCCCCTCCCAATGCATGTCAATACTGCCACAAGCCCAGACCCCCTCCCCCACCATACAGTCCTGCCAAAACTCCTCTTCTGCCCATACCAGCCCAGAGCCCAACTGCAAAGTTCCCACCCCATGCCAGCAAGCCCCCACCTGTTACTTCATAGTTTCCATTTTTCTTTACTTATCGGGTCGATCTTAGCCTAAACATGTCTAAACTCGCACAATGTCATTGTTTTAGACTCTGTTCACTTCAAACACGCACATAGAGTTCAATCTAGGTTAAGTTAATCTTTTACCTCCTAATCTTCCTTTTTATTTGCTTTTCGGGTCGATTTTAGCCTAAATCTGACCAAACATGCACAATTCCATTGTTTTAACCCCTATTTACTAGGAAAGGGTATATCTAATGCAATTTTAGTCAAATTATCCTTTTTGCGTCAAATTTCTTCTTTTAATAGGATTTTTTAGTGGACTTTAGATGATCTGATTGTTTTCGACCCTATTCACTTGGAACATGCATACTTAGTGTTGTTTAGGTCAACTTATGGTTTTACTTATTAATTTTCAGTTTACTTGGTTTTTTCCAATGGATTTTTGCCTATCTTTGCTCATTCTTGCAGAACTTCATTGCTTCAACTTTCAACCCTATTCACTTATTACACGCACGACTAGACACCTAGTTCAAAATATATCAAATTATGCTTCTACTTCTTACTTTTCCTTTTTGTTGGATTTTCAAGGGATTTTAGCCTAAATATGTATAAACTTTCACAATTTGATGGTTTTCGACCAAATTCACTTGAAAAAAGCATGCCAAGTGCTATTTAACTCAAATTCTGCTTTTACTTCCTAATTTCCCCTTTTCCCCTTTTCTTGGCTATTTGGGCCGATTTTAGCCTTAAAACGTTTGAAGTTGCATATTTTCATTGTTTTCGGTCAAACTTCACTTCAAACACGCATATCAAGTTACTATTTCGTTCAAATTAAGCATTTTGTTCCTCATCTTCCTTTGTCTTTGATTTTCAAGTTGATTTTAGCCTAAACAAGCATAAACTTGCACTACAAACTCTTGTATAGAATTCAATTTAGGTTAAGTTAATCTTTTGCTTCAGAATCTTCCTCTTTATTAGCTTTTCATATTAAATTTGTCCAAACTTGGATAAGTTGATTGTTTTAAACCCTACTCACGAGGAATGGGTACAAAGAATGCAATTTATCTCAAATTATGCTGTACTTCAAACTTTTACTTTTATAGGATTTTCAAGTGGACTATAGCTTTAATATGTATAAACTTGCACAACTTGATTGTTTTTAACCTTATTCACTTGAAACACGCTTATTTAGTGCTATTTAGGTCAAATAAAAGATTTCACTTGTTAATTTTCATTTTTCTTGGTTTATTCGGATGGATTTTAGAAAATATATGATTTGGCGACCGAAAATGAATTGGCGGGAAGGAGTTAGAAAAGACATGAAGGTGCGAAGCAAATGGATTTACAAAAGATTGAGGCTCTCGGTCGTAGGGAGTGGAGGAAAATCTTTGTGGACGACAACCCAAGATAATCACTTTGGTTCATGTAGCTAACCCCATTTATGGGAATAAGGCTTTGATTGATTAATATTCGGATGGATTTTAGCCTTAAAACATCAAAAGTTTCACAATTTCAGTGTTTTTGATCCAATGCATGTAACACCCAATATTTTCATACAATATATTATAATATATACATACATACGTATTTTTATATGCAGTTGTACAAACTTAGGATAAGTGTATTATTTTATATTTAAATTTATTTCAATAAAAGAAAATTCGATTTTTTCACTAGGTACCCATGACTAAATTCAAAATGTATGGGGTATCCCTATGTTTTTACGAATGCACCAAACACCCTTGAGTAATTCGTAAAATGCACTGAATACCCTTACTAATCAAAATCCATTATTGCTCCTGATAATTTATGCACTGAATACCCTTACTAATCAAAATTTGCAAAAAAAATCGAGTAAATGAACAGACAGAGAATGATGAGCACAGCAAATGAAATAAAAATATGAGTATCGACGGCCAAATATATGAACTGGTTAACTTAAGGGGTGTAATAGTAAAAAAAATTGACACCCAATTAACGCCAGTTATCAATTAATGCTATGTTTGGATATAAGCAATTCATTTGAAATGATGGATTTGAGCCAAATTACATGTTTGGCAAGTTAAATAATTTGGAATTGGATTTGACTTAATTACCAACCCAAATGCTTAACAATCAAATGTTGTGATTTCAAATACTTAACATAACCATGTCATTTCAAATTCTAAAATCACCCAAACAATAATTGCCATTTGAATTGTAACATTTCAATTTCAGAAATTGAATTCATTAATTTGAAATGAATTCCACATATCCAAACGCTACCTAAGGGCATTCAGTGCATTTTGTGAATTACTCAAGGTAGCGGTTGGATATGTGGAATTCATTTCAAATTAATGAATTCAATTTCTGAAATTGAAATGTTACAATTCAAATGGCAATTATTTGTTTGGGTTATTTTAGAATTTGAAATGACATGGTTATGTTAAGTATTTGAAATACATAACATTTGCTTGTTAAACATTTGGGTTGAGAATTGAGCCAAATCCAATTCCAAAAATTTTAACTTGCCAAACATGTAATTTGACCCAAATCCATCATTTCAAATGAATTGTTTGTATCCAAACATAGCACAAGGGTATTTGGTGCAATCGTAAAAACATAGGGGTACCCCATACATTTTGAAATTAGTAAGGGTTACCTGGTGAAAAAACCGAAGAAAATTTCATACGAATAAGCCCAACTATGGAAGGTCTTCCAATATTAATCTCAACTATCGATTATTACACTATAATCCAAACTTTGGGGGTTGTTTGAGGATATTAGACTATTAGTCCATTGACTTAGTTATTAGTTCGTCCATTGTAACCGATTACCAATTCGAAAAGTAATCTTTACCTTCCCTATTCCCCTATTTATTGTACCTTACTATTTACTCCATTTTTATGAAGGAGATCAAAGCCAGTCATTAGTTAGTATGAAGTAACATCATAAAAACCCTAGAGTTTTGATTATGGTGTAATTACCGATAGTAGGGATTAATATTGGAAAACCCCCAATAATTGGAATTATTTGTACGAATTTTTCCTTTAATTAATTGATTAAATAGAAATAAATGCATTTTATTAATAAATCAGCTTTTCAACAACAACAAAAAAAAGGAAACTCTTCATGTTTCTCCTTCCTGTTTCACGAAGAAAACCAAAACTAAGGGAAAAAAAATTTAATTAGCATAATTACAACTCTTCATTTGATCTCCCCTAATAGCCACAATGAATACTGATTATCATTACAACTTCCACCTAATTGAATTCCAAGCTTCCAGCTAGAATGAACTGAAGTTACAAATTTGAATCTCCATACCTATATATCTACATACATTGATACATATATATAACCTCTGTTTAGGTTGTAACACAATACTTGAACAATTATTTTTTTACTATATTTTGTAAAAAATTAGTGTAGCTTATTTTTATAACCTTACATTTGTTGTGGGCCAAATTAACTATTCATTTTTCACTCTCTCTCTCTGTTTAAATCCATACCCTTACAAATACTAATTATCTTATTTCATTTTTTACCTAGCCTTCCGTATTGCATACTTATATAGCGAGTATTGCGATACGGATGTAACATACACACACACACACATACATATAGATACATGACATATACACCTAACTTTCAACCACTTTTCTCACTAACGCAGTAAAAAGTAAGAAAAATCACTTCTTCCTTCTGAGATTCAATTTTTTTTAATATATATATAGATATAAAAAAAAAACCCAACATTGTTGAATGTTGAGTACTTGTTCGCGTTCGATTAGAGAGTCATCCTTAGTTTCTTGCAACCCCATCATTCAGATACCATCTTCCAAATCTACTGTATAACTGTATTTGCTAAATTATTTAAAAGATTTGTATTTGGGATTTTTTTTTAAATAAAATAGAAAAAGCGCTTTTGAGTTTTCGAAAAAGATGAAGTTCGTGTCTAACAATTGGTTTTGGTTTTCAAAACACAATTAGTGTTGATTTAGTTATTTATTTATTTTACTTTATTTTCTTTCTTTTTCTCTCTTTTTTTAAAGTTAAAAGGTTAAAACTTTCATAACCCGTAACAATAAATTTTTTCATTGGTACTACGGTCAATCTATTTTTTTTATTAGACATTATTACACTTAGGGTGTGTTTGGTTGGGGTAATGATCAAAGGGAATGGTAATCAACTATCCCCATTAATCCATTACGTTTGATTGTGTTTGTTGGGTCATTTTTATCATTCCCATTCCCCTACCCGTTCCCCTAATCTAACACTTTTCCAAACCCTCCCCCCTTATCTTTTCCATTCCCTTTCCCCACCACCCACCCCAACCACTCACCCACACACCAATACCAGCCCACCCGCCCAAACACCAACTCGGCCAGCCCAGCTAGCCACCCATCCCCCACCTACCCACCTTCGCCCCACCCACACCACACCCACAAACCCCATAACCCCACCCTAAACCCAACCCCATGAAACACTAACCAACAAAAAAACCCACAAAACCCCACTCTTGCCCACCGTCGCCCCCTTTCGCCCCACCCACAAACCCCACAACCACCAAAAACCCACCCTAAACCCAGCCCCATGCAAAACCCTAACCACCAAAAATTCCTAAACACAACCTCTCGCAACCTCGCCCCACCGTCGTCCACCCTCGCCCCACCCCATGCCCCATCCACGAACCCCAACAACGAAAAAAAAGGGTTAGGGGTGGTTTTCGAATTGGGTTGATAGGGTTAGGGTTAGGGGTTGTTCCGTGCTGGCGCTGCTTGAGGGGGTGGTGGCGAGATCAGTGGTGGTTTAGGTGGTGGTGGACGTTTGGGTTAGGGTGGTGGGGTGGTATGGTGGTGGTGTGGTGGAGCAAAACTCTTTCCTTTTTAAACAAACAATTAACTAAATCTAACACTTTTACTTTCCATTCCCCCTCATCCTCATTCCTAAAGTGATTCTCTTTCTCCTCTAACAACCAAATGGCCCCTTATAATATTACTAGTTGAGATGATTTTTAACTATATATACAAGTGTACTATTAGATGGTTATAAAGTTCATGATGTGATATTGAAATTGTTATGATGCTTATAGATGAACAATTTGGGATCTCGTATGATTTTATAGCTTCTAAAAATTATGAGTTTAATGAATTTATTTTGATATTTTTACGAAATTAGACATTTTTGTACATATTAAATTAGAGGAGAAAGAAGCCCAAAAAGGGTGAACAGATTGCCCCTGCTAGATGTTGTTCTCTTGGTGCACAATGTGGATACCCAATCGGCCTCTAGTAGGTTCGGATTATTTAATGTCAATTTGCGCAATTGCAACTATCCATTAGTTTAGTGAGGAGTGTGCACATTAGGGACATTCTGTCTATATGCTTTATGGCCAAAAACTTATGGGGTTATTCGCAACCCTTTAAAAGTAGGTGGTCACTGGACTCAAGTCTCGGCCACTAGCGTTCTCTTTCTCCCTCTTGTTGTTTAATTCATTTTATAGAATTATTATGTGTAATTGGTGTAGTTTAAATTATTTAATTAATACATTGGATAACATAAAATTATTTAGCTCATTTTAACAAAATAAAATAGTTTGCCTTACATTTGTTAGCAAATTGTTGGAATAAATTTATTTAATTATTTATTTGTTTGTTTGTTTACTTTTATGAAATGGAGTCATAATTACTCAGTTTTTCTGATTTTCGTTTCCTTCTTTTTTGTTTTTCTATTCTCTACCTAGTGCAAGTGGGTTTGGTGAGCATCGTTGAGTGAGAATAGACCTTTATCTTGGCTTGAAGTTCTATTACTATGAATAATGTCTAAGACTTCCTCCAACTAACATTACTTTAAAAAAAAAAAGACGAGCAATCCAAAGTCTCATAAAGATGTATACACATAATTTTTGTTTTTATAAAAAAAGGCCAAATCTACTTACCTGTTGCAAATCACCCTTACATTCGCTATGAAGCGTAACTATCTCGTACATGTACCTCATCACGTAGTAGCCACACTCAATGACATCAATTTGTTGGGGACACTAGCAACATTACAGATTTAGCATAGGTTAATGCATATACTACATATCCTGAATACAAATAAATTCAAAGCCCAAGAAGATACCTCCATTTTCTTAACAACCAGCTTTGAGTTACTATTTGGCATATCCCTGGCTTTGATCCTAGATCTGTAAGACTTGTATGCACTAGTAAAAAAATCGTAAACAGTAAGTCACCTGCCATAACGAGGATTGAACATCATGCATTGCTCATAAATCACTTACTATTGAAAAACACTGTCACAGCTCAGTTCACGTGGATGTTGTTGAGCAAAAGGGTCAAACTGGAACACCACTCCAGCCCGTAGATCAATAGCCATAAGAATCCAATGGTTGCTAAAAAAAACACAAGCACATATCACAGTCAAAGGTAAGCCTACCAAATCATACAAACAAAAAACTTAATTACATATGCAATAAAATAGAACATACTCTTCATTGTAAGGAAACAAAATGAATTTACAATGCGCCTCTTTCTTCTGCAATTCACTCCAGAACGCTTGTTTCACATACGCCAATACCTCCAAAAAACTTCTCTTGCACTCAGCTCCAGAGATCCTTTGGGGACACAAAAAGCTAATGCTCCTCCCTTTCATTCCTGAGATGAATTCCTCCACTAGCCACCTGAAATTCAAAGGGACAACAAAATACTGAACAACATAATAGCAACTCATGTATTCTACGTAAGGAAGAAGTTTAGAAGATTTACAAGATATAGACATGGATCAACGACGCATTCAAACATGTTCCTCTGATAAATTTAGAGATTTCGGCACTAGTAACCCAAACATCTTTGTCTTCCTGAAAATGCAGCAACGAAGCCTTCAGCGGAACACGTATGCTGTCATGATTATCGTCAATCATCACCAATTGCAACATCTCGCATTCTTCAGTAAGACCTTCGCACAGGTCCATTATGGTGTGCTGATGGGCGCCTAAATCTGATTCCTCGGTCCCAGAATCACAGCTAGCCACTCGTTCTTTGCTTTTTGATTTTATCATCTTGTTATGGCCAAATGGTTGCAAAGCCTTTGTTTCAAAAAAAAAAGAAAGAAAAGACAAATGCATTACATAAGGTAGATTCAGGATATAATATTGTAGTATATAATACTAACCTTGTATGCACGTTTTGCGTGTGATGATATTTAAATGTATCTTTTAATTTGTCTAAGCAAAGTAGCAAACAAAAAAAAACGAAAGTTGTTTGAAAATATTTGTCAAATTCACACTCATTCACATAATCATAAACAAACTTTTCCCCTTTCATCCAACCATCCCACAACAATGAACAAAAAAAAAGGTGTCAAATTTCTATGATAATCAAAAGGTAAAATTTTTATGTGACAAACTAGGAAGCACGGGGACGGCTTCCAGGCCGAAGTTCCCGTACTGGGGACGGATAGGGGTCGGGGACGGTGCAGGTTCGGCTAAAAAACGTCCCCGGGACGTTTTGGTCATGGTGGGTACGTCAGGGTTATGGTGGGGACGTGGAGGATAGTGGTTGGGGACGGATAACAGGCAAAACTCCCATCCCCAAGACATCAACGTTCAACAATTTATGGGGGAAAAATCTAGGGTTCCAATTGAAAACGAATAGGAGGAAAGAAAAAGAGTAAAAATCTAGGGTATTCAATTGAAAACTTGAGTCTAACCATGATTCACTGGTAACCTCCGGCGCTATCATAGGCATCTGTATCCGTCCGGCACTGCCTTCATTGTTCGTTTTCCATTTGCTGGTCGAACTCTCTGAGTTCTCTCTTTCCTCTTCTTTTTCTAGTTTTTTCTCTTTCTTCTTTCTGCTTTCTTTTCTCCTTTGACTTTTTAGGGTTTTAGGTTTATTTCTTATGCTTTATGGGCTGTTGGGCCTTTTTACCTTTTTTTTCCCTTATTGGCTTATTATGTTCTTTTTTTTGTTATACTTCATGTTACTTGCACTAGTTATTTATGGGCTGGTGGGCTGTTTTTTTTTCCTTATCCTTCTTATTTGTTACTTGCACTGGTTATTTAATTATTTCTCAAATAGTCTCTCTTTTTTTAATTTTATCATTTATTTTAATTAATATATATACATATTTTTCCTTTCAATATATATATATATAGAGAGAGAGAGAAGAAGGCTCATGTGAGAAATGTAGTTTTGGTGAGAAACAATCATGACCTTTGGATGAGCAAATGAATGGCTAAGATTGAATTTGATTTTCCCTCTTTACTCCTTCCATAGTTTAGAGTCAATGTATTTATGGTACAAATTCAATGTATTTTTACTCAACGTATTTATAGGATATGGTGAATGTACCTATAGTTGTTGGTCAATGTACCTCTGGGTCATAGTTGATGTATTTATCTCTTCTCACACTTCTCACATTAAGAAATTTCTCACCGGAACCCAACCATATATATATATATTAATTTTTTTTTTGCCGTACCCGTTTTTAGAAATTTTGAATTTGCCGTTTTCCGTTCCCGTCCCCGTTTTTGACCCCGAATCCGTCTTCGTGCTACCTAGTTGACAAACTATATCAAAATGGGTGTTTAATAATAGAGAATTTTAAAATATGAATTTTGGTATTTTTATTTTATTTTTACAAAGTTTATTTTTTTTCATTATTTTCATTTTAAAAAGTTCAAAATTCGTAATAAATTTCCTCAATAATTAGGATTGATGCTAATTGAATTTTTAGAAACTTTTAGGGGGTAACATAGACTTTTTAGGGGGATACCATGGCTCCCCTTGGCTTATATAATAGAGATAATAAAATAAAATAATGCATACAAACTTACAAAGGTCATATAAGTATATAACTAGTAGACTCTCGGCTATTTTCACTAAAATAACTAGCAAACACGAAAATTCTTAATAAAACTTGATGAACTTATATACTAACCTGCTCTTCAAATAAAACCATAGACTTAGGCCACTGGACGATGCAATTTTTCGCTTTACCAAGCTCCGTGACACCATCATCAGAAGGAACCGGCAAGAGTACTGATTCATGCTCTTCAAAAGGATTGTCAATGCTCACCTTGTAATGGTTGGGCAACACAAATGAGGAGTGCATAACCGAAGCATGAATATGGTATGCCCTACCGTCAGCAACCACCACCAAGTTCCCGTGTTCATCATTGACAGCAAGTCGACATTTTTTAGGCTCCTACAATAATAACACACGAAAATTAGACAATTCACATAATGTAAGAAATACCATATACATGACATGTTAATAAAAAAAAGTACCTCAATAGTAAGAGGTTGAGGTGCACCGGGAGAGGAAAGAAACCTACTAGTAGGCATGTCAAGCGAGGGTAACTTCACAATGTATGCTTGAACTTCAGTAGCCACTCTTTCTTGCAACCGCACCTCAAATTCCTGAGTTAGTTGCACTTTCTCCCTTGCAAAGTCCTCAGTTAGTGTTGCTTTCTCCCTCGCAAATTCTTGAGTCAGGGTGGCTTTTAATGCTTCAATTTGCTCGATCTCAGTAGATATTCTTCCCTGGCGAGCAAGTTTCCCAAATACCTGTCGGTAGCCAACACCGACACCAAATCGAGCAAGTCCTTTTACATAGCCATGGTGGTCCTTTTTACCAATAGCTTTAGAAAGAGCATCCACACCTTGCTCCGAACTGCAAGCCACACCCTCCTCTTTTTCGTTGGCCTCTTTCTCCAGGTTTTCCATCTATAAAGAGATGGAAAAGTGGTGTGAATCTTTAGGTGCAAGTGCAACTCCAAACATATCAATAACAAGTTATGAAAATTACATACCACTTGGTTCACCACTCGAGCAGTCTCGGGGTTTTTAGGGTCAACTTCCCATTTTCCATCACGTGAACGCTTTTGATGTGCTAGGCACCACTCCAGCGCGCGCTTTTCAAATCTTTCATTCATCAAAGTACTCTCACTAGTTGAGCATTCACTAGGAGGTGGCAACCTCTTTTCTTTGATCCACTCCGCTCTTTTCCTCGAGTAGCTTTTTTGGCCTAGTGTATGTCGGTGGATGTTCCCTTTTGAACACTTTTTTCCTAGTTGGCTTCTTTTCTGTGTACCACCAGTTAACAAAGTCATCAAACTAATCAATGTGCGTACATACTGGTAATGCATATTAACCATCAATGAAAGCAATAGGAAGTTACCTTGAATTCTTCAGAATTCACATACTCCTTGAAACTATTCCATTGATCCTCAGTGATGTAACCTGCGTACACTTCCCATGGCTCTCTGTTTGCGTTTGGATTACCCTCATCAGGAGCATTCTTCTTCTCAATGAAACGAGACACCAACCGAGATTTCAGAATCCGGAATCGAGCAGCTAGTGCCCTAAGGAAGTTTTTCTTCCTTAAACCTTTTGGATCATGAATGTGGAACAACTTCTGCAAGATTTAGATGATTAATGATGTCAATACATTTAATAGTTATGTAAATGGAAAAAGTATGTGAAATGCACATAATGGCCAAGATTCAGAAAATTTGATAAAGTTTGTATAAAAACCATATAATACATAAATTAGATTTGGAATAAGTAAAAGCAACTTCAAAGTTGTGATTTAGTGCCTTTTGATTAAAAAGTGAGGCAAATGTTCAACTTGAACTCATACATAGAGTTTCGATAAGAAATTAAGAACTTACAACCAGAAAAAATATCATTCCATGCCAATTTCAATTCAATCAATTACTTAATAAAACATATATATATTACATGTCTCGAACTCCATGTTATTTAAACCTTAAAAACTTAGCCGATAAAGCAAACAACTTGAACTGCAATTTCTAAAGAAGCATGCTAGTATTACAACTAAACATTATAGTTCTTATAACTATTCATTCAAGCAATTTTAGCATATTAAACATGTTAAGTAGATTAGGTTCAAGCCAAACCATTTTACATATAAATAAATAGGTAAATAGCGTAAACAATATGAGGAGAGCCCACATGACGACACTTTAATTGAAAATGAATGCCCATTAACAAAATGGCACGAATTCACAAGGCTGATATGAAGAACAATGAAAACTCAAAATGATTAAATAATGACCTAGATTCTTTTAATTTGATTTCCAAGACGTCAAAAATTGTGAAATGCATAACTAAGATGTACATACCTGTGTTTCAACCCACAAAGTGTCTTTTACCTCTTGATCCACAACTGACCATTTACGAAAATTGATGTCAATTCTCAAAGCGCAACGTCCAACGTGCTGCGCATACTTCCATTCCCAATCACCTGTAGGAAAGTTGAGTTCATCAAACTCAAGTAACATGGGCTCTGATGATTTCACCGATTTTCCTGGACCTCTACCCGTCTTCAGCTTCTTCTTGGGCTGAGGAGTGGCCTGGGAAGTGGAAACTATGTCTTTAACAAGCAAATCAAGCTCCTCATGATTGTCATCATCATCACTCGTGTCCATTATCCCAGATTCCTGCAAAAAAATGGTTAAAACGCAAATATGATTATTATCAAGTGTCGTGACATAAAATTGAATAAGCAAAAACATATTTACTCTACACACACAAACATACACATATACAATAAGATCATGTAAGAACTCGGTCATTAGGAGAGAACACTCACTTAAGTGGGAACAAATCCATATTGTTGATTTACCTAAGCTCTAATGGATGAAAATTTAAAGGAAAAAAAAAATCTTATTTTGCACTTCACAAAATACATAAAAAAGATCACTGCTTATTCCTAAAATATATTATTTGTGATCACTGCTCAGTACAAAAAATCATTTGATAAATCATCACTCGTCACAAAATTTATGATTTTCCAATATCTTTCTAATATTCAATGAAAAGTCCTTTATTTATGCCCTTTTACTGGTTTTTTTTTAATATTTCCATTGTTGCTCTTTTTAAGGTGGGGACTTAGTTTTAAAAAGCGCGTCTCGCTCTCAGGCTCTGGGAAATGCGCTTTAGCTAAGCGAGGCTCAGCAACCTCCGAAAGGCGCGCCTCGTGTGCCTTTGAGCGCTTTTTGGTAAGGCACGCCTTTGCGCCTTAAGAGGGATGGCTTAGATTTAAGTTATAAGGTGAAGAATGATTGATTTTTTTTCAAATTGAGACTACCTTAGCTTTACAAATATCAATATTTAAAGGAGGGTGCTAAATGCACAATGAATTTTTACTAAATGCACAAAATACTTGAAATAATTAAAAAATTCTAATTTACCCTTGTTATAAAAAATAAAACCCTAAACCCTTCTTCTAATTAATAATTTTATAAAGTTGCAAAATATTTCTACAACACTAAATGCTCTTGTGGTTGCATCAATTTGTGTGTGGATATGGATGACAATGAAAGTTATCAAGGTGATTATTTTACGGCATTTTTTTTCATTTTCTTTGTTAACATATATTTTCGGTGGCCATAAAAAAAATTCGGTAGTCTTGTAATACTACCGGTACAATTTTCCGGTAGTCTTGTAAAACTATCAGAAAATTTTTCCAGTAGTCCTATAATACTACCGAAAAATTTTCCGGTTGACTTGTCATACTATACCGACAATTAGTATCCAATTGAACGCATCAGTAGTTTGGGGTGGAAATGAGTTGTTGAATTAAAGTTGGATTTCATTTGGGTTGAAGTTCTTCCGTGATTTAGGGTTGAAGTTCTTCTGTTGATTGGATTTGGGTTTGAAGATTTACCGTCATTGAGATTAAACTTCTTCAGTCAATTGCAGTGTTTGAAAAGGCGCGCCTAGGCGCTAAGGCGCAAGGCGCAAGGCGCAAGGGGGTAAGCGCCTTAATTGTTCAAGGCGAGGCGCAAGCAAGGCGCACTGAGGCGCGCCTAGGCGCTCTGAGGCGCACCATAAGGCGCATTTATGTTTTTTCCACAGATTTTTTCCAGCCTTTTTCCCCTTACTTCTTAGGTGCGCCTCACTTCAATGAGGCGCACTAAGGCGCGCGTAAGGCTCTAGGAAATCCTATCGCCTTGGTGCGCCTTACGCCTTTTCATACATTGGTCAATTGGTGTTTGTGGTTCTTGAAATGAATTTCAAAGTAAAAAATTATGAAAGGATGTAATGGAATAAAACAAGGGTAATAAGGTAAATGACATCCAATTAATGATGGAAGTGATTTATGCATTTAGTAATTTCTTTTGTGCATTTAGTACTTGTGTATTTAAATTATTACTTATTAGGGATCTTTTTAATAGATATTAATTACAATCAAAGAAAATTTTTAATTTGAAACAAGTATATAATATAAATTTATGCGACTCGCCTACAAAAAGGCACGCGCCTTCGCCTTGCGCCTTGCGCCTCGCGCCTAGGCTCCAGCGACTATTTGCGCCTTGGTGCGCCTTGCGCCTTTTAAAACCAAGGGTGGGGAAGGGGGAAGAAATTAAAAAAAAAAGCTGCAGTTAAAAGCAAACCAAACATAATTTCCCCATAAAATGGGAAATTAGCCTGAACGCTAAAATTTGGTCCACAGACGATAAAATAGATGTCAAAAGTGGAACCAGGTTAGATCGAAAAAAGAGAAGATTTAGAGCAGATTACCTGTCAAAAAACGCTAAGCAAAACAGAAGCCTCCTCTCACTTCTGCAAATAAGTGCATAATATATGTTCAAAGACTAAAAAGATACAATAAAAACCTAAACATTACATAACCATGAAGTTAATTCCTAACGACCTTTAAAACGAGCAATTTGATGAAAGATCTCAATCTAGCACATCATTATCCAAAATATTTAACCAGAACATCTAGCAACATTATTACATTTTGCCTTTACAAAAACTAAGTGAAAAGAAAATACTCCCCCCTAACAATGCTAGTGTAAGAACAGAAATCTAATAAGGAAGCGTTCAAAAACATGAAATTCATATGAAAGTACTGAATTCAATTTCAGAATTTTAAATCCTAGATTTAAAATATTGGCTAAATTTTCACTTGTTAATACTTTCAATCTCTTGAACCCTAAAAAAGTACTTGAATCATAATAATAATTTAATAAAACTCAAAGCTCTCAGATTCTTGAGGAAAATCTATCAGACCATCACTAACAAGATAGGAAACAACTAACAAGTGTTTGAGTACAAAAATCGTATATATAAATAAAAGTTGTCTTGAGAACTCTAGTCCTATAATGTAATCATTTCACAGTATGTATGTGTAAGAACAGAGAACTGTTACGATCCTTTATGACCTTTATTAACCTTTTGTTCTTTCCTCTAAAATTCTCCTTCGCTGAGGACTCTAGCAATAAATTACTCAGCATAAATTTCCCCAATTATATTCAATAATTGACCCTACATGAACCCTAAGTAACTATATTACATCAGCAACAGTGACAAACTAAACCACATTGTATAATTGATTTTCCATGATTCGACCGGAAAAAAAATTACCTCAAAAATTCTGCTTCAATGGAGGAAATGCAGCACAACAGCGACTTCGATGCCCAAACAGTTCGACATGCGAGAGGGTGAAAGAAAAAAAATAATAAGAGTGCTTTTAGAGATGGAGTTTGATAGCTCCTTCAAATCGGATCAAAGTACGTAAATTTCCAATTTTTTTACTTACTAAAATTGTCCTTTATCCCTCCGCAAATTATTGGGTGCACCCGGCTGGGTGGTCCTAGTTTTAAATGACGTTGTGAACATGACGTTGTGAACATTTGGTACTTTTGTTGTGAACATTTGGTACTTTTGTTATGAACATTTGATAATTTTATTGTGAACATTTGATACTTTTGTTGTGAACATTTGATAATTTTGTTGGGTGAACATTTGATAGTTTAATGCTGGTGAGCATTTGATAATTTTGTTGTCAACATTTGATAGTTTAATGTTGGTGAACATTTGATATGTTGTGAACATTTGGTACTTTTGTTGTGAACATTTGATAATTTTATTGTGAACATTTGGTACTTTTGTTATGAACATTTGATAATTTTGTTGTGAACATTTAATAGTTTAATGCTGGTGAACATTTGATAATTTTGTTGTCAACATTTGATAGTTTAATGTTGGTGAATATTTGATACGTTGTGAACATTTGGCACTTTTGTTGTGAACATTTGGTACTTTTGTTGTGAACATTTGATAATTTTATTGTGAATATTTGGCACTTTTGTTGTGAACATTTTGTACTTTTGTTGTGAACATTTGATAATTTTATTGTGAACATTTGTTACTTTTGTTGTGAACATTTGGTATTTTTGTTGTGAACATTTGGTACTTTGTTGTGAACATTTGATAATTTTATTGTGAACATTTAGTACTTATGTTGTGAACATTTGTTACTTTTGTTGTGAACATTTGGTATTTTTGTTGTGAACATTTGGTACTTTGTTGTGAACATTTGATAATTTTATTGTGAACATTTGGTACTTATGTTGTGAATATTTGATAATTTTGTTGTGAACATTTGATAGTTTAATGCTGGTGAACATTTGATAATTTTGTTGTCAACATTTGATAGTTTAATGTTGGTGAACATTTAATAGGTTGTGAACATTTAATAAGTTGTGAACATTTGATACTTTTGTTGTGAGCATTTGGTACTTTTGTTGTGAAAATTTGGTATTTTTGTTGTGAAAATTTGATAGTTAAATGCTTGTGAACATTTAATAATTTTATTGTCAACATTTGGTAGTTTAATGTTGGTGAACAATTGATATATTTTGTGTTAATATTTTATAGTTTGATGTTGATGAACAAGTGATAATTTTGTTGTCAAAATTTGATAGTTTGATGTTAATGAACATTTGATAATTTTGTTACGAACATTTGATAGTTTGATGTTGAAGAATATTTGATAGTGTGATGTTGTGAACATTTGATAATTCTGTTGTGAACATTTGATAATTTTGTTGTGAACATTTGAGGGACCACAGAAAGTTAGGTACTCTCGGGTCCATCCATTACCTGTTGCTAAAAATATAACAACTCATCTATCACATCCCACCTCAACCCACCCTTTATTTTATATCAAGATTAATCATGAAATAAAACATATTACTCCCTCTGTCCCTTAAAGATTGCCCCATATTGACTTTTGCTACTGTTCATTTGGAAACTTTGACTCGTTATAATTTTATACATGTAAGAAAAAATATAGTCAAATGGGATCTCGTTTGATTCGGCTCAATGTGTACTTTTTTAATATGCAATGCATATAATTTTTTATTATACGTATCTCGAGATATTTTCATTTAAAGACGTATCCCGGTAGAGGAGAAAAAGTAAATGGGGCAATCTTTTAGGGACAGAGGGAGTATTACTAAAATCATGAAATAAAACATAAATTATGAATTGAAAGCATTACAAGTGCGCAATAAGAAATGTCGGGGCGCATTTGAAGACTCATAACTTCAAATACTCATAACTTCAAATACTCATAACTTCTTACATATAATTTCTTTGTAGGCGATTCAACTTGCAGAAGATTCCTTGTTCCGAGAGCTTCGATTTGATATATTATACGTCAAATTTTGCTAAAAAACGAAGGATATATGAGCATTTGAAGACCAAGTGCGCAATAAGAAATGTCGGGGCGCGTAACCTGTGCGCCTCGGCCTAGGTCTAGGCGCATGGTCCATGCGTCTGGGCCTAGGACAGGGCGCATAGACCATGCGTCATTGCGCCTGGAACTAGGTCAGGGCGCATGACCTATGCGTCCCGGCCTAGGTTCAGGCGCATGGTCCATGCACCTAGTCCTAGGTCGGGGTGCATAGGTCATGCGCTCTGGTATATGTCGTGTTTTTTTTTCTATGTCCAACACATGCATATGTATCAAGGGCAAAATTGTCCAAATGCAGGCTTTAGTAAGTAAAATGAGGTTACATTTAGTTACACCCTTTCTCAAATTAAGTTTTTATAATTTTGAAATAATAGATTTGACACAAACTTTGATTTAATTTAAGAAGATAGGCCAAAGGCTGATTTATTTTTTACAATTTTTCCTTATGATTATTACAATAATAAATACATTAATAATAACAATCCCTTCAAAAAATAACATAAATAATAGGAAAATTGCCAAAAACAAGTCAATATTTGGTCGGTCTTTCAAAATTAAGCTAACATTTTGAAAATCTGGAACTAAGCTAACATTTTGAAAATCTGGAACTAAGCTAACATAAATAATAGGAAAGATTGTCTTAATTGTAGAAGATTGATAAAAAGTTGGTTTATTCTTGGCAATTTTTTCTAAATAATAATGGTAATAATAAAATTAATAATCGAAAATGTAATGATAATGACAACAATTGAAAAAGATGGTGTTCTTGAAATATATAATCCAATTATATTTGTATTAATCCCTCCTACTTGATCAATGACTATGGAGAATAATGGATACAAATATAAGGTGTTTTCTACTTTATTTATCTTAGATAAGGTATTGTGTCAGACTCGTTTGACAGTAATGTTACTGTCAAACGAGTCCAACTGAATTGGAAAAATAATTGGATAAAATTGACCTGTGCAAAATTTAAGACTGACTTGAAAAAAATTTAAAACTTAACTGGACGAAACAGACACTAACCTAAAAAAAAAAAAAAAAAAAAAACCTTTGCCTGGACAAAAAAAATAAAAAAATGGAAGGACCTGGACAAAAAGATTAGCTGACATGAACACAAAACCAACTAACTTAGACAAAAAAAAAATGACCTGGACAAAAAACTAAATTAACTTGGACAAAAACCAAAATAACAATGTACTCCCTGTAAAATTGAACCTGAAAATTCCATTTTAAAACTTGAAATCAAACATCTCTATTATATAAGCCAAGGGGGAGCCATGGTGTCCCCCCTCAAAAAGTCCATAATGCCCCTTAAAAATTTATTAAAAATCAAATAGCATCACTCTTATTTATTAATGAAAGTTATTACAATTTTTGAATTTTTTAAATGAAAATATTACAAAATATACAATTCGTAAAAATAAAATAAAATAATCAAAATTCATATTTTTGAATTTTCTATAAATTGACACCCATTTTAATATAGTTTGTTACATAAAAATTTTACCTTTTGATTATCGTAGAAATTTGATAGCCGATTTTGTTCATTGTTGTGAAATGATTGGATGAAAGGGGAAAGTTTGTTTACAATTATGTGAATGAATGAATTTAAAAAATATTTCAAATTCTCGAACAAAAACCTTCGATTTTTGAAGATACATTAAAAATATCGTCGCACTCAAAGCGTGCACACAAAACTAGTTACAATGCAGACGAAGGCGTTCCTGAGATTTTTTCGACTATCTACAAACCCTAAACAATACACATCATCGCCCATATAGACGACGAATTTATGTGCCCATATTGATCAAACGACCTCTTTGCTCTACAGCAGTAGACGAATATCCAGCACCACCGCCGGCCCCGTTTTGAAGGAGGGGACTTGGTCGTAGCAGAACTCAAATGGCGCAATTGCTTTTACTCTCTATGTAAGGGTTCAAATGTTTATGTCATTAATTGCTTGTCAAATTTAGTGGTAATTGCTTTGAAAATAGACATTTCGTGGCTTGGAGTGAGTGGTGACTTAGGTTGGTTGTTTTGTTGTAAGCTGCTACTGCGCCATTGTTGCTATTATTGTTTGCGTGAAGAAGATGAGGCAGGCTTGACTCAGCCCTTGATTAATCCTATCAAAAATCATTCAAGATTAACTAAGAAAATCCAAGAATTATCAAGAACATCCAAGATTTATCAAGATTCATCAAGAAACATCAAAGAATCATCAACACTCATTAAGAAACATAAAGAATCATCAAGATTTTAAAACAAACTAAGTATTAATTCCAAATTTTCAAGAAAACTATCGAAAACTTAAAAAGACACTACTTCAATTAATCTTTTCCAAAGATTGACACTAAACAACAATTATCAACCAAAATCATACATGAAATCCTATGCAAGATCACAAAACCCACACATACATAATTCATAGTATGAAATTGAAAATCTATACATGAATTCTAGCAATAATTATCATAATCATGGACATAAAATGAGCAAGATTAACAAAATAAATCAAACAATTCATCATCATCATCACATGACATATACTAACATAATCATGATCAAAATTCAACTAAATCATCACATGTAATTCCAAATAAATCCATTGTAACGACCCTGATTTTATAGGTATTTCTGCCGGATGTTTATGTGTATTTATGTATTGCTATGTATGATTCAAATTTATTTTTGAACTATTTATTTTATTTGATGTGAATAATTTCGATTTAATTCGAATTATTTTATTTTGATCAGTTATTATTTATTTTATTATTATTTAATTAATTAGAATTTTATTATTTAATTTTCTAATTAGTTATTTAATATTTTGGGCTAAATCGAATTAAGCATGTTTAATCATGCAATTTTTGTAAATTAGCCCAATTAGTCATGAGAGCCCAATTTAGCCCATTTGGAGCTATGAAAACCGGCCCCCTTATGTGTGCATGGTAAGTTTTTGCCACTTGCCTCATGTTCACACCTTAACTAACTCTATATATAGAGGAGTTAGTAAGGCTTGAGGATCCATTTTGCTCATTTGCCATTCAATCACCCTTGCCATCAAAAGTTTAAGACACAAAATCCCTCTCACTTGCACCAATCCACACGCCATTTTTGGCTCTTCCAAATTGAACATTTGTTCATCATCTTTTCAATACCCAAACTTAAAGATTCAACTTCCATTGATCTTTAAGTATCAAAACAATCTAAACCACATAATTTGCATTCAAGATCACTAGTTCGGGTTGTTTTCCGGGCTTGTTCGTGCAGTTTGTTCGTGTGGGTGTTCGTGTGTGAGTTCGTGTGGTGGTCGTGAAAGTGGGCCGTGCTCGTGGTGGTGCAGCCGTGCAGACGGGTCGTGCAAGTGGTGGTGCCGTGTGGTGTCGTGCTGGGCAGCCGTGTGAAGACGGTGGTTCGTGGTGTGGCAGCCGTGCTGGGCAGCCGTGGTGCCGTGTTGCTCGTGTGGTGTTCGTGTGCAAGGACCGTGCCGTGCGTGGTTGTGCCGTGTTTCTTGGCCGTGTGTATTAGTTTTCCGGGCAGCAAGTTTGTGTTGATTTTGTGTGTTAATTTTCAACAAGGTAACATACTTTCTCAACTTAATTGGTATACTATGTTCCACAGTATAGATTAAATGCATAGATTAGTTTATATTGAAGTTTTGACATGTTACTGTGTATGAAATGTAATAAGTTTGATTATATGATGATTTTAAGGTTTCTTATGTTGATTCTATGATTGATTATGTTAGTAATAAGTTTATGTTAATCACGTTCGAGTTTGATGAATTTTGGATGCTAGTAAGTTGATGATTTCATATGTTGAATTGTTGATTTTATGCGTGTAATTTGATGAAGTTAGATGAGTTCTTGATTCTTGGATGAGTTCTTGGTTGAAGTTCTTGAATCTTGATTGAGTTCTTGATTGAAGATCTTGAATCTTGGATGAGTTCTTGATGAGTTCTTTGAGTTCTTAATGAGTTCTTTAAGGTTCTTTATGAGTTCTTGATTGAGTCTTTAAAGTTAAAGAAAGTTAAAGAAAAGGTTAAAGAAAGTGATAAGATGTTGTAAGATGATTGGTTTACATGTTATTTTCTTAAGTCAAGGCGTAAGATGCAACTTAAGAAGTAACTAAGAATGTAAACTTCGGATTAAAGGATTAAAGATTGTAAGATTAGCTTGATTTCGTAGCTAGACGCCTAAAACTTAGAGTAAGATTCTATGTTTTTGGGTTAAGACGTTGCCCCTATCCTAACCGCGGTATTGGGATAGTGATTACCACAGTGTCGTCTTTGACATGGATTTCCAGTAAGATTGGTTTCATAGGGTTGGGAGTAAGATTCTCAATCCTGGCATAGTTGGAAAGTTCGATCGCGTAAGATGCGTTCGTACGTGCGTAGTCCGGTCTAGTATGCGAATGATTGCGCCAAAGATAAGTTTGGATAAGTTAGTTGAGTCAAGCATGTGTTTGTATGATTTCGCATGATTTGATGTTATGATTTGGATATTTGGTTTATGCTATGTGCTTGTGTATTCCCGTTAGGGTGAGACAGTTATGTTACTCGCCACTGACGGTGGACTGTTGTTTACTTTTCAGGTAATTATGATGATGAGGTTCTTGCTTAGCTATGGGTTGGGCGAGCGCCGATATAGTTGTATTTCTGTTGTTTTACGATTTCAGTTAGTTTGGACTATAGTAGTGATACTTGTATACTTTTGCTATAATTCTGACATGTGTTTGGAGTTACGTTTATTAGTAGTAGTAGTTTGACTTTTGGATTAGTAATGTACAAACTTGTGGATATTTGTACTTTTGGGTTGTAGTAATAATATTTTGAGGTTTGTTTTAAATTTTTAAGTATTTTGATTAGTTAGTTCTGACTATTCGACTCGTCGGTTTCTTCCGCGCCGATTTAAGCGAGTCGGGTCGTCACATCCATCCCATAAAATTCATCAAATATATATTATTCAATTCTAATCATGAAATCTAATTAAATTTTCTATGTTATACTACATGATTGAATTATCAAATTTAAATGAGATTATCTAGTTACCTAAAAATTCGATGCATTAAAATTCAAAATGAAACGAGCAAGAACACGGATCCAACAATTTTAATCAGGTGTAGCACCAAAAAAAATAGATGAAACCTTTAAAAATAACTTATAATACTTTTTCAAAAAACAAATACTAGTAAATAAAATTTATTTCTTATCAATCCCTTATTATTCTACATCTAAGTGTCTAACTCACATATAAAAACATGAGAAAAAGTTAAAATTAAGTACAAAAAAAAATTACTTACAAAAGAAAAGACAAGAGGGGAGCACACATATGGTACAACCGGTTGTACCAAGCTATGTAAAACCATACCCTTTTTTTTCTTTTGGTTTTGAATTACAAGGGGAAAAATATTGCAAATTAAATAAACACATTGGTTTGCAAATAAAATAAAATAAAAAGAGAAATTCCTAGCAATAGGATTATATTCTTACAAATTCCCATTGGTAGATCAATTTTTTTTCCATGCTAGGACCTAATTATTGTCCAGTTTTTAAGTGGCATTTTTGATAATTTTTAAAAACACTGATTATTATGCTATTAAGTGCTTGTGTTCAATTGATGTATGTAGTGGAATTGCAAAATCCCCACAAAATATTGCTCAATCTTGTTGCTTAAATATAACAGACTCAAATTTTCTGTCTCATTTATTGTTTCACATTTGTGTTCCACTCATTTTAATTTGATTGGTTCAAGTAATAACTATGGTCCACATTTTAAAATATAAAAATTAAAAAAATATTTTTCAACCAATCAAAATTAGTGGGCATAAATAAAAGACAATAAATGAAACAGAAGATTTTTTTCCAAATATAGCGTGCCCTTGTTAACCAGAAATAAAAGAAAATAATATTAAGAATTAGTCTCATAATAGTATTGATTAGGTTGGGCCCTAATGATGGGTGGAAAGCATTTGCAGATGACACTTTATAACTATATGTAAAGATATTAATTATATGAGATTCATAATATGAGGGTTCAACCACTCAACCAAAGGAAACAATTTATAATTATATGTAAAGATATTAATTATATCTTCCGTTTTAGGTGTAGCACGTGCATTGGTTACACGGCCCAACATGTAACGCCTCAGGTTTTCGGTAATTTCTGCTTTGTTTATTTGTTTGTATTTATGTATATTTTATGTATGGTCCAAATTTATTTGGACTATTTATTTTGTTTTTATGACTTGAATGTGATTATTTTATTTTATGATTAACTGTTTTATTATTTATTTTATTTTATTTTTAATTAGTTAGAATTTTATTATAATTTTCTAGTTAATTAATTAAGTTTTGGGCCAAGTGCGAATTCAAACATGATTAGTCATGCTTAAGTGCAATTAGCCCAAATGGACTTAGAAGAACTTAGAAGCCCATCTGAGCTTGCCATAACCGGCCCCCTTGTGATGTGGCATGGTTTTGCCACTTGCCTCATGTTCACACCTTAACTAACTTCTATAAATAGAAGTATTAGTAAGGCTTAATGATCATTTTGTCATTTAATCACCCTTTGCCCACAATTATAAAACTAAACACTCTCCTTCCTATTCTCCTTCCACACGTCATTTTAGGCAAGTTTAACCCACTTTTGATTCATCAACTTTTCAAACCCCAAATTTAAAGATTCAACCTCCATTGATCTTTAAGTATCAATCATCAAGTTAATTCTCAATAATTTCATTCAAGATTGTTTGTTCGGGTATGGTTCCGGGTTGATTTGAGGTGGTCTCATTTGGGTCGTGCATGGTGTCGTGTGGGTATTGCACGATGTCCGAGTGGTGGTCTCGTGGTGGCCATGCGTGTTCAAGTGGTGCAACACAGTGGTGCGTGTTTACCGTGCGATTGAAGCCGTGTGGTTCGTGTTGATTGGGCCGTGTGGTTTGGTTTCCGGGCAGCGAGTTTTCGTGTGCTGGTTCGTTTAAACTTCAATAAGGTAACATACCTTTCGATCCTAATTTGTATACCATGATTCATAGGGTAGATTAGATGATTAAATTAGGCCGAAAGTTGATGATATGACCTTAAGCCATGCGTGATATATGGGCTGATTTGGGTAGTTGTTTCGTAATGTTCTTGCTTTGATTCTATGTATTTTATGATTGGTTATGATAGTTTCATGTTTGATCATGTTCATGTTCGATTTTCATGGAGTTTTGATGCATAGAATTGATGATTATGTTGTTGAAAGTTAGCCATGTCATGCGTGTGTTTTGGGTTATATTGATGATGATGATTCTTAATGATCTTGATGAGTTCTTTGATGATTCTTGAGTTCTTGAGGTTTCTTGATTATGCTATAATGAATCTTGATTTTCTTTATTATATGTACGTGGTCTTTAAGTATGGATCTTATAGTCTTGATTTAAAGAAACGGTAAAGATTGATTAAAGAAGTTCAAAGATAGTAATGTACATAGTTAGACTCAAGAAAAGGCGTAAGATGCAATCTTGAGAATAACCAAGATGTAAAGAACGTAAAGATAGCTTGAGTTTACTTTTAGACGCCTAACCTTAGAGTAAGATTATAAGACTTGGGTTAAGACGTCGCCCCTATCCTAACCGCGGTATTGGGATAGTGTATACTTGCTGTGTCATCTTTATGATATGGATTTCCGTAAGATGGGGTTCATGGATTTGGGAGTAAGATTCTCATTCCTGGCATAGTAGGAAAGTTCGTTCGCGTAAGATGCGTTCGTACGAGCATAGTCCGGTCTAATATGTAAATGATAGCGACAAAGATTATGATAAGATTGGATAATTAAAGTCAAGTGAGAGTTATTGTTATTATTATTTTCATTATTGTTGTTGTTACGTTGCATGTTCGTTTGGATTGAGTGCCTGATTTGTTGTTTGATTTATTCTATGATCATATGTGTAATGACCCGGATTTTTGGGCCGAAAAATTTCGTGAGAAATTAAGCCTTAAAGCCCAAAATCCTAAATCGGGCCAACGAAATTAATTTAATAATTGATGAAGCAAACCCAAACCCATACCTTTTCCCCCTTATGGCCGGCCCTCTACACAATATTTTCCCCATTTTTATTTTTATTTTATCTATTTTAAATTACCCAAATATATCTATTCATTTTATCTAATCTAAAAATCCTGTTTTTATTCTCCTAATTCCTCTCCTACATATTAGGAGCTCACAAACCCTTGCTAACCAATTCACACGGCCCTTTACTAATTTCTTCCCTTTAATTCTTTCCTAAACTAACTCCTATTATTTAGTAATCCCATCATCCTAATTAAACTTCAAAACCCATCCTTTTATGACTAAGTTATATGATCAAAACTCAAGCAAAAACTATTCTTTTCCCTCTCTTGTAATACACGGCCTAGGCCAATTCTATCTCTCAATCTCTTTTCTTTTCAATTCTTTCTTTCTTAATCTAACTAGTTTAATCCCTTTTGCAGATTATAACCGTTTTCCTGCTAGTAAACCGTGAGGATTGGGTGCGAATAGGTAACTAGTTGTTCTACTTAGGAATAAGATTAGATTGCATAAAATGATAGGATTAGGATGTAGTCGGATTGTTGTTGTAGTTTTGTGCGTGAAAACCGAGTGGTGGAGGAAGTATAGTTTTGATTTCTAAGCTTGTTTTCGTTCTTGATTAATTTGCTTGTATTGTTGGATTAGATCAAAGTCTTGAAACTTTTCTTATGAATACCGTGGGTTAATTTTTCGATTTGGGCTGAATTCTTTGTCTTCTTGAATTAGGCGTGTAGTGGGATGTATAAAAGTATGATTTAGTTTCTTGATTTGTTAACTAATCTTGATAAGTCTTTGCAAATAAAAAAATATCTTAGATGTTGTTTCTCTTTGCTTTGCTCACGTGGACCTTGAAGGTCAATGGATTGTTGTTATGATCTTGTCATGCGTGAAACCTTGGCATAACAAGCATGTAATCTTCTAATTAGACTTAAACGAACAAGTTGGTGCTAAACAGTGGCGGATTTTGAGGAAAATTCTTCCGGGGGCCGCGCGATACTATACTTACAATTGAACACGACATAGGGGTGTACTGTGTGCATAAGTGCATTTACTAATAATAAAAAATATTATGTAATGATAATACACTAATTATACAAATTTCAATTTTTAATAATTAACATAAAAAGTTTAATAAAAAAATAAATAAATTGAAAATTTGAAACTTGAAAGTACCCTTACCTGAGTTACCTCCATGGCTCCTTCCTCCATTCTCCATGTGCTACTGCACGCAAGACTGCAATGACGCAGTACTCTAGTCTTTTAAGTTCTTGAAATGCTTCCCCATCTTGTGACCATGTTGATTATTATCATAATCTTTAAACTTCTTTAATCAATCTTAATCATTTCTTTAATTTTCTTTAGTAAACTTTAATAAACTTTAATAAACTTTTACACTTAAAGGTTACATGAACTACTTCAAGATTTCATTCATTAAAGAACTCATCAAGACTATCAAGAACTCAACAATAACTCAATCAACACACGCATAACTTCAACATGATTCAACAACATTTCATCAATTTCCATGCATCAAAACTTCACATGATTCATACAAAAACGTGATCAAACATAAAATTAACATAGGACATCACAACATGCATGAAAACCCAACAAAACATCATAAAAAGAACACCCAAATCAGCCCTATAATTCACGCATGAAATAGCCAACAATCATAAAAAAACCATCCTAATATGGTCATTTAATCTACCCTATAACCATAGTATACAAATTAAGGTAGAAAAGTATGTTACCTTAATTACTCGAGTGCAAACAATTAGCAAAAACTTGCTGCCTGGAAAACCAACCACACGGCCTAATACACGCACAACACGGAGCACCACACGGCTTGCCTACGAACACTCTTGCACGATTTTCAACGCATGAACACACGAGCACCACCTCTTGCACGGCCTGGTTGCACGTCCCACTTGCACGGCTTCCACACGGCTTCACACACGAACCACCCTTTGAACACGAACCCAACGAACAAACCCCAAAACTAAACCCAACTAGAAGTCTTGATCAATAGAAATGGAGATTATTGTGTTTTTAGTCACTTAAAGATCAATAGAAGTTTAATCTTTAAGTTTTGGATTTGGATGGATAATAAACAAGATGGTGGAAATGCCAAAAATGGCGTGTGGAATATGGAGGCAATTGGAGAAAGTGTTTGGCTTTTGAATTGATGAGCAAAGTGATTAAGATGGCAAATGAAACATAAGCCTTACAACCTCTTCTATTTATAGAAGTGGGTTAATGTGTGAACATGAAGCAAGTGGCAAAATTAAGCCACTAACCAAGAGGGGGCCGGTTTTTAGCAAGCTAAAATGGACTTGATGATCACTTGGGCTAATAGCACTTATGCATGACTAATCATGCCTAAATTGCATTTGGCCTAAAAATTAATTAACTAAATAGAAAATTAAATACTAAAATTCTAATTAATTAAATTAAAATAAAATAAATAATAAAACAACCATTCATAAAATAAAAATAAAAATAATCACAATTATTCAAATAAAATAAAAATAAATAGTCCAAATAAGTTTGGACCATAAATAAAAATAACATAAATACAACAAATAAATCAAAACAGAAAATACCAATAAACTGGGTCGTTACACGTGATAAGCAGTGGAGCGAAGTCATTTCAGCGAGCTTACGAGGTAGCACTCGAGATTCAAGCGTCTGTTATCGAGGAGGATGCGAGCAGGAAGAGGACCCCGACCCCAGTGACGTCGCCATCTTTCAAGAAGCCCCGATTTAGTGCTCCTAGCAGTACCCCTCTGACCGCTAGTTCGTCTAAGGGATTAGAGAGTTCGAGGTGCAGAAGCCGTGGCAAGGACTTCCATCCAGGGAAGCGATGTGACGGGACACCCATTTTATGTTTTATTTGCGGAAAGGAAGGCCATAAGGCATCAGTCTGCCCCGAGAAGAAGCCAAGCACTGAGATCAAGCAACTACCGTCACCAACTAAGACTCCTGTGAAGAACCGAGTCTATTGTATGACTGAGGCAGAGGCAGAGGTCCAGCCAGATGTAGTCTCAAGTAGATTTCTTGTCTCTGGTATGCTAGCTTATGTATTGTTTGATTCTGGTGCCACCGTTTCTTTTGTGGCTAGTAGTTTTGCCTCGAGGTCTAATCTTCATGGCAGTTCCCCTGTTAGTTCGATTATAACTCTCCCTTTTGGAGAGGATTTTGTTTGTCAGTGTGAGTTCCGAGGAGTGCCCATCGTTATAGTTGGGGAGCAAGTGACGACCGATCTGAAGGAGTTCCCGCTGATGGAGTTCGATGTCATTCTTGGCATGGACTGGCTGTTGAGGTATCAAGCGATCATTCGTTGCCGAGATCAGTCAGTAACATTCCGAGGATCACAGAGCAATCGAGTTACCTACTCAGGATCATTCTGAAGAAAGGAGTAAAGGTAATTTCGGCTTGAAGATGAGAAAACTTCGCCAGAAGGGCGATATGGTGTTCTTATGTCAGGTAAGGGACTTGACTGAGGAAATTCTGTTGGACGATATACCTGTAGCGAGGGATTTCAGAGACTTGTTGTAATGACCCAGATTTTATTGGTATTTTCGCCGATAATTATGTGTATTTATGTATGTTGTTGTGTTAGTTCAAATTTAAATTTTGAACTATTTATTTTATTTTATGTGAATAATTTCGATTTAATTCGAAATATTTATTTTTAGTTTTTATTATTTACGTTATTTATTATTTAATTAATTAGAATTTTATTTATTTAATTTTCTGATTAATTATTTAATATTGTGGGTTAAATCGATTTAGGCATGATCTATCATGCGATTTTTGTAAATTAGCCCGATGGATCACGAGAGCCCAATTTAGGCCCAAGTGACCCTCTTGGCCGGTTTTCCTAAGGCATGGCAAGGCTTGCCACTTGCCTTGTGTTCACACCTTAACTAACTCTATAAATAGGAGAGTTAGTAAGGCTTTGGCTCATTTTTGTCATCCTTGCTTTTAAACACAATTAGCCATCAAAGTTCAAAACACAAACTCCCTCCCATTTGCCTTTAATCTCACGCCATTTTTGGATGATTGAAGCCTTCAATTGTTCATCAATTTTTCTAGCCCAAAACTTAAAGATTCATAGTTCATTGATCTTTAGGTGACCAAACACAATCCTAAACACATCTATTTCAATCAAGATCGTTGGTTCGGGTTGGGTTGTTCGTGTTCGTGTAAGGGCTCGTGGTGGTGTGCCGTGTGTAAAGCCGTGACCGTGCAGTGGGGTTCGTGTTCGAGCTGTGTGGGTCGTGGTGGCAGCCGTGCTGACTGGGCAGAGGTCCGTGGTGGTGGTTCGTGCAGTGGTCGTGCCGTGGCAGCCGTGACTGGGCAGTAGCTGTGCGTGGTGGTGGTGCACCGTGCAAGGTCGTGTTGATTGTGCCGTGTAATCTGGCCGTGTTCTTTGTGTTCCGGGCAGCAACTTTTGTGTTGATTTTGTGTGTAAACTTCAATAAGGTAACATACTAACTCAACTTAATTGGTATACTATGTTTATAGTATGAATTAAATGCATGTATGGGTTGTTTGGTGATGATTATTCATGATTTCATGTGTTGTTTCTAATCTGAATTTTTATGTGGTTTTTATGATATTTTGATGATGAATTTCATGAATTTATGATTGATTATGTGTTGTAATGTGATCATGATTATTATGTCAAAGTTTGATGAATTTTGGATTAGTATAAGTGGTAATTTTCGAATGATAATGATGATATGCGTGTGGTATGTATGAGTTTGGATGAGTTCTTGGTTGAAGATCTTGAATCTTGATTGAGTTCTTGGTTGAAGATCTTGAATCTTGAATGAGTTCTTTATGAGTTCTTTATGAGTTCTTTGAGTTCTTTATGAGTTCTTGATGAGTCTTTACGAGTTCTTGGGTGAATCTTGGAAGTAAAGAAAATGGTTTAAATGATAAAGAAAGTTAAAGAAAGTGTCTAATACGATTAAAGAATGATTATTGAATGTTGGATTATGATTGGTTAGACTCAAGATTAAGGCTAGAGGCAGTTCTTGAGAATAACTTCGATGATTTAACTAATTAATTTCGAGAATCAAGGCTAGAGGCAATTCTTGAACTTAATTTAGTTATGTTGGGTAATAATAAAGAATAATATGAATAAAATGATTAAATGAATTAATTAAAGTTTAGCTTGATTTCATTTTTAGACGCCTGATACTTTGAGTAAGATTCATTGTATTTGGGTTAAGACGTTGCCCCTATTCCATCCGCGGTATTGGGATAGTTGGAGTCATACTATGTGATCTTAGTGAATTTCCAGTAAGATTGGTTTCACGGGACATGGATTTCCAGTAAGATTGGTTTCATGGGGTTTGGGAGTAAGATTCTCAAATCCGAGCATAGTAGAAAGTTCGAATGCGTAAGATGCGTTCGTACGAGCACAGTCCGGTCTAGAAATTGAATGATTGCGCCAAAGATAGAGTTAGGTTGGATGTTGAGTTGAGTCGAATTGAGATTACGAGTTTGAGGATGTTCTCGTGTCTTTTTGGGATTTAATTGTGATTATTGATGTTTGATTTATGCTATGTACATGTGTGTTCCCATTAGGGTGAGTCAGTTATGTTACTCGCCACTGATGGTGGACTGTTGTTGTACTTTTCAGGTACCTCAGATGACGATGCTCTTGCTTAGCTTTGGGTTGGGCGAGCGACGTTGTTATTACTGTTATCTGTTGTATTTACTGTTTTCTGTTGTTTTAGATAGTAATGGAGTATTGTATGGAATCTTTTACGTTGTTTATAACTCTGACATGTAGTTGGAGTTTACTTGTATGTTTAGTATTCTTAGTTTGACTTTTGGGATTAGTATGTACAAACTTGTGGGTATTTGTACGTTTGTGGTTTATTAATAATATTTCGAGGAATTAGTTTTAATTTCTTAGGTTTCGAGTTGTAGTTTCTAACTATTCGACTCGTCGGTTTCTTCCGCGCCGATTTAAGCGAGTCGGGTCGTTACACTTATTTCCTGATGAGCTATCAGGAGTTCCACCCGAGCGCGATGTCGAGTTTAATATCGACTTAGCACCCGGGACAACGCCGATTTCAAAGGCACCTTACCGGATGGCACCATCGGAGTTGCAAGAGTTGAAGACGCAACTTCAAGATTTGATCGATAAGGACTTCATTAGGCCGAGTGTTTCTCCATGGGGAGCACCAGTGCTCTTTGTGACGAAAAAGGACGGTAGCATGCGCCTGTGCATAGACTACCGAGAATTGAACCGGGTAGCGATCAAGAATAAGTACCCGTTGCCTAGGATTGAGGACCTATTCGATCAGCTGAGAGGAGCGGGAGTTTTCTTGAAGATAGATCTTTGGTCTGGATATCATGAGATTCCGGTCAAGAAAGAAGACACCCCGAAGACAGCTTTCCGTACGAGATACGGCCACTACGAGTTTGAGGTGATGCCCTTTGGTCTCACTAATGCTCCAGCCGTGTTCATAGATCAGATGAACCGGACATTTCACCACTTACTCGATAAGTGTGTCGTAGTCTTTATCGATGATATCCTAGTTTATTCGAGAGACGGGTCTGAGCATGCAGGGCATCTTCAGATAGTGCTAGAGATATTGAGGAAGCATAAGTGGTTCGCGAAACTCTCTAAGTGTGAGTTCTGGCTTCGCGAGGTAGCATTTCTGGGTCACGTTATTAGTAAGGAAGGCATTAAGGTAGACCCGACAAAAGTTAAGGCTGTAGTAGAATGGAGTAGCCTGAGGAATGTGGCGGAGGTTCGTAGTTTTCTGGGTTTGGCCGGATATTATCGACGATTCGTCCAGGCTTCTCCAAGATTGCTAGGCCGATGACTAGTCTCCTACAGAAGGAGATCCGATTCGTTTGGACGGAGGCTTGCGAGCAAGCATTTCAGCAATTGAAACAAAGATTAGTTTTTACTCCTATTCTTACCCTTTCGAACGATGAGGAGGATTTCGAGGTCTACAGTGACGCGTCTAAGAGTGGCCTAAGATGTGTATTGATGCAGGGTGGGAAGGTCATCGCTTATGCATCGAGGCAGTTGAAGGTGCACGAGCGTAACTACCCCACGCATGATTTAGAACTAGCAGCTGTGGTTTTCGCGCTTAAGATCTGGAGGCACTATCTCTATGGTGGTTCGTGTAAGGTATTCACGGATCATAAGTGTCTCAAGTACATCTTCACTCAAAACGACCTCAATATGAGGCAACGACGATGACTTGAGCTAATTAAGGACTACGACCTAACGCTGAATTATTGTGAAGGCAAAGCGAACTTAGTTGCTGACGCACTGAGTCGCAAGAATCGATTGAGCTTCAGTAGAAGCCGTAGTTCCGTCAGAGTTCATCTGACATCTGTATTCTGGTGCCTAAGATGAAGCAGGATGTCGCAGAGTTCGTAGCTCGATATTTAGTCTGTCAGAAGGTTAAGATCGAGCACCAGAGACCTGGAGGTCTTTTGCAGCCACTACCGATTCCGACCTTGAAATTAGAGTCGGTATCTATGGATTTTGTGGTTAGCCTACCTACCTGTAATGGTATGAACGCAATTTGGGTAATTATGGATAGGTTGACCAAAGTCGCTAGATTCATACCGATGAAGATGACTTGGTCGATGGAGCGCCTGACAGAGCCTTATATCCAGGACATCATTCGACTTCACGGAGTTCCGAGGGAGATAGTTTTTGATCGTGATCCGAGATTCTTGTCTCGTTTCTGGAAATCGGTTCAGGAAGCCTTTGGGACGAAGTTGAAGCTTAGCACCGCATTTCACGTGGCGACAGATGGCCAGACTAAGAGGACCATCCAGACTCTGGAGGATATTTTGCGAGCATGTACTCTGGAGTATCATCAGTCTTAGGTGAAGATGCTTTGCTTGGTTGAATTTTCGTATAATAACAGTTATCGCTCCAGCATTGATATGGCTCCGTACGAGGCCCTCTATGGCAGGAAATGTCGAAGTTCGATTTGTTGGAATGATATCAGTGATGTGGCTTTAGGACCTGAGCTGGTACGAGATACCGTGGAGAAGGTCTGAGTCATTCGATCGAAGATGCAGGCCGCGAAGAGTCGTCAGAAGTCTTACGCCGATAACCGACGTAGACCACTGACATTCGAGGTAGGTGATAGAGTCTTGCTTAAGGTTTCACCATTCAAGGGAGTTGCTCGGTTTGGCCAGAAGGGGAAACTCCGACCGAAGTTCGTGGGACCTTACAAGATACTTGAACGAGTTGGGGAAGTGGCATATCGATTAACATTACCGCCTTGTCTGTCTAATGTTCACGATGTGTTTCACGTTACTCAACTAAGGAAATATGTATATGATCCTACCCACATCATTCCAGTGGAGTCAGCCGTTTTTGAGCCGAATCTGACGTTCGAGGAGCGACCAGTTCAGATCTTGGATCGCGAAGAGAGGACCCTCCGACGCTAGCAAGTCAAGTTAGTCAAGGTGTTGTGGAGAAATCAACATCATGAAAAAGCGACTTGGGAGACAGAGGCGTCCATGAAGCAGAAGTACCCGGAGTTATTCAAAGGTGAGCAATCTCCTTTACCTTAAATTTCGGGACGAAATTTCTTTAAGGAGGGTAGGTTGCAACGCCCCAGGTTTTCGGTAGTTTCTGCTTTGTTTATTTGTTTGTATTTATGTATATGTTATGTATGGTCCAAATTTATTTGGACTATTTATTTTGTTTTTATGACTTGAATGTGATTATTTTATTTTGTGATTAACTGTTTTATTATTTATTTTATTTTATTTTTAATTAATTAGAATTTTATTCTAATTTTCTAGTTAATTAATTAAGTTTTGGGCCAAGTGCGAATTTAAACATGATTAGTCATGCTTAAGTGCAATTAGCCCAAATGAACCTAGAAGCCCATTTGAGCTTGCCATAACCGACCCCTTTGTGATGTGGCATGGTTTTGCCACTTGCCTCATGTTCACACCTTAACTAACTTTTATAAATAGAAGTATTAGTAAGGCTTAATGATCATTTTGTCATTTAATCACCCTTTGCCCACAATTAAAAACTAAACACTCTCCTTCCTATTCTCCTTCCACATGCCATCTTAGGCAAGTTTAACCCACTTTTAATTCATCAACTTTTCAAACCCCAAATTTAAAGATTCAACCTCCATTGATCTTTAAGTATCAATCATCAAGTTAATTCTCAATAATTTCATTCAAGATCGTTTGTTCGGGTTTGGTTCCGGGTTGATTCGAGGTGGTCTCATTTGGGTCGTGCGTGGTGTCGTGTGGGTATTGCACGGTGTTCGAGTGGTGGTCTCGTGGTGGTCGTGCGTGTTCAAATGGTGCAACACGGTGGTGCGTGTTGACCGTGCGGTTGAAGCCATGTGGTTCGTGTTGATTGGGCCGTGTTGTTTGGTTTCCGGGCAGCGAGTTTTCGTGTACTGATTCGTTTAAACTTCAATAAGGTAACATACCTTTCTATCCTAATTTGTATACCATGATTCATAGGGTAGATTAGATGATTAAATTAGGCCGAAAGTTGATGATATGACCTTAAGCCATGCGTGATATATGGGCTGATTTGGGTAGTTGTTTCGTAATGTTCTTGCCTTGATTCTATGTATTTTATGATTGGTTATGATAGTTTTATGTTTGATCATGTTCATGTTCGATTTTCATGGAGTTTTGATGCATAGAATTGATGATTATGTTGTTGAAAGTTAGCCATGTCATGCGTGTGTTTTGGGTTATATTGATGATGATGATTCTTAATGATCTTGATGAGTTCTTTGATGATTCTTGAGTTCTTGAGGTTTCTTGATTATGCTATAATTAATCTTGATTTTCTTTATTATATGTACGTGGTCTTTAAGTATGGATCTTATAGTCTTGATTTAAAGAAAGGTTAAAAGTTATTAAAGATTGTTAAAGAAAGATAAAGAAACGGTAAAGATTAATTAAAGAAGTTCAAAGATAGTAATCTAAATAGTTAGACTCAAGAAAAGGCGTTAGATGCGATCTTGAGAATAACCAAGATGTAAAGTGTAATACCCCGAAATTTCGGGATATTTTAAATTTTTCATAATTAATTAAATATATAATTAATTGACTATTTAATTGATTATTATTTAATTAATTATTAACTTTATTTGTAGCAGTCCAGTTATTTTTAATCCTGGCCCGAACTTTTTTTATTTTATCTTGTCAAAACCCGAGCCCAATTATTCCCTTTGATTTATGTGTTACACAGTTTCCCCTTTCATTCTTTTCTTGTTTCTTTAATTTCTTTTATTCAATATTATTATTAAACCTTTATCTATTTTGACCTTTCCAAAAATCCTATTTTTATTCTTGCTCTCATACTTTTTTTTCTACTAAATTTTAGGAACTCTTAACCCTTTTTCCTTTCAATATTTTCGGTCACCCCATCTTTTCTTGTTGATTAATTTCTTTAATTTGTTCTACCCTATATATTAAATGTTACATCTATTTTGATCCATTCTAGAAAAACCCTATTTTTATTACTCTTTCTACTTTGCTTACTAAATTATAGTAAACCTAGACCCTTATTTTCTTTTCATTTTACACAGCCAATAGGAAGAACTACAACAACCAATTTCTTTATTTATCATCCTTCAAAGATCAATCATTAAAACTATTCCTAACCCTTTTCTATTGCTTCAACCCTTAAAGATTGATCAAGAACCTTAAAGAAACCTTAAAGAACACAAGGAAATCGTTAACCTTGGTGATTATTCGAACCATATCATTCCTTCAAAGGTAATTGGATTGCTTTTACTTAATCTTTAGGATATATTAGTTTCATAGTTTTTAGAATATGGTTTGGAATTGTTTAGAACAATGTAGGATTGCTTAGAATTAGTATCATGTTTAGGATTGAAATTTTTCGAATGATATGATGAATATTATGATGTTATTTTCTTGATTTCTTTATGTAAATTTGATGAATCTTGATTATTTAAATTATTAATTAAAGTCTTAAATTAAAAAGAATATTTTTGTTCTTGTTGTTCTAAATTGTCGAGTCACTTAGAATAATTTTAGGGAGTTTCTTTACTGTTTCATTATGAATCATGATTTATTTCGTGGCAAAATTCGTCCTTTTATTGCTTATAATAATTTAATCTTTCAAACCGGTAAAACTGTCCAGATTTGGTTTACGAATTTATTAAGATACTTAATCAATTCGGATGGCTATGAAATTTTAGGTAGAAGTCAGTAATAGTGTTTTACAGCTTGTGTTAAATTTTGGTAATTTTTAGAGTTGTTTGCTATGGCAGAAAAATCGGAAACTGATTACAGCCTAATCTGATTTGTTAGTTATAAAATTCCTTAAAAATAGTAAATGATGTTATTTTTGGACTAAATTTATGCACGTTAAACCTTGAACCCATTTTTAACTCCCATCAAAATTTCCAGATTATTTGATACCTTTAGACGGTCGATCTTAATTTAATTCTTTAAATCAGATTGGGTAAAATAGTGTGATTGAATTATTAAAACATGTTATTATTAATTCTTGAAATGTTCTTGATATATCTTGGCCCTATAATTGCCGTGTGATGTTATACAGTTACAGGATTAACTTTTGATCTTGTTCTTGATTAATCTTGATGTCTTGATGTTGTTGCATAATTTATTTATTTATTAGGTTAATTTATTTAATTATTGATAAAGGTATTTAATTAATTTAAAGTGTTAATTTTGGTATTATTTCTCCAAAATGTCGAGTGATGTGAAATATGAAAAATAGGATTTTTATCATGTTTTAGGTAACTTTTGTAGCTAATTGTCATTTTATATGATTTATTGAAATGTTTATATGATGATATGATGAATTTATTTAATTATTATTTTTTTTAGATTAAAATGTTGTGTGGTCTCATATTTTATTTGATCCATTTTAGTTTAACTTTTGACTTACAATATTATTAAAAGGTAATTTTAGGAAGCATTATAATTATTATAATTAAAGGAATTAATATGGATAAGTTGCAATACGAAGGAAAGTAACAACATAATTATTATAATTAAAGGAATTAATAGGGATAAGTCGCAATATGAAGGAAAGTAATAATATGAATAAAGGAAGGGTTATGGGTAAAATATGACAAGATAAGTATTTCAGGGGAAGGTTTCCTTTGTATATGTGTACAGTATGAATTTCGTGTATTTGTGACTGTTTGGTATACGTATATTGTATGTATTTCTAACCGTATTATGCAGGTATTTTATACGTATTGTATACGTATTGTTATACGTACTTTGTACGTATTCCGCACGTATTCCGTATGTATTTTTGTACGTATTCCGTATGTATTTTTGTACGTATTTCGTATGTATTTTTGTACGTATTCCGTATGTATTTTGTATGTATTTTCGTACGCATTCCTTATGTATTTTTGTACGTATTTCCAAGTATTTCTGCATTATTTTTCCGCATGATGTTGGTCATTTTCGAGTGGTATAAGTTTAGTTTGGAGTTTGAGTCAAGTTAAGATGAACAAGATTGGATTAGAAGTTAAGCTATGACAATAAGGAATTGAATTGAGGATTGGAATAGAACAGAATTGAATTGAATTGAAAAGATGATTAACTATGAAGTGACCACCTATCTAGTGGCTCATGTGCCATGAACATAGGTATAGTCGAAGCCACTGTCTTATCTTCGGATTGGGGACAGTTCTTGATCCCAGTGCTTGGGGAGTAGATCCTTGTGGTTGACCCGGCATGAGCAAGGAAAGTTGGGGGGAGTAGATCTTCGTGGTTGACCTCTTACGAGCATATGACTGGTCACGGATTAGCACCTGATTGGGAAAGAACAGAAAAGAAGAGTCGTTGATGAGGATTAGGAGTCTAGAATTGGTTGAGCTGAGCTGAAGGTCTTGTTAAGGATGACTTGTATGATTGTTTTCCGCTGCGTACTTGATGTGATTGCTTGTTGACTTCTTTGCATGATGACTTGTTCGACAGTTCAGATGATCTGTTCTGATTATTATGTTTCTAATTGTGTTCTACTGATTAAGTAGAACAATCTAATTACTCACCATTGACTGTGGACCCCCCATTCTATTTCAGGTACAGGTGGTGCTTGAGTTTAGGCTACGTATGGGCTGGGATTGTGAGCTAGCCAGCTTAGAAGTGACCCGATGACTAGTTTAGATTATGTTTATTTGATTTAGTAGTTTATTCTTTATTTTGTAATAGTAAAGGATATTGGTTTGATATTTATTTTGGGATTATCTAACAGTTTTTAATGAATAATATGATTAAGTTTTAGAGCTTCCGCTGTAGTTTATGAACCTAACTTTGAAGTTTTAGAAGTTAATGATCTGTGATTGTTGTTTTCTCCGAAAACAACGCTGCTAAATTACGGGTCGTTACATAAAGAACGTAAAGATAGCTTGAGTTTACTTTTAGACGCCTAACCTTAGAGTAAGATTATAAGACTTGAGTTAAGACGTTGCCCCTATCCTAACCGCGGTATTGGGATAGTGTATACTTCCTATGTATTCTTTATGATATGGATTTCCGTAAGATGGGGTTCATGGGTTTGGGAGTAAGATTCTCATTCCTGGCAGAGTAGGAAAGTTCGTTCGCGTAAGATGCGTTCGTACGAGCATAGTCCGGTCTAATATGTAAATGATAGCGACAAAGATTATGATAAGATTGGATAATTAAAGTCAAGTGAGTTATTGTTATTATTATTGTCATTATTGTTGTTGTTACGTTGCATGTTTGTTTGGATTCAGTGCCTGATTTGTTGTTTGATTTATTCTATGATCATATGTGTCCACTTTAGGGTGGGACTGTTATGTTACTCGCCACTGATGGTGGATTTATGTTTTCAGGTAACTCCGATGATGACGGTGTTGCTTAGCTTTGGGATTGGGCGAGTGCCGTTGACTGTTCCTTATAGTTTTAGTTTTTTTTTTTCCGTTATTTTTCGGACTTTTAGAAGTTATAGTATGTACGTTCTAACTCTAACTACGGATTTGGAGTTGTTCTTTAGTAATGACTATTTGGGACTTAGTTATGTACAGCTTGTGGATTTGTACGTTTTGGGTTTTATAATAATAATATTTGAGGTTTTGTTTTAAATTTTAAGTATGTTTGTATGTTAGATCGACAATTCGACTCGTCGGTTTCTTCTGCGCCGGTTTAAACGAGTCGGGTCTCCAATTTTAGATCATCGATTATTTTAATACTTCATCTCTATTCCACCTCACTCATAATCTAACATCACTTTTTATGATTTTTAAGCCCCAATAGATGATCTCCAATTTTAGATTTTCACATTTTCTTTCTTACGTTTTACCATACCCTAGCATATATTCTCTCTTTTAATTTTCAGCACATCCAAATGTTGCAAGTAGTATGCAGTATCTAATAAAGTGAGGATAAATTTGTGGGCCCATAGTCATCCAAATGCACGCATGATCTCCAACTTGCTGGATCATTGCAATTTATCTCCAACTTTTTCTCCTTCCAAATTTTTAAATTTTTTTGTTTTTTCTCTCTTCAAGATCTACCCAATAGATCATCCAATAATTGTCTTACTCTAATATGTATAAATACATGCCAACTAATTTCCAAAGAAAATATCATAAGTTTAAAGAAACAACCCAAAGATAACTCTTATGAATAGGTAAAAAAATATTATTATCCTAAAAAACTTATTTATTATCCTAACACTCCTCAAATTGGAGCAATCGGAGTAAAAACGCCAAATTGCTAATCAAGAGATCAAATTGCGACTTTCTAAGAGCTTTAGTGAAGACATCCACCAGATGTGTATAGGTTGAATCACATGAAGGAGAAATTAAGCCATCGGTGATTGCATCGCGGACAGAGCGACAATCAACTCTTATGAAGTATTAGACCTACTAACTAGTAGATCATAGTGTTTAAAACAAGGTGATAAAATGTGTTTGAGTTTGATCAAAGGTTTTTTTTTGTTTAAAAAACAGAAGGTATGATTTTTTTTAGCATGCCTATCTAGTTCATTGAGGGTTACTAACATCCCAATTACATCCGAATCCGACCCGGGTTACGCACCTGGCTTGTGGTGAATGAGTCTTCCAATAAAGGTTTCTGTATATGGTAAGGCTTGAACCCGAGACCCTCTTTAAGCGGTATTAAATCGCTTACCATTTGACCTAACCTTCATTGGTATAAATAGATATGATATAGTATAATGAAATGTGGAAACACTTTCTATCTCAATAATACTTGATCATTGCTATACCACTTATCATCAAAAAAAAAATTTATAAATGAAATTCTAAAAAGCTGCGGCTTTCGGCACTTCGAGTACGTGCCAAAAAAAAAAGCATGAGACAAGACCGCATCACACATTCACACTTCCATTAAACTACTAGGTTCCAGAGTTTAATAATTCGCAATATGACTACTTAAAAATTATTGTAATCACTTATTCATTTTTTGCGCATGGGGTGTACTCATTGCATGAAATAATGGCGTCAATGTGATGTGAGGTTGAGAAATGTGGTCAAACAGTCTCAAATTATCTGTAGGTAGCAATTTGACATTTTTTCTTCTTCTTTTTTATATATATAAATTAAAACTTCAAATGTATTTTATTGCTTAAATTTTGTTTATTTATCTTAATATTTTCATGTATTGATTTTTGATAACGAGACCGGCCATCTAATTAGAGAATTAATATCCGAACTATAATATTTATATAAATTACATCATCATAATTAGACACAATTGCATTTGTTTTACAGGGTTTTCGAACTCAATAACTATCTTGCATCTAGAATATTATCTCACTCGTAACTCTAATTATATACTCCTTCTGTTACACAATATTCTTCCTACTTACATGAAGGATGTAAAGAGAAAATATGCAAAATCGCACTGTTAACAATAAAATCCCTTTGTTTTTAATGTCGCAATTTAGAACCATAGTTAATGCATAGTGATGACATTTTGGCTATTAGTAGTTACCCCAACAGAATCTGGTCCAAGTTCAAATATTGAATGACATTTTAACTATTATGGCTAACCCCTAGGGCACTTGGAAAAATTACCCTAGTTACTTTTGATAAAAATGGTCAAATAATTAAATTAAATATCATTATTATTAGTAAGGTGGAATTCAAGGATTAATAACATTTAAATGTATGCTTATGAAGATTTGTTTGTATTTGAACTCTCCTCGACATCTTGTAGCATTATGGGGCTGGTGATTTCCGCACTCCAAAAATTGATTTCCGCACTCCATATTATACAGTATTAACCCGGGTTAATACTATAAAGGTGGAGTGCGAAAATCAATTTTTGGGGTGCGGAAATCAGTTCTCCATTATGGTCGCAATCTTCTTCAATAAAATTAATTACGATGGAACACAAAAATGGTTTTTCTTACAATTATAACACATTTTCTTTGAAAGTGAGTCATAGCTCAAATGGTTAGAGCCCCTCCCAATTTTATGTGATTCTAAGATCAATTTTCATCCCGCCCTTTGTGGAACATTCACAAAAAAAAAAAAAAAAAACATTCTCTTTTTCCACAATACATTCCTTTGATATGCATTAGTGACAATTAACGAAGAAAATTCTAAAGCTTGACCTAAAAAATCAAATGAGGCAAATAATTAGCGATATTCAATTGAGAAATGCTACTGTATGTTATAGGTGAAAGGAGGATAATGTCTTAACCTAGTGGTTAAGGCTTCAAAATTTCAAATACGAGTTCCTGAGTTTGATTCTCATCGCACGCATTTGTAAGATTTTCTAATTTTTTCCCCTTACAGATGAACCGAGTGACCTATAATAAAACTCGATTTAAGATCTAGTGTCTCACAAATTATCATATTTTAAACAAAATGTTACAGGTGAAAAGCAACAATTATACTGCAAGGACAAAATGGAATGAAAGGCCAAGTGAAATTTACAAACACACACACAAAATAAAAAAATAAAAAAACCAACCAAAAATTAAAAAATAAAAATAGCTAGCTACTCCCTCTGTCCCAAATTATTTGCTACAATTTTCTTTTTAAGATGTCCCAAAATACTTGCTACATTTCCTTTTATAGTCAATGGGCCCCCCCACATTTTACATTTTTACCTTCTTTTTTTGTCATTTTTATCTCTATTATATAAGCCAAGGGGGAGCCATGGTGTCCCCCCTCAAAGAGTCTAAAATACCCTTCAAAAAATTTCTCAATACTCAAACTATATAATATTAACTAAAAAGGAAAGTTTTTTATTTTTTAAAATTAAAATATTACAAACTATATAATTCAAAAAAATAAAACACAAACACCAAAATTTATATTTTTAAATTCTCTACAATTAGATACCCATATTAGTATAGTTTTCACACAATTCTTTTTATTAGTATAAATCTATGTTATATAAAAATGTCTAAAATACCGATCTTTCTTTACTTATGAAAAAAAGATAATTAAAATATAACAATTTTTTATATTTTTAAATGAAAATATCACACAATTAATAATTTGCAAAAATAAATAAAAACAACAAAATTAATATTTTTGAATTTTTTACAAATGGACACCCATATTTATATAGTTTTTTACATTATAATTACTGTGAAAAATTGATCAGAGGTAGTGTAGTAGATGAAATTAAATTTTATTCAATTAAACAATCATAATCATATTTTCAACAAGCTCATAAATAATCTATACAAACATTATATAAGATACTAATACATTAAAGCACGCATAGCGTGCACATAAGGCTAGTTCTCTTTAAACCAATCTTTTTCTTCAACTTACCTTTATTAATGGTGGTCCCACATAAAAATTAATTTGCATAAAAATTTGTTCTAAAATAGAATGTAGCAAGTAAAATAGAACGGTATAACGTAAGCATAAAGGTTTGACTGGAAGCCATTTGAATGAATTCAATGAAATAAAAAATGAGAAGGTGGGGCCGTGCAGATAATGTTAGGAACTCTTATTCTAATGATATATGCGACGACAGGCGCCAAGGCCGCCAAGCAATGATGAGATGCGGATTCCAGTGGCCTGACCTGGCCTGGATCATCAACTATTTTATTATTATTATTATTATTATTATTATTATTATTATTAACATTAACATAAAACAAATGCATAGATCAAGTGGCCACTCATGCAGCTACTACAATTAATGGGCCTTATAAACTAGTCACTTCAGCCTTTAGGTTGTTGATTTGTACTATTCTTATAAAATAATGCTAAATCCACTCTCTAACTTTCACTCTCATTTCTCACGCACAATATAACATATTGTAAAATTTTTGAGAATATAATAACACTTTGCTTAGATATTGTTAAAGGATCATCTCAACCAAAAGATTAAACTAATAGTTAAGCTATAAGAGTATGTTATATACTCTATCACTCCTCCTCACATGAAGCCTTATCATACCTGACGCGGTTCTACTTAGAAGAGAGAGGAAAAGAGATTCGAACCTGTAAACTCTACATCACGTTGGCTCTGATATCATGTTAAAGGATCATCTTAACCAAAAGCTTAAGCTCATAGTTGAGGCCCAAGAATATGATATATACACTATCAGATATGATAACCAAATGTTATATCGGTCCTACCTCTTTCCACTCTCATTTTCAAGTGATTATGCATATTCAAGTTATAATACCCTCACAAAATATTATAATATCCTATGTTACGAGTGAGAAATGAGAGTAAAAGTTGAGAGTGAATTTAGCATTTATTTTCTCCTTTTACATAGAGGACCACCAGAGGTGCCTGTCTAACAATAGCAAAAGTTTTTCTAACCGCACGGGTAAAATTTCGGGATCAAACCTTTTATTCTCCTCCCACTCTCAAGTGAATGTATCGACTAAACTTCAACACATGCGGGTGTGTTTGGTTGTGTCATTTTAATGGATTGTAATGTAGTTATAATCTATTCCATTTATTTTTTTATTTGGTTGAGCTTTTAAATCATAGAATCTCATACCTAATGGGTTCTAACTCAATTTCATATCCCTAGAATTTCATACACACCTCCCCCTAAGATTCATAATCCATTCTATTTAGAACTCATTTCAACCATAAACCAAACAACTTCAAACTAGTATAGGTTTTAGAATACATACCTATGTGGTAGGAAATTTCATACCAATCCATTCCAACCTAATGAACCAAACACCTTAGTGCTCGCTTTAAGGAATGGTACCATCTATCAATAGCAAATATACTTTTTGAATAAAATAATGTAGGTGTAACTAGACTTTGAAGTGAACTCTATTGTACTGACCCAATTTGGTAGCCATACTCATCCGCAAAGGGGAGGATAAAAAATCTTTGCAAATACGTGTTCAGATTTAACTTTCACAAAACTTAACTAGTAGGCTAAAAACTCATAACTTAATACCAAATATACCTACATGGCTACATCATACATATAGTACATACTATCTCTGTTTTTTTGATACAACAATTACACATTTTTCTTCCTTATTTTATATCAAATCATTGCATTTAAAAAGAAATAGATGTAATATTATATACGGTATATAAATCATACCCTACCCCACCACTTAAACAAACAATTAATTTAATAAGATTGAGACAAAAAATTATAACTTGGAAACCTACATGGCTACATGCCCGTTGCAATCAATTAGTTAGCAACGACAACACACACCCAAGAATAAAATAAAATTGTATTTAAAAAAAAATAGGAGAGATCTGTACGAAAGGTTTAATTAAACTTTCTTTCATTATCAGCTTAATCAAGATAACAACTTTTTAATTGGTAATAATAGTGGGGCTAATATACATATACTTATCTTACTACACTAACATTGGTAAGGAAAGAATAAAGGAAATTCTCACAACATGAGTGCGATGAAATACGAATCCCAGTCTCGTGCCTACAGTTTAAAAAATAAAAAAAGGCAATGGAGAACTGAAGGATCATCAAGTTCATACCCAATATATTTTTGCTAAGAATATATCGCGGATTAATCTGCAAAGAAAAATTATACAAGGAAAATTTACACAAGGACTGTTTTAAAAAAAAAAATTTTTTTTTTGAAAGATAGAATAAATATGTTGTATATTAAAGTTTTCATGTCGAGTAGTTTAATATTCAACTTCACGAGTTTAATGTCCAACTTTACAACATTTATGTACCATTTTTATTTGTTACAACTTTATCAAGTATATAATGGTCCTTAATAAATTAAAAAAAAAAATGAATTTATACTCTATAATATATTATATAAATTTGCACCTATATCCTCCAATATATTTTATTTACAAGGCTAGTCCTCAAGTATTATATTTATTCAGATTGACCTAATATTTATCCGGTTGAAAATTAATTTTCACATCATCACATATTCATATACCTCACTTTCTCTCTCTATCCCTTCTACTCTCACAACTAAATTTTAAAGAGTCCGCGCACTCCAAATTTCCATTGTTGTATTTAATTTAAATACGTATAAATTTTGTAACTCAAATGGTATTTCCATAAATTTCTAAATATCCTTTTTTAAAACTTGTTAAAAAGACGAATTTACCCGTCCCAACTCCAAAACATGTGTTGTATCTAGAGCTGTCAATTTTCGACCTGACCCAACCCACTAAACCCAACCCGTAAATAGTGGGTTTTGACAAAAAAATAAAAACTCAAACCCGTTTTGAACCCGTTAAACACAACCCGCTCTTAACCTGACCCGACCTGCTTTCAACCCGACCCAACCCGAAAATCATTAAAAATGTATTAAACTTATGATATTATAGGAAAATGTAAGCAAAAACACTTGTTACCATTAAAACTTTGAATTTAAGATTATTTTTATTAGACCACAACATCAATTTTTTGCCATGAATTAGCTATTAATGAAGATATTTCTTATAATTTGTACTTTTTAGAACGCTTAAGGTACATTTTAGTACATATATTGCATTCAAATATGAAAAATTAAAGGGCGTTATAAAACTTCCTAACCTGTTGCGTCAACCCGAACCAGAAGAATTTGGGTTATAAAAAAACTAATACGGACCCGAATCTGTTAACACCCAACCCGGTACAACCTGAACCCGCAACTATTTTACACCAACCCGACCCGACCTGTTTGACAGGTCTAGTTGTATCAAACCACCGGGCCTTGAACAGTTGAACCCTAAGGGTTGTTTGGCATCATTTTATGTTTTCAGAAAATAGGAAACAAGAAAAAAGGTGTTTTCACTTTTCTGTTGTCAATTTTTTTTAAAAAAAATATGATTTTAATAAGATTAACAAATTTTTGATTCAAAACAAAATATGTATTACTTCCTTAGCTGTCAATCTGTCACTTTTCTGTTTTCAGAAAATAGGAAACAAAAGTATATAGTTTTTTTTTTTAAAAAAAAAAAAAAAAGAAGAAGTGAAAACTGTTATAAATAAGATAATACAATAAGGAGATAATGTAAAGAGGGAAAACCATATAAGTCTATCTATTATTCCATATGTAATATATATACCTGTCCAAAAGGTACAATGATTCCAAAGGACATAATGATTCTAAGTGATACTATTATTTCATGGACATCCATAATTATTTCATAACAATCCCCCTTGGATGTCCATTATCTAAAACAATACAACGCACATTAACTCCCCCTTATAAAATCATCAATCATGATCCTTTGTCACAATGTAATCCAATTTAGTAAATCAGTTTCGTGAATGTAGCGATTGAATAGTGTGCCTTGTTAAAACTTTACTAGGAAAACCCTGTGGGATAAAAACCTAGTGAAGGAAAAAGAGTACAACACTTTCGTAATACGCCTTGAAATGTTGCCTCATTAAAAACCTTACCAGGAAAACCCAATGCGGGACAAAACCTTGGTTAAGGGAAAAAGAGTGCAACGCGTATTTACTCCCCCTGATGAATACATAACTTGAGATCTTCAAATGCAATAAATCCAATGCCGCTGGGTAATTTCACATTTGTTGCATAATAATATTCCTCGGTGACAAATCTTCTTAGGTCTTGAATCTTCAAATCTTCTCTTGGACATAGTGAGACATCTTCAATTATCAATACTTATGAAGACACTGCATGAGTCTATTATCAAGTTGCCTTAATTATTGAATTGATGCCTTGTTTTGGAGGTCATAAAGTAAAAATTCATGATCAATGATTGATCATACATTCTCCAATCCCAATATCATGGCAACACTTGATATATTCACATATCATTGTCTAATCATATACTACTCATTGTTCTTCTGGACCATAAAAATTATTTTCACTGAGAAATTGTTTTAATTATATTCTTTAGACATTTCATATGCGAAAGTTCTCCAATGGGTACAAAAACTAATAGGTACAAAAACTAGTTAGCTAGTACATGCTCAAACTTCAGGTTGAGATGTCCAAAACTAAGTCACATAGACTATTTATGAGTTCGCTAGTAATATTAACACGGTGATACTACAAAAATATAGCTTGTAGAGTCAAATAATAAAATACGTTGTGTATAATTTCTTCTAGAACTCTTCTAGCATCCATAACATGCTATCAAATCAATGTTATATATATATATATATATATATATATATATATATATATATATATATAGCCTCGTGAGAGCTATAATCCCATTAAATTGGAGTATAAATATCTCATGCAAACTTATGAATTTCTTCTCACTATTCTTAGGGCAAACATTGAAAAACACCACAATTGTTAAGTATAAATAGTGCATGTAATATGAGATGCAAAATTCATGATAAGATACAGAACCAAATAACTATGATGACTAATGAGTACAATAATGCATCTACCTATGACCCAAACTACATCTTATACATATAATGAGAGATGCATTTAACCTATGAGTTAAACATGCATATAAAATTAAGACTCAAAAATACTAAACACTGTACAGTATGAATTTTAGAAATCCATGTTTCTAGTTGGACTACTGGTCCATGACAAACTTTAGATCAACACCTTTTCATATTTCGTTGGACTTCTGGTCCATGATATACTATTGATCATCGCTAATACTTCTTTGGACTTCTAGTCCATAACAAAATATTGATCAATATCATAGTTTCACGTCGACATAAAAAATGGACATATATTTCTGATCCCTTGTTCACATGTCCACTATTGCATATGCATATTATTTATCGGTTCCATCATATACCGGTATCATGCATATAATGCATCAAAATATAATTTTAATTTGCATGCTATTTTACAATGATATCTAAATAAATTTCTCATTTGGTACCATCATAACTATGCTTACATCATAGGCCATCTATTCTAATAATTCAGATATCTATACCACTTCTCGAGTATTTCATACACTAGTATTAATATATCATTACACTTTTAAAAGTATAAACCGCACCATCTTGCCATGCATGTATCACAGCTTTATTTTGGAACCGATCATACAATCTACACTTCTAGTGTAGTGATTTAAGTATAATTGGCAAGATTTATCCCACACATAATATATAGACAAAAGTTAGCACATAACTTTTCAAAATACCATTATAGGGATCGTCAAATATGTGTTTTATTTTATTTTGCCAACTTATGCTAATTCTCCCCCTAAGTTGGTAAAATATTTCGTTTATAGGGGCGTCGAATTCTATACCAACTTAGCATACTATTTCATGTGCAAAATGCCTCGTCACATAAGCAAAATATATTCAATATATTTCATCTCTCAGAAGAATTATATTAATTGTTATTTATCTCTCTTGGAGAACCACTTAAAACAAAATTAGATTTTTTTTCACTATTTATTATGATGAACTCTTTCATAATTCATTCTCTTCTGAAAATAATATCAATGGGGAGACATGTATTGTGCAGTTGTCTCTCTTTTTTTTCTTTATTCGTGTGCTGACCAATAATAATAGCCCCAATCAAGAGATTCTTATAGGAACATAAATTACTTGTATGTAATTCCACTACATAGTGATCTTCTGGATCATCAAAGACTTTGATAATGAAATACTAGTTCCTAAGAATTTTCATATAAAAGTCGGTGTGATGAGTTTCTAGTCACCTAATATTGAACGACATATATATAAGTTATTCCGGTGAACTTCTGGTCACCTGTGACATATGCCCATACAAAGTTGTTGAACACTAATATATAATCTCTTGAATTTTTATTTATTTTATTTTATTTTATTTTCAAATCATACGGTTAACAAATCACAACTCTAATATGACTCAATCTCAATGTTATGTTTTGCCTTTAAATTTATTCTATATATCTAACATGAGAGAGCGTCAGCACAATATTTTCCATGTCATGTCAAATGAAACTTCGGGTTTCCATAACGGGTAATAATTGAATCCAGATGGCCTAATACTATTATCACATCCAATCACATTTCCAAATTTAAACTATATTTGGTCAGTTTTTCAATTCTACTAGTGATCACTTTATCAGAAAAAAATTTATGCATGGCCATGAAAATGATGTGATATAGGAACACTAAAATTTATTTCACACTACACTTGGCAAGACAATCAATTAATATATACTTTATTCAATAATAACTTATACTCCACTGGAGTATATTAAGTATAATATATCTTGATACATGCTAATCATTATTGGACTTTTATACTCTTCTGGAGCGTTTTTATACAATAATAGCTAGTACACACATTAATTTATACTCCTTTTGACTTTCTTACTGTCGTAAAATTGAAGTTTACCATGCTTCAGGCATGCTCTAGTTTCATTAACAACTTGATGTTGTCATTCTATATATAACATCAAATTAATTGGAGCATTTTAAACTAGTATATAATCAATGATATTTATTCATATATCCACCTTCAGGATGGTATATATCATTTCAAATATTATCATGTAGCCACATATATCAAATAAATCATTGATATTTAAGTTAGTTTAATTTGTCGATACCAAACTGACCATTAATATTAATATATTATTCATGTGCAAGTATTACATAAAATAAATGAATAATATAAAGTATCTCCCTCTAATCCTTGCATATGGAGGTATAAAATTAATCTAACAACCTTAAAATATCTTGTATATATATATATATGGTAGTTAAAAATAACCACCAAAAGTGAAACATTATGTAACTCATACATAAACCTTTAATTGTTCCACATAACCCTTTAATTGTTCCACAAATACACAAATTATAAGCACAAAATTATTCTTATATTTTTGTAACAACCTTTGGTAATAGAAAATATAATTTTCCATAAGCAACTACGTACCAAACAAACAAAATTAATTAAGAATAACATTTTATCATTTCGACTTGATTTTCAAGAATATCGATCATTCAATATCAATCATTCCTCCATTATTAACTAAGAAAAATATAAAAGATAAAATAATGCATGCAACATATTATGCCGTAAAGATGTAAATCATACTTTAATCTCTTTATATTATGCAAAATATGTTAATATAAAATTTTAATTTATCCATGTATAGTAGTAAAAGCAATTTATCATAACCACCAATACATCAAAAGGGGTATTGAATTTTTCATGCACACCAAAAGGTGTAAGGAAATTGCCATTCGTCTAACCAAATATATGTAAAATCAACATTGTAAAATAATAAAAATAATTTAACAATTGTCATTAATAACAATCTAAATTGTTATAACTTTACAACTTGGGTAAATTGCAAACAGAAAAATCAAAATTAGGCAACCATACATATTGTAGTATTTCAAAGTCTAACTTCCAGAAGAAACATTTGATAACCAAAATAAACATCATGAAAATATTTAATAACATAAATATTAAAAAAAAATAGATAATTAAGAAACTTCTTACTTGAAAGTCTTCCATTATACTTTACCCTTGAATATTCACCATATCCAAAAAATCGTCAAAGGAGATTAATCTTTTCATGAAACACCATCAAATTAATCACTCTTTCAAAACCCTTAAAGTTTTAATTCATAATTATTATTATTTGTAATTCTCCAACCATGAAAATTCTTTTGATTTGCAATTACCAAATGGTAGAACAAATCGTGCTGATAACGTGGAGATAATGTAAAGAGGGAAAACCATATAAGTCTATCTATTATTCCATATGTAAGTTACATATATATACCTGTCCAAAAGGTACAATGATTCCAAAGGACATAATGATTCTAAGTGATACTATTATTTCATGGACATCCATAATTATTTCATAACAAAAACCATAGCGATACCGAGTAATATTTCGAGTTTTTCAACTATAGAATTTTCTATTACAACCAACCTTAGCTGTCAGTCTGTCACAACTTCCTCCCCACATCCTTCCTCTAATACACATCAGAAGTACAGTAGAATCTACATGTACTTGCCCTCTAACATCACCTGATGTCATGACTCAGTCAAAGAGGGGCTGTGACAATATGAGGTTGGTAGTTTGTTACTATGTCTCATTATCAACAATATCTTGCATTCTCTTGCTCCTCTGTTTTCTTATCCAAAGACCAATCATTAGAGCAAATTCTAATGGCAAGCTAATGGTCAAATTAGCTTGTCATGTCATATAAGATTTCAAGCTACTCCATAGTTTTCTTTCCTAGCTGGTTTGTGTATCAATGCTTAGCTATTACTTGCTCTGTCCCAAATTACTTGCTACAATTTCTTTATTTGGATGTCCCAAAATACTTGCTACATTTCCTTTTATAGTCTATGGGCCCCACACATATTTTATACTTTTACCCTCTTTTTTGTCATTTTTATCATCTTTAAACCAATCTTTTTCTTCCACTTACCTTTATCAATGGTGGGCCCACATGAAAATTGGTTTGCATAAAAATTTGTTCCAAAATGGAATGTAGCAAGTAAAATGGGACGGAGGAATAGTAACTACTGTAGCTACTAAATGAGTATTTTTTATATTGGATTGCAAGTATATTTTTTCTGAAGAAAATTAACTTGCCCAAGCTAATTGCATATTTTGTCTCCAATGCTCAAACTAATAACTAGAAACTTTTAAAAATTGCAAGCAAGTCCTAACTTTTACCATTGAAGATGCTCTTATCATTTTCAGCAACACATTTCTCCACTGTGCATGAAGCATCTGCATATCTCTCCTCCACACACACACACACACACACCCCACCGCCTTGATTGAGTGTGATGAATGCCCTATACATTAACATACAAAATTTTGTCAAACCAACCCACGTTGAGCGTTTTACAAAATCTTTATACAAAAAGTTACGTAGAAAAACGCAAGGCCTTGGAACCGGGCCCTACTGCAGGTCACCCGGCCCAATTTTAGTCAACACACGCATCCGTAAGGGGGATAATAAGGAATCCTCGCAAATGCGTGCGATGAGAATCGAACCCAGAACCTCGTGCCTGGAATTCTGAAGCCCTAACCACTGGGCTATGACTTCATTCTCATGTCTAACAAGAGACTTACCACCATCAACATTCGCGTATTTAATATTCATCCTCTTTGGTCTTCGCCACTTGAGGCAGCTATTTAGAATAAAATTCTAAGTAGAGATTCCTAAATCGAAAATGCAAAATCAAATCAAATCGTATATTCCAAAATTCTATTTGGACCTAACACGAGTCTTCCTACCGTCAACAAGTATCAAAACACAAAATATTTTCTTAGATTCCACGTATTCTTAGGTATTGTTTGGTTAAGATGGGAAATTTCTTCCTATAGGGATTCCTATTTCATAAGAAATTTTTTACTATGTCTATTTCCTAGGAATTAGACTAATGTTTTTGTTTAACACTATAACAAAACAAAAAAATTTACTTCATAAATTTTTTTGACAGTTCCTTCACAGTGGAATCTTTTTTTTTTAAAGAGATACCATGTTCTTCAACTTTTTTATTTAAGAAAAAAAATCAAAAACATAAACATAAATCCGTTTGCACTGGAGAGGCATATGTTGTTGATGGTGGTGGAACGCTAGTAATCATGGCAGTTTATGGAGAAACTATGGTGTTTAGATTAGAGGCTAATGGTTGTGATGTTTGACATCAAGGCCTTCTTTAAAAATATGCAAAGAGACGAACCACACGGAGCTCCAAAGTGAAAAGAGCCCAATATTTTAATTTACTAATATTTCCAAATGAAATAATGTTTATTCGTTTTTCATTACTTTTCAAAAAAAAACTACATTTATAATATTTGTTTATCGAAATTGTATATTACAACTTAAATTTTTTAAATATATATAATATATTAATTTTAATAATATGAGGCCTAAATTTTTATTTTTTAAACAGAGCCCCAATTATTTTTTATTTTTTTCGGACGGTCGTGGATGAAGATAAAACAAAGGAGAGAAAATGGAGTGGTGCAATAGCGAAGTGGTGAAGTGAATGGAGATGTGAGGACTAAGAAGGGGTAATTTTAGAAATTCAATAATTAATTGCACACTGAATTAAATTAACTACAAAGTATCTTACTACCAATGTTATAGCATTGACTTTAAGAGCTCGTTTGCTTCACATGAGAAATAATTTCCAATAAAAAAAACTTTATTTTATGGGAAGTATTTTTCTTTTTCCCTTGTCAATTTCCTAATCATAAATATTATTTGATTGATCGCGAAAATTATAAATTCCCATAAGAATTCTAACTTACTATGAGCATCTTGGTGAGTTAATTCCTCATTTTGTAAGGAAGTTCAATTTCCTGTGGATTTGTCAACCAAACAAAAAAACTTCTTCTCACTTCCTAGGAAATTTAATTCTCATTCAAATGAATGTCAACCAAACAAGCTCTAAGGCCCTGTTCTTTAGGACTGATCTGGTCAGTTCCGATCTGATTTGATTTGAATTTGTCTGATCTGATTTGAGTTTTTCTGATCTGATCTAATTTGAATTATTTTAAATAATGATAATATTAATAATAACTACTAATTTTATTATTATAATTGTAATTATTATTTTCATTATTATAATTGTAATAATTATTTTTTTATGAGAAAAGTAATACATGATTATATTTACTAAAATAATAATAATAATTATTTTTATTTATTTATTTATTTTTATTTTTATAGTAAACCTTAAAACTTATCTCATATTCATTTTCATTTCAAAGTAGCAAAGTGCAAACCCTAGCCAGCAACAGCACCGGCGTAAAAATCTTCCGAAATGATGTTTTTGTGACATTGTCTTTTGTAAACGATGCTTGAACAACTTTCGAAAAAACCGTCCGAAAAGCCGGTTGAAAAAACACCAGCGTCAAAATCTGTCAGAAAAAGTCGCCGAAAAAGTCGGTCGAAAAAAGTCCACCAGCGTAAAAAAGTCGGCCTGAAATCCTTCGGTGGAAAATTTGGTCCAAAAAATCCACCGCCGAAAAATTCGGACCAACAACCGCCGTCCGAAATTTGGTTGAAAAAGCATCGGGGGGGAAAGTCTGCCCGAAAATTGTCGCTGAAAAAGTAATTGTCGTCGAAAAATTCTGTCGAAAAAAGACCGCCGAAAAAAGTCGGCCCGAAAATTTTCGCCGAAAAAAGACCGCCGGAAAAGTCGCCCCGTAAACCAACACCGAAAAGTCGGTCGAAAAAACACCGCCGGAAAAATCGGCCTGAAAACCATTGTCGGAAAAGTTCCGCCGAAAAATTCGACCAAACCGTCACCGAAAAAGTCGACCGAATAATCACCGCCGGAAAAGTCATTCCGAAAACCGTCGTCATAAAAGTCGTCCCGAAAACCGTCGCCGAAAAACTCGGCCTGAAAATCGTCGCCGGAAAAGTCAATCCGAAAACCGTCGTCGAAAAAGTCTTCCCGAAAACCATCGCCGGAAAACTTATCCCGAAAATCGTTGCCGGAAAAGTCAGCCGAATAATCAACGCTGAAAAAGTCAGTCTGAAAACCGTCGTCGGAAAATGTCAAGCGGAAAAACGATGCCCGAGAGTAATAATAATAATAATAAAGAGTAATAATGTCTGATCTGATCTGATTAAGTCTGATCTGATTACTTAGCTTTTAAGTCCTAAAGAACAAGCCTAAGTTTAACTTATATCTTTGAGGTTTGAGGTCCGATTTTTCATACCACTAATAAGATGTTAGGTTTATTCCACAAGCCTCCTAACTCATGCTCATCATCACAAGGTCAGTCTATCATATATTTGCAACACTAGGCAAACATGAAACAAAAACTTAATCCTTTATAGAAAGTTAGAACTCAAAATCAATAACATCTAAAAAGAGGGATGAACTAGCAAACAACAAGTTCATCAATGTCTTCGAGGGGTGCCTAATTTCTAACAGTTAGATGTGTTTTATACACATCTAACATGGCATAGTTGTAAATAAATACAACTTTTAGTGGCATTGTTGTAAATAATGCCACTTAAAAGTTGCATTTATTTAAAAAATACCATGTTAGATGTGTTTTACACATCTAACTGTTAGGAATTAGGCATTTCCCAATGTCTTCTTTGTTTCAATTCAAACATGTGATTTAGGATTGCGATTGCCTACTATACGAAGCAAAATTACAGAGTCAAAGTCGATCTAGCTCAGCTGCAGATACTTCACAAAAACATCTTTGCTTATATCAGAGCCTAAGGACAACTCTACCTTCAAGGAGATCAACAACTAATAGGCACAAATGGACAAGCCCTCTTGAATGCTACTCCTTATATGAAGATGTGACTTCTAATTCTAAGCACCCAAGGGCAGCTAGCCAGATAAAATAGGACAAACTTATTCAAAGATTTGTCATCATCACATCACTAATATGCAATGCTCTCTTCCAACAAATATTTTATTAATAATAGACAAGCCTATTCAAAGTTTATACCGGACCTATTATTTTTTTTTTCTTAAGAAAGACAACAGAATCTGCTGCACACACAAAAAAAAAAAATCAATACAAAAGGTTAATACTGCGTAATTTGTAGCCCAAACCTTTTTTCAATAATAAGAGGTTTATATATAAACGTCAAAAAAGCGAAAACAAACACCATGACAAACCCATTATTGCAAATGCCCCCAACTACCTTAAACTTAAAACATTCACCCATATTCTTTCTTTGTTTTGTCCTTTTTATTTGATAAATAATCTTCAAACTTTGATGATTATTCTTCAAATCATTAGGAAGTTTTGACTAGGTTGAAAAAAAATAGCAAGTGCTCTCAACAATATCAAAATAAGTGCAAAGGCTGACTTAATTATAGACTTAGAGAGGGTCCAACTCCCACGTGCGAACCAAATTCCACGAACACAAAAAACTTTCTGGGTTTTATATATTATCACTTAGTTTCAGTATTGAAGCCGTATAAAGTAATGTATGTGCATTTTCATAAAGAAAAACACTTCCCCCCATCTAAGATTCCCTAAAAAAGTTGATTCTTTTTTATCACAAACATAATAAAAAATAAAATCATCAAACACTAAAGTTAAAACCAACTTCCTAACCTTGGTAAACTTTTGCTAGTCACTGGAGAACCAGCCAGGCAGGCATGCAGGGAATCTGCAAAATGCAATTCAAATTCCAGCTTAGTAACCCCTATTTTGGCAGCACATTCTCCATCAGGAAATATGCCCCTTATCATAATTGAAGTGTTCAGCCAAGTCAACCTGCGTTGACTCGGCCTTAGAAAGCTACTAGAAGACATCATTTTACAGGAACCCCCAAAACATGTAGTCCTGCCAATATCATACCAAGAAACAAAGTACAATAATAGACCATATATGTACAGTACAGCCAAAACAACCCAGCTATTCATTTATCATTTAACACAACCTGTTTTAATAATGCTTTTTTAAAAAAACTTGGAATTAATTTAACATACTTGTTAGTTTACTTTTTTACTTACTGCTTTCAAAATAGAGCTAGAATTGAAACTTCAAGACCTATAATTTTTTATAAAATAGAGGGTATTTCACTAATCTAGGTTCCAAATTATAATCATTAGTAGCTTTCCCCACATAATGCCTTCATAGTTTAAACTAAAACTTCCACTAAATGTATTAGGGATTCACTCATTTAGAGGGAAAGGGCCACCACGTCCACTGAAGTGGGGTCCGACCACAAAGAAAACTCCAAAGGACTAAAATAAGAGACAAAAGTCCTCAAGCTCAAGTGGCTTATATTAAGTCTTATCAAACAATATTCTAAGGGTAAGATAACATGAAATGTGTTAAAAAAAATTATACTCTCAACATGCAATGTGTCATGATAAGGCTCAGGCATTACAGAATCTGCATGCTACTTTTTCTTTTCCTTTTTTTTATATTTATTTCCTTTCTTTTCTTTATTATATGAAAGGTTTAGTCCTAACAACACTCACCATAAATACCCAGTCTACCTTCTTCATTCTGTGTATCAATGCTAATGATAAGTAAGCTGGTGTCATTTTCATTGTCATAAAAACCTTCAAAGGCCAAAAAAACAAAAACAAAAAAAGAAAAGAAAAGAAAAAGAGATACCCAAATTCAGTCTAGCATTACAACTGGAAATAGAGGGATAAAAAAATTCTCAGGTTTTATGTGGTGTCTAAGATAGAAGTAGATACAGTTGTTTTGCATATACCCAAAACACAAACCAACTTTCACTAGCTTCAATTGCCTAAAGCCATAGCTTTCTACCAGGCATACAGCCTAGCTTTCCATATTCTCTAAAACCTTCTAACCTTCTCCAACCAAAAAAGCAACCAAAAAAGAAACAGTTAAGTAAACCCAGTAGCCGCGTCTATACCAAAAAGGTAAAAAGAAAAAAAATATAGTGGGGCAGTTTTCTTGTTGAAGTCACAAGATTAGCATACATACATATATATATATATATATACATAAACAGTGAACAGGGTCACTGGCATTGGACTCTGATCTTTTGTCCTATCACTTCCACACTCCCTCATACCCTTCATTATACAAAAATACTGATTTCTTACTCCACCACATATAACTCAAAAGTATACATATTTGCAAGCTTTGATTTCACACCATGAGTCCCTCATTCTCCAACTGCAAACAAGCACAACCTCTCATTAGTTTTCCCGGAGGGCTAAACACAAGCTCCTTGAACTTTCACAAGGATAAAGTGGTGGTTGTAATGGGAGCAACAGGAACTGGGAAGTCGAGACTTTCGATCGACTTAGCAACTCACTTTCAAGCTGAGGTTATAAATTCGGATAAGATCCAAGTGTACAAAGGGCTGGACATTGTCACGAACAAGGTGACAGAAGAAGAGTGCCGGGGCATCCCTCATCATCTCTTAGGGATAGTGGATCCTAATGTTGATTACAATGCAGCTGATTTCCGCCATGATGCCTTGCTTGCTATAGAATCCATCATTGAACAAGGAAAGCTTCCAATTATAGCAGGCGGATCAAATTCGTTCATTGAGTCCCTAGTCAATGATGATCCTTACTTTGCATCAAGGTATGAATGTTGCTTTCTTTGGGTTGATGTATCCCTACCCGTCCTCCGATGCTTTGTATCTGAAAGGGTTGATCAGATGGTTAAAGTGGGATTGGTAGATGAGGTAAGAGAAATATTCAACCCAGAGGCCGATTATACCCAGGGTATACGTCGGGCAATTGGAGTACCTGAAATGGATAAGTTGCTACGGGCAGAAGAGAATGCAGACGACCCAGAAACTTTGGATACACTCCTAAAAGTTGCCATTGATGAGATCAAAGAAAATACATGCAGACTAGCAAGCCGGCAGTTACAAAAAATCTATCGCTTTAGAGATTTCAGGGGATGGAACTTGCATCATATTGATGCAACCCAAGTATTTTTGAAGAGAGGGAAAGATGTCCATGAAGCATGGGAGAAACTTGTAGCAAGTCCAAGTGCCATGACTGTGGCACAATTCCTATACAGAACCCCCACTGTGCAGAGTTTTTCAAAATCACCAGGTACAACAACAGTCATTGAGACAGTACAACCTATGGCAGCTATGGCCACTGCCACTCACTAGACACTCACAATAACTACAGATCCTTTCAATATTTGCTTCTAGTGTGCCTCCAGAGGTTGGGATCGGAAGCTACCTCATTGAAAAACAGAAATTTAAATTTTTGTTTTTTTAAAAAATAGAAGAAGAGAGTTTTTGCCCCAGGAAACTTTGCTGTCAGGATGTAAAGAGTCGTACCATTAATATCAGTTTTGAAATCAGGGTCTGTGACGGCTGCTACGGCGCACCAACAAAAACATCCGTACAGTTAAGGAAGGTATGTAGTAGGCCTTTTGGTAGGCTCCAATCTAGCATATAAGGAATAATCCAAATAAGACTAGTGGTACCCACAATCACTGGAGAGGACCTAAAAGTATACAAGCCCATACCAAATGTAATGGCGTTTAGGCTTTTTAATATGCCCGCCCCTTTGCATTTTTTGCTTTCTTTTTTTTTCTTTTCGGGGTAGATTTGTCATTTTCCTATCGCTTTGTCATTTATTTATACATAGGAACAGTTTGCTGTGTGCCCCTTTTCTTGCATATGAGTTAATGATATATTTTTCTATTTCTAATGTGTGATTGAATACAACATAAACATCTTGCCCTCAGCTCCAGATCTCACTGCAAAGGAAACATACAAAGTTCCAAACCTCAGTTGATTGCTCATTTTCTTATATATAGAGTTATGGATTCTTTTACTGCTTAGTGATACCCTTCTGGCCTTCCTTTTAGTAGAAATCTATAAATCTATAAATACATACTAAAACAAAATATGTTGATGTTATCATAAGCCACGTGTCAAATTCTCATTAAAAAATTTCCCTCCAAAACTAATGCTAACATCATCACTTTCCTTCTAATTCTCTCAAATTTCAAGCCTAATTAATAGATGTTTTCTTACCAATTTAATAATAATATGACCATACTTTCTTCATTAAATTAATAAATAATATTCTATTACAAGAACAAATTAAAAGGATCGTGCACACGAGGCTAACCTAGTATAAAATAAAATAAAAAATGATACCCCTTCCCACTTTTCCTCCATTTTTCAAAAAGAGGGAAAAAAGTTTGCTGCATTCTAACGTGATCATAATTCTGACTCTTGTTAAGTGCATATAATAATATTGAAGGTTCTTGCCTCAAACCCCTTCCCACTTTTCCTCCATTTTTCAAAAAGAGGGAAAAAAGTTTGTTGCATTCTAACGTGATCATAATTCTGACTCTTGTTAAGTGCATATAATAATATTGAAGGTTCTTGCCTCAACGTATAATTCAACAAGATTGCTTTGACAAATAATTTCAAACACTATATATATATTCCCTATTTCCTCTCTAAAAGCTAGAAAGTGATCATAATACTCTCTAGAGTCTAGATACTATTGGAGGGAAAGGTCGGAATTTCTTCACAAATAGTTAAATCCCATACAATGTACTTGTTAGGTTCCTTAGCTTCTTTCCCAATCCTATGCATTTCCATAAGAAGACTTACACTTACCTTTAATACTAGAACATGTTCCACATTCTTTTCTTTTCCCCCACAGTTTTTCGTTTCCCTTTATAAAAAGGCAAGTTTGCACTACATTAGACACATAGTCTCGCACTCCTACAATTTAACAATAGTCCTATCATGGTTTTAAATCTCGGTTTCGGTCGCAATCACGGTAATGGTCGTGGGAGCACATTCGCGGGCAATGCAAATGGTTCGCGGCTGTCGCAGCCTAATACCTCGGTCGCGGAAATTTCAAAAAGCTTTACAATAAAGTTGCGATGTGGCCTTGATTTAAAACCATGAGTCCTATGATGCAAGATCTAGAATAAAATAATCCTTGAGTCCTCGTGCTTCTCATTTTGCAATGGGGCTTTTAACAATGCAAAAGTATTGCCTAAATTTTGAAAATTAGACCATCAATATGACTCATCTTGCCGCTTATACATGGCTTGGATATCATTCCATCCAATGCCCAATAAGCTAAGACAACTCAAACTAGGTTTAGAGAGAGGTTTTTCAGTAGCAGTTGTCACAATGAAGGAAAGAAGTCAAACTTTAATTTACAACATACTACTTATTGGACAAGGGCATCCTCTCACCTTTTTGAAGGTAAAATACGTGTTATAGCTTACCATAGTGCAAAATTTGTACTACAATATTGAAACTCTAGTTGCCTACTGCATTTCAATTTGCAACAGTGGAATAAAGTACCATAAATTTACAAATCACATAACCACTTATCCTTACCCCACAAATAAAATTAAAAAAAAGAAGAGATGATAGAGTTTTAGAGCATAATTTACATCCTAAAGGTTAGTATGATGTGTAATGTCCACGATCCAGTAGTCTACTACTCTACACAGTACCTTCTATACATCACACACCAAAAATTAGACAACACACACCAAAAATTAGACAACACACACAATCTTAATACTTCGACTACTTATCACATTACACCTTTGATTGGAAAGGAGTTGACTGACCACAACAAAGCAAATAACGAATCAACAGCAATTTATTAAAATTATTTTGAAACTTTGATTGTTAATTTTTGTCCTACAAATGTGGACCAAAGAAAAAACTTCTTTTCTACAAAGGCAATGCAAAGATGACATTTGTTGTCAAATTTAGAGATGCATGTAATGCGAGTTGAGTTCAAATAGTAAGTTGTTCGACACGACTGATTGACATTGTGATTCAAGCGCAAAAGAGCCGAGAATTGACCAAGTTAAGCTCACTTATGTCGAACGTTATTACAAAAATCTAGAGATTCTCGAATAGCACAACCTATTTAACTTTTTATTTAGACAAGGTAATCCCATCATTACCTAAAAGAACGCACTCCAAAAGCAACTCACACTGAATCAAAGTTCATTAAGTTGATGAATATTTTTTGGTCTAATTTCATTCAAATTGAAATTATATAATGTGTAAAGTGAACGACTACTAACATGTGTAATGTGATTGAACATAATATGGAGGATTGAATACATGATTTTCCTTTATAATATAATAGTTTCTCACTTCTACATTTTCAGAATAGGTCATTAAGAAGGAAGGGCGGCTAAGAGGCCCACCCACTAACAAGAAAGTTACTGCGGTCCCAAAAGCCATATGAATCCAAACTTCAAATAATATGATCTTTTATAATTTCACTCATTATCCAAAAAGGATTATATGGACCCACGATATCAAAGCATTTTTCTTTATTGTTTTAATCCTTGCCAGTCTCGTAGAGTGAACATGATTTTTCGGAAGAGAGGAGAGAGCTAGTCTCAGCTTTTGCATACCTGGAAGGCTGGAGCCATATAGAGGTATTTAACTCTTTCCTGACGCTAGCTGCATAATAATGACTAACTTCAATCGCCAAGTTAAGCTGCACCATCAATATGAACACCAGGAATCGACAAGTGAGATATTGGATTGGTAATACACTCATACAAGTGAGAGAGTTTGCAGCCCCTATCATACTTTCTAATTTACAATAGCTTTTGATCAAATAAGGTACTCCCTCCGTCCTATATTCTTTGCCGCATAGGGAAATAAACCGAGAGAAAAAAAGTAGAGAATTTTTTTAAGGAAGTTGCTCTGGAACCCTAACATGAGTAAAAAAAAGTATAGAGAAAACTCTTACTTAAAAAAAAGGGAGCAAAGATTAAGGGTGTGTTCTCTTCAACTTACATCAGATCAAATCAGATCTCATAATTTAAGTTCAAATTCTCATACATTTTCAAGTCTTATCTTATCAGATCAGAAAAAATAAGACGAAGAGAACGCACCCTAAAAATAAAAATATAGATACAAGTGAATTCCAAACCTCAATACAGATGTTCCCAAAAACATTTCTAGTTACACACTTACAATAGCTCACATGGATATAATAAACATTGCAACCAGGATCATTCCCCGCCCCCCCCCCCCCCATCCACCAAAAAAAAAAAAACTAGATCATAGTATCAAAAAGACTAGCAAGTATAGAACAAACCAAACTAGCTCATAGTATCAAAAAAGACTAGCAAGTATAGTGTAAGGTCAAGGCAGTTCCAGTATATTATTCACTTTTCCTTTTTTATTTAATTTTTTTAATTTATTTTGGGAACTTGTTACTTTTCCCAGTACAAGAAAGTCTAACATTTTACAAATAATTTAACCAATATAAAAAAAGAAATCATACGGACATTGGGAAGCCAGGGATGTATTAAGTTATTAACCACCATGCTGATTTCGGCTAGTAGATATGAGGCTTATTAGTCTCTCAAAAAAAAAAGATATAAAGATTTGATCAACAAGAAAAACCAGCCTTTAGATCTTAGGATAGCTAGAAGACAAATAAGAGTAAATGGACATAAATGTCCTTTTCTCTTTTCTGTCTTCACTTGCTGAAAAGTTAACGTTGAATAAGACAGATACGCACACTACAAATTGAACAAATCTGAATAGTTGCATATTTGTCTATTTTGATTTCTAAGAAAGGACAATACCTGTCAAAACAAACGAGTCACTCTCTGAAATTAAGGCAGTTCACAATCATGCAAGATAAGCATCTGATATGAACCGTAATTTTGTTCAGTAGAATCTTGCTTCATCCACACAGTGTACAAGCTTTAATATAGTGCAAGGGATGACACTAATGCTCCACTAAGTCATATCAAAGAGCCTGGGAATGAACGGACAAAACATTCATTTTCAAATCACAAAAGAAAGAATATCACAGGAGTCTTCCTCATTAGAATCAGATGTATCATACTAATGCAAACTGCACATATGAAAACCACAAGAACGCAAGCTTGCTTGCTGAGACCACTAAATGACTACCATCAACAAATAACCTCATTGAGAAGGAAAAATCTTAGACGAACTGGATGATTCCCTGGTTTTATCATTACCTAGTAACTGGGGCATAATAAAAGATGATATGACTGTTGCAAAACTATAAAAACATTCACAAGTAGAATTCATCTTCAAAGAAAAGTTCTCTCAGAATCCAAGGCCACTCTCGTCATCATTTATGTATCAAAATATTTTTTTAAAAGCCAAAGATTCTCGCATCCCCCAAAAACACATAAATAATAATAATAATAATAATAATAATTATTATTATTATTATTATTATTATTATTATTATTATTATTATTATTATTGTGTCATCCTAAGAAGTGAACTTCATATGACAGTGTCAAGATTAGTTCATTAGATCAAGTCAGATCAATACACTGAAGGCTAACCAAGCACAATTTAATGAGAGCATATATCATAAAACAAGAGTTTCAGAGTGCCAAGGGCTATCACCAACAAAGCAATCACCTTTGCAGTCGATATAAGACAGAAATTTCAGAAATTAAGTCCAACAGAACAGGGCCTAAATGATTTAAAAACCAATGTAACTAATTAAATACTCTCAAGACAAAAAGGTCAGGCTTTGTGACAATCCCGGCAATAGTGAAATTTGCATAAGTGAGAACTAAAGACTATGGATTCAATGACAGTGAATTGCCACCACAATGCTCCACACACCACCCACAACAGTAGCAAAGCTAGTATGGATGTAACAGTTAGTCTATAGCTGTTAGTCAGTAACATTGCTATAATTCAGCCTCTAAAAAATGTACCCCATCAATAGTACACCAAATACACCAAAAATCCTAGTGAAGGAACACCCTCCATCATTAACATTCATCATCATGCAGCACAAGATAATTACATTTTAAAGCTGAGCAAATTGTGCCTAACATAAATGTCTAAAACAATATAGGATTTTAAATTGAAAAAGTATTGGGTCAGACCATCTGATTCAATGTTGCTGTCTGACGGACTGACCTGCACGAAAAATTGCACAAATTCCACCCTTTCATCATCATCTACCAAAAACTAAAACGCACACCATCATCAACTACCACTTTCTTGGCTTTATAACCAGTTAACCACTATTAATCATCGTGTTCCTCAAACTCCTCTTCAAACCTTCAATTTATGAAACATAGCAGCAAATTTGTTAATTTTTTTTTCCTTTTTGTAAGAAACCCCCAATCCTTCTAGAAATCATACTAAATATCCTGTTCTCAAATGCTGTAATTGCTTAAAGACCCTACTGTTAGACTGTTAGTCATATGCTGTAATTGCATAAGTTTTATAAAATGAGTCTAACAATATTTATGATTTTATGCTGTAATTGCATAAGTTTTATAAAATCCATAAAATGTATTCTGAAATATAATATTTATGAGCCTGTTTCATATTTAATCAGTGACAACACCTGTATATATCCTTATTCCTTAAAGACCCTTCTGCAAAGAGAAAATCAAAATTTATGTCTACCCTAAACTCTAGCAACTAAAGTCAACTTGCTTCTTTAACGCAACTTTCCTTAGTGTGATAACTATTTTTTAATCATGATCTCTTCACTTTATGTAAGTCATGTTTGAAATTTACTCTTAATAGACTTCACAAATAGGCATTCATGATATTTTCCCTAAATCACAATATCTTAGAGCTCGTTTGGTTCAAATGGGAAATAACTTCCACAAGAAATTCTTAATTTCATGGAAAGTTTTTTTCCCTTGTCAATTTTTATTAAAATCATAAATATTGTTTGGTTAATCATGGGAATTAAAATTTCCCATCGGACTTCCAACTTACCAAGGGGGTTGATTCTCTTATTTGTAGGAAATAGAATTTCATAGGAAGTTCAATTTACTATAATTGTGTCAAACAAACACCACAACTTCTACTCACTTCCAAGAAAATTCTAATTCTAATGCTAATGAATGTCAACTAAACAAGATCTTAATATCTTATGCATATCCGTTTCTCCTTCAAGTACATTGTACTTCCATAAGGAACAATTTCCTTTACCTTCTACTTTTACGTCCTTATACTTGCCTATATTCTCTTCTTTCCTACAATTTGCTTGTCTTACTCTTACAAACAAGATTACAGTTCCTCTGTTTATACTAGAAATTATAATGTTCGAAAAAGAGGGGAAAATACATCTGTGGTATTTAATGTGAAAGTGTGACATGTAAAATATCTAGAAGAGCTCCCTCAAAAAGGTTTTGGTTTTCCCTTTCTTTTGTTATCTTTTGAATGAATGTCCTAATTTCTTTATTTATTTGCTTCTTCTAAATATTCTATTTTTATTTATTAAAAAAATCCCTTGCTAAAATTGTAAACTTCCACATATAGTCATTAGACACAAAGTGTCCCATTAGAACCACTTATTCCTGCCATGCAATTACAGGCCACTGCTGCTCAAGTAATCATAATATGATGAACAACCATACAGAAAAGCCAAATTTTCTATTATGAGTAAGATGCAGCTCATCACTTACCAAATTGCTACATTAGGAATAGACCTTTTCAGGCTCTAACACATTCTAATCACCTTAAATTGTGAGAAAAAGCTCAAGTAATTGGTATCCTTTAACTGAAAATTAGCTTTATTCAAGCCAACATTCAAAAAGCTGTCTAATCCTCTTCACTTGAGTAAAAGCTCATCGACTACAAACTCTTTTACAGGTTTTTTTGAATAGGTGAATATGGAAGGAAAAAGAAAGGTAGCAAACTCTCAACTTTGGATAAACATGTAGGGGAAGGAAGGGAAGCAACACTTTCATGGTCGTTTTGCTCAAATATCTTAGTTCAATTCCTCCCCTATTTAAACTCCACCCAACTCTTTTCCTCCACCACTAAGGCAAAGGAGGGTTAATGAGCCGAGTGGAGCAAGAGTGGAAGATTCATCCCAAGCTTAAGAAAGATTGTCGAGTCTATGGTCACATCACCGCATTGTAAAGCTCTTTTAGCTTACCACGACCGATATATTAGGCCGCAACAGCTGCGAACCATCCGCATTACCCGCGAATGTGATTCTGCGACCGTAACCGCAATCGCGACCAAAACCGGGATTTAAAACCATGCTCGAAACCATGCTTCACTCATGCTTGAGAATAGTGATCATTTACTCAGCTCGAGACGATTAAACCTTAGCTTTGATCAAGCATGAAAACTCGGCTCGAGCTTAAGACTAGTGAAGCTTAGTACAGCCCAAGCTCAACTTGAGCTCAATACAAGCTTGAATGTAGGCTTCAAATAGCTTAACCTCGAGAATAAGCTTAAATTCAAGCTCTAAAGTAGCTTTAAATCATTTGCTTTAAGATACTTGTTTTACACAAGTGTGCTACTACTTTCATGATTAAAAAAATAACAAGCATATTAGTACATGTGACACAACATCACCATTCTCAAACACCATAAATTCACAAAACATATATATACAACAAATAATAATACAAACCTACTCACGAGCTTTTCAAGCTCCGCTCCGCTTGTTTAAGTCTCAAGTCAAACCTTGTCGAGACAAGTGCATGGTGATGTTAATAGTTTGTGAGCAAGCATCGGTCATTACTGCAATAACAACATTCAAAAGGCAAGGAAGGAGAAAAGTTACAAATTTTGTCCTAACATTAGCCTAACTGGAGCATTGGTAAAATATTTAAATACAAACTAGTTTAGGTTTAAATTTATTTTTTTGATCTTTGTATGACTTAAAAGAAGTTCGACATGGATGCATATTTTTTGAGAAAACTCTCCATCAATGAGTGAAAGTTAGCAAAAGCTATTATTAGTTTTTGCAATGGATGATGACCAGATATGATGTCCAAATTTTAATTTTAGCTTGTTGGAATGCTTTTGTTTGATAATTGAGTAGCTCTAGATAAGAGCAATATGTTTTCATGCTTTAAGAGGCTAACAACCGCAAATTTTGAGTAGTTGTTATTCATAACTTTCATATTTTGAATTTTGGCCTATTTTTAATTCATATTAAAGATGCTACTCGGACTCTTTATTTCACCTTAAGTACCCGTGTCAGACATTGAACACTTGGACATTGGTATGACACTTGGACACTTCATTTTGAACCAAAAACATTCATATTTTTCGTTCTGAACACATTGCATGTTTATATGATATCAACCAAAAATCATAGGAGTATCGAATCTACCAACAGCACTCAAAAATCCAAAATTGAGTTTGAACATTTCAGCCGAGGAAAGGGTATTTCAATTTCTAAGTCTCAACAATCCCAAAAATTTATTTAATAAGATATCAAGGGCACAAAAGTTGTTAATAGCACTCAATTAGTTTCCATATTGTGCAAAACTTGCTAAAGATAAAAAGGACTGAATATGACCCGCACAAACTAAGCACTCTTATCAAGCCCCTCAATCACAATGCCATGCTTTGGATTTAAACGAAAGATCCTAGAATATATACCTAAAGAAACACTCACGGAGAAAGGAAGAATATTGTTTCACAGGAGAAACAAAATAACAAATACATTAAGAAAAGAGAAAATAACTAATGGCATAGGCATCTCTACTAGTAATATGGAATTACAAAAAAAGGAAAAATAAAGCGGGAATGAACAATTGATCTCTTACTACAAAGGGAACAATATAAGCTATGGGTCTATGACACCTTTCAACTTCTAGATTCAAATCTAAGGCCCTGTTTGGCAATCGGTTGTTGGCTGGTTTAATTGGCTTGTTTGACTGGCCAGAAGTATTGGCTGTATGTATTGGCTTTTCAAATTGGTTGTTTAAGCTAGTTGTTTGGAATAGTGCTTGGTACAATTAATTGTAGTTGTTGACTATTTATTATAGAGTTTGTGGGCCAACAAGCAAAAGGCCAACAAAAAAGTTGTTCATGCAACTTTTTTTATTTTGACTTAAAAGCTAGCTTTTCGACCAACCAAAAAGCCAATAACTAAACATATTTTTTGGCTGTTTGACCATATTAAAAAGCCAAAAGGCAGAAGTCAGCCAAAAAAACAGTTTCCAAACAGGGCCTAAGTTTCAAAGTATTCTATTTTGACAGCATAACAAAAGCTAACAAGCTCGTAATGTATCATGCCACGGTTGCCACCTATCAAAGCCATTAAACAAATATTCACAACCCACACAAATAAGAAACGGCAAGGGTTTCTATGAGCATAAAATGTTTGCCATCATAAATTCTTATCCACAATGCCCCGAACATAAACTTCGAAGTCAAAGCATACATGAATTAACTTCATTTTTGGAAGTATGAAAACAAGTACCAGCCAGCATAACACATCGACATCAACACCCACATCAGCTTCTTTGGAGGAGGCAAAAAGCGGCGCGAGTTATTTTAGAAGTCAATGGCAGATACAACAAGTTCAATGTCAGAAAAGAGCGCAAATGCGTCGACAAAGACATTTCAGATTGTTTGATAGAATAAAAATCCAAAATCATATGCCAAACAACATCAAATCATGAAACAAAATTCGAATTTTATGAATTTGATGCTAAAATATGGGAATAAGAAGGGAAAAAAAAAAAAAAAAAAAAAAAAAACAGCAATACCTCGCAGGGTTTTCGGCTGCAAATACTTCGCAGAGTACCTAGGTTTAACTTTCTCCGACATACATTGATCAAATGAGATAATGTCTAGTGTTTGGCTTGGAATTTGAAATTCACTATGGAAGAGAGATAGCGCAACAGGGAAGAAAACCATAGACGCACCCCCAGCGTTTTCGCGGGATCAGGAAATATGGAAAAACTGTTCGCGTGAAATAAGATTTGAATCGGTCCTATTGTAGCCATCCATTCTACTTTAACCGACACACATCATCTACATTTACACATTTCTCTCCTCATTTCTCTGTCATTCACGTCAGCAAATCAAACCATTTACAATTTGGAGGTGATGGACCTCGAGGCCGAGGCTCTAGCTTGGGTTTGAGGATAGCGTGGGAGTCGGACAATCGGGGTATAGGAGGATTGTGGCTGAATCGGATTGTAAAGATCTCATCAGCAAACTGAAGAATAACGTGCATCCTAGATCGGAATTGGGCTTGCAGATTGAGGTTATCCAGAGCTGGGCTAACAAATTCGAGAGTTGCAACTGGTCATGGGTTCGTCGTGAAGGAAACAAAGTGGCACATAGTTTAGCTAATTTAAATCCTTATGTAATGGGTGAACGTATTTGGTTAGAGAATTGGCCAGAATTGATTGATGAGCTAACCTCTAATGATCTTTGTATTTCTACTTATCAATAAATTGTGCCTCTTTAACTTCAATCCTACTTTTTCCCACCACCATATTTTCTCTCTCCTCCATTTATTTTACGCCACACTTTTAAACACTTATTTATAATTAACATGTATAAGTATATTTAATTCGTTTAATTTTCAACTTCATTAGGACCACAACTAACTTCATCATCTTGGTCGTTTGAATTTTGTAGGCTTAAATCACCATTATTTTCAAATGGAGAGTGCATGTTTGATCGACTACCAAGGTTGATAGCCCATGGATTAATTTGTTGTTGATTCAATGGAAATTGATTAGGAAATGGAAAGCTGGGATGGAATTGTTGTGGGTAACTTGAAGCAAAATTTTGCCAAATCTGTGGGAAATTTTGGGAATGATTTTGTGGAAAAATTTGTGGGACATTACCTGGATTAATTTGTGGACCACCATACGAACAACCTTCAATATTGTGAAGTTTTTTTGTGTAACAGAAAAAAAAAATATTGAAGAATGAACAATGTAAGCATGTAAGTGTGATGCAAATCATATCGAAATATAATCTCTATTTATAGAGTTGGAAATATAGGCGTTGTAAATATAGCCGTTGGAATATAGCTGTTGTAAATGTAACCGTTGGAAATATAGTCGTTAGAAAAAAAAATATGAAAAAATATATCAATATGAATTTTGGTGTAATTAGTTTTTAAATGTTTTTTTTTCTCTCTCCCCTCTCTCCTCTACTCTCAAGTTGTTGTTGCATTTCAGCTTTTCTTTTTAAAAAAATAATAATTGAAAAGCAGTTTGCAAACGGGTTTGGAAAACCAAACTCTCCAAATTGAGTTTGCAAACAAACCATTTACAGTTTGCTGTTAAGAGAGGAAAACAATGGTTTACAGTTTGCAAATTTTTTTTTATATATATAAGGATGGCTTAAGGCCCTTTTTTGGCTTAATTCCAGACATTATAAGTTCCGTTCCATTAAGTTCAATTCATTATTATTATTATTATTGTGGTTACTCTAATAATAGCATTCTCCTTAAATAGTACACTCTACCTTTCCTCTTTATCAAAATTACATCACATACTAATATACTATTATAATTAATAAAACAAAAATCGTTTTTTTGTTATTAGACATGAGAAAAGAAAGAAATTTATTAACTCAAAGGTGCCCCCATACTCGTGCTCAGACAAGATGTTTTTCAACGTCACCTCAATCTCAAACGAAATTCCCGTCATCGTTTTTCTTCTTTTACTTAACCCTTGTCCATGTCTTTCAAGCGTTAACATTTGGATCTTCTCGAAATCCTAGATACATTGTAGCATTAAATTGTGAAACAATTGAGGATAATCACAAAATTGGACTACAAATTTGATCGGCTCCTAGGGTGTCGCGGCCCTAGTCGCCAAACAAATATACAATGTATAAACCTAACAACTAACACGTAGTATTAGCGGAATTAGAGTCGATCCACGAGGAACTAATGCGGAATTAGTCGTGAATTTAGAATGATCCAAGGATCTTTAATTGTTGATTGGAAGTTCGAATTAGACCTAAACTACAAGAATTAAAACTAATCGAAAAGAAACGAAACGATGCAAATGGAAATATCAAGATTTGAAAACTCTAAAGATTGGAATTCCTAACGTTACTTCAATTGGAGGAATTATAGTCATTGAATTAATTCATGTTCGATTATCTCAATTGCAATGTGAACATTCAAAAGCACTTAACGGACTCAATCCCAACACCCTCTCTCGATTAGGTGATAGGAAATTCTAGGATCGGCTAAGATAACCTCTCTCGAATAGTCAAATTAGCAAAACCCAAAACCAAGTTCATCAAATACTTTCATCAATTCACAATCCTAATTACTACCTCTAGCAATCAAGAAATTACAATCAAGATTATTCAAACACCAACAATCCAATGATTAACCCCCAAAATCTATAACATCAAGTCATCCAATCCTTAGAAAAGGAACTACTCACTAATGCAATCCATTAAAGCTAAAATCATGAAATTCAAATTAAACTATTCTATGAATTTAAAACTAATTCTAATGAAACTAAAATGATAACAAGAAATTAAGAAACTCAACAAAATTAACAATGAAAACTAAAACAAAACCTGATTTGAAGTTTAATTGAAACAATTGGAATCTTGGTTTACAAAGATGAAAACAAGAATTAAAGAACTAAAGAACTAAAGCTAAAACTTGGAATTCAATTGAAATCTTTAGAGAGAAATCTACTACTTGAGAGTGTGTTTATGCTAGCTAAAAACTATTCTAAAATCTGAGAACTTGGTCTTAACAACAATGCCTAAGCCTCTTATAAATACTAAAAGATTACAAAGCACATGGGCAAAGCAAAATTTTCGATCTGCATCGTGCACGATCGTGCAGTTGAACCTTGCACGATCGTGGCGAAACGAAGGACTTGCTGCACGATCGTGCAGCTTATTACTGCACGATCGTGCACTCCAAAAGGGCTTTCTGACCTCTGCACGAGCATTTTGCACGATCGTGCAACTAAGTGCACGATCGTGCAGGTCGTGCAGATCTGCGCACTCGGTCTTCAAATGCTCATATTTCCTTCGTTTCTTAGCGGAATTGAGCATATAATATATCAAATTAAAGCTCTTGGAATAAGGAATCTTCTCCAAGTGGAATCACTGAAAAGGAGTTATAGAAAAAAAGATATGAGTCTTTGAATCAGACTATATATGCAAGAGCATTTGAAATACTTCAATTTTGAGCCTAATTATTCATGAAAACAAGTAAAACACAACATTATTGAAGGAAACCATGAAATAAGCTAATTCTATACTAAAATACTAAAAACCAAAGAAAATAAAGTCTAAAAGGGCCGAAAGACAAGTGAAACAAAGCCGGAAAATGGGTCCAAAATGGATCGATCAAAATCCCCCAAGCTTGCCTTTTGCTTGTCCTCAAGCAAAGAAAACTAAAGAAAAAATGGAAACCAAAAGTCTAACTCACTTTCGTAGGAATCACGGTCACTTTTAGCACAAGTAACAAGCCATTTAAACCCCCAAGTCGCCAAAGAGGACGAGTATGCTCTCGTAAGGGTTTCCAAAGAGTTTAACCCATAACTCTTACCAACTACAAATTAAACTAAAATTAAAAAGAAAAAAAATATAAACTCTCTAGCCGAAATAGGAGAATGTGCATAAGAGAACACAAAGTTTCCTAAATCTACCAAACTTGGCATGCAAAGGACCTAAGAAATTGACCCAAAAGGAAGGAAGAAAGAAAACTAAGAAAACTATGCACAACCTAATAGTCCTAAAGCTAGTTCTGCCAATCATACCACAAACCAACCAAAGAGTTCAAATCCACCTAATTAGGAGTGTCTCATGATTCCGCGAAGGAACCGGAAAGAAAAGGGAAAACGGATCCGTTGTGAGTGGATCATTTATCGTGGAGCTAGAATTAACCCCCCATCACTCCCCTTGTTCGCCCACTCAATATACTTGGCTAGTTCCCGAAAGACAAGGAGGACTCAACCCCGCATGGGTCGGAAGGACTTCTTATGGATGCAACGTAAGGCTTGGGTAAGGGTGTGGAAAAAATTTGGCTATGTGGTGGTGCCCTAAAGTGAAGTACAAAACACAAGGGATCACACTAAAACCAAAATACCGGGGATAACCTCCCCCAAGCTTATTCAAAAAACAATCTCACACCAAATGGACCAAAAAAACTTCACAAGGTCCTAAAAGAAAGAAAAAAATAAAACAATCTTTTTTTTTTCTTTGACTTCCTCCCCCCCAAGCTTGAAGGACACAATGTTCTCATTGTGAGAAATGGAAGGAGGAAGCTTTTGAAATTTTTGATTTTTGATTTTTTTTTTCTTTGTTTTTGAATTGAAATTTCTAATGAATAAATTCATTCTTTCTCCTAATATTGAAATGCTTTTTTTTTTTTTTAATTTAATGAAGACATCGCCTTTTTCATACTTGGTCGGCTTTTATTTCTCATGAAAATCCACAATAAGAGAACTAAAGAAGCTTAGACTTTACAATTCCAAAGTTCATAACCATACAAAACAACACCAAGATCCCTAACTTCACTTACCTAAAAGGGTGAAATAAAAGTAAAGGAAATGGCTTGTAACGTGGCTCAAAGAAAGAAAGGCTCAAGCTCAAAAGGGCTCCAAAAGTGAATAGAAAAAACGAAAAACAAAAGCCAATTCGGCAAAGAAAAAGCCTAATCACAAAATGTGGAAAAAAAAAAGTGAATGAAAAAGGAGAAAAATGAAATTAACTAAGAAATGGATGCCTTCGTCGTCCCCAAGGGTGGCTCGGTCACTTGAAACTCGGGAATCTAGACAAACTCTTGATCAAGGCTCAAAGGTAGAGGAAATAAGCGCCCAAGACTAACCATGCACGGAGAAGGCTACCTAAAACCCCCACCAAGGTGCAAATACTCCTAGTAGGCTTCAAATTCCCAAAGGTTCAACCAATCTTACCAAAACCTCTAACCTAGAACACTAAAGTTTGTACAAGTTTTCAAAACCTCGCCAACTCCTAAAAGGTCAAAAGAAAAGCTCCTAAGCATGTCTTATTCACTAGAAAAAGAAAACAAAGGTTCAAATATGCACAAACTACACTCAACAAAGTCGACTAATTGAGAAAAAGAAAAATAAAAGAAAAGAAAAATAAAAGAAAAGAAAAAGGGAAAAAAGGAAGAAAAAGAGAAGGACAAAAAAAACGAAAAAGAAAGAAAAGAAATCAAAATAATAGAAAAGAAAAAAAAAAGAAACCAAAACTAAAAATGCCAAACCAAACTAGACGAGGTGGTAAACAAGTATGCACAACTCAAATCTAGCATTCAAGCAACCAACAAAATAAAATCGAGGCCCAACGCCATCGATATCCAGTTATCCTCAAATGGGCTTGAAAGCCAAAAATAAAAGCCATACATACTCGAATATCATCTCCTCCTAAAGCTAAACCTAAAACTATGCAATCAAAAAATAAAAGGAGTAGGTTTTGGAGCAATCTCACCAAAGCAAGCTTCAAATTACAACAACACACTCTAATTCCACAAGTATTACCATCATTTATCCAATTGTGTTGCTCAATCGTCACACATGCAAAAGAAGATAAACCAAGAACCAAACTCCAAAAACAAAATAAAAAAAGGGAAAAAAAAAAGAAGGGAAAGACAAGGAAAACTATGTACAAGGGAGAACGATGCCATCTAGTAAATAGCATCGCAAAGCTCGTAGTAGTATGTCATGGACATCGCCACTAAATCTAGAAAGCACCACATAAGCAAAGAGAAGGAAATAAGGAAAATGACTATGGAATGTCATCCTTCGCTTATGTGGGGGAAGGGGAACAAAATTTAAAGAAAAACAAAAACTAAAAGAAATAAAATCAAAAGAAGAAAAAGAAGAAAAACTATAATTACTATACACTTTTGTTGCTATGGCATCAAGAGAAGAGTCATGAGGCTCAAGAAGGGGTAAAGACCCATGAAAAGGCGGACAACAAACATAGGGTGGAAGAAAAATGGGTGATGAAGGAACTAGGACACACGGCCTAGGTAAGGTGGGGCAAGAACAAGACTCAATTATAACATGAGGCTTAACATCGTCATCCTCTAAAAGAGAATTTTGATACTCATGATTTTCGTCATCATCCTCAAAAAGAGGATTTAGAAACTCACGAAAGGTATCATCATTCTCAAAGAGAGGATTTTCAAAATCAAAACAAAACTCCTCATCCTCACTATCACTAGAGTCATCACTATGGGCTATGCCATCATCACATTCATTTAAAACCCCAAGAAAATCATCTTCCTCCTCAATGGAAACATGGAAATTGGACGATTTAGGCGAAGAAAGAAAGGAAGGGGTAGTGGGCTCAAGAGGAGAGGGAGAAGCAAAAATGGGTTCAAAGGATTTGTCATAGTCCTTTAGAGCAACATCTACCTCCTCTTGAATTGGATTCCTCAAAGTAGGGCTTGATCCATCCTTGCCACAACCGCCCTCATGGTTAATTGTAAATCCTAGATCATCCATCTCATCCTCTAAGCAAGATTCTATTATCTCAAGTCTCTTTATTAGTTTACTTATTTGCTCAAAGATAACTCGCCTTCCCTCTCCTCCTTTTGGTAGACATTTGTGAACCTCAAAACATTTGTCAATCAAGTCATTATAGCTCTTTATCGCTTTAGGAGTACAAACAATTGTATTAACAAAGTTAGAAGGCCTTAGATACTCATCAAGAAGGGAAGGGTCATAGCTAATTTCATCACTAGAAACATGAGAATCTTGCTTGTAATGCGTGCAATCATGTGAAGAATGAAAGTTAGGATGCACATCACTACAATTAGGAGAAAATGAACCAAAGTTGGGTTGAAATTGGCTAGAATGGGTACCCATATCCCATTCATAGGTATCTTGGGCTAGCCAACAATAAAAATTCCAAGCATTACCTAAGGTCATAGCTCGAAACTCACCGTTATGCATAGACTCAACAACATTCAAAGTAAAAGCATTCAAACCCGAATATATGACTTCACACATTTGCCACAAATCATAAGTGTGGTCAAATGGAAGTGAGCCTTGAACACGATTAAAATACACCCAAAATGACTCACCTTCAAATTGAGGAATAAAGAAACTAGCCATCATGAAACCAAAAGCCAACAAAAATGCAAGCAACAATAATTAAGGGAAAAAAAAGAAAGAAAAAATAAAAATTATTAAAAGAAAGAAAATTGGTCCGCTTGCACCATCTTTGTGTATTGAGGATGGATGGTGATGTGACGACCCGACTCGCTTAAACCGGCGCGGAAGAAACCGACGAGTCGAATAGTCAGATCTAACAAACTTAAATACTTAAAATTTAAATCATAACCTCAAAAGTATATATATATATACTAACCCAAAATTACAATATCCACAAGATTGTACATACTAAACCCAAAAGTAATTAATACTACTAAGTCACTCCAAATACGATCAGAGTTAGAAAATACAATTACCACTACTAAATACGGAAAACGAAATACAAACTAAACAAATGGAAAGAACATCAGCACTCGCCCAACCCAAAGCCAAGCAATACCGACATCATCAGAGATACCTGAAAAATTAACAACAATCCACAGTCAGTGGCGAGTAACATAGCTGTCCCACCCTAACGTGGACACACATGATCATAAAATACATCAAACAACCAAACCAGACATATAACATACGATCATGTAAAACAACATATCAAATCAACAATATCCAACAACAATAACGTTAATAATAACAACATCAACGTACTATCCCAAAACTCGACCAACTCACAATACTCGACTTTAAACTCAAATAATAACTCTTATTCTTATTCTTATTCTTACTTAATCTGTGGCGCAATCATTTACATACCAGACCGGACTACGCACGTACGAACGCCTCTTACGCGAACGAACTTTCCGACTATGCCAGGATTGAGAATCTTACTCCCAACCCCATGAAACCAATCTTACTGGAAATCCATATCCGTAGACGACATAGTGGTAATCACTATCCCAATACCGCCGTCAGGATAGGGGCAACGTCTTAACCCAAGCCTTAGAATCTTACTCTAAGGTTAGGCGTCCAATAGTAACATCAAGCTAAACATTAATCTTTAATCTTTAATCTTTTCTTTACATTCTTAGTTAATTCTTAAGTTGCATCTTACGCCTTGACTTAAGAAATAACACGTAAACCATCGAAGTTATCCTCAAGATTGCCTTTACGCCTTTATCTTGAGTCTAACCAACAACAATACCATTCTTTAATCAATCTTTAATCATTTCTTTAACTTTCTTTAACCCTTTCTTTACTTTCTTTAAACCTCTCTTTACTTTCTTTAAACCTTTCTTTACTTCAAGACTCAACCAAGACTCGTAACGTACCCTTAAAGACTCATAAAGTAACCATCAAGAACTTAATCATACTCATCAATATTCATAAAGAAACTATAAAGATTCATAAAGAAATCACAAAGAACTCATAAAGAACTCATCAAGAATTTAAAGAACTCATTCATATTCATAAAGAACTCATCTAAGATTCAAGATCTTCAATCAAGAACTCAATCAAGATTCAAGAACTTCAATCAAGAACTCATCCCAAAACCAAGAACTCATCCATAATCATCCAAAATACACGCATACTTTAACCAATTCAACACATAAAATCATTAACTTTTTTAGTAACCAAAATTCATCAAACTTGAACATGATTAACATTAAACTTAATACTAACTTATTCAATCATAAAATACACATATTCAAGAAAGAATCATCATAATTTGACACCCCAAAATCAGATTATAATTCATGCATGAAAACGGGTACGGAATCATCAAAACGGTCTAATTTAGTCATCTAATCTATACTATAAATCAAGGTATACAAACTAGGTTGAGATAGTATGTTACCTATTGAAATTTAAACGTTAAAACTACCAAAACCTGCTGCCCAGATTCGACCCACACGGTCCAAGAATTACGCACCACACGAACACCACCAATACGAACATCGGGCAACACCACGGCCTTGCACGGTTTCAGCCACGAACTCGCACGGCTACACCCACTTGAACACGGCTCCAATGCACGGCCACCAACATGGACCACCCGGCTGCACCCTCACGAACTTAACCCAAAACCCGAACCAACTACGAAGTCTTGAAAAGAAACAATGAAGGCTATTGTGTTTTATTCACTTAAAGATCAAATGGAGGATGAATCTTTAAGTTTAGGCTTAAAATGATGATGAATCAAATGATGGGGTTTACTTAGCCAAAATGGCGTGAAGGAACAAGGCAAGTGGAGAGAGTGTTTAAACTTTGATGGCAAATGGATGGCAAATGGGCAAATGAGCAAATGGATCCACAAGCCTTACTAACCCTTCTATTTATAGAAGTGGTTTAAGGTGTGAGTGCATGGCAAGTGGCAAATCAAGCCACTAAAGAGAGAGAGGGGCCGGCTACGGGCTTGCTCAAATGGGCTCAAAGTTCAATTGGGCCATTTGCACTAATTCATGACTAATCATGAATAATTTCGCATTTGGCCCAAAACTAATTAATTAATTAGAAAATTAAATAATAAAATTCGAATTAATTAAAATAAAAATAAAATTAAGAAATAATAAACCATTAAATAAAATGGTTACACTTAAGCAATAAAAATAGTCTAAATAAATTTAGACCATGCACCGCAATAAGATAATTACAAGCAAAACAAACACGAAAATAACCCAAAATCTGGGGCGTTACAGGTAAAATTGGACGTTGTGGTTGGAAGTGCTAACGAAGATATTAGCACTGACAATCACAATTATTTAACAAAAAAAAAACTGACAACTAACACGTAGTATTAGCGGAGTTAGGGTCGATCCACGAGGAACTAATGCGGAATTAGTCGTGAATTTAGAATGATCCAAGGATCTTTAATTGTTGATTGGAAGTTCGAATTAGACCTAAACTACAAGAATTAAAACTAATTGAAAAGAAACGAAACGATGCAAATGGAAATATCAAGATTTGAAAACTCTAAAGATTGGAATTCCTAACGTTACTTCAATTGGAGGAATTATAGTCATTGAATTAATTCATGTTCGATTATCTCAATTGCAATGTGAACATTCAAAAGCACTTAACGGACTCAATCCCAACACCCTCTCTCGATTAGGTGATAGGAAATTCTAGGATCGGCTAAGATAACCTCTCTCGAATAGTCAAATTAGAAAAACCCAAAACCAAGTTCATCAAATACTTTCATCAATTCACAATCCTAATTACTACCTCTAGCAATCAAGAAATTACAATCAAGATTATTCAAACACCAACAATCCAATGATTAACCCCCAAAATCTATAACATCAAGTCATCCAATCCTTAGAAAAGGCAGCAATCAAGACTCACACTGAGCTTAAGGCAGCAATGGCAGTAATGTTCTCATGTTATCAGAGCCACGATTGCTCTTAAATTGGTAAATTCTCTATTCTTTTCTATTTTTACATTTCTGCTTTTTGCTGTGCTATGAAAACTTGAAATACAAAGTTATTCCTGGTATTTTGTTGGCTTCTGTTGTTCAATTTTTTTTTCTACTAAAAGAAAGAGAGGAAGATGAGTAGCAGTGATATTGATAACAAAACTGAAAATAAATTAGAACCAACTAATCCTCTATATCTACATCCATCTGATGGACCTAGCTCTATAAATGTAGAGAAACTTGAAGGAGCTAGTAACTATAGGGGATGGAGAAGATCCTTTGAACTAGCTCTTTCCACCAAAAGAAAACTTGGCTTTGTGACAGGGGGAGTTAAAAGGGATGAAAAAGATGTATTCAAACAAGAGTGTTGGGACAGTTGTAACTCTATGGTTATATCTTGGATCATAAATTCAGTAAATGAGTCTATTAAGAAAACTATTATGTTCATGGATAATGCCTCTGCTGTGTGGAAGCACCTTGAGTTGAGGTTCTCTGTCACCAATGGTGCTAAGAAATTCAGTCTGAGTAAACAGGCCTTCGAAACAAAATAGGAGCATAGACCTGTAGCTGAATACTACACAGTCATGAGGGCACTGTGGGTTGAACTTGAGGCCTTAACCATCATGCCTGCAGTGATAAATGTTACAACTGAAATCTCAACCCTTATTTAAGCTATGACTGACCAGAAGGAAGACATGAAGCTCTTCCGATTCTTGAACGGATTGGATGAAGAATACAACCCACAAAGGAGCCAAATGCTTATGATGAGCAAGTTACCCTCTGTTGATGAGGCGTGTAATATGATACAACAGGAGGAAACTCAACGGACAGTGTTCAAACAAGTAAAGGGTGAATATGAGGGAATGGCAATGTACACAAAAAGGAGTGATGTAACTTGTGGAAACTGTGGAAAGGCTGGACATCAGACTGAAAAGTGCTGGGCGTGTAAGGGGTGTGGCAAAAGTGGACACACCTATGATAAATGCTGGTCAGTGATAGGGTATCCCTCCAAAACCACAAAAAATCCTAAAGGGAAATATAAAGAAAATATGAGGAAGGATCAGTTCAAAACTCAGTCAAAATGGAACAAAGGAAAACAAGAAGGAAGGGCCAATATGGCATCAGGAGGGACAAGCAAAGAGATGGATACCACAGCCAAGGCAGGGATATCTGCAGAGCAACTTGAGCAACTTCTGAGACTCTTGCCTACTCCATCTAAGAGTGGAGAAGAAGACTTAGGGGATGACATGGAAGCAAATTTTGTCGAGGTAGGAAGTTGTAACATGGTTCAATCAAGGGCTGACAACTGGATAGTGGACTCAGGGGCCACACATCATATGACAGGCAACTTTCATCTCTTTATCAATCCTAAATTTGTGAGGAATGACCTAAAGATCAACTTGCCAAATGGAGAAACTACTAATGTCTCTCATGCTGGAGATGTTGCTCTAAGAAATGGAGTAACACTTAAAGATGTAAAATATATACCAAGTTTCAGACACAACCTACTGTCAGTCCAGAAATTGACTGAACAAGGGCAATGCAAAGCACTATTCACTTCTGACTACTGCATTATACAAGCTCAACCCAACAATGAAGTGAAGGCATTGGCCAAAGAGATGAAAGGAGTCTACTATCTAGTGGATGAAAGCATGAAAAATGTGGTCAAAGAACTGAAAGCCTGTATCTTAGGGAAGAAAAATGGAATCAAGCTAGGGTTCATGAACAGTGAATGTATGGCTGGGAACAGTGAAGTGATCATACCAACACAGATTCAAAGTCAGTCTCAACAAAATCAAACTATGCTCTGGCATCTCAGGTTGGGACATGCCCCTATGGACAGAATAGAGAAGATAGCAGGACTCAAAGGGTTCCATAGAGATAAAGCTGACATATGCATCACATGCCCAATGGCAAAGATCACAAAACAACCTCATCCACCAAGCACCTCATGGGAAAAAAGAACCCTTTGCTTTGCTGCATATAGACACTTGGGGGCCATATAGAGTCTCAACTAGACAAGGCCACAGGTACTTCTTGACCCTAGTTGATGATTGCACTAGGGTGACATGGATACACTTGATGAGAGTGAAGAATGAAGCAGTTGATATTATAAGAAAATTTGTGAATATGGCAGCTACTCAGTATGAAAGAAGAGTAAAAAGAATCAGGTCTGATAATGCACCTAAACTGGATGACAAATTCTGTAAGGAGATATATGCTGAGCATGGAATAGTTCATGAAACAAGTTGCACAGATAAACCACAGCAGAATGGCCGTGTGGAAAGGAAGCATAGAAACTTGTTAGAGATGGCACGAGCTCTTAGAATTCACAGTGGAGCACCAAAGCAGTATTGGGGTGACTGCATCCAAGCAGCAGTGTATGTCACAAACAGACTTCCAGCAAAACTTCATGACTACAAGTCACCATATGAGGTATTAACTAAAACTAAACCTACATATTCTAAATTAAAGCCATTTGGTTGTCTTGTTGTTGCTTGCAATCCTATTAAAACCACTGATAAATTCACATCAAGGGCAGTGCCTTGTGTTTTTTTGGGATATCCCAATTCCAAAAAGGGATATAAATTGTTGAATTTAATTGATAATACCCTCTTTGTAAGTAGGGATGTAAAATTCTTTGAGACTATTTTTCCCTATAAAGTCTTTAAAAGTAACAGCCAGTCAGATACTCCTTTGAGAACATTAGGTACTGATATTGCTTGGGAGAATGGGGAAGATGGTGAACCTAATCTGCTTAATCTACCACAATTAGGGGATGAGTATATGTCACCAGTTCAAAACAGAACACCACACCAATCACCACAAAGAACCCATACACCAACACAGTCCCCTATTTGTAATACCCCGAAATTTAGGGCCAGAAAATTTCGCGGTTATTAATATTATTTTATTATTCTAAGTCCAAAAGGCCCGTATATTTGGACTGTGTATTTTTATTTCGTCAATTTTATCCGAGAACCGGGTCCCATGACCCATATCCCCTCATGTATGGCCATCGCATATTCTTCTTTGTAATTATTTATTAATTAGATAATTTTATTATTTAATTAATTAATAATCCATTTTAATTATTTTAACCCTAGTCTAACCTTAGGCTTAGTCATCCTATTTTTCCTCCTCTTTCCTATCCTTGCTCAAACCTCACGGTTCTCCCCCACATTTTTTTTTTATGTTTGTTTATTTATTTATTTAATTAAATTAATTATTTTAAATTAATTTAAACCTAGTCTCCCTAAGAATCTCCAACTCCCCTCTTTTTTCCTCCCAATTCACGGCCCCCTCCTTTACAATTAGGGTTTTGTTTTCTTTTTCTTCTCCTATATATAATAGGCTTGACCTATTTATTATTTTTGGCTAAAGTTCATAAACCCTAAAAAAAAAATATAAACTTTCTCTCCTTTCCTCTCCAAAAAGGGCCGTGCATTTCAATCACTAATTTAGTGATTTTTCTTTGGAAATTTTAGCGAATTCAGGTAACTTCGCTATTCCGTTTAATTTTGGTACAAACTATTCACATAGTTAATTAGGATTAAAAGCATGAAAATTGTAAAAGAATTAGTATCATGATTAGGTTTAAATAATTCGAACCATAAGAATTTTATGAATATGATATTTCTTGATTGTAGTATGAACCTTTATTATTTTAAGGTATTCTATGCATAAATTAATTTATTTATTTATGTATTTTTGTATGAATAATTGCATGAATATTTTTTTTCCTTGTTGTGCTAATGTGTCGAGTGACTTAGAATAATTTTAGGAGCTTCTTCACTTTTTGATCTTTAATCAAGATTTATTTCATGGCGAAATTCGTTCATCTCTTTCTTGAAATAATTTAATCTTTCAAACCGGTAAAACTGTCCAGAATCGGTTTACGAATTTAATAGGATACTTAATCGACTCGGAATTATACGAAATTTTAGGTGGAAGTCATTAATAGTTTTTTACAGATTTTGTAAAATTTTCGTAATTTTTGAAGAACGTTTGCTATGGCAGAAAAATCTGAAACTGAATTCAGCCTAATCTGATTTGATAATTATAAAATTCCTTAAAAATAGTAAAAGATGATATTTTTGGGAGAAATTTCCGCACGTTCGACATTTAACTTATATTTAACTTCCATAAAAATTTAAAGATTATTCGAGACCTTTTAATGGTGGTTCTTAATTTAATACTTTAAAATCAGATTGTGTAAAATATGGTGTTTTAAGGATAATTTTAATGTTTATTATAAAGGTTGCTATGATTTAATGGTTGTTGAATTTAATTAATTAAAGATGTAATTTTGGTATTGTTGTCCATGATTTTCGAGTAGTGTAAAATATGAAAAGTATAATTTTTCTCATGTTTAGGTAATTTATGTAGTTGATTGTATTTTTTTTATGTAATTTATTAAATTAATTATATGATGAATTTATGAGTTTATTTATCTTTTGTCGAGTGGCCTAATTTTTATGTTGGTCAATTTTAGTTTAATTTTGACTTATAATATTTTTAGGAATAACTGTTATAATTACAATTAAAGGAATTATCAGGGATAAGTTGTAACAAGGAAGGGTAGAGAGTAATTTATTAATATTATTAGGATTCGGATAATATTATTAATATTATTATTATTACGGTAAATATTAGTATTATTATTAATACTAGGAATCAGTAGGGATAAGTGATAAGATATTAATAGGGAAAGAAAGGAAACAGAGTAGGAGGAATACGAATCGTTTCGATTTCTGGCTAGGAAAGACTTGGTATTTAAGGTGGCCAACATACGTGCCGCACCTCTCTTTCCTGGGACTTCGAACGGTTCATTTCCGAATACGGTCACCTAGTATTTCCCGATATAAGATATGATATAAGAACTGAAAGATATAAGAACTGAAAGATATAAGATAAGATAAGGACGCCCACCTGATGACTCGAGTAGTCAGACTGGGTTAAGTCGAAGCCACTGCTCAATGGGACGAACACACGAGTTCCCCCGAGTAGTTCTGGGTCTTAGGATATGTAGTCGTCTAAGTAGTAGTACACGAGCTGCTATTTAGGGGTTATGGCCATAGCTTAGGCTTAGTGGTGAAACACGAGATCCGCTACGGGTTGAGTACACGAGCTCACCCCGGCATGTTCTAGGAAAGTTGTGGTGAAACACGAGATCCACAACGAGTTATAGTGACTGGTCCAATGAAAGATGATGATGATATGATATGAATTATAAGATACGGTATGGATGATATGAAATATTATGATATGATAAGAATATAAGTTACGATGAATGACATGAGTATGGAATTGATGATAATATGAAGTATATTGCGATAATCGAAGGATAAGATGTATGATAGTATAAGATAAACAATGCATATGTATGGTATAAGTCTTCCGTTGTATGAGTTTGGTATGTATGAATGTATAATGTGGTTCGTATGTATTTTGTATTGTGTACGTATTCTGTACGTATATCTAACCGTATTTTTGCAGGTATTATTATACGTTTTGTATACGTACTCTATACGTATTTTTGTACGTAATTCTAACCGTATTCCTGCAGGTATTCTTATACGTATTTGTATACGTATTTTTGTACGCATTTTTATACGTACCTCATATGAATTTTTGTATAAGATGTACTATGTTTATGTGTGGTTTTCATGTATAATTCTATGATATTATGTGTTTAGCGGTCCCTCAATTAAGCGGGACAGCCTAGTTACTCGCTACTGACGGTGGACCCCCCCCCAGTTTCAGGTGACGATGCAGCTGCTTAGAACGGGCTTCCGCTGGATAGGCTTTTGGTGTGGATGAGTTTTATAGTTTTACCTTAGCACTTTTAGAGTTTTAATAAGACTTATTTTATTAAATTTCCCAGCATGTTGGGAAAGACATTATTCCAGTTTATGTAACTTAAGTTTTTCGTCCTTTGTAGACTTTTGGGGTTTAATGTTGGATTTTTAAGTTAATAAAAGATGCCATTACTTTGAATATATAAATAAATGTTTAGTTTAATGTTTAAGTAATGATCCGCAAGTCGTTTTCCTTCGTCAAACGACAGCTTAAAAAGTCGGGTCGTTACACTATTACATCTCCACAAATAAACCTCTCATCGATCCTTGACATCCAAACTCCACAACACAACCAAACACCACAAAACAACCAAACTCAACCCACACAACCAGAGGTTAGGAGGTCCCAGAGGAAACATAAACCACCTGGGTGGCTAGGAGACTATTATACAAGCCATGTAAGCCTGCAGGACCAACCTGTAAAGATTCACACTGTCACTAACACTCACACAACCAATGATTTTCTCTGCTTCATGTCCCATCTCAAAGCCAGCCAAGAACCAAAAACATTTAAACAAGCTATTGAAAAATCAGAATGGGTAGAGGCTATGAATGAGGAATTAAAAGCCCTTGAAGAAAACAAAACTTGGGAAGTTGTTGATCTCCCAAAAGGAAAGAAACCCATTGGATGCAAATGGTTGTATAAAATTAAATACAATCCTAATGGAACCATTGAAAGGCACAAAGCTAGATTAGTGGTTCTTGGAAACAACCAAAAATATGGTATTGACTATGAGGAGACATTTGCTCCAGTAGCCAAATTAGCAACAGTAAGGTCATTTTTAGCTGTTGCTTCTGTTAAAGCTTGGACAGTCCACCAAATGGATGTCAAGAATGCATTTTTGCATGGTGATTTAGAGGAAACAGTGTATATGAAAATGCCTCCTGGATATGAAAGGGAAGGGCATAGATTCAATTTGCACACCAATGGCTCTGAGACTCCTAAAACTGATGCAAACAAAGCTTGCAAACTACTTAAGTCCCTCTATGGATTGAAGCAGGCTCCTAGGCAATGGTTTACTAAGCTAAGTGCAGCCCTAAAAGAATTTCAATTTCAACAATCCAAATGTGACTACTCTCTCTTCACTAAACATGAAGGGAATACATTCACTGCTATACTTGTGTATGTAGATGATTTGCTCATTGGAGGCAATAATATGAAGCACATACAATCCACTAAAGATTTTCTTGCTTCACATTTTCACATGAAAAACCTAGGGAAGTTAAGATACTTCCTAGGAATTGAAGTAGACCACACTAATGATGGATTCTTCTTGTCACAGAGGAAGTACCTGAATGATCTGTTGCATCAATACAATATGAGTCAATACAAACCTGTCAAGCTTCCCATGGATTCTCACATCAAGCTAACAGAAAACACTGGTGACCCACTTCCAGATCCATCAGTGTACCAACAGTTGGTTGGCAAGCTCATTTATTTGACTCTCACAAGACCTGACATAGCTTTCTCTATTCATCTTTTGAGCCAGTTTATGCACACACCAACTACAGTTCATTTTCAAGCAGCAAAGAGACTCTTGAGGTACTTATCCAGTCACCCAAGCCAAGGGATTCTGCTCACCTCCAATCAACATGCCCAACTGTCAGCATACTGTGACAGTGACTGGGCAGGCTGTCCAGTAACAAGGAAGTCCACCTCAGGTTTTTGTATTATCTTGGGTAATTCTCCTATCTCATGGAAGAGCAAGAAACAAACTGTGGTAGCAAGGTCCACAGCTGAAGCAGAGTATAGAAGTATGGCTATGGCTGTGTGTGAAGTTGTGTGGCTTAAACAGCTCTTAAAAGACCTTGGGATGCCCAAACAGTCCTCAAAATGATACAAATTGTAACGTAGAATGTAGGAAGGAGATATATGTGTTATATAATTAACAATTAAAATCAGGCCAAGTCCTGTGTTTTTTGGACTGTATTAGTGTTTTTTTGGACTGTATTTTATCTTCTCTGTGTGGGCCTAATAGCTGGTCCTGTTATATATTTTTTGCTGATGTATATCCTTTTGGGATCATGTGCCTAGTACAAGGTCACATGTATCATATGAGGTGGCAGCAGCCTATTCCCTTAGGGTAGGTCACATATTGACAGCATATATATATATGCAGTCAAGAGAAAATGAATGAAATGAAATAAAAAAGACTCACACTGAGCTTAAGGCAGCAATGGCAGTAATGTTCTCATAGAATTATTGGAATAAACATAAAAAACTAACCCGGTGATTGAAGAAATACAATTAAATTACAAATTTGATTAGGTTGATTTTTTAACAGATTTTAGAAGCAAATCTGGGTAAAATTGTAAGAGGATAGAGGAGTACTAACAAAAAATTCAAGATTGTTGGATTTAGGTGATCATGGATGGGCAGTCGAAGTCGTGGAGGAGACGAGGAGCCATTGTGTGGGCTTAGAGGAGAAGAGAGGGAGTGTGTGTGGAGTTAGTGTTTGGGAATTGGGAAGCAAAATCTTAACAAAGTAGGGAATCAACCCTTTAATGGGTTAATGGCCTATTGTCTCATTGTCTGATGCTCCTCACCCAGTTGGTATTGCAAACCATAATAGCTTATGTGGATTTGAGCTTTAACTGATGGGTAGATCTGGCAAAGTCAATTCGAAGTCCAATCCGAAAAACCTGATCCCATCTGAACCTCACATGGTAAGAAACTCATTCGAATTCCAACAGGATTGATCTGAATCTTAATCTTATCCGAACCTCATCTTATTTGAAACTCATCTGAATCCAAACAGGTCATCCAATCATACTCAAGCCTTATTCCACGCTCTTCGGGCTGCTTATGCAGCCACTCCTACTAATCTCGCTCTATCGACTACCGTTTTCCAATCATACTCAAAATATTTCAATTTTTATAATTCTAAAAAAATAAATTAAAAACACCATAATTTATATTTTTAAATTCTCTACAATTAGACACCTATATTGATATATTTGTCACATAAAATTTTGCTTTTTGGTTGTAGTAGAAATTTAATAGTAGACCAGGTAGAATAAATTAAATGAACCTAAATACCTAATCTTTAGTTTATTAACGTGAGAAGAAATAAAAAAGATTGTTTATGATTAAAGTTGAATTGAATGGATGCCAAGTCTTTATATCTAATCTTTTCAATTAAGTTGTTGCTTATTTTCAATTGCATATCTATTTAGTTCCAAATTTTAATCTATAGATTTCAGGGTTGGGCAAATAATTTTAATTCATACGCATTATTTAAACAAATAAAAACATTTGTTCCCCTGTTTTTTATTGTTGAAAGTTTATTACAAAACTAGGTTAGCACCCGTGCGATGCAAGGTTTTAACAATGTAATAAGTAAAAAATTAATTTATATTGGCAATTTTTTTATTAATATTTAAATGTATATATCGTAGTTTAATGTTAAATTCTTAGGAAAAATTGTAAAAAATAATTGAACCTTTAGCCGTTCTTCTCAAAATAAGTCAACCTTTGATTAACTCAAAATAAGTCAAACTATTACACATATCCTTTCAAGTTAGCTTTTTCTTTTATAAAATTTACCAATGGAGAAAGTTAATAATTTCAATGAAAAATCAATGCGATGCATTAATATGTTGTTGTTTATATGGGTTTTCATTGAAAATGTTAATTTAATAAACAAGTAAATAGTGAAAAACCTTAATTTGAGAAAACATTAATATTAGACTGACTTATTTTGAATTCTAAAAAAAATCATATACCCCAACGGGCCAATAGTTTTTTTTTTTTGTTAGAATAATTTTTTTTTCATTTTATCAATATTGAGACAATAATAACGAAAACTTTGGAAAACACCTAATTGGGTTGTAACTATATGAGTTGTATACCCCTAAGAAGTCGAGAGTTGGATTCTAATTTTCAAATATTTTATTTTCTATTAATCCATAAAATAAACAGATAGAATAAGCTATCAGCTATGTGTGTTGCACGATTATTTGTATAGTTTTTTAATATATAGTTTTTTAAAGAATCATTGCAATTTTTTAAGGCATTGAAAAATATTCATATATTCGCAATTTAATTAATGTAAATCTTCAAATGATAGTAAATTGAAAAAAAAAAGTTTTTGTAATTTGAAATTAATTACAATACATTTACCTTTAATATTATTTTTCATAAAAGTTTTTTTTAGTAAAAAAGTGCAGTTATAATTCCTTGGAAACATTTATTATTTGATTTTGAAATTTAAGTGGAGTAATTAATAAAAAAAAGATGAATCATCAAATTTTTTGGAGGGAATAATTTTTATGAGAGCATGACATGTGACATTAGGTGATGTCAGCATGTTCTGTTTTAGTATATGCTATAGATTTCATAATTTTTGCAAAAATTAAATTTGTCTTTAAACAAATTGACACATCTTTAATTTCTATTTTACTATTGCAAAGTGGGGATGAATTGAATTAAAAAGATAATTTGTGGTTTGTTTTAATACTGAGTAAAAATGATGCCAAAAATTTTATCGCATGCAAAGCGAGTATAGAGAGAGGAGTTTTCGGGAAGCATACGTTAGTTATATGCTCAAAGCCAATTAATTCACAGATAATTGATTTTTTTTTAATTAAGATTAGTAAAAAATTTGATTAAATTAAAAAAATACGATATTATGTTAAAAATAAAAGGAGAACTTTAAACAAATTAGGATCAGTAAAAAAAATTGATTATGTAAACAATTGAATTAGTAAAAAAATTAGGATCATTATTATTATCATCACCATCATCATCATTATCTAGATAATATAAAACAAATTAATTAAAACTATTATTATTAATATTATCATTATTATATATTGGTTAATTAGAATAGTATCTATGGACTAATAATAAGGATATAAATCCATAAATAATAATAATAATAATAATAATAATAATAATCATCATCATCATATAATATAAATTCATTTGATTTTTATGGTGTACTTTTATTATTATTTGTATTAATCATTTGTAATAGATAAAAATAAATATCTATATATAAGATTCAATAAGATTTTCATAAAATCTTATCTAATCAGATCAATAAAAATATGTTGAATAGAACACACGCAAATCTCCTCCACCTACTTCTACCCTCAAAGAAGAAGATGATCAATTTTATCAACGGAAACATCATAATCCATTGTTCAGATCTCACTAAATTATTGGTGATTATGACAAACCTCGGTAGATGGTATCTTCCCACTAACACCTTCTGAAGAACCTCGCTACATGGACTGGTATCTTCCCACTAACACCAAATGACGAACCTCGTTAGATAGATTCTGTTGGTAGCAATCAATTTATCAACAAAAATGACATTAGAAGTACCATTTAATTACATAGAATCACATTATTAAAATTAGGAAAATTCCCAGGCCAATGGTACCATTATACTTTTGGGAATTCTCATTGGTACCATCAAGTTTTTTTTTTTAATGCCAAATATACCATTACTTTTTGCCAAAATCCCAAATGTGACATGTAAAATAAAAAAATTGTTAAATTTAATTTTAAAAATAGGTAAAAAAAAAAAACCAACAACCACCACTGCCCCCACCGCCGAGCCTCACCTTCCCCCACCGCCCAGCCCCACCTCCCCCGCCCCACCAGCCTCACCACCCTCCTGCCCCAATTCGACCACCCCCACCTCCCGCTTCACCCTCCACCCTCAAACCCCAATTCAAAACCCACCAGCCTCGAACCCCAATTTGAACACCCTAGAACCCCAATACAACCACCTTAGAACCCCAATTCGGCCACCAAGCACCCACGAACCCCCAGTTTAACCACCCACGAACCTCCAATTCAACCCCTCACACCTCCAATTCAAGCCCTCGAACCCGGATCTCAACCGTCCAGAAACCTCTAATTCGGCCAATCGAACCTCCAATTGGGGTTTTATGGGGGTGGGGGTGGTCGAATTTGGGTTTTGTGGGGGCTAGGTTGTTCGTGGTGGTGGTTAAATTGGGGGTTTCGTGGGGGTGGGGGGTTTGGGTTGGTGGCTGCAGTGGTGTGGGTGGGTGGGGCGGGTGCGTGCGGTGGGGTGGGTGGGGGTGGGTGGGCGGGGTGGGTGCGGCTTGATTTAGGGGTGGTGCTGGTGGTTGTGATGGGTGGCAGGGGGTGGGTGAGGTTTTTGGGTTAATTATGATTTATTTATTTAATTAATTTATTAAATAATAATAATTATTATTAAATATTAACAGAATATTCCAAACCTAACGGAATCTTTGATACATCATGTTATATTTGGGATTTTGGCAAAAAGTGATGGTATATTTGGAATTAAAAAAAAACTTAATGGTACCAATAGAAATTCCTAAAAGTACAATGATACCATTGAGAATTTCCCTTAAAATTATTAGATGATCAACTGCTAATTGTAGGGTTCATCAGTGGGTGTTCAGATCTGAGGGTACAATAGTAATTTTCTTTGTCTTTATCAACAACAATAATTGCTTCAGCAACATTGTAAGAGACAAGGGAGGTTGTAAAAATCTAATTTTCGTTGTAAAAATCAGGATACCTGATCCAATTTTCCGAATTCAAAAGAACTGAATCAGATATCTAGTTTTTTAAATCGGATCGTCATTTTTTTTTTTTGGATTTCAAATTCAAAATTTTCTAATAACCCCTACTTAACACGGTTTTTCTGAACTTAATTTCGAAAATTAGGTTCAAAAAACCTAAATATTTGTAATCCATATATCCAATTAAATGGGATAATGTCTTAGCCTAATGGTTAAAGTTTCAGAATTCCAGACACCGAGTACTAGATGACCTATAAAAGCCAATATGAGATGATTTCAAGACCTATTATCCCACATTCCCACCCAATGAACTAAGCCATTAGAGCTTCCTTATCAATAACCAAAAAAATAGTTATGACCATTGAACAATTATTATTCCTCCTTAACAATAACCAAAGAAATGGTTATCAATAACCATTGTTGGAATTGGTTGGTCTGTCAACCAAAACAAAAAAAGGGTCATGAAGCTGACGTGGAAAAGGAACAAAAAAAACTGCAAAACTAAAAAAAAAAAGTTGTGATTGGTTGGTTAGCACGCCACTTATCATGATTTATTGGCTGATTTAATATATCTGTTGCAATTTTTGCAACGGATATAACTCAAAAATTTAAAATAAAAAAATAAAAAAAATTCCAAAATTCATATTTTTTAATTCTCTATAGACACCCATTTTGCTATATTTCCATCACAAAAAAAAAAAAAATCAACCTTCTTTAATCTCTTAATCATATTATCAATGTACTAATAAACTTAATTATAATATTATTTTCAATAATTTTATTTTATTAATATAAAATTAATTTTATTAATCATATTATTATTTATAATGAAATAAAATTAATCATAGTTATGTATTGAGATGGTTTGGAGTGAAAATGTATGGAAAAATAAATAGGAGAGAGAAAATGATGGTGTAACGACCCGACTTTTTAGACTGTCGATTGACGAAGGAAATCGACATACGGATCATTACTTAAACATTAAACTTAATATTAATCAAATATTCAAAAACTAAGGCATCTTTTATTAACTTAATAATCAAAATCCAAAAGTTTACAAAGGATAAATACTAAATTACATAAATTAAAGATGTTTTTCCCAACAGGATGGGATAATTAATAACATAAAAGTCTTATTGAAAACTCTAAATAAACTAAGGTTGAACTACAAATCTCAGCCACACAAAGCCCAATCCAGCGAAAGCCCGTTCTAAGCTGCTGCATCATCACCTGAAACTGAGGGGGGGTCCACCGTCAGTGGCGAGTAACTAGGCTGTCCCGCTTAAACGAGGGACCGCTAATCACATAATAGCATAGAATCGTACACGAAAATCTCACGTAAACATAACACATTTCATACAAAAACTCATACAGGGTACGTATAAAAATACGTAAACAATACGTATAATAATACCTGCAAAATACGGTTAGAAATACGTACAAAAATACGTATAAAGTATGTATACAATACGTATAATAATACCTGCAAAATACGGTTAGAGATACGTACAAAAATACGTACACAATGCGGGTACGACATACAAATACATACATACTTAAGTCATACAAATACAGATATACACAGCGGAAGACTTATACTACTCGAAGCACGTACATTTCATACTTATCTTATATTATAAACACTTATAACTTGGTTATCATTATTTCATTATATCATATCTAATCTTAATCTTCTTAACTTATCATACATCTTACTTATCATACTTCTTAACTTAACATATTTCTTAACTTCTTAGCGGACCGGTCTTTATAGCTCGTAGTGAACCTTTGCGTCCACAACTTTCCTAAAACATGTTGGGGTGAACCTTTGCGTCCCACCCGTAGCCCTCCTTTGCGAGAACTAAGCCTAAGTTATGGCCATAACCCCTAAATAGCCCTCCTTTGCAAGAACTACCTAGACGACTACATATCCTAGAATCAAGAACTGCGCAGATACCGCAGTCTGGCAGTGGCAACGACTTAACCCGATTGATAACCTTTGCGTTATCGCAGGGGCGTCCTATCTTATTAACCCGATTGATGACCTTTGCGTCATCGCAGGGGCGACCTTAACTTATTATCTTTCTTATACTTGGAAGTACTAGGTGACCGTAATCGGAAATGAAATGTTCGAAGTCCTAGGAAAGAGAGGTGCTGTAATACCCCGAAAATTTGGGATATTTTAAAATTTTTATTTATTAATTAAATGTATAATCAATTGACTATTTAATTGATTATTATTTAATTAAATATTATTTTGTGTAGTCATCTAATCATTTTAAGCCTGGCCTTAACTTTTTTTTATTTTGTCTTGCCAAAACCCGAGCCCAATTGTTTCCTTTGATCCATATATTACGCAGTCCATCCTTTTATTCATTTTCTTTTCTCCTAAATATTTTATTTTATTCTAAAGTCCAAATGGGCCATTTAATTTGGACTGTGTACATTTCTTAGTCTAATCTTTTTCTTCAAATTGGGCCAAAGACCCAAATCTTCCTTTCCTTTAAGTATGGCTGGCCCTCTTTGTAATTGGGTCCATTTTAATTCTTTTTATTTAATTAATTAATTAAGTTATTTAATTAGTTAAATTAATTATTTAATTTGATTTTCTAAATTAAACCCATTCAAAGTTTGACCTAACAAACTTTGTTAAGTCTCCAATTAAAGCTCAACCATTTCCCCTTATTTACTCCCCCACACGGCAACCCTAAACAACTAATTAGGGTTTGGTTGCTTTGCTTCTTTTCTATAAATAGGACTTAATACATTCTTTTGGTTCCTATTCTACAAAATTGTACATTTAACCCTAAAATTTATTTCTCCCCTTCTTTCCTCTCAAAAAAAAAAGTCGGAAAACCTTGAAAAATTCATCAATAAGTGAATTTTTCGTGTTTTGGATAATTTAAGCGAATCCAGGTAACTTTGCTTTCTCTTTTAATTTTGGGATAGATAATCACATAGTTAATTAGGATTGGTCATGAAAATTGTAGGATTTTATGTTTGTATTGATTTGAAAATGTCGAGTACATGATGATTTGATTTTTGATTTGTTTTATGTATTTTCTTGATTATTTTATGTAGTTTCTTGAAATCTTTAATTGTTGAATAATTACTTGTATGAATTTATTTATTAATCAAATCTCGTTATTTCTTGATGAATTTTTCGTGGCAGTTTATTTACTGTTTGATTATGAATCATGATTTATTTCATGGAAAAATTCGTCCTTTTATTGCTTATAAAAATTTAATCTTTTAAACCGGTAAAATTGTCTAGATTTAGTTTACGAATTTATTAATATACTTAGTCAAATCGTATGGCTACGAAATTTTAGGTGGAAGTCAGTAATAGTGTTTTACAGCTTGTGTTAAATTTTCGTAATTTTTAAAGATCTTTTGATTTGGCAGAAAAATCCGAAACTGATCTCAGCCTAATCTGATTTGTTAGTTATAAAATCTCTTAAAAATAGTAAATGACATTATTTTTGGACGAAAATTATGCACGTTAAACCTTGAACCTATATTTAACTTCCATTAAAATTTCCAGATTAATCGAGACCTTTAAAGGGTCGTTCTTAATTTAATTCTTTAAAAAAAACAGATTGTGTAAAATAGTGTAATTAAATTATTAAAACAAGTTATTTCGAATTCTTGGAGGAAGATTAAATCTTTTTTTGCTCTTTGAATGTGTCGAGTGGTTTGAAGAATAAAAAGATGATTTTTTTGATCTTGTTTTGTATTCAATCTTGATGATTTTATGTTAAAAACATGATTTTTATTATTGTTGTTTGGTTAATTAATTGAATCTTGTTGATTGTAGTTATTTAAATTAATTGATAAAATTGGTGTTCTTGAGTGAAAAATGTCGAGTGAACAAAGGAATAAAAAAATGGAATTTTTATCATGTTTTAAGTAATTTTAGTGATTAATTGATTAATTAAAATAATTTATGAATTTATTTAATTAAAGTTGTTTAACTAGAATTATCGAGTGGCCTAAAAGTATTTAGTCAATTTTTTTGTTTAATTTTGACTTATAATATTTTAGGAATAATTAATTATAAAAGTTGCAGTTAAAGGGATAAGTTGTAACAGGAAGGGGTAGATAATAATATTGTTATTATTATTATTACAATTACACGAGTATTATTATTAATAATATTAATATTAAGATTATTATTAGTATTATTATTAATATTAGGAATCAGTAGGGATAAGTTATATAAAATACGATAAGATATTAAAAGGGTAAGAAAGGAAACAGAGTAATAGGAATATGAATTGTTTCGATTTCTGGCTAGGAAAGACTTGGTATTTAAGGTGGCCAATATACGTGTCGCACCTCTCTTTCCTGGGACTTCGAACATTTCATTTCCGATTACGGCCACCTAGTATTTTCTCGATATAAGATAAGATATAATATTGAAAGATATAAGATAAGATATAATCTTTGAAATATAAGATAAGATAAGGACGCCCACCTGATGACTCGAGTAGTCAGACTGGGTTAAGTCGAAGCCACTGCTCAATGGGACGAACACACGAGTTCCCTCGGGCAGTTATGGGTCTTAGGATATGTAGTCGTCTAGTAGTAGTACACGAGCTGCTATTAGGGGTTATGGCCATAGCTTAGGCTTAGTGGTGCAAACGAGATCCGCTACGGGTTGGGTACATGAGCCCACCCCGGCATGTTCTAGGAAAGTTGTGGTGCAAACGGGATCCACAACGAGTTATAGTGACCGGTCCATCGAAAGATAAGAATGATATGAAATGATACGATATGATATGAATGATACGAATGATAAGATATGATATGAATGACATGTTCGATAGGATATAGTATAAGTTAATGAATAATATAAGATATGATATACATATTGTAATATGACATAAGATGTATAACATAAGATGTAGGTTATGATTTAAAGGAAATGGGATGATTGGGTTATAAGAGTATAATGTTATAAGGATATGTATTGAGAATAGTATAAGTCTTCCGTTGTGTACTTCTGTATTCGTATGAGATTGTATGTAAGTATGTACGTATGTATGTATGCATGTATGTATGAGTGTATGAGTGTGTTATACGTGTATTTTGTATGTATTCCTAGCCGTATTTTGCAGGTATGATTATACGTATGGTATACGTACATTATACGTAGATTCTACGTATTCTGACCGTATTTCTGCAGGTATTTTTATACGTATTTTGTACATATTTGTATACGTATTTTTGTACGTATTTTTGTACGTATTTTTATACGTACCCCGTGTTGACTTCTGTATAGCATGTATTAGGTTTTTGTATGGTTTTCATGCGATATTCTATGATATTATGTGTTTAGCGGTCCCTCGATCAAACGGGACAACCTAGTTACTCGCCACTGACGGTGGACCCCCCCTCAGTTTCAGGTGAAGGTGCGGCTGATTAATTCGGGCTTCCGCTGGATGGGCTTTTTAGTGGCTGAGGACCTTAGTAAACCTTGGTTACTTAGTAAATTGAATTAGACTTTATGATTATTTCATTTATTTATAATCCCAGCATGTTGGGACGGTTTTAGAATAACTCATGTAATTACGTTTCTTTTGAGAATATTAGACTTTGGATGATAGTTATATTTTATTTATTCAATAAAGGTAGTTTAATTTAATTGATTAATTTAATATTTAATTTAGATAGTTTTGGTAATGATCCGTTTGTCGATTTCCCTTCGTAAATCGACATGTCCAAAAAGTCGGGTCGTTACAGGTGCGGCACGTATATTGGCCACCTTAAATACCAAGTCTTTCCTAGACAGAGATCGAAACAAATCAATTACCCTTTTACTCTGTTTCCTTTCCTTCCCTAATAATATCTTATTATACTTTACTTCTTATAGTAACTTATCCCTACTGACTTCCTTTAATAATATAATAACAATAAATATTAGGGTGACTGATATAATAACTGTCCTGAAATCCTTTTATTATTATGTTACAACTTATCCCTGATAGTTCCTTTAGTAACTATTAATAATTATAATAATAATATTAATTCCTAAAATTATATCAATATTAATATAAGTCTAAATTAAACTAAAATAGTCCAAAATAAAAATAGGGCCACTCGACATATGTAAAGAAACATATAAGAATTAAATAAATTCATAAATTCATCATATAATTAATTTAATAAATTACATTAAAAAAATACAATTAACTACATAAATTACCTAAGACATGATAAAAATTCTATTCCTCAAATTTTACTCCACTCGACATTTTCACATAATTTACCAAAAATTTATACTTTAATACAATTATCATAATTAATTAAATAAATTCAACAATAACAAATAAATCATACAATAAACATTAAATCATCAAGATCAATCAAGAACAAGATCAAAATTAATTCTTTTACATACATGATACACTCGGAAATATGGCATATTAAAATTATCAAGATTAAATCCAAGAGTTCAATAATAACATGTTTTAATAATTTAATAACACTATTTTACACAATCTGATTTTTAAGAATTAAATTAAGACTCACCATTAAATGGTCTCGAATAATCTGGAAATTTTGATGGAAGCTAGATGTAGGTACAAAGTTCAACGTGCACAAATTTCTTCCAAAAATAACGTCATTTACTATTTTTAAGTGATTATATAACTAACAAATCAGATTAGGCTGAAATCAATTTCAGATTTTTCTGCCATAGAAAAAGAATTTTAAAAATTACGAAAATTTAACACAAGCTGTGAAACACTATTACTGACTTCCACCTAAAATTTCGTAGCCATCCGAATTGATTAAGTGTCTTGAATAATTCGTAAACAAAATCTGGACAGTTTTACCGGTTTGAAAGATTAAATTATTTCAAGCAAGAAAAGGACAAATTTTGCCACGAAATAAATCATGATTCATAATAAAACAATAAAGAAACTGCCACGAAAAATTCATCAAGAAATAACAAGATTTGATTAAGAAATAAATTCATACAAATAATTATTAAACAATTAAAGATTTCAAGAAACTATATAAAATGATCAAGAAAATTTCGTAATAATTCATAAAGATTACATATTATCATCAAGAAAAATTACATAATATCATATCATAAGATTTGAAATTTTCTAGGTGATCATGACACTAATTCCTAACAATTTTCATGTTTTAATCCTAATTAACTATGTAATTAACTTGTTCCAGATTTAAGTGAGATAGCATAGTTACCTCTGATCGCTAAAATATTCCAAGGCAAAAATTCACCACTTTGGGTGAATACGGCACGGCTGATTTTTGAGGGGAAAGGAGGATAGTTTTCTTTTAGGGTTTATAAGCTTTTGCAATTAGGAACCAAATAAATTGCTAAGCATGATATGTATAGAGGTAAAAGGAAAGAAAAGAAAACAAAACAAGCCCTAAAAATCCCTAGGGCTGCCGTGAGAGGTGAGCAAAAATAGGGGGGTGGAGTGGACTTAGTTAGGTAGTTTAGGCTAGGTTTGAATTAGTTTAGGGATTTAAAATATTATTTAACTTAATTAATTTAATTAATTAATTAATCAAATTAAATCCAAAAGAAATAATACTTGGCCCAAAAAAAAACAAGGGAGGACCGGCTATGGCAAAAGAAGGAGGAAAAATTGGGTCATTGGCCCAAATGACTCAATTTGAGAAAAAGAGAGCAGAATAAAATAAAACAGTCCAAATTAAATGGGCCTTTTGGACTTAGAATAAATATATAGAACTAATAACCGCGAAATTTTCTGGCCCTAAATTTTTTTAACAAAACTTATACCAGCAGTGAGCAAAAAAAAAGGAAAAATTAACAAAAATAATCCCAACTTTGGTTGGTCTTCTGTTTTTAATCCCAACTTTTCGAAAACCAAAAATAATCCCAACTTTCTCTTTGGTTTTCCATTTTTGGACCCTCTTCAAATTTTAACCGGCTAATTAGCAAGGTTTACCGGTTATTGTAGGTTAAATTTTTAAGAGGGTTCAAAAATGGAAAACCAAAGCGAAAGTTGAGATTATTTTTGGTTTTCGAAAAGTTGGGATTAAAAATGGAAGACCAACCAAAGTAAACATGCAATAAAAACCCTTAAAAAACCCAAGAACAACATCATTCAAACCCATAAACATCCAATAAAAACCAATAAACACAGAATTTTGCAAAAACCAAATTTCAAACCACATAAATTCAAACCCAGAAAATTTCAAACTTAACAACCTAAATTCAAACTCAGAAATTAAAAACCCTAAATTCCAACAACAACAATTCAAATAATTTTTCAAAACCTACAAAATTGTATTTACAGAGTAAAAAAAAAAAAGAACCTGGGGTTTGGTTATTTGGGATTTTTTCCGCTGGAATGAATTGGGGCAACAACTGGAAGGAGAATAAACTTCACAAACCTTCACTTTGCTTCAATGGCAATGGTTAACAATGGCAACGGATTTTGGGAGGGAAAGGGTTTATGTCATAATTTGGGTTTTGGAGGGGAGAGGAACTGTATTTTGTGTTTAAAACTCAATTAATATAAAATGAAAGAGTTTAATTATCATAGAAATAAGTTGCTTACCGTCGTAGCAGGTTACCGGTATAATGGTCCAAAAATGGAAAATCGAAGCCAAAGTTGGGATTATTTTTGGTTTTCGAAAAGTTGAGATTAAAAATGGAAGACCGACCAAAGTTGGGATTATTTTTGTTAATTTTTCCAAAAAAAAAACCCACTACTCTCTCTCCTCCTATCTACTATACCCCACCCATTTCTCTTTCCTACAAATTTACTATTTTACAAATATTTAATTGTTTACATGTATAATATGTTGAATTTTGTATTTTATACCCGTATTATTTTATTCGTATTTTTCTTCTCGTAATTTACGAAAATATGTATTGTGTAAGTATTTTTTTCCGTATTTATTTACGTATTTTTTTCACGTATTTTTTTCTGACCCGTATTTTTCTTAGCATAAAATTCATATAACTGAAATACATAAATAAAATACATAACTAAAATACGTAACTAAAATTGATAACTAAAATACATAAATAAAATGCATAACTAAAATACATAAGTAAAATGCATAACTAAAATGCATAACTAAAATGCATAACTAAAATTCATAAGTAAAATGCTTAACTAAAATTCATAAGTAAAATGCATAACTTGCTGCATTAATCTACATTTCACCATAAAGCTGCTGAATTAATTTTTTCATAAGCATCTCCTCCTCCGCAATAGGTGATTGCTTTGCTACTAATACTTTCAGCATGTCAAATTTTGCTGCCATTGAAGCAGTGTGATTTTCTGCTTGCCTCGCCGCCCACTTTTTCTCCTCAAACTCTAATTTTTTGCGGCGTGTCTCCATCATTTGAGAATACAATTCATTGTGTTTATCTATTGAAATAGCAACATCAGGTGCTACCTGTTTACCCTTTTGTTTAGCCTTGGATTTTTTAACACCATCAGGCCTATTGATACCACCCGAAATGAAGCTACCGGTTCCCATGCCTGTGTCACCATCTTCATCAACTCTATTTCTTTTTCCACTACTAGCACTTCCTTCAGCATCTTCTTCGGCATTTGCGGTTTCCCTTTCTTTCTTCGACATGGCCCACCTCATTTTTCGCCTCCACTTTGGTTACTGACATAGCATCCTCCAACGATGCTCACACAAGAAGTTCCTTGTAGGTATGGTTGATGCTCGAAATAAAGTGTGAGCTGTTTGAACTGTGTTGTCCTCGTTGTAACCGCTACCCGTTGCCTTCTTTGCTTCTTCATAGCAACCAAACCATAGATTTATGTCGCTAGCCATTCGTCTCCATCGATTTTCCAGCATTTTTGAGGTTCTCACCGGCAACTCATGTGGTCGATTCACTTGAGCGGCATCCCACGATTCTGCCACTTTCCTCCAAAGCACATACGCTTTTTGGTTGGTACCAATAATAGCATCAGTGCAATGTTCCATGTAGCATGCGATTAAAGCTTCGTCCTCTTTTACCGACCAACTACGTGCAGCCGATGACATAGCACGTGGTTGAATCAACACCACCGGAGGAGACATAATCGGTTTTTGGGTCTCCGGAATGCTTTCATCTTCGCTTTGATGGCCATGAAATTCATTATTACTACCTTGATAACAATGAGGAGAGTAATCATTATTATCATGCATTTGATGAACATCATGGACATTGGAAGGAGGTGTTTGTTGTTGTTGAGGAAATTGAATATTTGAAACATTTCCTCCAATATTTTGTAAAAAATTTTGGAATTCTGGATTTTGTAGCAAATTAGGATCAATATTATTCAAGTTAAATGGATCCATTTACTTAAATATTTTTTAGTAATTTGATAAAAAAAATATATGAAGGTTTCAAATTTAGAGGAAAAAATTATATGAAGAATGGAAATTTTGCTAATTTTTTTGAAAAAACTGATTTTTTGAAGTATGTCAAAATATAGCAAAAAAACTGATTTTTTGAAGTATGTCAAACTATAGATCTCAAAAAATTATGACCGTTGGTAATTTTTTTTTTAAAATTTAAAATAAGTCGAAAATTGTCGTTATAAATTTTAACGTTGCAATTTTAAAAACTGCAGCAGTGGCCAATGAGAGTCGTCCGCGTGGAGCTCTTCCTGCGTCCAGCCCGACTGTGTCGGGCGCGTGACACACACGCGCGTCTCAGCGAATGAGCGCTTGACACGTGGACGTTGCCTCACATTTTTCAAAGCATCAAATTCTGCCATGAACCATGATAATCTCGTGAGCATTTTTTTTTGGGTACTTCCTCACTGCTACCATCACTTTATTTTTCACTTTTTCGTGAGTGTTATTTTTACCCACTGCTGGCAGTGCTCTAATGATGAGTTGGAGGAGTGAGAAATGGGATGAAATTTTTTTTTTGGGTTATTGTTAATGGGACTAATGGGCCTAAGACCATCCTTAACAATAACCCAAAAAAAAGTTCATCCCATTTCTCACTCCTCCAACTCATCACTACTGTAACGCCCCAGGTTTTCGTTATTTTCTGCTTTGTTTATTTGTTTGTATTTATGTTTATTTTTATGTATGGTCCGAATTTATTTGGACCATTTATTTTTGTTTTATTGCTTGAACATGATTATTTTATTTTATGATTAAATTGTTTTATTATTTATTTTATTTTATTTTAATTAATTAGAATTTTATTTTAATTTTCTAATTAATTAATTTTGTTTTGGGCCAAGTGCGAGTTTAAACATGATTAGTCATGCTTAAGTGCAAATGACCTAAGTGATTATTTTGGCCCATTTCTCTTAGACCCAACCGGCCCTTTGTGATGTGGCATGGTTGCCACTTGCTTTGTGTTCACACCTTAACTAACTTCTATAAATAGAAATAGTAGTAAGGCTTGATGATCATTTGCCATTCTAATCATCTTTTGCTCACACATAAACACAAGACACCCTCCTCATTAGCCTTGTTCCACACGCCATTTTTGGCTCCTAAACACCAAACTTTGTTCTTCAATCTTTTCAAACCCAAACTTAAAGATTCAACCTCCATTGATCTTTAAGTATCAAAACACAAATTAAACCCCAATAGTTTCATACAAGATCACTAGTTTGGTTTCGGTTTTTGAGTGGGTTCGTGTGGGTCGTGGTTGGCCAAGTGGTGGTGCCGTGTTCGAGAGGGTGGTTCGTGTGGTCTGTGCCTTGAAGCCGCGCAGTAGGGCCGTGCCTTGAAGCCGTGTTGTGCGTGTTCGTGTGCAAGGCGTGGTGGTGCACCGTGTGGCCGTGTATTTTGGGCCGTGTAGTTTGGTTTCCGGGCAGCGTGTTTTCGTGTGTTGATTTGTTTATACTTCAATAAGGTAACATACTATTTCATCCTAATTTGTATACTATGATATAGGGTGGATTAGATGATCAAATTAGGTTAGATTGTTGATGAATTTAGCCATGTTCATGCGTGAATTTGGGCTGATTTTGGGTGATGATTTTGTGTTGTATGTGCCTAGTTTCATGCATGTTATGATTGCTTATAATAGTTTCATGTTTATTTATGATTGTGTACAATTTTCATGAAGATTATATGAGGTTTCGATGCATGGAATTGATGAAATGTTGTTAAATGTTGATGACGATATGTGTGTAACCTTGCTATTGATTATGGTTGAGTTCTTGAATAATCTTGATGAGTTTTATATGTTTCTTGAATCTTGAATTGATGAATTAAGTTAAAGGATAAGTTCTTGATGATTATTTAATGATTCTTGAAGTTTCTTGTATATGTTATGATAAATCTTAATTTTCTTTATTATGATTATGTATTCTTTAAGTATACATTATGTAGTCATAATTAAAGATTATTAAGGATAGTTAAGAACGATAAAGAAAGTAAAGAATAATGAAAGAAAGTTAAAGGAAGTGATAAAGATTGATTAAAGAGGTTCCAAGATTGTGGTTTACATAAGTTAGTCTCAAGAAAAGGCGTAAGATGCGATCTTGAGGATAACCAAGATGTAATAAATTTATAAAGATTAGCTTGAATTTACTCTTAGACGCCTAACCTTAGAGTAAGATTCTAAGACTTTGGTTAAGACGTCGCCCCTATCCTAACCGTGGTATTGGGATAGTGATTACTTGCTATGTCGTCTTTATGATATGGATTTCCGTAAAATGGGGTTCATGGGTTTGGGAGTAAGATTCTTATTCCTGGCATAGTAGGAAAGTTTGTTCGCGTAAGATGCGTTCGTACGAGCATAGTCCGGTCTAATATGTAAATGATAGCGACAAAGATTAAGTAACGATAAGGTTAAGTCAATTAGAGTTAAGCAAGTATTGGTTATGATTATTGTTATTATGGTTATGATTACTATCGTTGTTATTAATGTTTTTATTGTCGTTATGATATATTGCATGTTTGAGTGCCTGATTTGCTTATTTGATTTATTCTATGATCATATGTGTCCAGGTTAGGGTGAGACTGTTATGTTACTCGCCACTGATGGTGGATTTATGTTTTCAGGTAACTCTGATGATGACGGTGTTGCTTAGCTTTGGGATGGGGCGAACGCCGTTAACTGTTTCCTATAGTTTTAGTTTTATTTTTCCATTGTTATTTTATTCGGACTTTTAGGAGTTGTAAGTACGTTATAACTTTAACTATAGATTTGGAGTTGTTTCTTAGTAATGACTATTTAGGACTTAGTTATGTACAACTTGTGGATTTGTACGTTTTGGGATTTATAAAAATAATATTTGAGGTTTTTGTTTTAATTTTTTAATTATGTTTGTATGTTAGATCGACAATTCGACTTGTCGGTTTCTTCTGCGCCGGTTTAAGCGAGTCGAGTCGTCACAACTACTCATCCCTACAACCAACTTTCATTTTCACCTCTTAACAATAACAAAAAAAAAGTTCATCATAATTCTCTTTCCTACTTTTTCATACCCCACCCCATCATTTTCTCTCTCCTACTTATTTTTCCATACATTTTCACTCCAACCTATCTCAATACATAAATATGATTAATTTTATTAATATAAATTAATGTTATTTCATTATAAATAATAATATGATTAATAAAATTACCGGATTTCCTACCTTGTGGGAAATTTGGATTATTTTGTTCCATGATTATGGAGATTTTTTTTTAAAAAACAAATTAAGAGAATTTGAGATAGATATGATTTTTTTATAATAAAATTAGGGAAATGGATGAGAGAAAAGAGAGTAAAGAAGGTTGTTTTTTTTTGGATAGAAATATAGCAAAATGGATGTCTATTTATAGAAAATTAAAAAATATGAATTTTGGTATTTTTTTTTTAATTTTTAATTTTTTAGTTATATCTGTTGCAAAAATTGCAACAGATATATTAAATCAGCCAATCAGGAGAAGGCACATGGCGCACATTGATTAGCCAATTCCAAGTCAGCACAACTTGACCAATTTATTTTTTTTGGTCGACAAAACAAAGCAGCCAAACTTTGGCTATTCATAACCAATTATTTGGTTATTGTTAAGAACCACCAAAAAATGGTTAATGGTCATGACCATATATATTTTTTTTGTTTTTGTTTTTGTGATTGTTAACAATGCTCTAAAACTCTTTCTCAAAAAAAGAAAAAAAATAAAATAAAAATGCTCTAAGAGTCTTAGACTCTAACCGGATCAGGTAACGTTACAGGAGCAGCATGACAAAAATGACAACTAACAAGTAACGTGAATTTAATTTTGACCAACTCCCAATCAAAATCTCTGCGTTTTCTCTTTTTTCATTCATCGAAAAACCAAAAGCATCCAAACAAACCTCGAGACTGTCACAACTCATTAACATGAATATTCCTTCACCATCTTCACCTTCTTCCTCATCCTCTGCACCTGCTTCTTCCTCTTGGTTTTCTGGCATTGTTCGCGGCAGAAGTATGTCCTCTAAAACCGCACCTTCCTCTGTTACTCTCGCCGTCGATTCTTCTTCTTCACTAGGTCCTATCATCAAGAAAAACCACTTTCGCGGTGTCCTCTTTCGTTATGGTCCTAAATCTATTCAGGTTTCGTCATTTTGTTCTATTTTCATTTTGATACTGTTTATCTGTTTATTTGATTTGTTTTTATTTTTTATTTTTTAGTTGATCATTCGTTTGATTTGTTTATGCTTCAACATTATTGAAGCTGGAATTGAAATTGGATCCTTTTGTTAAACATTATCGATTGAGTTTTTGACTGATGGCATGAATAACTGTATGTTATTTTTGTTTTGTTGAATGAAGTTTGGAGTTATCAATGAGTCATGAATGTTGGATGCGAGTAGTTAATTTTTACTGAATGATTATTACTTGATTATTGGTTGTGAACTGCGAATGTTAGTTGTTGCTATTATAGGAATTGATGCTAGGAAGTGAGATTTATTTTGAATGCAATTTGTTTGTTTTTCAGCTGATGATTGCATTTTGATTTGGTAAATTCATGGTTTTGGTTTTATCGATGATAAGAAATACCGTAACACAAGTCTGATCTCCGAAATTGTTAAGTTTGTGTGAGGTGAAATAGGTGATCAAAATATCTGGAAAATTATACTTCCTCTGTTTTTGAATTCTTGCAACAAATGAATTTTTTATCTCTCACAAATAATACCCATTTGTTGCAAGAATTCAAAAACGGAGGAAGTATCTTTTTCTTGGAGTGATTTTTATTCATAGGGAGAATAATACAGTACTTCTATAGAGAAACTCACATTGAAAATAATGTCGAAAATGAATTTGCAGTTAAGGAATAAGTACCCTAAGCAACTAGTTGGGTTGTCAAACATTCTCAGGAATAAGTAAAGTTTAAAAGTGCAAGGAACAAAAACCAGACAAGTATAGTGGATGTGCACTTTTTTGTCGGGACAATTTATGATTCTCTTTGAAGGCATTAAGTTCGAGAATCTGAGTGAGGGAATTTATGCAGCTAAGATTCATGGTATTGTTTTCTTTAAGGATATTGCTTGAACTGGACCTGTCAGTCTGTCACTCTGCCATTGGCAAGTTTTCCCAGATTTTTATCATAAACTGTTATGGGGTACTAAATAATCATGTCTTTAATGTGAGGATGCTACAAGAGTCCATGTAAAATGAGGTTGCAAGGCGGTGAGTTTGGGGTATTTGAGAAAGAAAAAAGGGGTTAAAGAACTGACTCCATTAAGTTTGCCTGTATTTGTTTTTACAATGACCTTAACATAATTCACTAGTTGAGGATTTGAGGTTATCCCTAAACTCCATTTGCCTAAGTCATCTCAACCTTGTATTCCCTTCACTCGGTGTTTCACTTCAAAGACTACACACCATGTTCTTCTTAATGTGTGTGTTTTTTTTTAAAATAATTATACTCCACAGTCCAGACTTTCTATCATTAACACTTATATTGTGCAGGTTGCATTTAAAACAGGTGATTATAAGCAACAGGTCGTTTTCATTGGTGGATTGACTGACGGTTTCATGGCTACGGAGTATGTTCCACTTTGATTCATTCCCATTCTTACAATTGACAATTTATGAAAGAAATATATGTTGGTTGATGTTATGGTGGCTAAGTGTTAGTCCATTATTGACCAATCCTTGTTTATTAATATCAGTGGAATGTTGGTTTGAACGTTTAAGTCTACAACTTAGCGATTTAACGAAATTTAGCCCACAATTGAATTCTAGTAAAACTTGGTTAATCTATTGCATTAGTAATTATTAATCTAAGCATATATTTATCATTAAAACTAGATAATTCTCTCAAAATGTAGCCATAAGTTAGTCTTGAAGTTTAGGGGAGCTGTTAAGTAAGAATGTGTATGTGCATCTATAGATTTTCAACTCAACTTTGGCTTACGAAAAGGTTGAGTTGAAAAAGGTTGATATGAAGTCTAGCCAAGTGTAAACCTTAAAGTTTAAATGTAATCTAAACTTGTTTGAGCTTAGTCCATTCCAATTGTTTTGGGGCTAGATTGAATTGTACTTTACACATTAACAAAACCACATACAGCTAATTGGCAGGAACAAAAATAATTGAACTTTTAAGACAATACAGCTTGAAAAACAGTGTGTTTCTGGATAGTTTCTTGGTTATACAGGTTAAGTTGAGGCAATGTTACTATATCACTATCCTTGTAGGCTAATGTAAATAAATGTGGTGAATTCTGATTCAGTATGAGATGTCTGACTCAGACCCTTGCAAACTTCTTCGGGAAAGAAATAAGAAAAGGGAGGAACATAGCTACAGCTACCTATTGGCATTGGAGAAGTAGTAACTTGTTTTTACATGTAATTCCTAGACCTTTGTTTTTATTGATTTGACCTAATTATAATTGGATGAATATTTTTAACATTTCATGGGGTGCACATCGTATGTAACCGATAAAGTATAGTTTAATATAGGACATTGTTATATCTTGCCTCCTTTTTACTAAACCCGCCCTCTAACTAATTGTGATTAAGAATTGAAAAGACAATTGTATCTCTAATTAAAAAAAATCCTATGGACCACCACATTGCTGGTCTAGAAAATCTCATACGTAATGACCACACTGCCTTCGAGGCCACCACTGGTACCCTCAGAACAACCAAATCACTGCCGTAAAATATTTTTTTTGGCTTAACATAAAGTAACCTGTTAAGGGTTTGAAGAAACTGTTACTTTCAACCCAATATTTTGTTTATCCTTTTTTTTTGTTCGGAGGTGGAGGGTTGGGGGGGGGGGTCGTGGAGGGTTGGGGATTGTAGAAGGGAAGAGCAGTTGTGTATGGCTGTCGATTAGTGACATGTAAATTATGGGAGATTAATTTTTGCCATGTTTTAGTTGTATAATGCTTTCTTTTTTCACAAAGTATTATCAATACAGTGACATTACTATCTTTTAAATATGACCCAGGTACTTGGAACCCTTGGCCACTGCTTTGGACCATGAAAAATGGTCATTGGTTCAAATACTCCTTTCTTCTTCTTACACTGCATATGGAACTTCAAGTCTTGAGCAAGTATGTGCTTATTCCATTTTTGTTTATCTTTAGCTTGTCGAGATGCAACTTATATTTTTAGGATTAATCTTTTGGTTCACAATGTTTCTGTCTTTTGGCATGTTGTACACTTGTATTGTGTGTGATCCTTGTCTTTTGGAATTTTGAACTATGTGTGATCCTTGTCTTTTGGTGTTTTGAACTACGTACATTTTTTCATTTTCTTTCAATAGCTTTTTACATTGTTTAGGGCTGGATATTAATTTTCGCATTTTAATTTTTAACCAAAAGTCCAAAAAACCCCTGCATTTTTTAAATAGTTGCATCAGTTGCTTTTTCGTGGCCTCAATTTTCTCAAATGTATACCTTTGACCCGTTTTATTGTAGTTGCTTGTTAGAAAAATTATGAAAGTTTGAAATGAATCTACAAAACCCCACATGATAATATTTGAATAAGAAAAAGAATTTAGGTCAAATTTATAAAATGTGCCTTTGATGATGTGTTTGCAACCGGGCCTCGATTACGAACGCAAATTAAAACCAAAAAACTGATCGAATTTAATCTATTTTGATGAATTTTGTTGATAATTTGATGGAAGGAAGGATGGAGATTAAAGATGGTAAATGAATGAAATGGGATGGTGAGATGGATTTAATTGGATGAATTGGGATGAGTTTTGATGGAGGGTGGAAGGTGGGATGGAGAAGAGTTAATGGTGCTTGGAGATGATGGAGATGGAGTATGGAAGAGAAGGAGGAAGAAACATTCTTTTTGCATCAAATTTAAGCAACATTATTGTCGGATTTAACCGATTTTGATTAATTTTTTATGATAATTTATTGGAAGGATGGAAAATAAAGATGGTAAATGGATGAAATGGGATGGTGAGATGGATTTAATTTGATGAATTTGTGATGGAAAAGAGTTAATGGGGTTTGATGAAGATGGTGATGGGAGAGGAAGAAAGAGTTAAACGTTCTTTCAAATGCCAAAACAAATCGGATTTTATTTCCATAAGGGTTTTATATACCCAGTACAACCTAACAAGGACTCCTAATATTATTACTTACCTTTTATTCTATTTTCCTACTAACTCAAGCTAATTACAATAAAATCTAAAAATACAATATCCTAAAATTTATTACATCCAAAAGTACTAAAAACTATCAATAACTAGGAAAATATCAAATACTACTTACAATAAAGTGAGGAAAATATTTAAAATTTATCCAAGGGTTTTAAGAGCCCTTGAATTATATCATTCTCCCTCTCTTGAAAAAAACTTGTCCCAAATTTTGAAGTCATGCAATCATCCATATCCGATGAACTACAAGAATCGAATGTAGAATCTCAAGCTTGTTAATTACTTGTATACCGACAATAATGGTGGACGAGTTGTGGTCGTCTTGTAGCGCATCAAACATCTCAACACAACTTCGGGAAAATGAACCCTTAATCATTTAGTTTGGTTTTTTCTTCACTAAAAGCATCATCTTACTCTTGAGTCATAATTTTATACAACATCGGAAGGCTCAAGTTGTGTCTCTTCGTTTGCTTTTTGTTCTTCATGTAAGACTTCCATTGTTAGCAATGTGTCATGATCCGGAACGGCTTAGTAATTGAGTGTTATCAACTCTTGAGTCATAATCTTATGCAACATCACAATGTAGTTGTTCATAGTCAACCAACTCAAGCGAACTAGATTCCTTAGGATCCTCTTCTTTTTCGGTCTCATAATAAGAATTGAGTGTTATCAACTCTTGGAGAAGTGCGTTGTTTTGGCGTTTTTGACATTCCATTCGAGTAATTAGTTCCTTGCTTCCTTCATTATTTCATCCGTGTGCTCATTCATCTTTTTCATGAGAAGTTCAAACTCCATTTTATTTATCATGGTTTATGATGGATAGAAAACACGACGGTAAACAGAACATGGGCAAGAAAAGACAACACTGAACCAAGAAAACAAGAAACAAACAATACCCCAAGAACAGATAAGAAACACAAGCCAAAAACACGAGCAGCTTAAACAAGATAATGACTGAGTAACTAGAGCAGATTATAAACAGAATACCACAATCAACTTGTTTCTAAACCAACCAGATTCTGACCAGCAACTTGAACAGACCGAACAGAACTTGTGACAAAGAATTAAGCCACGAAAATTTCCAGTATAAAACTTCAAGATTTTAGGAGTCTGCTGCAATAAGAATCATAGCAAAATTCGAAGTATGTTGCTCACAATAGCCTGAAACTTTCAAGTGCGCAAAACTGACGCAGATCAGACCACTCCACAAAAAACAACCCAGTTTAATAGTTATAAAATTTCAAAAATTATGAAATTTTGTATGAAGAAACTAGACTTAAAGAATTAGATTGAAAAAAAGAATCACTCAAAAACACTAAGAAACGAAAGAGAAAGAGGCAAAACAATCCAGCCCAAAAGACTGGTTGTCTTCAATTTGATCTCGAAAGTTAGAATGGTGTGATGTTCCGCGCAAGACAGCACCAATTTGATGCGTCCGCAACTGGACGCGACTACAAATGCAAATTAGACTCAAAAGAAAGAAAGAACAAAATGTTCCAATTTTTATGGATAAATTTGCTCGAATGGATAAATTTTATGGGGGAAACCGTGGAATCAATGGAAATTGGGATGAGTTCTGATGGGGGATGGAAGGTGGGATGGAGAAGAGTTAATGGTGTTTGGAGATGATGGAGATGGAGTATGGAAGAGGAGGAGGAAGAAACGTTCTTCTGTTTTTTTTTTCTTTTTCAAAATCCAAATCTGATCTTATTTCCATACTTAAGGGTTTATATAGCCATTAAAACCTAACAAGGACTCTTAATATTATTATTTACTTTTTATTCTATTTTCCTACTAACTCAAGCTAATTAAAATAAAATCTAAAAATACAATATCCTAAAATTTATTACATCCAAAAATACTAAAAACTAGGAAAATATTTAATACTACTTGCAATAAAGTGAGGAAAATATTTAAAATTTATCCAAGGGTTTTAAGAGCCCTTGAATCATATCATTTGACCTTGAAGAAAAAGGAAGTGACGAAGTGGAGCATGTGAGCAACAAACCAAAAGCCTGTAAGCAATACATGGTTAGAATTTGTGATTTTCCTCCCAAGAGTAAAACCCTTCTTGAAACCTTGGAGTTGGCAGGATAAGATTGTATTGCAATTTTCAATAGTAAAACCCTGGAGTTGGCAGGGATGCAAATTGGTTGCTTGAAGTGTCATCATTAACCCTTTTCTAAACAAGTATTAGTGATGATCATGATGATAATATGTGCTTACTTGTGATTTGCTCTTTTTCTAAAGCCTCTAAAGTGCTGACAAAGTGACAACTGACAAAAAAGAACAAAATCTTGGGTTGACCCAGCTCCAATCTGAATGAAAACATAACTGTTTCAGTTTTTATGGACTTGATCACGTCAGACTATCCTCATACGTTGTGAAGGGGTGAGGTGGCTGAAGTTAGGACTTAGGATAGCTCAAAATGAATGTATTAAAAGGCATAAAGGAGTGTATAGCTCATACCAATGCCTTTTGAATAGAGTACAACTTCACATATAATGGAGCCTAAGCATGGCAATCATATCTAGTTTAATTGTTTCACATGACACACTAGGATTTTGGAAGCTGTTTGAGTTTATTTATTTATTTTTTTGATCCTTTGAGTTTCTCTAAAACTGAAAAATGGTAAGTTTGCACTGTTTGTGCTCATTTTTCATGTCTCTTATCTCTGTGCTGAAGGATGCTATGGAGCTTGATCAATTAATCAGTTATTTAATTAACAAAGAAAATTCCGATGGTGTGGTGCTCCTTGGTCACAGCACTGGATGTCAGGTATGTACTTTTGTGACTCTACTTTTACCTTTCCCTGTTTGCCTCAAAAAGCCTGAAACTACAGAATTTGCGTGGGAAATATCTTTATATTCTTCTGGTTTAGCTATCGATGTCTTTCTTTCTTGGAGCAGATCAAACTTGATTATCTTGTGAATTTCTATGAAATATGGCATCAACTAAAGTTCTATCAGAATGTTTGTGTAGGATATTGTGCATTATATGCGCACAAATGCAGCATGTTCAAGAGCAGTCCGTTCAGCCATTTTACAGGTACAACCTGTTTTATGAGGCTATGCCTTTATACATACATATTTAAATTGGTGGATGACAAATTGCAGCTTAATTTTGCTGATTTTAATGACAAGGAATAATATTTATGGCAATAAGTTGTTTGAACCTAAAAAAACTACAGAGACTAAGTTGTTGATGGCTTTCAAGTTCATCTTTTGAGGCATTGATTCTGTGATTGTCAATTGTGATTGCAGAAGTTTTAAGCAATTTATGTTTTGGGGATGTATGATCAGAGAAGCCGGTCTTGTTCAGGGTGATTCCTAATAACTTTTAGATCTCTTTTCGTAGGGAAAAATAAATATTATTTGCACTTCAGCAGTCATAAGTTTTTAGGTAGTTTCTAAGGAAGGCTTAATATAAATGGCTATAGGAATGCTATTCCTAGCTGCTGCAGCTGCTGAAAGTCAGTAAATGCAGCAAAGAAATGAAAATAAGGGTATTCACTTTCGAGGGGTGAATTCTATCCTAAACTCAAGATTTCATATTCATTGAATGCCACAAATTGCAGCCTAATTCAGTATCTATAGGCAACTAATTTTGCCACCTTAGGACATAAGACAACAAAAATAACAACTCTCATAACAACCATAATGCAGTAACTAATTATAAACATTATTTATTTAATAACCCATATATTCTCCAATGCTCTTAATTCTTCTTGTAACACCTTGCATAAATCCTTGGTAGTATTCCTCAAGGTGAAAGGAAGGAAAATGAATCGTCTTGTTGTTTCCACTGATTAATACATCCATAGCACGTTTTCCCTGGGAGGTTGAATACCTTACATCCAACAACTACTCCGGTTCAACCAGCAGCGAGCTGTGATGGTAGTGGGCTAGGGGGTGTAGTGTTGCCGCACTGCATCCTTCATCTGAGATATGTGAAAATCTGGGTGAATGCGAATGTATGATGGAAGAGCCAACTTGTATGCCACCCTTCCCACCTTTGCTAATATCTCCAATGGCCCATAGAGACGAGCTGCTAGTTTTTCATTAGGTCGCCTGGCTAGAGATGCTTGACAATATGGCTGCAATTTAAGATATGCCCCAAATATGCACTGCCCCCCCCCCCCACACACACACACAGTGAAATTATATGCCCTAAATATGCTATTTCAATGTGACTAAAGTTATCTTTCACGGCATTGACATATAACTTGTGGTGAGCCAGTATTTTTAACATATTAGTGACATGTTTAATATTGTACTCCATGGTAGCACTATAAGTATGTCATAAAAAGATACAAGGACATACCATCGTAAGAAGGGGCGCAAATTTCATTCATGAGGATGTAGAACGTGGCTGGAGCATTTGTTAGCCCGCATGATGAGGAGTTCATAGTGCCCCTCGTCGATTCGGATGTCGTCTTCAGGATGTCATTCTCCTTCATTCAAATCTTACGATACCCAGATTTCAGGTCCAATTTGTTGAAAATCGAATCTCCTCGAAGCTCATCCATGAGCTCGTTGCTCACTGGAATGGGATATTATTGGCATTGTCACCTTGTTGATGGTGTTATGGAACCTGGCTCTTCATTCACCCTGACTAAGGTCTCATCGATTCCTCAATTCCCAAGGAGACTCCAAAGCGCAGCGATGGTGTCATGGACACCCTCAATTTTCGAACCGCCGCAAGGGAAATAAAATTATGTGCGGCCCCTGGGTTCACCTTAACACCCAACTCGTGGCCTCCAATTAAACCCACCGTCTTCATAGTTTTTGGGCTTGTGAGCCCCATCCCAAAATTTAGAGAGACCTAGGACTGTGCTTACTGCTTCGGCGGAAGGGGTATCCTCATGATGGTCGGCTTCTTGTTCACCATCAACGCTTCATCTTGCTCCGTTAGTAGCACGCTCAGCTCACGCCTAATGCACTGGTGGCGGTGGCCCACATGCCACTTCCCACCAAAGAATAGGCAAGTCACTGTTACCGAATTGGGCTCCACCACCACTGTCGGCGGTCTGGCGTGACGAAATCCACTTCTATCATCTTATTATGCACCATCTGACAAATTAGCAATTCGAGTTATGACTTATGTTACCTAGACAAGGCTGTTTAGCCGTCATACTCAGGTCGGTATGATGTGACACGAATCCGGGTATGGCTCTTGGGTACGACGACCATTGATGGACTGAAGTGTTGAAGAACCAAGATGAAGGAAGGACCGAAGGAAGAAGATGATGTGTTGAAGGAACCCAAATAAAACTTGAAGTCTTGAACAAAACCTAGATTTGAAATTGTACAACTTCTAAGCAATTATCTACTTTAACCCTTAGGGTTTTTGTTTGTATGATCGACGCATATATTTTGGTGTATTTAATTGTTGTTTTTTATATGTTAATTGTAGGTGTAATCTTATAAGGAAAGGTTAACAATGGTGGAAGTTTCTAGGGAGGTTGGAATCTCGAACTTGTAAGATGATAAAGAAAAGGGAAGAATGTGGGTCACATGATATTACTTGGCTTTTAAAATATATAAGGGGAAAAAAAGAGATATTATTGAATAGTGAACACAAGTGCCTTTTAAAATACCGGGAAGAAAAAAAGAAAATAAAATTCAAAAGCCAGAAGAGAAATAAAAAGCTGTTTTTTGTCTTTACTTTTGCCTCTTGTACAGTTGTACGTGTAAAGGAATGGTTTTTTTCCTACCAAATTTTATTTTTTCCCCTTAAAATAATTTATTGCCTTATCCGTACCCGAGTACAAGGTTAAGACGATATGTATCCTAAATTTTTAAGTATGACATATCGGACACTCGAATCTATACCAATATTGGATACATGTAACTGTGTCAATGTAACATTGGTTAGGACCTCGTCCTGCAATTTTCCATGGTCCTCCTCTATTGCACCCATCCTCCCATCCATCTGAAGGCGCATGGTATTGATGTCGGTGCTATGCTTTTTTGCGGCCTCGCGAAGCTGAGCTACGAAAGTTAGCTAGGCCTCTTCAATGGTCGTGGTAATTTCACGGGCTATGTTGTTGGGTATTGTAGTTGAAAGTTAGTAAATATAGCAAAGAAATGAAGATAAGGGTATGAGGGTGTGGGTATAGCTTAGTGGAGCTTGCCCCTGTCTCCCAGCTTCTTGACAGGAGTTCGATCCTCACCCCAAACATTATGTTCGGGCATTTCCTCCCCCTTACCTTTTGGGCTAGTAGCCTTGTAAGTTATATCAGTCAATGAACTGGTGGAATCCTTGCCCAATAAAAAAAATGTAAATAAGGGTTTTTACTTTCGACAAGTGAATTCTCTCCCAAGCTCATGATTTCTTTTTCATTGAGTGTGCAAATTGCCGAATTCAATTTTTGTAGACAACTAATGTTGCCACCTGGTCCCTCAGCACATAAGACACCAAAAATAACAACACTCATAGCAACCATAAAGCAGTAACTAAATTATAAACATTACTTATTTCATAGCCCATATATTCTCCAATGCCCCTTAATTCTTCTTGTAACGCGTTGCTTAAGTCCTTGGTGGTAGTGAATCTAGGTACGTAATGGTTTACTTGCTCACCCTACTTTTTCTTCATAAATTATCATTACCCCATCTAACAACTATGTAGTTGATCGTAATGGGAAATTAATGAAGAATAAAACAGGGATAGAGCTATTACCAATTGCTATGGCAATTGACTCAGTTATGTTGATGGTTGAAGCCCCTATTTTTTTTAGCATGAGATTGTGTATCCAGTATTTCAGGTGCCTCTCATACGACTATACGAGTATGGTATAGCGAATTTGACATGTAAATCTTAATTGTTAATTATAGGATAAGATTTGCATGCTCGTTATATCCTGCTAAACTTCATATTGCTCAAATAATACTTAAAAAAGAGTCAAGATCTTCCTTGACTCATCAGATATTCATACTTCGTAGATACTTTCTAGTGTATGGATCCTTTGAAGTTAGTATTAGGCTATCAGATTATGGAGTACCTGAAAACTGTGGCCTAGTTAAGTTTGATATTGCCCCTTTGTTCTAGCTATTGATTCTATCCTTTTCCTTTGCTTTTGGATTTACAGCTCTATTATTAGATCTTGCTAATCATATAATTGGTTCTCTTTTGACCATTTTTTTAGATCATAAAGGGTACATGATCCCCAATTTCATTGCTGAAACTGATTGGTCAATTTTCATTTTCTTGGTTGTAACTGTATGACTTGTCTGTTCGTTTTGTTGCAATTTCTAACAAGTTGTGCTGATATCTGGTAGATATAATGAACTGTCGGAAGTTAGGATTTAATAACGTTTTATTCTTGTTTGAATGTCAATGACCTATGGCACAATACAGTATTATTTTAGTAGGCAGTCCTGTTGATCTGCAATTTCTATATATAACTAAAGAACAGTCTTGAATTTTTGTTTTGTAAAATTACTTGTATTCTTAACATCGTATTTTTGGCAAAGATCTGCTGTCTGCCTGGTTATTAGATGCATCAATGCATGGAGAAGTTTGGGCTGCATTCTTATTCCTATACCTGTTATTCATCAGGCTCCAGTTAGTGACCGTGAATTTCGAGCAACACTTCCTGAAACAGCTACCATGATTGATGTAGCTTCAAAAATGATTGGTGAAGGAAAAGGATCTGATCTAATGCCCAGGGAAGCAAATCCTGATGCTCCAATAACTGCCTATAGGTGAGTGAAGGAAAAGAAAATTGACACATTTGCATGTGGAATTACATCTTTCCTTTTTATGAAGGGTTATTCCAATATTGAAACTAGTATGTTTGTAACATGTCTCTTGTTGTTGTTTGCTTATTGACTTGAAGTTTTTTGTCAGGTTTCACTCCCTTTGTGCATATATGGGAGATGATGATATGTTCAGTTCTGACCTTAGTGAAGATCAGTTGAAAATGAGACTGGGTCACATGTCCAAGACACCTTGTCAGGTAGCTATCACTTTTTGGGCAATGTTTTTATTGTGACTGAATGCACTATATTTGCTGAAATTTGTTTCTTCAAACTATGGGTATTTGGGATATTAAACTACTTTTGCTTTCCAAAAAAGCCATAATCAAGTCGTTCTATGCTGACTAATATGTGTTGTACATGCCCTTCCTACATACATCTATGGTTATGTATGCATGTATTAAACATTCAATTCTATGTTTGTGTTGTTAGTTTTCAAAAGTGCGGCTGAGCTCCCAAGCTTTGGGAAATGGACTTTAACCTGTTGCGAGACGCTCGCCTTTGAGTGCCTTCAGTGAGGCATGCCTTTGCGCCGTAAAGAAAATAGATTAGATTTAAGTTATAAAATGAAGAATGATTGAAGTTCATCAAATTGAAGAAAACAAATAAATAAAAATGCTCCTCCACTTTGCCTTGCTCCTTGCACCTAGGCTTCTAGGACCATTTGTGCCTTGGTGTACATTGTGTTTTTATTATGGACACAGATAATAAAGTAGCAGCTGTCTGCAAGACTCCATGCATGAATTGGCCCATGTTCAAGTCTTGGTAGAAGCTTGTTAGCTTGTTACCCCGTTTCCCCTTTTGTATGTCCTATCCCTTTTTGTGCAAGGATTTAGAAGTCGATTGAAACATCCTTTTTTAGTTTTGTTCTTTTGTTGTCCTTATTTGATGAAAAGTGAAGGAGGGGCTTCCAAAAAGGGAACAGCCAAAAGGAGTAATAAGTATGAGTTAGCTTTAGATGTTATTAGTGGACATCAGGTCACTCAATCAATGTTTGTCAATTATTAGTTTCTTTTTTATATGAATTCCAAGTCAGGTTGGAGTGGCATAAAGCACTCATATTTCATTCGGTTTAAATAGTTTAGGCATTAAATACCAGCTAACTTTTCAAGAACATCTTTCCTTGCATAAGATCTTTTTTGCCTTGGGATGTTTCTATTACTTTGAGTTCTATTTTGGTTTTTCTTTTGTAAGAAATTTGATTTCAAACTTGCAAGTACAAAGCTAGATCAATCTATGTGAGCGAAAGCACTCCAATGTTATTGAAAACCCCCCCTCATAATTTGAGATTTGAGTGAAACATATTTATCAAATTAAAACCAATAAACTTTAACTGTGCATTTGTGCAATTGTTATTTAAGCTTTAAAATCTACCTATCTGTATGTTTATCACTTGGTTCTTGGTCATGTGCTGTGCGTACTTTTTCAAACATTTTTCTGCTGAACTATGCAAGGATCACAAAAACACATTTCGAACATTGAAAGCTGTATCTTTGCATGAATTATGGATTGGTAGATTTTAATGACATATTGCTATTGCATTGAGAAAGTATTAGTTTTTCTAAATTGTTCTGATGAAGCTAGCATAATTGCAGGTCATCTATTCTATGGGTGACGAATACGTGCCTGACTATGTTGACAAGAAAGCACTTGTAGATAGGTATGTATGATATAAACTTTCAACTATAATTCTTATCTGATTCCCCCCCCCCCTTTTTTTTTAAAGAATCAAAGGCTCCAATGCACGAATTTGCAAAAAAAATTGTTTACAGATTATGCAGAGCACTTGGTGGAGCAGAGAAGGCTGAAATTGAATATGGTAACCACTCCTTATCTAACAGAGTGGAAGAAGCTGTTCAGACCATTATAGACTTCATTAAAAGAGAGATCCCTAAGGGTTGGGATGATCCCTGGAATTGACTGATTCTATCTACTCTTTTGCTTCTATTCTTTCTTCTCTCCTGTTCGGCTGTTCTTATGTGGAGAGAACTACGTGATTTTTTTTTTTCCCTTATTGAATTTAATCTTTTTACGCTCACTTCCTCATCTGAGGAATGACGTTAGAAGTTTAGAACATTTGGTTCTGCTTGTATAATTGTTCTCAAAGTATAGGAATATAGCTGTTGCTTTTTTTTTTGCCCACTGTATGCCAAAAGAAAAGACTCGCTTTAATTATATAGCAAAGAGGGGGGTGTTATACTAGGATACTCATAAGTCATATCTGAGACTTCTGCTGGCTTGTCTCTCTGTTGTTCATAGTCATAGGCATCGGACAGCAGGTGAAGCAATCAAAATAAGCAAAGTAGCTTCAAGCCACACCCAACCGAAGACGGTTAGGGTTGCGCTGGTACATATTGCATAGAAAATTTTGGCTGCTTTGAACAAAAATGCAGCGCGCCTTGCCGCCTTCAGTAAATCAGTACTATACTACGGAAGGTGGCCAATGGGCTGGGTCGGCCCGGCCCTGAACCCGCCCGTTTTTTGACCCGCCTGGGTCAGCCCGCTCCGACCCGTAACCAGCCCGGCCCGGTACCCAGACGGGTTGGTTACGGGTTGTGGTTTTAAAACCCAGCCCGTAGCCCATCCCGTTCGTAACCCAACCCGAACCCAGCCCAGCCCGTAACCCGGCCCACCCATAACCCAGCCCGGCCCGAAACCCAGCCCGCCCGTGCGAATTACTAGCATTTTATTATTTTTATTATTTTATGTTAAGAATTGAAATTATATATGTGATATGATTTTAATATATGTTAAGAATTGAAATTATATATGTGATTTATGATTTTAATATATGTTAAGAAATAAGAATTAATAGTATATTTATATATGTGATACATGATTTTAATATATGCTAGGAACAAAACTTATATATTTGATACATGATTTTAATATATGTTAAGAAATAAGAATTAATATTATATTTATATATGTGATACATGATTTTAATATATGCTAGGAACAAAACTTATATATTTGATACATGATTTTAATATATGTTAAGAAATAAGAATTAATATTATATTTATATATGTGATATATGATTTTAATATATGCTAGGAAATAAAATTATATATGTGATACATGATTTTAATATATGTTAAGAAGTTAAGAACTAAAATATATGTGATATTGATATTAATATATGTAAAGAATTAAAATTGTATATGTGATTAATGATTTTAATATATCTTAATAAGAATTAAAATTATATATGTGATACATGATTTTAATATATGTTAAGAACTAAAATTATATATGTAATACATGATTTTAAAAATGTTTCATTGTTTTGTATGAACTTTCCAGTTTAATCATAAGGTTACAATCTGATTGGTTAGTTGGCTTAAACAGAAGCCCGAAATCTAGGCAAGATTTGGTATTTAAGTTGACCATTGTGTCGCACCTCTATTATGTGGGATTCTATCTAGTCAACATTTGTTTCCAATTCATAATATTTAGTTATTTAGTTGTTCGAATTTAAATTAACAAGTTAAATATATAATTAATATGTTTTTGTCAACTAATGATTACATTTACAAATTTAAAAATCCCAAAAAAAAACCCAAACCCCCTTAAACCCCCTTAAACCCCAACAAAACCCCCCACAAAACCCCCAAATTCTCTAAACCCAACCCATGAACCCAACCCATGATCCAATGGGCCTAACCCACGAACCCAACCCACGAGCCTGACCCACGAACCCGCAACCCAGCTCGGTCCCCAACCCGCCGAGCCGGTTCATCGGTCGACCCTCTTCTGACCCAGCCCGACCCTGCCCATCCAATCCCACCCACGGGCTGATTTCGGGTCACCCAATCCCGGCCCGCCCGTTGGCCACCTTTAATACTACCAAATGAGATGGAGTTGGTTTTTGGATTCTCACACTTTCTTATCACTACTACTAAATGACCACAAAACTTCTAAATTTTGAAAATGTTTTCTGAATGTATTGTTAGATTGGTTTCTTTAGTAGGTTTGTGGTGCTACCAATAGGTAATAGATGGACCCGGGACCAGCCATCTCTGTGGTCCCGCGCTTTCCAATGCGTTTCCTCTCTACAAATGTTCACACACTAAGGCTCCGTTTGTTTTAATGAAAAATATTTTTCCGAAAAATGATTTTCCTCCCTCTTTTTATTTTCCTTTGTTTGTTTTGGAAATGGATGGAAAACAATTTTCCTTGAGGTGGAAAATGTCACTTTGGAAAAGGAAAACTATTTTCCTTTTGTGGAAAAGAATGCCACATTTTACTTCCTACGGAGTACTTTTTACTTTTCCCTTATTCACTCCTCCAATCTTTCCTTCATTTCTATTTCATTTTTTCTTTTTTTCACAAGTTTTCTTCTAATCAAACAAACAAAGGAAAACTTTGTTTACATTTATATTTTCCATTGAAAATTATTTTCCTTAGAAAATGATTTTCCATGAAAATTGTTTTCCTTCAAAACAAACGAAGCCTAAAGTAACAATTTTCACACACTAAAAGAGAAATGTTTACACGACTATGCACAAATATTCAACACATATTGTTATAATGTCACCTTTAAGCTTATAATTTACAATGTGCACCAACTTATACAAATATTCATCAAACACAAACAAACACAACAACAAAATCAAAAGTTCCAACATTTAAACACAAAATTTCAAATATCAAATGTTCACAATAAAATTATCCAATGTTCACAACAAAATTATCAGATGTTTATCAACATCAAATTATCAAATGTTCACAAAAAAATTATCAAATGTTCATCAACATCAAATTATGAAATGTTCAAAACAAAATTATCAAGTGAGGAAATATAGAACAATATTAGCAAATATCAATTTTTTTTCTTTTTGTGGTAAATAGCAAATATGAAGTTGTAAAATGGTGTTTGTGCTTTTTGGAATTGTTTTTTACATGCCAAATAGTGTTGGATTGGCTTTAGCATGATGAAAAATTGAAAATAGTAACGTTAGATGTTGTAATTGTAATATCTCTCTCAGTTATTAATGATGAACATGAAAAATTGATCGGAAGAATTTAATTTGCAGGCGATTTGCTCATTTTGGTACCTAAGAATATTCTCACAATAGTGTGAACATTTACTTGATTTTCTCATTTTAGTCCAATAATTTATTGGGAGTCATTAACAATCGGTAAAATAAGTTCACTACTTAATTCAAGAAATTTTTAATATTAATGAATTTATATAAATTAAATAATGTTTACACGATTTTCTTATTTTGGTCTAATAATCTGTTATGGGTCAATGAGAACCGGTAAAACAAATAAATTACTTAAGAGAAAATATTAGGTTAGACGGTTTGACCAAAATATTTTGTCAGACCACTATACACAATGCACAAATTATGCATTTTATCTTCTTTCTTTTTCATTATATTTGTTACAGGCTAAAATGTGGCCTAATAGGTAGAGAGCCTACTTGAGTTTAAAAGCCCACCAAAGGACCAACATCAGTCCAAAGTCCAAGACTCAAGGCCCATCAGGGAAGACACTTGGCAACACACGTGCCAGCACTTCGTTGGTCCACGTGGCAACCCCCTACAGGGACATATGACAACTCCCTACAAGGACACATGGCAGCTTATATCAACTGAAAGAAAGAGTTTCAACACCAAAAGAACAACCAACATACAATTTATCTATCCCACATTGAAAGAATGAAGAAGTTTGATAGAAGATTCTAGTATGACAACTCCCTACAAGGACACATGGCAGCTTATATCAACTGAAAGAAAGAGTTTCAACACCAAAAGAACAACCAACATACAATTTATCTATCCCACATTGAAATAATGAAGAAGTTTGATAGAAGATTCTAGTATATATATGTATTCGTGATTTAATTGATGGAACAGATTCAGATTAGTTGATTTGACAAGACATCACTAAAAGTGTATAAGTCCATTAATTGTCATTAAAACTTAATCATATTTGATTAATAAGCAATCAATAAGTTATTAATATTATTACTGTATTCCTCTATTTTCTTGTTTTAATTGTTTTATTATTACTTTAATTTGTGCTATTATTACATTTATTTTCATATTCGTTCTACGCAAAGTTTATAGCATACTATCGGTTAGCTCTCATTTAAAATCATAAAATCACCCGAAATAATATTAACTGAAAAAAAATTGTATTAATTGAAAGTATATTAAATTAACTGATATATTAGCACAATTAACAAATATACTAATTCCATCATTTGAAACACAAATTATATTAACTGAAAGTATATTTAAATTAATTGATATACTAACCTTATTAACTGATTTACTAATTCCATCATTTGTAACACAAATTATATTAAATGAAAGTATATTTAAATTAATTGAAATACTAACTCTACTAACTAAAATAATAATGTTGTTACTTGAAACACAAATTATTAATTAAAAGCATATATTTAAATTAACTAAAGCACTAATTCTATTATTTAACTGACATACTAATTAATTTCATCACATGAAAAGCTAATTTTATTAACTGAAAAAATAATTGTATTGACGGAAAGTATAAAAAAATAGTAATTTCATTTTTTTTTTTAAAATTATATAGGAATTAAAAAATATTTATTTAATTTATAAATAATGAATGAGAAGGTATTGTGTCAGACCAGTCCGACATAAGGTTATTGTCAGACCAGTTCAACTGGATCTGGACATTTATTGTCGAACCTGGACAAATTTTGTTGAACCTGGACACATGTTGTTAAACCTGGACAAGTGTTGTTAGCCCTGGACACATATTTGTAAACCTGAACACAAATTTGTAAACCTGGACACATGTTGTTGAACCTGGACACATAGTATTAAATCTGGACACATAGTACAGAACCTGGACACATATTGTTGAACCTGGACATAAATTTGTAAACCTGATGAAACTTATTGAACCTGGAAACATATTGTTTACCCTAAACACATGGACCTGGACACATATTGTTAAATTTGGATATATATTGTTAAACCTGGACACATATTATTGAACCTGGACACGTTTTATTGAGCCTGGGCATAAAAAAAATACAAGTGTTGGACGGTCCGACGGTCGGACCTTCCGACACAATACTTTCACATAATGTTTTCCTACATGGATTTTTGGATGAGAAAGTCTATATGACTCCTTCTGCTGATTATGATAAGCTTTTGGAGGGCCAAATATGTAAACTAAAGAAGTCTTTATATAGGTTAAAACAGGCTTCTAGACAATGGAACAAAGAATCAAAAAGGTTATTATTTTCAATACGCTTTGTCCAATCTACTCAAGATTATTCTTTATTCATTATAAGCAAGGATGAACATTTTGTTATGGTATATGTTGATGACATGATGATTAATGGTACTTGTCATTTTCAAATTGCTCATATTAAGAAAGTCTTGGATGATGCTTTTACAATAAAAGACCTAAGAGAACTTAACTATTTTTTTTGCATTGAAGTTGTTAAATGCGCAAAAGGTACTATTTTATCTCAGAAAAAATATATTACAGATATATTAACGGATTGCAAAATAAATAATTGTGCTACTACTGCTACACTCCTTCCTTCTAGTTTAAAGTTATCTGTTGGTGTGTGAGCTTCTGCCTTTTCCTAATGTATATAGAAAGCTGGTAGGTTGTATTTAGGTCTTACAAGGTTTGACCTATCCTAATGTGTTCAACATTTGAGCCAATTTATTCATACACCAAGAATTCCTCATCTTAGGGCTGCTTTACATGTCCTAAAATATCTTGGTGTCTGTCCCTCCTCTAATATTTTTGTGTTGTACTCTTGCTCACAATCCAAAGTTCCATGAAAAAACTAAACACTTCAAAAGAGATGTTTATTATATCAGAGAATAAATTGAGTCTGATTTCTTATCCACTGTTCATGTTTTTTATATTCTTACAAAGTCCTTGGGGAGTTTTCAACATCATAATCTTGCTTACAAGCTTGGTCTTATTTCTATCTCCAATCTTGAAGGGGATATGATAGAATATAGATTATTGAGAATGTATTGTGTCAGACTCGTCTGACAATAATGTTACTGTCAGACGAGTCCAGTCGAGCTAGATAAAAGATTTATGTACCTGGACAAAAGACCCATTGACCTGGACAAAAAACTCATGTACCTGGACCACTTTACCACTAATCTGGACAACATAATAACAAACCTGGATAGAAAATACCTGGACAAAAAAAAAAGACATGGCCAAATATTAAAACCTGGTAAAAAACACTTTAAAACCTGGACAAAAAATTTAAAAGGTAAAAAAACTTTAAAACCTGGTCAAAACACTTTAAAACCTGGAAAAAGAAAATTAAAACCTGGCTAAAAAATTTAAAAGGTAAAAAAACTTTAAAACCTGGCCAAAACACTTTAAAACCTGGACAGAAATTTAAAACGTGGACAAAATCTAGTATGGACCTGGATAAAATTATCATCGTCTTCATTTTCTAGTTCCATCTTCTCCATATAGGTGTTTATAAGTCTTCTTGTTCCATCTCCTATTTTGATTCTGTAATATAGGTTTTTTTATCTTCTCCAAATATATGTTATCAACCTCACCTTCATCTTCTTCACTCATAAACAACCCTCACAGCAACATCTACGACACAGCAACAACAACAACACAACAATGACACCCATGTTGCAGCCACTGTCCAAACCAACCACGACCACCGCAGCATCATCACCGCACCATCTTCGAACATCACTAGTCATCATCATCATGTGCCATTGTTGTTGTTATTCATCTTTGAATAAAAAATTAGGGTAATTGATATTAAAAGGGGAGGATGAAATCGAGCAACAGAGTAGGGTAATTGAAAAGGATTCTGGTGTTGTAATTTTTTTGGATTGATCGGATGGAGCAACAAAATCTTTGACAACAGGATCAGAGGAATTTTTGTGTTGCAATTGTTTAGAAAAACTCTCTATTATATAAGCCAAGAGGGAGCCATGGTGTCTCTCCTTGAAAAGTCTATAATGCCCCTTAAAAATTTATTAATAATCAAATAACATCACTCAAATTTATTAAGGAAAGTTATTACAATTTTTGACTTTTTTAAAATTAAAATATTACAAAATATACAATTCGGAAAAATAAAATAAAATAATAAAAATTCATATTTTTGAATTCTCTATAAAAAGAGACCCATTTTAATATATTTTGTTACATAAAAATTTTATCTTTTGACCATCGTATAAATTTTATAGTCTATTTTGTTCATTGTTGTGGAATGGCTAGATGAAAGGGGAAAATTTGTTTAGAATTATATGAACGAGTGTGAATTTAAAAAATATTTCAATTTCTCGAACAAAAACCTTCGATTTTTAAAGATACATTAAAAATATCGTCGCACGCAAAGCGTGCACAAAAGGCTAGTTAGAGACTAAGAGAGGGATTAGAGATATAGCAGAAATTAAAAAAGCTTGGCCCGTCTGATAGAAAGTATTGGGTCAGACGGTCTGACCCAATACTTTCTCTAGATTATTTTCTCTTTGTATTCTATTTTGTTAGTTGTGTTGTATTATTATAAATAGGGCCCTCTCCTTGTACAGCTAACTAGACTAGCACACAGTTAGTTAAGAGTGTGTAAACTAATTTTCAATTGAATTAATAACAACATTTTCTTCTCTGTTCTCGTTTAAAATTTATTAATTTTATTGACAAGCTAATGTTGTTAACAAATTTTAGAATTACACTCCTTACTAGTATAAAAAACTAGTTTACAATTGATGCTACCAAAGATAAAACTCTAAAAACCTTTAAAAAAAAATTTGAAAATTTGAGATATAATTTGTAATATTCCCATATTTTTATACATTTATATATGTATTTTATACATATTTTATACACCTGTACACGTATTTTATACACCTAAATAAATATTTTATATGTTTTATTAGTTAACGTTAATAGAACGGTTTAAAGTAAGTATATAGAAAGATACTATTATTTGAGTATTTAAATAATTTATAAAGGAATTTTATTAATTTGAAATAATATTAAAAGTTCTAAATATATATTTTGGGCGTCGTTTATAAAATAAAATATTTATGTTTAAAGAAGGGTAAAAGTTTTTTATAACAACTGTCACAAGTCCAACCCAACGGAAAATCCGAATCAGAATATGTATACTTATAGCGTAAATCAAAACTGGTAAAAAACCCCGAAACAGAAAAAAATAAATAAAAAAAAAACACAACAACCTCACCTTCCTCTCACCCGTAATACATCAGGAAGAAAAGGGGGAAAAATAACAAAATTCGTACAACAACAGCAGCAACCGGCAGCACCACCACCGGCACGAGCAACAAAATTCCTCTCACCCGTAATATGTCTTTTTTTGGGCCTTGCCCCCTCTAGCATAAAAAAAAAAAAAACTAGATTATATTATTGGAGTCCTATTAATTTTATTATTGCTGTGGTTTTTGAAAAAAAACCTAGATTATATTTTTGGAGTCCTAGTAGTAGCGTATAATTATTTTCGGCAGTGTTAGGAATCCGTCGGGTGTTGTTAGAACTTTAAAATCTATGTTCTGAATGTTTTAAAATGCTTTTAAATAATTTTATACGCGCTGAAATTTTTATTACCGTACGATAAGGCGATATTTCGATTATTTAAATTATTATCGAGTTTTTTTATTTTATTAGAGGCTGGAAAATTGTAATATGTATTTAGGTTAGTTGTGGTGTTGAAGGGATATTAATTTGCCCCAATGTGGACTTTGAGTTTGGTGAATTCCGTTAATTGTGGCTAGTCGAGTGTAATATACCAGGTACGTATGTACTCAGTAAACTGTCGTGTCTAGGACATGATTTGAACTGTGATAATTGGTTGTATGTTATATCTATGATTGTGAAAAGGAAAAATATATATTGTTACAACATGTTGTCCTAAATTGCTTATTTTATCACAGTTTAGAATATAAATTCAATTATGAATTATCTTACCACTTAATGTGAGGCCAGGGGACATTAATATCATCTTACCACTTATTGTGGGGCATTAATATTAATATTATCTTACCACCATTGTTTGGGGCCAGGGGCATTAAGGAATTTAATAACTATGCGATCGCTAAATAAAAGATAAATAAACCTACAGCTGTGTGATTTCAATTATAATTGGTTGTGTTGTAGATTTTTTAGGAAAATAAAATAAAACCTGACTTCTCTTAATAACATTGTATATCATGTAAAGTGAAATAAGATTTACACCAAAACTCTTGGAACGTATATACCTTGAGTATGAACAATGGGGGAGCTTATGCTCCTATCAAGAGGTATGAGACGTCGTTTACTCTTGTTTTTCTTTTTTATTTTTGGGATCCCACCCACCTTACGGTGGATATTCCCACTCGGATCGCAACCGAGTGTGTGGCCAGGTGGAAGCCGTGATAGACAACTTTCTTTATATTTTATTTTTGGGAACCCGTTCGATGTGAATCCAATCTCTAAATAAATAATCAATTAATTTACATTCCACCATTATTTAATCTGATTACTATCTTCTCTTTGTCCGATCATGGAGTCCATAGTCTTAGTCCAATCAGAATAATTTGTTTATGTATTTATTTAATTATTATCGCCTGTAGTATATATCAATATATGTACTAAGCAATTTTGCTTATTACTCCCTCTGTCCCAATTTACTTGCCACAGTTTGACTTTTGGCACTGTTCACATGTGAACTTTGACTTTATTTCATTTAATATATATGTAAGAAAAACATAGTCATGATGGATCTAGTTTAATTTGTCTCAACATGTACTTTTCAAATATATAATTTTTTTAATTTTTTATTATATATAGTTAAAGATATTTTTATTTAAAGTTGTGTCTCGGAAGATGTGAAAAAGAGAATGTAGCAAGTAAATTGGGACGGAGGGAGTAAAAAACATTTTTTTTAATTTAAAAAAATAAAAAACAAAGAAAACAATTTTCTTAATTAAAAAAAAAAACTGCAATCGTTATATCATGGTTCCGGGACCACCTTCCTCATTGTGGTTCTACAATATACATTTCTCAATACTGCATACACATTTCTCAATAATAATGCATATACATTTTTCAATACTACATATTCATTTCTCAATACAGCATATGGCCCCGGGACCACCTTCCTCTCTGTGGTCCCGGGATTTTACGACGTCGTTTGGCTTCTTTAAAAAAAAATTGCAAAAAAGTTATAAATATTCTATTATGACCTCCTATATTTCCTCTGTTTCATTTTTTTTTTCGATCTCTTTAGCTTTTTTATATTTTTTTTGTTTTTATGTTGATGGTAACTTGTTTTGTTTTTTGTCTTGATGTTGGTTAATTAATGTTTTATGTTATTGCGTATTTTAGGTTTTTTTTTTTATATATGAATTATTATTGTTGAATGGAAATGAATATGTAGTGTAATGAAATGTATATTGTAGTATATTGAAATGAATATTAAAGTGTATTGAAATGTATATTTTTTTAGATTCTATTCTGGTTTTTTAATATGAATCAATATTGTTTAATGGTAATGAATATTGTAGTGTATTGAAATGAATATGCTAGTGTATTGAATTGAATATGAATTATATGGTGGATTCAACATTGTTTTTATATAGGAATGTATATTGTTTGTTGAAAATATATATTACAATGTGTTGAAATGAATAGTGTAGTGTATTCAAATGAATATTATTGAGAAATTAATATGCAGTATTGAAAAATGTATATACAGTATTGATAAATGAATATGTAGTATTGAGAAATGTATATGCAGTATTGAGAAATGTATATCGCGGGACCACAATGAGCAAGGTGCTCCCGGAGTCCCGGGAGCACATAATACTTTGCAATAAAAACTGAAACAACTTCTTTTTAATTAAAAAGATGAAAATTTAAAAGACGTTTTTTTTAAAAAGCTATATACAAGAAGAAGAAAACGATCCAGATATCTGGTTTTCCGAATCCGGATCAGAAAAATTGCGACCTGAAAAAAGATATCTGAATTTGCCCACCCCAATATACAACAATGCGGTCTGAACCGCACCAAACCGCAAACCAAACCACAATTGTGCGGTTTGGTTTGGTTTGCGGTTTGAAAAGTGCGGTTTGGTTTGTAATTTTACCAAACCGCAATTTTGCGGTGCGGTTTTTGGAAAATTTGAAACCGTAAACCGTAATTTTTTTAATTGTTATAAACTATTTAATTTCATACTTTTTATTTGGCCTACTACTTTACTAAAGTTATGGCTTTTGTTTCTCTTGGGCCTTATCTAGTCGTTTAAGCCCGCAACTCTCTAAGGCCTCTCTAACTCTTTAAGGCTTTAATTAAAAATAAATCTAGGATTTTTTTTGTCCTTATCAATTACTAATTATAAAATAAAAAAATAAAAAAGTTGGTTAAGTCACAAATCGCACCGCACCAAACCGTATTTCACGGTGCAGTTTGGTATAAATTACAATGCGTTGTGGTTTTAAAAAAATGACAAACCGTAATTTTACGGTTTGATGCGGTTTGACGCCTAAACCGCACCAAACCGCACCACGGTCAGCGCTAACTATAAGATCTCCTCTGTACGAATGTTTACTCTCGGTCTGTCGCACTTGTGAAACCTTACTTCTCTAAAGGTTCTCTTTTCCACGTCCTAAAAATTGAAAACCTCCCATAAAAACGACGAAACTGCATCTTGCATTCATTTGCTCATCTTCTTCTCCATCCCAATGAAATCAAGGCTGATTCTGCTACTTCTCTGAATTTTGGTTTGTGGAATCCCACTCACTCTTTCTCTGAATTTTTCTCTGAATCACGGCTGCTCTGAATTTTGGTCTCTCTTCTAATGAATTGAGTTTTCGCGCTATCTCTCCATTGAAGCATCATCTGAGGTGAGATTTTTTTTTCTTCCTAATTTTAATCAATAAAATTCAATTACTCTTCCTAGGGTTTAGTTTCGCGCCAATTTTTATTCGTCTATAATTATAAATTTTGATTCTATTACTGTTGTTATCTGTGAAATAATAGATAAAAGAGCTTGAACAAATCACAGCATAATTCTTCTGTAATTATAAATGTTGATTTTAGTACTGTTAAGTGTTAATTACCCCTGTGTTGAAAGTTACATTTAAACAATCTGATAGGATGTTAATTGACCTTGGAGGAAGTTGATATGGTTTGTTCTGAAACTCAATATTTGCGCATTTTTGAAGTTACAGTAAGACATTTTTTTCATAGTTTTCGAAGCTGTAGTTTTGGCAAAAATGGCGATTTCTGGGTTGAGTTACAGGAAAGAAGAGGAGAGATGCGCAGGCAAATATGTTAATCTTTTTTTTTTTCCTTTTTTTTTATATATTTACAATGCCTTTTTTTATTTATTTACTGTATTACTATTCACATTATAACTTTTCTTCGAAAGAAAACTTTGACTTTGTTTAATTTAATGTAGGTAATGAAATATAGTCATATAGATCTCGTTTGATTTGTGTTAGAGTGTATTTTCCAAATATATACGAAGTAGTTTTTATAATTTTTTATTATATATAATTAGATATATTAATATATGGGAAATTCCCATTGGTATGCATGGAAATTTCACAATTCGTCAATTCCTATTGGTATACCTATGAGTTTTAATTTCCCACAAATATACCTAACTTATTATGTAAATTACTTCCGTGACATATTGCTCAAAGCTGCTGTTAGGGTGTGTTTGGTTGGACCATTTTTAATGGTATGGAATGGATTCAAATCCATACCTATATTTGGTTTGGCTTTTTTAGGGTAGAGTTCCATACCCAATGGATTCTATTTTCACCCCATCCCCCTAGAATCCCAATCTCCCCGACCCCTAAGATTCTATATCCATTCCACACTAGTATCAAACCCTAATTTAAGCAGCAAGCTTAAGCAGGAGAGCCAAAGTTTTTGCCGGCGAAATATCAACTGCAATCTAATACAAGAGCAAACCCTAAAATCATCAAACTCAGAAAAATAATTGCCAAAAAGACAAATTAATAGTCAAAAATCAAATGGGTACGTAACACAGTGATTGACGAGTAGAATAAAATTCGACAAAAAATCTTCATCTTCGTGCTGCAACTATGGAAGCTTCATATTTGTTAAATTCTTTTCCTTCCCCTTTCTGTCATTTTCATCCTATCCATTGGTACAAATTTTCACTTGCACTTTGGATCAATAGTAGTTGACAGAATGGATTTGGTAAATAGGTTGCATTCACTTTAAACAAGCAGACTTTTTTTTTTTTTTGGTATTTGCTTCAATCTTTATTGAAACAAGAAGATTTCATTTTGGAAATCAAAACTTGACATATGTTCTGTTCTAAAAGTGAACCAAAAAACATGAATGGAGATAGTATCCATTTCAAGATTGAACCAAACAAAATTTAACCGGTTTGGGGATCTCAATCCATTCCATCATGGTATGGATATCCATACCATTCCATTCCAATGCAATGAACCAAGTGGGCCCTTAGTAGTGTTAGACTAAGGTTATTTAGTTAACCTTAGTTAGTGGGAAATTACTACCTGCTGGTTCAATTGACTTCCCCAAGTCCCAACCCTCATTCCATTTACTGCTTCACATTTTAACCTTCAACTACTCATCTTCTTTCCTTACTCTACTTTTTTGCTTTTGCCATTGATTTTTGTCTGAAATTGGCATTGTGATTTTGCTGCCCATAGTCGAATCATAAGGTGTGTGTGGTACTCTCACTTACTTTTATTTTCCCTTTTTAAAAAATATGCGGTACCGTAATATGCTATTTCTACAATTTTGATGCGAAATATTCAATAATTTGTTGCTGAATTTGTTATGATTATGCGAATTATGATATATGTTTTGAATTATGTGAATTTGTTGATAATAGTTCAAAACTTCAAATTATGATAATGGTTCGAATTAGGAACCCTATTTTGCTGAAAATGGTTGGAATTATGATTAGGAACTTTGAATTGCTGATAATGGTTCGAATTATGATAATGCGAAATGTTTAATTTTGTTAGTTAAAAATCATTAGTCTAAGTAAACATTTATGTGCTTTGAGATAAGAAGAGGACACAAGAAAATAAAAGAAATCAATTATTAAGAATTTCTCTGTAAAGTCTTTCAAGATCTTCTAGCCTTTGTAAATTAAAAAATCATTAAGCTTAACCCTCTATACCTGCAACAATCACCATATTTTGCCGTAACCGGGTTGCTGCTGTTAATGGGCAATATTATTGTAGCCTTCTACAAGTATTTAAAATTACGGCAGAGGAAACTTAAAATATGCAATATTCCATAATCCCATGCAAGTGAATATTGGCAATGTTGATGAACTTGCTGCTTACAAGTCTATCACTCATGTATTCTCATGGCATTATGTTGGTGTAATTATGGCTGTTAGGGAATGTGTTTTCTGGTTTCCCATTTGAATCCATTAAATAATGTGTATGATAATGTGGATTGACTAGATCGGTTAACATTTTCTTCTATGATTGTTTTTATTATTAATTACTGGCACCTTGTACAGGGATTGATTTACACTGCTATTGGTGTAATGGGTGTGCTGTTCAGACTGTGAGGGAATTAGATTTTTTGAAGTTAAATTAGACTAACTAAGGTTAAGTTAAATAATATTAAATTAATCGTCACTAACTGTAGCTTTGAGTAATATGTCACGGAAGTAATTTGCATATACCAGTGGGAATTGTGAAATTCTCAGGTATACTTGTAAGAATTTTCCTTAATATTTAAAATTATGCCTCGAGAGATGTAAAAAAGCAAATGGAACAATTATTTTTGTATGACAGGAGTATTTTTTGGCAGCAATTTATTTTTCACGCACTTTAAAAAAGAGATTTAAGGGTACAAACGAACAAATTGATTAAAAATAACTTTAAGATTAGTAAGTTATGATCCCAACCTTACTTGTATTAAAACCATTTCGATTAATTTATTCATCTACACCCTTAGATTATTAACTTAAAGTGCGTGCAAAATGAATTGTTGCCATTAATGTATTACAGAGGGAGTAGTAGGATTTAGGAGAATTTTTTATAGTCCAAAGGATTTACAAGGCAAGTGTTGTGTCTTGTGTGCCATTGGTTTGCAGCACAACCTTGGGATATTGGGGCTTTGGAAGCAAATATTTTATTTGGCATCTTTTCTCTACTAATTTCTCTGTTTTTAATATGTCAATGGCCCTATTACTATATTAGATAGTACACTAGAGCATGTTCTTTTGGACTGAATTTCTAAAATTTTAGTTCATTTTAGATTTTGCTGAGTCTAGGATTTAGTTTAATACAGTTCAATTCAGGTGAATTCTGCACAAAAGAACAAACCCTACATAAACAACTAGAATGATAAAGATTAATAAATTATGTGGGAAACAATGTGATACAACGGGTTATTTTATATACGTATGATTCTCTAAAGCTTCTCATCTAATTGTGGATGACAATTTTTTGTATACGTCGGGTGTATACCAACTACCAAGTTTGTGTACAAAATGATTTTACCGTTAGATAAAATCACACGAAAAAAAGTAATTTTATCATGGGTAACTTTTATCATTTTTTATGGTAATTTTTAATCTTCTGTATGCTTACTGTATATGTATTTTAGAATATCTGATTTTGGATCCATTTAAATGCTAGAAATGGAACATGAAAAATCACAAGTTGATTCCATACTGAATTGAAAGGAAATATAATTCCGTGACTTATTCATTCCATAAACTATACATTTATACCATAGAGTAAACCTAACAAACCTAACAATAAACAACTAATAAGGCTCTACTTATTAGGAAACGAATAAGCCTAACTAAGCTAGAGGAACAGTAGCATATTATAATACTACTTATTAGGAAACTAACTCTACATAGTTGACTAAATATAATATAAGATAGTTACATATCTTAACACACCCCCGTAGTCAAAGCGGAAAGTTTACAAATTCTGAGACTGTCTCAAAAATCTTCAAACAAAATTCTTGGCAGTCCTTTTGTAAAGATGTCTGTGATTTGATATTGAGACGGAACATGTAAAACACAAACCTGACCCCGAGAAACCTTTTCACGTACAAAATGTTTATCTAGTTCAATATGCTTCGTATGCTGATGTTGAATTGGATTACCTGATAAATAAATAGCACTCACATTGTCTCAATACACAATAGTAGCCTTTTTAATCCAATTAAACATATGGAATATCATGCCAAACACGCATAGGATTTTTTAATGCCATTATGTCTATTGAATATTACCTTTTAAATACAGATTTGTTCATATGATTTTAAATCTTAACGCGATTGTTTCTTTCCATTTCCTCAAAAAAAAAATTATAACAAATGCAGATCATGTTGCAGAAGTCTATTTCTTCTCCAATTTGCAACAACTATATTGGCTTGATTGTCAATTGGAAGCGATCGTTTCCTGTGAGTAAGATATCAGCAATGTCTAACAATGTGTTTCAGTGGGCAAACTCCGAAGGCAGTGATTCCTCAACATCAACATTTCCACTTTCACTTTCCCCCAATCATATACTTCCTGTTGAAAAAAGGCCAAATTTAGCTGAAATATCAAAATCAAGTGACAGTGTTCCAATAATTGACTTGGAAAGGGGAGATATAGATGATCTAATTGAAGAGATAGTGAAGGCGTGTGAAGAGTATGGGCTTTTTCTGATCGTGAATCATGGTGTATCAATGGAGTTGTGTGAGAGAATGTTATCTGCTGTTATAGATTTATTTCATCAACCACCTGAATTAAAGGCTCTTCTTGTGTCGGATGATTCAACCAAAGATGTTAGAATTTGCAATCATTATCGGAAAGTTGAGGACAAAGGTGATCAGAAAGCTAAGAGATTTAGTATGTGGAGTGAGGTTTTTAAACATTCTTGGCATCCTACTGATGATAGTTTTGTTGATTTGTTGCCATTGGATCCTCCAAGCTACAGGTATGGAGTTTTATGGTTTCATCATTATGCGCATATTGATACAATGTGAGTCAGTTGTTTTCCTAGGTTAAACTTACGTTTTGTCGTATGGTGATTACTGATTAGAGAGCAATGGTGATGTCATCATCTAAAATATTTAAAATCCTCTGTTATTTTATGAAATATAACAATGTTTAAACCCCTAATACATTCTATACTCCTGCATTTAGAAGTTAGAACCAATGTGTACCTTGAACAATGTAGTTGATTAGCTGTTGAACTATGGGGAAAATGTAGGCTAGGTTGATGTATTGAAAATTCTTGTAATAGTTTATTGCAATTTGTCAAGGTTTGGGAATTGCCAGTTCCATTTTTTCCCCTGAAAAATCGATTTAAAAAAAAATCCCAAGTATGCTTAATCTTATAAAAATAGTACCAAATTTTGATTATCTTATAGCAGTGGAAACTTTGTTGGGGGGTTGTTTTTACTAAAACTGTCCTAACTATTTACTACATGAGTTTGTTTGTAGGAGACGTTTTTATAAGACCCCTTAAATTGGGATCGTTGTGATATATTCAATAGTTAAGACTGTTTTTATAAGACCGATTATAGTGGGATTGTTTATATAATTTTTTCTTTTATTTTTTCATGCTTAATTTGAAACTTTGAATATAAAATTCGATAATAAGATTGCGTTCTTTTAAGCTTTTTTTTTTTCCGAAATCTATTTTGCAGTGGTTTTATTCTTACATATAATTGATTTTGTCACTATAGGAGGGTGGTGACTACATATGCTAAAGAAATTGGTACCTTAATGAGTGTGCTTCTAAGTTTAATGTCTCAAGGCTTGGGATTGAAGGAAGATGTTTTACAAGCGAGATTGGGGACAAACCCTTTGTTCAGGGCTCAAGCAAATTACTATCCACCTTGTTCAAATCCAGATCTTACACTTGGATTAGGTGTTCATACTGATAGGGATGCTCTCACAGTATTGCTACCGACTCCAAATGTAGAAGGCCTGCAAATCATGAAGGATGACAAATGGATTGCGGTTGATCCTGTCCCAAATGCGCTAGTTGTTAATATAGGTGACCAAGTGCAGGTTAGTAAAATTTCTACGGAGTATTTATTTCTATTTATATCTATCTGTGATATTTTCAAATAATGTTGTTATACAAGAGCAATGTTATCCTGTTCTCTCTCTTTCATTCGTTGGATGTAGGTTCTAAGCAATGGCAAGTATAAAAGTGTGTTGCATAGGGTAGTGACAAATGCACATCAAAGTAGAGCATCATTAGCAATGTTTTATGGTCCGGACAAAAACGCTTTGATTGGTCCAGTTGAAGATTTGATCGATAATCCACATCCTCAACTCTATCGGAATTACCTTTTTAGTGAATTTCTTGAAGTTTATCGAAATCAAGAAGGCAAAAATCGGAAGATTAAGGAGTACTTCGAGATCTAAAGTGTAGCTTGTTGATATGATTGGTTGATAGAGGCACTCAAATTCAATTCATTCCTTGTACAAAGGTAGATTCATTTTATAAGCATAGGATTATTAAGGTTAGCTAGGTTTTCCTCTATCAATTTTTGAAGCATAGCTTCGTTAGTTTCAAAATAAAGCTCTTATCGTCTATTGGCTTCAACATTCGGGTAAGTATTTACTCTTAGCAGCTATATGCAATTATGCAAATAGCAGCTTCCCAGTCAACCATATTGCTCCATTTGTGTCAGAAACAAACGGATGTGGTCCCGCGTACAAGTGAAGCCAAGACAGTACGTGGACAATGAACGACACCCTTGGGACAATAATTAAAACTTTTATTTAAAAACCGCTAAATGCATATATCAGTTAAGAGTTTATCATTACTCTTCCAACATTCCCCATATCTTCTTTCATAGTTTTCTCAAATCTTCTTTGATCTTGCTTATTTTTCTTTAACTTTTGTGAGTTGTAAGTTGATTTTTTTTTGTCTTATGGTCTGTATTGTTTTACTGACTATGTTTTGTGAATTAATTATTTTGATCTTTTCATATTTAAGTTGATTATATTATGTGATTATGTTATACTCCATTGATGATGCTCTCTCCTTTTCTTTTGGTCAGGGGAGAGTTATGGTACAATGTATCGCAAATAATAAAAATAGTTGTTTTTGAATTTGTATATTGCTCATTTTATCCGGCCAATTAACCAGATTGGTAAAAAAAAGTAGGCCTAACTGCCTAAGTTGATAATTTGGTTAAAAAAAAAATCCAATCTGGCGACAATTTGGAAAAAAAAGCTTAATCCGGCGACAATTTGGTAATAAAAGTAGTCTCCGGCGATGTTTAGGCCATAAAATTAGAAAAAAAAAAAAATCAATCAGTCCTTGTAAGGGTCTTTTTTACCCGGCCGCCTATGTCTCACGAGTTGTTTTGAATGCTCATTAACGCCGTATGTGAATACGGACTAGTAGGAGTTGCCACCATGCGTTTTATACGGTCCACGGACACCGAAAAAATACCAATGCCAGGAGCAATTAACCCATATGGTCGTGCACCAGAGTATGGGTTCGGGGACAGGTTACGGGCCAATCGTGCATTTGAGCGGTCTTTACTAGGTTTCTTTTTGTGGTCAAATTATTATTAATCCCGAATACTAAGATATCTCAGTTTATATCCTAAAAGCGCATATTACTAAGTGGGTTTGAATTATTTACAGATTAAGACTATTATTGTGACCACTTTGAATTAAGTCCGTATTAAAACCCTAAGAAAATAAAACAAATAAAATATGAATAAAACACATAATGAAAGAAATAAAAAAAAATACAAAAAAAATGAATATGTGCATGGTCAAAGTGTGTTCCAGGAGAAGTGGTTTGATGTGCTGTTGGGTTAGTAATAATAATTATGATGATTAATGACAATGATTACAATAATAATTATAAAAAAAATGTACAGATTTATACACAATAAATATAATTCAAAGTGAATTCCAATGAATTAAAAACGTTCATCATATTAATATTAATGACGTCAATTGCCAGTTTTATTATCCGTTGGGCCAGATCTATACATTTGACTCGACAATAAAATGAATTAAACCAGATCTATTTATTTACGCTAATTCAGGACTATTATATGAATATATTATTATTTACAATATGCAATTTAATTGATAAATCGAAAATATTCAAAATATATGTAAATATTATCAGTTTATTTATAATAAAAATAATATATATTTACAGATCTATGAAAATTTAGCGATCGTTTTGTAACACGGAATTTGAACGAGAAAGACTGTGTTGTATAGATCGCATTATGAATTGAATGATAACCAAAACTAAATTATTTTTGTCCTGAATTATGAAAATAAATAAATATATATGAATCAAAGTTTGTGTATGATTATACAAGATACGTGAATGAATCAAACTCATTATACGTTCATATTGCAAAATCACATATCATAGCCAACCGGGTTATAAAACGACAATTATGAGACAAAAAACGTTATTATGATAAATATTGATTTGGACATTAGAATTCACATGAATAATTCAGATTTTTTGCGATATTAACCATTATCATAAATCATGTCATTAATCATTATATATAAATGAATAGAAAATAAGTAGAGACTTCAGAAAGATGTACCTAATAATGCCTTGATCAAACAACCAAGGAAGGATCAACGATGATGAATGCAATGTGCTTGTTTAAAGTTGATTGAGTTGGTGTTTTGTGATGTATTTAATGATGATTTGAGAGATGTTTGATGTGGTATGAGTGTTTGGGATTGAAGTATGCAATGCAAGAGAGGGATTGGTGGTGTTGGCGTATCCTAAAACGCTTGGAAGGACTCGTATTTATAGGCCAGAAGCTGCAACGAAGCCCGGGGGAGGACCAGAGTTGCGCCCAGACGCAGCCCACCTGCGTCTAGGCGTAGCCCCCTGCGTCTAGGCGCAGGTCTGGCCGCTTCCGGATGCTTCCGTAGACGTTTTTGGCGATTTTGCGCGATTTTCGGGATTATGATCTGATTTTATGTGATTACGAAATATTCTGTAATATTTTAATATTCCGGAATATTCCGTGGTGTCCCAGGATGCTCCGGGATGTCCTGGAATGTTCTAGAGTGTTCCATATTGTTCCAGAACGCCCAGAACGTCCCGGAATGTTCTAGAAATCTCCAGAAGCTCTAAAAAATTACAGAAAAATTATTAAAAATTGTGAAAAATTATGAAAAGTATGAAAAACACTAATATGCTTTGCGGAACAATTTTCAACATTCGGAAATGACGAAAATGCCCCCAAGCATGCAAAAATCCTAAAAAATCCATAAAAAGCTCTAAAAATATGATAAAAATATAGAAAAATATGAATAAATTATAAAATTATTTTTATGGTTTTTAAAAATATTTTGTGATGGAAAAAGACATTTTTATTATTTTTTTATGAATATAAAACATTGAAAAATGTATGCAAAAAATATTAAAAAAATCTAAAAATGAAGAAAAATTACGAATAAATCCCGTAATCATCACAAAACCTAACATTTGCTTTCAAGGCACTTTAAACACGGTTTGGGAAATTGGTTTTGGTATATTGTGCATTTTCATCGTCAATTTCCCTTAGTTGTATCTTTTGGCAATATGGTACGTTCATCATTAGTCTCTACATTGGGGAGACACATTTAGGTGTCTACAGTCCTGTGCGTGTGCAACACAGTATAGAAGAATACACACTATAGAAGAATACATGATTTTATTTTCTTTTTTCCCAATTTTGGCTGATTTTAAAATTCAGGTTAAATGTTTATCTTCTTTCTTTCTTTATGAACTGTAAGAAGAAGAGTTAGAGTGAGAGTGTGTTAGAATGAGAAAGTCTTTGGTGGTGGTTAAGTGAGTGTGTTAGAGTGAGAGTTGAAATTAGGGTGCATTGTGGGGGTAAGTCCGTAAGGATATAAATCTCCAATTATATTTTTTTTCTTTGTTGTAAGGTGCATTTGGTCAATTAAAATACCTCTCCCAAAATACAAAACTGCATATGAAAAATCTGTATCGATGCCCTACCAACTAAGGGGTAGGGGTGAGCGGAACCGGGTACCCGGTCTATTTTGGGGTACCCTGACTCAGTTATAAGCAGGTCATAGAATTTGGAACCAGACTTGGATCCAATTCAACTGGTTCCTAGATTTTGGGATCCAGCCTTGGAACTAGCGGGACTGTGTTCGGGATTGGGTACTCAATTCGTGTAATTTATAAAATAATATAGCACTACTATGCTAACTGCGGTTGGGACTGGATACCCTATTCGGATACACTAATTACGACACGTAATTTCACTTGAATAATTAGTTGAGCTATTTATGGGTTAAGCAATTACAATAAAATAAGTTAAATTACGGTCCTACACAATGGGTACCTAGTGCAAGACCCAGATCCAACAGGATACCCAAAACCAGACCCGATTCCACCGGGTACCCACTGGGTACTGGGTCCCCAATTTTACTACCAAATCCAGAACCGTCTTCAACCAGATCCTCTTCTTTGGACCCAGGACCAGAACCAATTACACCGGTTCCGTGTTCGAAGTCTCGGACCCACCGATTCCAAACCAGGTCCAATACCGAATACCCGGTTTTTCGCTCACCCCTACCAAGGGGAAAGGCTGGATAAATGTAATGCTGAAGTCCCCTAATTAAGAATATCAATTTTATATTTATCATTCAGTGATAATTAATCATATTCTTTTTTCCTGTCCACTACTGAAAAACGTCTTCTCGTGATATTCTTAGTGGGTGTTTGGTTTAAAAAGGTAGAATAGAATGGTATGGGAATGATAATCCTTTAAGTATAGAATAGTATGGGGATAAGAAACTTATGGGGGGAGGTGGGTATGAAATTTATGGGGTTGAGAAACCATTTGGTATGAGGTTCCATACCTAAATACCTCAACCAAACACTATATTGTTCATTAATAGTATCACATCCATTCCATTCCATTCTAAAATCTTACAATCAAACATGCCCTTGATGGGTTTCCTATTAATAATAATATCAAAACTAAGTTGGGAATAGACACTTTTTCTTTCCATCGCTATAACATGGTGGCTCATTTGATTGTGTTTAATTCCTTTATGTTAAAAAAATTAACCTTAGCTTAGTCCCCCAAATCTCTCTTAAAATCCAAAACCATATCAAAAATTGGGGAAAAAAAAACAAAAATGAGGATGGTATTATTTGTTATCAATCCAATAATCATAGAAACAATTTAAAAAAAAAAAAAATATGTATTATATAAATGGAATGAGAGGTGATGGCGGTGTGCGGTGTTTACATGAAAATACAGCTATATGCCCCTTAAATATAATGCAATATAACTTTATTGTCAATTAGTTAAAAAAGAAGAAGGAAAGTTTAATCAATTGATCCCAAGCTCGGAGTGATTGAGCAACCCCTAGGGTTGTCAACCTTGTTAATACTCAAATGTGATTGGTTAACAATGTATTAAAACACTACTTTTATATTTTATCTCTCTTCAATTTATTGCACATATAATATTATTTTATTCATATTTGTCTAAGAGGGTTAACAACTCTTAAGGTCACTCTATCATTTTCCCCTAAAATCAGGAGTGAAACTCTAAACACTTGAGTTATCTCTCACTTTCCAATCATATCATCTTTACTTTAATTCAATGCAATTATTGTTTTTTGAATCCATATATAATCTACTTATCTGTATTACATTATCGGCATGCATTAATATTAATATTAATGATCATACACAGTTAATATTTTTGTTTATTTTAGATTTAATCACAGAAATAATACAATGTACATTGACAGCAATAATAAACAATTTATATAAAAAATTTCAAAATTGTCAAAAAAAGTTATAAACGCATATGATAATGATATGAAACCCCCTCCTCATAATTCATGAGTATTACAAATAAAACTTTAATGGCTTTAAAAAATTGGAAAAATTGCGAATATTAATCCAAAGTTTGGGCCATCTTCCGCTATTAATCCCAACTTTGATTTATTTCTGATTAATTCGATGTCTGTGGGTGGTCTTCCAATATTAATCCGATGTTTTTGGTGGTCTTCTAATATTGTTTCTAACACTTTTGAATTTTGGAAGACCATTCATAAACTTCGGATTAATATTGGAAGACCACCAACAAACTTCGGATTAATCAGAAATAAATCAAACTTCGGATTAATAGTGGAAGATGACCCAAACTTCGGATTAATATTTACAATTTTTCCTAAAAAATTCGACCAAAGCACATCAATTGGATTAACAATGAGAGGTAGTAATTGTAATATTATTTTATCAAGCGCAAATTAAAAAAAATTGGCCAGTCTAAGTGCTTGTTTACTTCAGCTTAAATTCAGTTCAGTTCAGCTTTATTAAGTTCAGTTCAGTTTAGCTCTCAATTTCTTCTCTTATAAAATATTACCTTTCAACTGTTTTCAATTCAGTTCAGCTATATTCAGCTAAAGTAGACGAGCCCTAATTCTATTTTACTTGTAAAAGCTATAGAGAAATCATAAAAAAAAGGCTATCTCTCTTGGCATTCATAAAATCTACTCCCTCCGTCCCCTTTTGTTTGCAACATTTACTTTTTCACATCTCCCAACACACAACTTTAAATAAAAATATCTTTAAATACATATAATAAAAAATTAAAAAAATTATAAATTAAAAAAGTACATATCGAGCCGAATCAAACGAGATCCCAATTGACTATATTTTTTCTTATGTGCATAAAATTAGAGAGAGTCAAAGTTGGTCAATAAACAGTGACAAAATTGTACTTGTTGCAAAAAAAGGGGAACGGAGGGAGTATTTGAAGAAAATAACTATCCGCCAAATTTGGCAAATCTCTTGAAAATCTATAATTAAATAAAATTAATATTGTAGATCTTAATAATTTCTCCCACTATACTATCATTTATATATATTGAGAAACTAATCAAACAACTAACTATTTAGCTAATTAGGGTCATCACAACCACACAATGATCCACTAGTTCCACTCATGTGATCATAATCTTTTACTTATCATCCGTAAGGATGCTTGTGTTGGCCTTATGAAAGGGGTTAACCTATTTGACCTTTCTTATTTGAAAATTTGGCCTAAGTCCATATTTTATGAAAGCCTTTTCAGTTCATCAGAGCAAAAAATATATGGGACCGATGTGTAACAAATTAGAGTGAGATGAAGCAAAATACTCCCTTTGCTCCAAAATAATTGTTCCACCTTGACCAAAAAGCTCTCACAATTTTGATCAAAGTGGAACAGTTATTTTGAAATGGAGGAAATATAAATATGTGTGCAAATATACCCGTAGCAGGATATAAACTAGGTTGCACTCAAACGAATACTGGTACAGGTACGGACACAAAACGCGTACGGGAAAACGTTTCTGAAATAATTGATGATACGGGTACGTGAAAGAATGGAAGACAATAAGAGTATCTATAAATTTCAACATAATTTCAATAGAACATTGAGGTAAATATCAAATTTGGTGCTGATAGTATAGTTAATAATTATATAAATTATTCAAAACCTAAAAGAAACAAAAAATAAGTTTAATCAATTAATACAATGTGGATATGTGTGTCTAACGTGCATCTGTATCGGACATAGAGTACGGCAAGTTGGAGGTGTCGATATAAATTTCATAACAGATGAAGCATACTTTGACTTTAATCACTTAATCCATTTGAGGAGAGGAGGCAAAACTGTCAACATCAAAAAGTTTAGTTTTTGAAAAAAGATTCTACTTTAATCTTTTACTTTTACCAAGTAAAGTTAATACTCCACGCTCCAGCTACTCAGCAACTAGACTCTACTCCATTATCAAATACGTGTAAAATTTGCAAGATTTTAGTTTAGTGCTTAAATCTTGTTAACTTTGAGTTTGAGGTTTTGAATTCGAATTTCAAAGTATATATTTGTGAGAATGTCTTATTTTGCTCTTTATGGATGTATGTATTGGTCAAATTTGGCTAGGTGATTTGTAATAGGTACGGTTCAAGGTCTAATACCAACACATTATCCAAATAAAAAAAGAAAAATTTACAAGGATGATGTGTGAGTCTTAGCCTAATATTTAAGACTTGCGAACGTTAAGAGCCTGAGGTTTTGAGTTTGAACCTTAAAGCTTACATTTGCGAGGATTCCTAATCTCCCCCTTGCGTATGCGTTTGTCGGCCAAATTGGGCCGTTTGGCATGTAGTTTGCATGGTCTAGTTCAAGGCCTATTTCCGCCCACATTATCCCATTAAAAAAAAGTAAAATTTGCAAGGATTCCCAAATCCTCTATGCAAATGTGTTAAATTGGACCGTGTGATCTCCAGTAGAGGTTGACTCAAGGTGGGGTATCACCCACATTATTTTATTTAAAAAAGTAAAAAAATCAAATTATTGTAGTATAATATGGAGAAATGATACACATATAATTATTGTATGTAGAAATGATACATCTTTTGTATAGTATGGACAATTAATACGCATATAATGATATAATCATTGTATGTAGTTCTAGGTAAGATTTTTTAAAAATAAGATTAGGAGGAAGAAAAATACAAGCGAATGTTGAGACCCATATAATTAATCAATACAAAACCAGGTTTTACCATTGTACAACCATTGTATGATCCATAATAATATTGTGTTTTTGTCCTAAATTTACAAAAAAAAAAAAAAATTAAAAAAAAATCCCTTAAATTCACAAATTTTTTCTATGTATTTTGGACATTGTATATGGAATGAGAGTCCATTTTCTAAATAAGTGATTGGGGATAAAATAAGATGATTTTTTTTCAATTTCTGTTTTAATCATAAATTAAATGTTATCAATTTATAATGTTAGGATATCAAATGGGATAAAGAAATAAAGAGGATTTAAGTTGTCCCAATACATTGTATTCCTTCTACCTCCTTTTCTTGTAGCATTTCACAAGGAATGTTGCAGTTATTTATTTGATTATTTTGACTCTTTTAATGTTTTACATAAAAGGAAAATATAGTTAATTGAAATTGAATTTGATTAAGTTTAGTGTATACTTTTTAATGTATAACTAGTATTTAGGCCCGGGCGTTGCCCCGGGTCATACATTTTTTCATCATCTTCAATATTTTTTATGATTTGAAAGTGATATAGTATAATGAGGGTTGTAAAATACCGAACGAAATTTTGAAAGATAGTACAATACGGAACTTGATACTTTCACTAGCGTATTGAAAATTGGTTGTCATCATCATCATGGCTTCCTCCGTTTCGTTTTCAACACAACAAATGAATATTTTATATTTCACAAAAAATACCCCTTTCATGCGTTTAAAATGAAACAGAGGAAGTATCATCATCATCATTAATTTGATCGAATGATACACTACGTTTTTTATTTTGAGACTCAAGTCCAGAAAACAAAGGCAACAAAAAATTTTAACAATGAAATTTATAATACTTCTTTATGAAATAATTGATAATGAAATTAATATGGATTAGTGGTTAAGTTGTGACTTTTGTACTTAAGGGATTATGGGTTCAAGTATGCTTAGAAGATGCGTTTTAGAAGAAGAGTATAGATTACATGGCATAATTAATAATTGTAACGTTATGTTGTGGCGAGTAATTACATAATATTTGAAATAAAAAAAATGCACATCATTTTTCCTTTTGAAGAAAATTTGTGCGAGTCTTTTGAATTTAAAAAATATTTGTAAAATAAAAAAAGTATTGTTATTGGTGTTGTTGTTCTTACTACCATTGTTTCCCTTGATTTAAATATGACAAAAGATATTTCATAATGATGGTAAAACTTGTAACAATAATATTAATATTTTTTATAGGAACAATAATATAAATAATTAGTATGGATTAGTGATTTAAATTTAACTTTTTTGTCAAATAGTTATCATGGAAGGTAAGTATTAGGAAAAATTGTAAATATTAATCCGAAGTTTGGGCCATCTTCCACTATTAATCCGAAGTTTGATTTATTTCTGATTAATCCGAAGTTTGTTGGTGGTCTTCCAATATTAATCCGAAGTTTGTGGATGGGCTTCCAAAATTCAAAAGTGTTGGATCAATATTAGAAGACCACCACAAACATCGGATTAATATTGGAAGACCACCCACAAACATCGGATTAATCAGAAATAAATCAAAGTTGGGATTAGTAGCGGAAGATGGCCCAAACTTCGGATTAATATTCGCAATTTTTCCTAAGTATTATTATTAAATCTTATCCAACGCCCAACTTTTGCCTTATTAATAGTAATATTGTCTCTTTTGTTTGCGCCTAAAAAAATAAGGGATCTATAAATTTATTAAATTTATTGTTAGATAATAATCTAACATTAAGTGTACTCGAACAATAAAACAATAAGTTTTAAAATAGTGAAATTTGAGATAATAATGAATGTTGGGTGAGTTGATAAATGTATATTATTAATGTGTTATAGTCTCGAGTTTGAACCTCACTATAAACATTTTTTTAATAATTAAACACCCAAACTAAAATCCTACATGGAAATATTGCATATGTAGCGGAACTCAGGCGAGAGATGATGCTTGTGTGTCGGCTATGTGCCAGCTTACGTGTCGCATAACTGGTGCTTCGCGCACCTTTTAATATATTGTATAGATTTTTACTAGCGAGTGCTCCCAACTTGTTAGCATTATCCTTTTTAATGTATGTGAAAATATTTACATTTAAGATTGTGTTTCATAAATTAAAAAAATTAAGGGCCCGTTTGGTAGGATGTAAAAGTTTTTCCTGAAAACTATGTTCTAATTTTACATTATTTGGTTTGAAGTAAAATATTAAAATATTTTACATCACTATTGGAAGGAAATATTTTCCGTCACGATTGTAGCAAGTAATTCAACCAAACAGTGAAAAATACTTTAAGGGTCCATTTGGTAGGGCGTAAAATGATTTCCCTGAAAACCATTTTCCTTATTTTATACTGTTTGGTTGGATTGAAAATTGAAATTGAAAAGGTATAGTGTAAAATAACTTTAGACCATAGTTGAAAACGTTTTCCTCCCAAAAGCAAAGGAAAACTGTTTTCATTCTTTGCAGACCAACTACATAACTTAGTATCTTTCTCTCTCCTCACGAACGGTTAAAATGAAAAGTCATTATTCCATGTAAATGAGTTTTCCGTTGTAAAATGATTTTCATGAACAACAAACGGACCCTACCAAACTGAACCTAAATGAAAAATTATTTTACATGCAACCAAACAACGGAAAATTCGATCTTGAAAATGAGTTTTCCGTTGTAAAATAATTTTCATGAACAACAAATAGACCCTACCAAACTGACCCTAAATGGAAAATCATTTTACATGCAACCAAACAACGAAAAACCTTTGTGAAAATGAATTTTCCAATATAAAAAGTTTTGCAAGGAAAATTATTTTCATCTAAAAATGTTTTACACCTTACTAAACAGACAGTAAATAACACCAAAAAAACGTAAGTGAGGTACAAGAAGCTATAAACAATAATAAAATTATATGAGTACAAGTGTACAAGTATACAACTCTGTAAACATAAATAAAAGCACACTCTCACAGTCTCACTATTCACTAAAAACAGATCATTTCCCCAGAATCCAAAAAAAGTACCAGGGGTATCCACTTGCACAAACCAACCCCTGGAAATCTGAAATTTGCATCCCATATTCCCATTCCATTCCCCATTAATTTTCAAACCCAACAACTTCAAATTAATTATACTTCAAAATTTGTTTTCAAACAAATTCATGCCATTATTATTGCTGCAACCTTTACTAAGTTCCCACCATGCTTAGTTCTTCTTACCACATTTGCTTGTTTTTCATCTTCATCTTTCTTCCTTTGTTCACAGCCACCTTCAACCTTGTACTCCCTCATCAACACCCTTACCCTGAATCTGTTGTTCATGATGTTCACAGGTGAGCTACCCACAAACTTAAATTGCTTTTGGATTCTTCTTTAACACTATTAAATCCCTACTTTTTCCATTTGTTTCATAAATTAACAATGTTAATGGCATTTTCTGGAGTTAAGGCATGTAATTAGTATGAAGTATGAACACACATTTCTCACCCAGCTTTTGTTTTGGTCTTTTTAATTTTTTTTTTGGGTATTTGGCATTTCTTTTTTTCTTGTCCAATTCATGTCATACAAAAGTCATTTCTTTCTACTGAATCTGTGGGCTTGTTTAATCGTTGCAACTAAAAAGAAACGGAGTTGAATGTTACTGAATCTGTGGGCTTGTTTAGTTACTGCTGTCCTCTGTTTGTTCCTATTTGTGGGACTAATTTCTTATTGTGTTAATTGGGAATTGCAGATTTGGGGGTGAAAAAGAAAATCTAAGCTTTCTGGGTGTCTTCCATTAAGTATTAATTTTAATGACATTTTTTAGCATCAATGCATGCAAGTATGGAAAATGGAAATATGAGCAGTTTGAACACACAATTCTCACTCAATCATATTTCTTTTTTACAAATAATTGGTGTGTGTTTTGATTGCAATTTGCTGTCATTTTACCATTTGCTTGACTGTTTTAGTCTTTTATTACTTTAATTGGGTGTTGGGCATTTCTTTGTTGCCCAATTCATGTCCTGTTCCTCTCATTTCTTTAAGTAAAAGTTGTATGTTACTGTATTGTCTGCTCATTTAGTCTTTGCATTTGCTGCCGTCTACTCGGTATTTTTTCCTTATTTGGGACTAATTACTCAGTGAATTTAATCTGCTGAATTGTTTGCTGGGTTTCAGGCGGAATGATTTTGGCACTTAAAAAATTGATTTAAGTACTCAAACTTTGTGTGAGAGCACAATTTTCAATTCTCTATTCGCATGGAGGAGTGCCTAAATTAATTTTTGGAGTGCCAGAATCATTTCCCGGTTTCAAGATTTGGACATTGCTACACCTATCCGGCGGGTAGTCTACCCATTATTAATAGAGACATTAAATTAAAATATTATGAAACTTTATGATTTGAATTCCACTACTAACATTAACTATAACACTTTATTATTGGTGGGTAGTCAACCACTCACCCGGTGGGTAGACTAAGTTTTTTACTCGAGATTTGGGTTGAAAAAGTGTTCTGTTTTTTGGGAAAAATGCTTTATGCAAAGTGAATAAAGATAAAGTGTGACATTTCTGAAACTTTCACTTCACAGGATGGTCAATGCATCACTACACAGAAGACAAATGTTTCTTGAAAGCACCCAACAACACAAAACATCATCCTCATGTAAAACAGGCAACCCCATAGATGACTGTTGGCAGTGTGACCCACATTGGTCATCAAACCGCCAACGGTTGGCCGATTGTGGCATCGGGTTTGGCAAATCTGCATCAGGCGGAAAAGGGGGTCAGATTTATGTAGTCACCGACTCATCAGACTCTGACCCCGTTAACCCAAAACCCGGAACACTCCGCTATGGAGTGCTCCAGGATGATCCACTTTGGATAGTATTCTCTCAAGATATGACAATCAAGCTCAGGTATGAGCTGATTTTCAATAGTGATAAAACCATTGATGGAAGGGGTGCAAAGGTGCATATAACAGGTGGTGGGTGCTTCACACTACAGTATGTTAACAACATCATAATCCATAACATTCATATCCATAATTGTTACCCTGCTGGTAATGCTAATATAAGATCAAGTCCTACACATGTGGGATACAGGTCGAAATCAGATGGGGACGGAATGACCATATTTGGATCAAGCAATATCTGGATTGATCATTGTAGTTTATCTTATTGTACTGATGGTTTGATTGATGCTACTGTTGGGTCCACTGCTATTACTATTTCTAATAGCCATTTTACTCATCACAATGATGTAATGCTGCTGGGCAATAGTGATGGCCATGTCTTGGATGAGGGTATGCAGGTATGTGATTCTTGCTTACTATAACTCTTTGCATCCCTGCAGACATTCCCCCTCTATGCCCCATTTGGCAGTGGTAATGGTAGCAGCAATTGGACTTAGTTTTGTGTAATTTAGTAAGGAAATTAGTATATAGGATAATGCGATATCATCCCAAGTTCCTTTTTTTCCCCTTTCTGTTTTTATTGCTATCAATTACTCCCTCCGTCCAAAAAATAAGTGCTCCATTTTGACCAAAATTGTGAGAGCTTTTTGGTCAAAATAGAGCACTTAATTTGGGACAGAGGGAGTACCATTTGGGATGCTATTGAGTGGAATAGAAACTTAAGAAGAAGAATAGATAGTTTAAGCTAAACTTATATTTCCATTAGAATTTATATCGGTTTTTCTTACAAATCTACATATAAACTCATCTTCATTTCCACCATTTGCAATCAACTACAAAAACCAAATAGGCCTTTAATGCATAGGTTGCTAATTGGATAGCGCGCACACACACACACATCATAACATATATTATTAAGATTAGGGAGAAGTGAGTAGTTTAGTGCTCTTTGGCCTTTTTTTATTTGCTACATTTGTTTTTCCCCCTCGCACTATTTAAACAGAAACTTTAACTCATTTTAGTTTTTTTATACATACAATACAACAAAATATAGTTGTATGAAATCTTATTTATTTTGTTTCAACTAATTTTTCCTATTTTTTCTTGCACGTATTTAGGGACATTGCTACATCTACCCGGTGGGTAATTTACCCACTACTAATAGTGGAATTAAAAAATAATTAAACATGTGAGTTGGATTCTACTTACCATTACTCTCTATTAGAGGTGGTTAAATTATTTCAGAGAGTAGTTTAGAGGGATATCAACAGTAATTTTCCCCCAAGTAATGATTTCCGAGTAGAGGAGTATAATTTGAGTTCGTTACATTAAACAAGATGATTGATTAACATTAATGATTATGTTGGTGAAAATGTGCAGGTGACATTGGCGTTTAATGTATTTGGAGAGGGAGTAGTGCAGAGGATGCCTAGATGTAGAAGAGGGTATATACATGTAGTGAACAATGATTTCAGGTATTGGGAGATTTATGTGATAGGAGGCAGTGATAACCCCACCATCAATAGCCAAGGTAACCGTTTCATTGCCCCAGCCAATCCCTATATTAAAGAGGTTAGACAATTGTATCTTCTTTTATATTTTCCACTTGTCTTACTCTATTCTTTTGCTTTCTGCGACTTTTTTTTTTTTTTTTGGGGGGTGGGGTGGGGGGCACTTTTCTTGATGGTCTGTCCAATTTTAATAGTCGCTACTTAAAATCAGATAGGCTCTTTTTTTTGCCTTGCTTCGAGCCAAGCTTGCTGTCTGTGGGTTGGATGACACGGCTTATGGCTTGGCTCATCTTGCAATTTTTTAAAGGTCAGTTCATACACTATACAATCCACGTGTCTATCATCGCAGGTTGTGCCAAGCCTAGTTTTATAAATTTTACTTTGCCATACCTGCTTTGTGCTGTTTAAAGATAAATTGAGGCCAAGGCCCGCCCATGGACGAAAACACAGAATAACAAGCTGGTCTAGTGCAATGTAAATTATGATTCAAATTTAATTTCTCCGAACATAAGTACTCGTAATAAAGCAATTGTGAAGGACAACATGAAAAAACCATCTACATTGCTACTTTTTTTTATTCTTCTAACATTGCTACTTTTTTTTTATTCTTCTGACTTTGCTTTAAGAAAAAGTCCCTAGGAAATCGCGCTAACTCATTTGTTGCAATTAAACCGGTACGGAGGGAGTATAAATTTAAGGGTATCTTCCTAAAGCAGTCCTATATGGTTGTTGATAGATAATTGAAATTCTTTTTGAAGACCGGCCATAGTTGGAACCATTTTAATAAGATACCATTGAAGTTGAGACCATTATGAGATAATAATTGGGAAGGTCTATTAAAAGGCGGCGCATAGCTGTGACTTTTATTTTTGATCAATTTTTTTAGCTTATAACAATGAAAGAGATGTTATTTATCTATGTAATTTTTTAGTATTGGGGAGGGTTAGAAAAGAGATACAAGTAATAAATAACTTAAAACAAGTGTTTTGATCTGATGTCGAGTGTCGACATTTCTCATGTAGGATATGTTGGTTAGGTGCTTAGTATAACTACTTTCAAGACCTTACAACGTGCAAGCTTTATTTTGTATGAAGTAATGAACTTTCTATGTTTTCGATCTTCTTATTTTGACTTTTTATGTTTGTCAATGTACATTGGCTATTGTGAATATATCTAATGATATCTTAATAAAAATTACAAAAGTTTGATATTCTTAAAGTAATCATTGCGACGATTTAACAAGACCCACATAGACTAAGTTTTTAAAATACATTAGAAAGATTAATATTAAGGATTCTCTTCACTTGAGAATAGTGTCAAAATCCAAATGGAAAGATCAACTTAAGTACATTATGTTGATTCTTATAATTATCTATTAATTAAATCACAAATCATATAGAAAATAGAAATATAAAGTTTATAATGTGGGAATGAAGAAATCAATATGTTAGAATTTCCTGTTTAAAAATATTAAATATTAATCATGTGTAGTTCCTACCTTTCTTTTTAGTTGCAATAAGTGGGATTTTATGCATGTAACTGTGGATGCATCATTTTTATTTTTTACCATTAATATCTGCAATTACATATAGATATAAATTGTAAAAATTTGATTTTATGGAAGTATTTGAAGAGACAATATTTTAAGACATTAATTTTATGTTTTTTTTACCAAGATTTCAAAATTCTTCTCTCACCCCTTGTGAACCACGATCCTATTAAGGTGAATTACAATTTGAATAATGAATTGTTAATTTTGGCCCAATTTAATGACTCAGGTTACAAATTGTTTATGTGTCCCAAAAATACGAAATCTCATTGAATTAAAGCTATTACTAGAATAATGGTTTCTACCAAAAATAAAAAAGAATAATATTGGGACTACAGATTAGTAAAGAATAATATTCTAGTTCAATGCACGCTAAATTGAGCTAGAATTCTTGAGCTAATGCGGGCTTTTCCGAGTGTTCAACCTAATGATATAATTTTTGTGCACCGAAATTTTTATTTTTCCACACCGGGTTGGATTCAACTAGTGAGTTTAGGTTTGAAATGATCATTTCTAAAGATTATATTATATTTGATTATATATATATAATTTTTTTTCTTTAATAATAAAATTTATTGGGTCATTTATATAAAAAAGTACAATCGATTCATCAGAGCTGTCTTGGACATTTTGGGGGCCTTGAGCGAAAACTTGAAAAATAGGCCCCTAAACAATGGAGAGATAATTCAATTAAACTCTCATAAAAGATTTATTAGTTTGATTAATAACTCAAAAAATAAGAGTGTTTTATTCGTTTTAAATAATTACAATTAAAAAACTATGAATGAAGTAAAAAAAGCATATAAAGATATGGGGCCCCACAACAAAGCCCTCTGTGATTCATTCTTTTAATCGTTAAAAAAAATTTGTATTTTTCCGTCTCGAGTACCGAAAGTTAAGTTTTACCAAACCTCGGGTAACTAAAGTGATAAAATTTTCTTAATTGAGAACACCTGTGTTACTTGAACTTAGGCATCAATAACATGGATATGTATCCAAGTAGGGTCCCACACTCTGAATTAGGATCATCTTACAATGGACTGAAAATTTGGAAGATAAAATGAGGAAATTCTGATTAATAATCTCAAAATGTAATACAAAAGATAGTTTAGTAACTTGAGGTTGCAAGTCTCAAAAGAGTGACTTTAGGTCACCAAACTCTTAAGCCAAAGCTTTTCAAAATGATTTTCTGGATGATTCCTATCTTTCCCCTCCCTACATTTTTATACTACCACTACATATTTTGTCCATATTCAAGTACAAAAATTCACCCAAAAAACTACTAAGACAAAATATTACAAAACAAGGACAATAAAATAAAATAAACTAAAATAAATATTTTGAAAATCTAAAAAATATTAAAACTAATGTCTAATTAATTGATTCATTACACATCTCCATTTCCTATCTTAAGATTTTTGACACCTAATTTACATTAAAATAAAATTTACAAAAATTCTCTTTTATCTCCCCTTTCATACATGCTCAACCATTGATTTAGGAAACGGACCATCCATTTCCTAGAGAAAATGGGGAGGATCATGACTCCCACACTCCCACTTGACAAATTTGTGAAAATTTCCCTGATTTTTGCAAAACATATTTGTGTCCAAGTGTCGATCCGACTTGGGTACATGAGGTAAAATGAAGGGTTTGAGCCGAGTGAGTAACAAAGGAGATGTACACAAAAAAACTCATATTTATTGTGTCCTTTAATTTTTCCATAATTACACCTTTTTTTTGTTGGTTGGTGTTTTTGTGAAATTTGAACAACTTAATGCAAGTGTGATTACTATGTGTGCCCACAATAAGATATTATAGCCCAGATATTGGACTTTTTAGACATTGTGACAAGTACAACTGGTTCTAACAATTGGAGCTTTAAAATAAAGGCCTTTAAAATTTAGAATCTTTTTATCAATTCTCTATGACCTTTGTAGTCATAGTCCTCCCAATGGAGGTGGGCCTGTATGAAGGTGATTGCCAGCATATTAAAAATCACTTTCCTTGTATTTTTCTATATTTTTATACTTACTGTACTAAATATCCTTAATGCAGTGACCACTTTGCATGTGCCTAAAATTCTCATTGTTATATAGAGTTTTTTCTAGCTCACCATTTTCAGCTTTATTTTTCTCTTCTTTAACAATGGTTTGTGGTTTTATCTTATTCAATTTTTTTATGGGAAAGGTTTGTATGTTTCATCATTTGAGTTTCTGGGTTAAGAGTGATTTCGGGTTAATTGAGATGAATAAAGATCAATAAAACTGTAACAATTAAAGAAACCTACAAATCTAATGCTGACTGTTTTTGAATTTTTAGGCAAAATTGTTGAATCATAAATTAGGCATAAATCGTAATTTAGCTTAATTCCTATAACCTGAATTCACCTAACCTGCTTTAACTGCATTACAGAAGCCTGCCTGTTATTCTGCTGTTCATGTCTGGTCGTGATGTGCATCGTACACAATCTTGTTCTAAAATAGCTAATGTAGCCACATGAATACACATTATAGCAATTTTTTTCTTCCATTTTTAAATAGCTAAATTGTCCTAAATAAGTAAAAAACTAGCACTATGTTTGGATAGCAACATGAGGGGAAAGGAAAGGGAGGATAAAAGAAGGAAGGGCAGGGGAAAGAAATCGATGAAGAAAGATTATTCCATTTTCCCTCCAAATCGGAGGGTGGAAAATGGATCCCTCCCCTTCATTCCCCCAACCTATTTCCCAAACAAAGAGATTTGTTCTCCTTCCTTTCCTTCCCCTTATTTTCCCTGCAATTCCTTCTATCCAATCAATGCGTAAACGTTCACGTTGAATTAGGCATTTTTCAGGAATGTTAGTACTTAGCGAAATTATTTGGACTTTTTATTTTTGATGAAAAGTTTGTACTTTGGACTTCCCAACTTTATGTTTTGAGTTCTTATGTTGTATTTGGTCTTGTCTTACATAATCTGAATTTCTACAAGAGTTTTTGAGACAGAATTTTGATTGTGTTTTTATGTCGGAAATTTGTTTCAGGTTACAAGGCGCGTAGAATCAGGTGATAAAGATTGGTCACATTGGAATTGGAGGAGTGAAGGTGATATAATGATAAATGGAGCCTTCTTTGTGCCTTCAGGGGATGGTTTAACTGGGGAATATTCCAAAGCCTCCAGTATCGAACCCAGGGCTGCAGCTTCCATTGACCAGCTTACCATGAATGCTGGTGCTTTTGGTGACCCCAGGTAACTTTGAACTCCTCCAAACTCTTTATTTGTTTCTAGTTATACAACTAAGCTTGACATATTTGTGCACATACTCCTAGTGAAGCTAATTTGCCTCCAATTTATTGATTTTTTTTTTGGTTTGGGGGCAGGGGAGCCCACATAACCCTTCCTATATGACAAGGAAATTGTAGGATGAGAATACCCTCGGGTACCCGAGTTGTGTCCACGGGATGCAAAATACACTCTATTGGCTATCCCTTCATTGGCTTGTGACCCGAGCACATTAGATGAACATCTTATTATAACAATATAACGTTACAATAGTCTCACAAATGGATGATTCTAGTTTAATCTTATGACTAATGACTACCGTAGACCCGTAGTGGATGGCTATGATCGCACGATTTTTGATTTATTTTTAATTCCTAAATCTAATTTAAAATCATTTTTTAAATAATTAAGTTAGATTTCTTATTTTAGGAAAAGAATTTCTGATTTTTCGAGAATAAAATTGATTTTAAGAAAAATCAAAAATCATTTTCCTAGAATAAAAAATCTAATTAAAGTGTTTTTAAAAAGATTTTTAATTAGATTTAGCAATTAAAAATAAATCATAAATCGTGCAACCCTAACCATCCACTACAATAGTCAATAGTCACAAGACTACACTAGAATTTTCACTCACGAACCCCTGAAAAATGCTTGTTTGATTCTCCTTTCTAACCATGTTTGGATTAAATAAATTCAAAAAAGCCAAAAAAAAAAAACTTTTAATAAAAGTTTAGTTAAAAAAAAAAGAGCAAAGAAAAGAAAAAGGAAGGCTTTTCCCTCCTTTACCAACGATAATGTTTTCATAGGTGATCAATAATCCATGTGTAGACAAAGCATTTTCCCCTAAAAAAAGACATTTGCATGTACATTTTTGGTCCACACATCTCTATCTCAAATCTACATTTTTGGTTTGTTTTCAATTTTTCACTAATGAATCTAGTTTTTCTACTTACCTGGTGATTTTTTGGTTGTTGGATTTTATTGCATTGATATGAAAATATGAAATCATTTTTCATTTTTTATGTTTCGCTCATAACCTACAAACTTTTATACTACTTCCTTGATATGTTTTGAGTCAAATGTTGAACAATTATGAGCTCAAGATCGCTCCATTAATGTTGAACAAGTAATTAGTGTTATTTAGAGGTGGCGATTGAGAGTTAGGTCATTTTCGAATGAGTCACTTATCTTTTCTTTAAGCTAGGTATAAATTATATGGTCCGAAATGGTGAAATTGTCATTATTAGGGTTAAATCCAAATGGTTATTATCGGAGCATCATTGCTTAACCTTTTCTAATTGGGTGTCCTTTTCAGAGCTTCTCTAATGTGGTTCCTCATCCCAAATAACTTTGAAATGTTGTGGTTTTTGCTCAACCACGGCGAAATTGATGAGGTTAAGCATTTGAGTGGAAAATAAGGAAGTTTTAAGTTTGTGAGCTGATAGGTAAAATTGGATGGAAAGAAAAGAAAGATATTCGTTTGATCAAAAGAAATATAGAAAGTCGATTTGATGATGGCAACACATAGCTTCAATTAATATGCATCGGAGCTTGGTTGTTCTGTCGCCCGTGTTTGAATGTTCATCAATTTGTTGTGGATAAGCAAAAAGCTATGGAATAAAACTTTGATTGATTGATAAGCAAAAACCTATGCCTAAGAGATGCAATTGATATGACATGAACCCGCGAATTACTTGAATTGAGCTAGGTTGGAACTCAATCTAAATAGGGCTCAATTTAGCTAGTCTTGAATTAGGGGTGTGTTTGGTAGGACTATTTTTTCTTAACGAAAAACTTAGAGCATTGACATCAATGGGCATATTTTGACTCATGGGGAAAAAATGAGGAAAAAAATCACAATACCAATGGGCATTTTTTTCCTTCCTCATGATCATGTACAATTTTCCTCAAGATTTTGAGGAAAAAAAAAAAAAAAAAGAGCCCAATTGCAGTGGGGACCACAACAGAACCAATTTTCAAAAAAAAAAAATAAACAGAGGTGCTGACTAGGCGCGTCAGTCAGCCCAATCAGGGCGTGACACGCGTCCAGTCAGCTGAACACCCAATCACAATTCAACAACTTTATCTTAACGGCTCTATTTTTGTAACGGCTATTTGGATCCCGAAATTTTTTGTTTTAAAAAAAAAAATCACCAACGTTCTTATTTTTTTTCCTCTATAAATAGACATCCATTTTGATATATTTTGGTACACTTCAAAAATCTCAAAAATCATAAAAATCTATTATTAATCTCAAATTCTACCTCAAAGACTTTAATTTTCTCTATAAAAATCTATTACGTAAATCATAATTTTTTTAATCGTGATTAATAGTGTTAAACTAATTACCAAATTATAATTTACTAAATTATCACTCATAATTTACTACATCATAATTTACTAAATATTAAAAGTATAGTTGTGTAGAATATTAAAAGATGATGTGTAATATGGTGGGGTATAGGAAATAGTAGGAGAGAGTGTTGAGGAATTTTTTTTGTGTTTACCATTGGTGTGATGAAAAAGTTGTACATGAGGAAAAATGGGTTGGAAAGAGAGAGAAAGTAGTAAAGAGAGTGGTGAGGAGTTTTTTTTTTTCTCCATTGGTGGCAATGCTCTTAGGATGAAAATCTAAACCTATTTATTAAAGGAAAAATTGCCAAGAATAAGTCAACCTTTGGCCGATTTTCCACAATTAAGCCAACCTTTTGAAAATCCAAAAATAAGCTAACCTTGTTATCATTTAAGCCAAAAATAGGTTAAACGATTATTTAATCTATTAGCTATCTGTTGTTTCAAGTTATTGTTATCATTTAAAGCAAAAAATAGGTTGAATGATTGTAAAATAGTAATAAAAAACAATAGAAAATAACATGTTAAATAATCATTTGACTTATTTTTTGCTTAAATGATAACAAGGTTAGCTTATTTCTGGATTTTCAAAAGGTTGGCTTATTTGTGGAAGATCGTCCAAAGGTTGACTTATTCTTGGCAATTTTCCCTTTATTAAAACTCTCACCCAAAATCCTACATGAGACATCCTCACTAAACAAACATTTAAATATTATTCCCTCTTTTCGCATTTGTTTGTCCTATTTGACTTTGGACATATGCCAATGCACTTGTTTGACCGTAAATATCTTTTGTTGTATATGTATAAAAATTATAATAATTAGATATTAATGATGTACTCATTGAGACGAATCAAACAAGACCCTACATGACTATATTATATTTTATATGTTGAGATTCTCTCATCTTAAAAAAAAATAAATAAACAATTATTAAAAATAAATATTTGTGAATTCTTAATAAAAAAATAATATTAAAAATAAATAAACATTTATCTAGTATTGGATGTTTTGCTAATGAATATTTGCGATTTCTTAATGAATATTCAATTATTAAAAATAAATAAATATCCAAGTTCATAAACAAACATTTAAATTTAGTAAATGAAACAAATTGCTAGAAAGAAATAAATATTCAAGTTTTTAAATTAATACACAACTTTTGATGTATAATACTCCCTTCTTAACACATTAACCGCAACGATTTGATATTTTTTTCCTCTATTTTATGTCAAATCGTAGTTATTTTGTTACGGAGGGAATATAAGTTAATCAACAAGTAGAAAAATACGTAAATTATGGTCGTTTAAGTGTTTAACTTTGAGCATTATATTGTAATTGTGAATAATATAAATGATTTTTTTTTAGTAAAATAATTATCCAGCGTAAAAATTTAAGTATACCGTTGCATGCAAAATTTTAGTACTTGTAAATGAATATATATATTGTTTTAAAATAAATTAAACATAAAAAATACACAATGAACATTTCATTTATGTATATGAACATTATGTATATATAGATGGACATTTTGTGTATGAAGATAAACTAGTTTTAACCCCGTGCTATGCACGGATTTTTATTGTTCACAAAAAATAATTAAAAATATTAGTATTTATGTATTTTTCCTCTTGTAAAACATCATTAAATTGAGTTACATGAATCATGGAATTAAATTATTAGGGAAAAAAAAAAGATGATAGAAAAGCAAAAGTCATGAAACATAAATAATGATGAGAATTTGAAACATTTATAGGAAAAATAGGAATACCAAGCAATAGAGAAATAATAAATTAATTAATTTTTTTCTTTTTTTAATAAAGCAAAATCAAATAAAGAGAAAATGATAGGAAGATGACACGTGGATTGTAGAGTTTCTGTTTTAAATATTTAAGTATGGATATATGGCTACATGGACATGGATCCATAATTAATTAATTAAGGGTGTAAATGTGGGTCAGAAACGTTTGACAGACCGTTACCGACTGATACCGAACCTATTTTTACATCCCTATCCATAATACTACCTGCGTACTTGTTTATGTGCAACAATTACTAAAAAGTGCTGGAACTCATTACTTGCAACAAATTAATTATCATTTTTCTCTTTTATCACATGTCTTTTTTCTTTCTCTGTTCATGTAACATACAAAATCAAAATTTTCCTATAAGTTTGTGCAATTTAATTTGCTGCATATAACTTGTTTATGTGGGTGTTTGGCCCATATTCTTTTTATATTATTATTGTGTGGGCCAAATAGGAAGATGGAGGCATCTTTCATGCGGCATGAGATTTGGATTATCAGATTTGAATCTATAGTTTTAATTACTAATTTATTATTAAAAATAACACAAATTTCTTGGATTCTTTTTCATGCTTTTGCATTTGTGTTTTTTTTTTTTTTTTCTTTTTTCATAACCTATTTTTGCTTATCTAACCTATTATATAAAAATTTCAAAAATGTTTTTTCATGCATTTTGAGGAAGCAATTTAATGGCGTAAACGAAGAAATTAATCAAAATGATTTTAATACAAGCAAGAATGTGATTATAACTTTATAAGTTACTAATATCAAAATTATCTTGATTAATTTGGTCGTTTACACCCCCTCAAACCGCTTTCTTAAAATGCGTGTAAAACAATTGTTGAAATTTTTGTGTTACAAAGGAAGTAATTGAGACGCTGTTATTTGCATAGGTAATACTATGAATTATCTAATACTATTAGAAGACAATTAAGGCTTGAAAGATGTTGAAACACCAAGGCTCCAAAACAAACGGAGCCTAAGTCTACAGAAGTATATCTTTATTGTTTATCTTCACTTAAACTTGACATATACTAACAATTTTGGGTCAGGGGGGAGGCCAAACCCCACGCCAGCCCCTCCGGCTCTGCCTCCGTTGTGATGCGACATCTATTAACCAAATCATAGATACACTGTACACATACACGTAGTGCACTTTTCAACCCGATGTTGTAGTATGCACCCAACTTATAGCTGGTGCTGTTGTAGTCATTTTTTTACAACATTTTTTTAAAAAATTTCTATAACATGAAATTAGGATGTACATAAAAACTTAAATCAAATGTATAACAGGGACACAACAGATGTGCCACAAGGCAGCGGATCGAGCATGAGCAGCAGCAGCGGCGGGGCTAAATCCGGGTCTAGCTCTGGTGGTGATGGTGATACAGACTACTTTGGAATGATGTTCGGCAATGGCGGTGCACCACCACTGTCTATGCCCTCCATCTTCTTGGCTATTGTTGCCATTCTATTATTTTACACCATCTCTAATCACCATTATTTGTTGTCCTTAACATTGTTATGCCTATAGTTGCTGATTAATCAGAAAATTTTGGCAAAAAAAAAAAAAAACACGAAGTTTAGCAAATTTGTTCTGTGCGGCTTTGTATTGCAATCTGCTAACATGGACATGTTTAATCTAATTAATCACTAACAAACTAATTAAATTGTTTTTGATACAATTTGACATTATCCTAAGTTATATAAAAACTAAAAAGTGATCTTGATCGGAAAAGTGAGTAATAATATTCTCTCCGTAACATATTAACTGCAATGATTTGACATTTTTCTCTGTTAAATTGTTGCACTTATTATGTTATGGAGGGAGTACAACATAGTTATTAGTAGGGCCGGGCAAAAAAAATTTGTATCCGGTTTCCGATCCGCTATCCGCTTTTTGTTTATCTGAAAAATCGGATATCCGATCCGGTTTTTTAAAACCGGACCGGATATCCGGTTTTATAAAATGAAAACCGGACCGGATACGGATCATATTTTTTAAAAACTGGATTATCCGGTATGCGGTTTTTTTTTTTTTTAAATAAAAAAATGGCTTTCCACTCTTTGATAATTTAGTTTATGTTCTTATCATATAATTTGCTTTGATTTATGTTCTTGTTTTCTTTGTAATTTCGTTTTTTTTTTTTTTATTTTAGATTTTATGGGTTTTTTTTTCCGGTTTTAGGCTTCTAGTTAAGGTTTTTTTTAAAAAAAGAAGTATAGGTTTTTCTTATTTATGTATTTTTTCGATGATTTGATGCTTTGATATTATGTAATTTATTTTTCCGTTTTACTTTTTTTATTGTCAAGTTTATTTATTTTAATTTTTTAATTTAAAACCGAATCCGGATATCCGATTTCCGAATCCGGTTTTTCGGATATCTGGATTTTCAGATATCCGAATTTTTCGGACCAGATCCGGATCAGAAAAAAAAAGTGATCCAAAAATTCGGATATCCGGTTTTCGAATATCCGAAAATCCGGATATCCAGTTTTGCCCGGCCCTAGTTATTAGATTACAGTTTGCAATTTAGGGTCCGTTTACTTTAGTGTAAAACATTTTCGATGTAAAATTATTTTCCATGAAAAACATTTTACGTTGAAAACTCATTTTCATAGAAGTTTTCCATTGTTTACTTGCACGGTAAATAAGTTTTACTTTCAAATTTGCACGGAAAATAATCATCTCCAGTGCCACATATATTCAGTTTTACTTGTAGTAAAGATACATTCAAAATTAGTTTCCAAATTTTTTTTTCCCGCAACTATCTCCAGTGGCAGATTCAGAAATTTTATAATTTATACAAATGGGTCACTTTATAAAAATGTGTTCTTCTCGCTCAATGTTAACATGATTATACCTATAATTTTACATTACGGGGTTATTTTTTTACTATTAATTGAGGTCTCTCATTCTACGCACATTTTTAGAAACCCTAGGTTCCATAGCTTCCTTTTGATCATGGATCTTGACCCCCACTCCCTTCAACCTCCTCAAATCATAAACCCTAGTCATCTTAGTTAGAGGAAGAACAGCTTCAACAGACTTCCCCTTCCCCTTTCTAGCTATCAACAATTTTTTTGGCTTAGGAACGCTTAGATCCCTCCTCCTCCTTCGAGGGCGCAGGTAAACAACGCATTACACACCAGTCATTTCTTTTTTTCCTCCTTTTTTTGCTTCTCCTTTTCCTCTAGCAAAGCCTCCATTACCATCTCAAAAGCTTGTAAACAAAGATAACTCATAAAATGGTGTTAATAATTACCTTCCTTATTTGCTCACAATGCCCAGGAACCATTAGGTCGAACACGAGTTTCAAAAGACCACTTTTTATGGGATCTTTTTCGCTCTTATAAGCAATTTTGAGTGGTGTTAAACCAACTATGGTGGAAGACAGACTGCGAGAAAAACGAAGGAAGAGAAGACGTATGAGGAGGAGACAGTGAGTTGAAAGACGAAGAAAGTGAAAACGAAGGAGTAGACAAGGGAGGAGGAGATAGAAGGGAGGAGTTAGGGTTTGCATAGAAGAGCAATGGAGGAGGAGAGAAAAGGGGACGAAGTTAAGGGTTACAGATGAAGGAGGAAAGAGAGGGAGGAGGGATTGGGAAGTTAGGGTTCTTGAATAATTTAATGAATGAATTGGGGAGGGTGTGATGAATGAATTGGGGAGGGTGTGATGAATGAAGTTAGGGTTTGATGTTAAATTAGGGATGAGTAGTTGGGAAGGTAGGAAACTAAATTTGGTTGTTAAAATTTTGGTGAAAATAATTAAAGTAGTGAAGGATTATTGTGCTTTAATTAAATTTCATTATGTTGTAAGTTTTCGTTAAGATGTTTAAGTAATGACAATATTGTAAATAAATGCATCTTTTTTTGCCAAAAATTGCAAATTGGTGAGTTTTTTTTTGTTACACCCAAATATAGAAACTGATAAAATTTGTATGTTACAGAGGGAGTAAAACTAAAAGAACCATGAAAAGAAAAACATTGTTTACAATCAACTTCTTATTGAAACATATAAGGGAAAATCAACAGTAAAACGAGTTTTCCATTAGCTTCCCTCTTTTAGCACCATCCAAACACAAGCAAGTTTTAAAGTAAAAACTCATCACCACAATATAATACCCTTAAACCAATAATGAAAGTTGTCTGATCTATGGAATAAGGGAAATTACTCAATTAAGCTGCAATCTAACAATATTAGTCACCACATTCACATAAGCATTATGGACTAAAACATATAAGGATATACACCAAGATTTATTAGGGAATCAGTTAGCAATATTAACAGATCAGATAATGAAAAAACGTATTTAATTTAATGGGATGAATTTATTAGGGAATCAATTAGGAATCGTGAGATTGAGTCAACCAATTATCACTTCATATATATCCGCAGGCTGTGTTTTAAATATTGTTTCCATTTCAAGTTTTCAACATTCACCACATTATTGTTCTTGTCAGCTTAGTTTATACTTCATATATCATACAGTATATGTTTAGTTGTACAATAAAATTATGTACTCTACATTATCTTTAAGTTACCCTAATTAAGGCGGAGTGTTTGATATTAGAGGAATGCTAAGCTCACTCTCAGTCTCAATTTGATATTTGGCATAGAAGTTATAAAATAAATTGTGGATTTTATTTTTCTCATGTCACGTGTCAAATATAGAGTGAGAGTAAGATTGAGAGTGGGTGTTTTGAGAGTGAACTTAGCATTCGATTCCTCCCCGCACAATACACTGGAGTTAGCTATCAAGATTTCTTTTTTTTTTCAATATGATAATGGGTGTGGTACTAGGTCTTGAGTTGGGCCATACTTAAATCATCCGGTCCAATTTGACCAAAACACGCATCTGCATGAGAGAATATAATGAATCCGGCCTCACAAATGCGTGTAGTGAAGTTTGAGACATGATGGCTAATACAGAAGGCTAAAGCCTCCACCACCACACCATATCATGCTACTTATCTATCAAGATTTCATTTTTTTACATGGTAATGTCCACAAATGGGTCCTAAATATTGGTCTTATATTTGAATACCTGCAGATGGAGAGAGAGGGGGGGGGGGGGGGGGTTACCCAACAAACCCCACTAAGCTAACCCCTTGTCCACTATATATCAAGATTTCATTACATGTGCATGTGTGGATGGAGTATTGGTTAATGAAAATTACGATATACAACCTCATTTTTTTAACTTATACGTTATACCACATAAATATTAAACAAATCACCCAACACATGAATGTTAATATACAGCCTTGTTGGGGAAATAAGTGCACATCTCAAGTCCCACATCGAAAGAATAGCAAGAGGAGGAGTTGTTTATATAGTGATGCTTAATATATACTAGTACAAGGCTTTTCGAGAAGGAGCCCAAAAACAAAGTCGTGCGGGTTGAAAGCCCAAAATGAATAATATTGTACTAGTATGTGTATGAGCTTATAAAAAATGAATGACAACGGATTGAATTCGGATTGATCCAACAGTAGTCGGAGTTAGAGTTTTTTAAACGGATTTGTTTTTTCCAAATCGGATTGGATCAGCTTAGAGTTTGATGTGGACTAAATTATCATTTCTAATTAGCGATAAGTATAGATTTAAAAGATTCTCATATCAGACCTTAATTTTCAAATATTCATTACAATTATCAAATTTATTCAAGACCATAAAAAAATGAAACAAACAATAAAAGAGTGGGTTTTATTCACCTTCATCATCCTCTCTTATTTAAATAATAATCACTAGATTCACTACTACCATAAGTGGAAGGAAGGTCCGTCATCCAAAAAATACTACTAGTGTCTGTGGTTTCCCACATTTTCTATTAGCCTTCAAAAAATCCCTCCATAGTTTCTCTTTTTAATTTTTTTTTTCTTTTCAAATAAGCTAGCTTGTATATGTAGGGACCACATACACTTAATGTATATAGAATAAGTCAGTCCTTGATAACTTTCACTAACCTTAGGTTCTCATATGAGTCATATCGTCACCTTATTTGAATCTTGCTTCTCTTTGATTATGGAAGCTTTCTCTATCACAATTGTTGCCTTTTAACAAACAAGGTATGACAAGAAGAATAATGAATTTTGGCATTTGTTCCTGTTCTGGAACTTCTTGTGAATAGTCAACGATTTTCTGGTGTGATGATGTGGACTCTGGGTGCTCCTTGATGAGGCTGTGATCTGCAAAACAGTCAAAGGTTGCTAACCCGGGGGGTGGAACCTGGGAACGCCCCTCCGATGCTTAAGTCAGATATCAGAAATAAGGAGTCAGAGTACTTTGTGAGTTTGTGAGCTATGAATTGTGTGTTTGATATTGCGTACCTGAAAGAATGACTGGACTGATCTTTATATAGGCGTAGGTTACCCGATTAGGGTTTTACTGAGTCAGCTGGGCTGACGTGTGGGCCTGGCCCATGACACGTGGTGTCATATTCATTTGTTGTAGAACATCTGATGTGTCCCTAGCCCTATCAGAATTGGGCTTAGGGTTTGGGCCCGATTATCTTAGGCTGACCACTTTGATGGGCCCGGAACAACATTGATTGATATTTTTTAGTTGGACATTGTTGATTATTTGATACTAGCCATACTACCAACTTCATATAATCTTAAAGTAGTCTTTGAAACAAATCATAAAAGATGTTATTGACTATATGACTACAAATTTACATATATTTTAGAAAAATTTGACAAAAATAAGCCATACTTTGGTCGGTCTTCTATAAATAAGTCAAACTTTTGAAATTTCAAAGATAAGTTAACCTTTGCATCATGTTAGCCAAATTTAGGTCAGAAAATTTTGTTTACCCACACCAATGAACCATGAAATCCAAAAAAAAGGTTATCCATGAAGGATAAGGAAGTCATATGGCTGTAGAGGTTGATTTCGGTGGGTTAAGGTGGCGGTAAATAAAATTCTCTAACTTAAATTTGGTTGACATGGTGCAAATGTTGACTTTTTTATGAAATTTCAAAAATTTAACTTATTTATGGAAGACCGACCAAAGTTTGACTTATTTTTGTCAAATTTTCATATATTTTAAATACTAAATAATTTAAGCATTAGAATTTAGATAGAAAAGAAAAGGAAGAAGTATTGAGTATATATATGCATTCAACAAACAAAAAAATTAGTCCAAAGTGGAAAAAAATAAAGCTCTCAATGATAGATTGAGCTCCAGCACAATGACGTTAGACTCACCCTTACATTATCGAAGCGCAAGGTTTGATTCTCACCAATGACAAATTTCCTCCCCAAATCCCTGAGGCAATTTTCTAACCAATGACAAATTCCATCATGGTACTTTTGAGAAATGAACCACTAATTAGGGTCAACTAATGCCAAACAATACCATGAAAAACTAAATCTGAGATTTAGGGAGAAACACTAAAAAATAAAGGAGCTAGGAATCAACAAATAATAACATGGGAAGATATCAAAATAAGTTAGTAGGAATCCCAAGTACCGACCCACAAAAAACGGGTCGCAACAGCCATGAAAGCAGAGCTGTTGGCGACTCACCATGTGGTGTTTAGTGCTATGCTGTTTTGACTATTGAGATGAGATGTTACCCTATTTTACGCGTTCGAATCTTTATATATATATATATATATATATATATATATATATATATATAATATTGTTAATTTTTTTAATATTTAGTACTATTCTCTATTTTATGGCAGAATTTTTTTATTCCGTATAGTATTATTATATTATAATAAGGGATATTCTCAGTTTCTTACATTTGCATATGGAACCGGTATATCAAATGTTATTTTTATGATTTTGTTGAAAATATATTTTGGGCTTGTTTACATCAACTGAATAGAGATGAACTGAACTAAAATGTGTGTATTAATTCTAAAAAACCTTTTAAAAAAAAAAAGGTATTCCCACTGGTACACCTGAATATTCCTTCTAAATGTCAAGAACTTGGTTTTATTTTTGGGAATTTAAAAAACATGGGTATATCAATGAGATTTGTTAAATTTTTAGGTGTACCAGTGGGCAGTGAGAATAACACCCTTAAAAAAATAAGTTTCAAGTTTACTAAGTTCAGATTAATTCTAATAAATTCCAATAAATAAGTTAAGGTTTAATAAGTTGAAGAAAACACACACTTAGGCCCTGTTCTTTAGGACTTAAAAGCTACAGTAATCAGATCAGACATTATTACTCTTTATTATTATTATTATTATTATTATTATTAGTATTAATAATATTATTATTATTGTTGTTATTATTAATGTTATTATTACTACTACTACTATTATTATTATTATTATTATTATTATTATTATTATTATTATTTGTTGTAAGAATAATTTTAATATACTAATTATTAGTGGATCGGATACCCCTTAATTAATTTGTGATTCTAGCTTGTATGTTTTAGGAGATACAACTTTAAAAAAACCCAATAAAAACAATATAATTGCCAATAATTTCCGTCCCTAATTTAGAGACGATTATTTTATCCGTATCTAATTTAGTGACAGATAAATATTTTCGTCCCTAAATTAGCGACGGATAAAAATATCTGTCTCTAATTTAGGGACGGAAAAATATATTCGTCCCTAAACCAAACTACTTGTTATGTCGTTTTACATTCCCCTCAATCTCATCCAAAAAAAATTATTATCATAATAATAATAATAATAATAATAATAATAATTATTATTATTATTATTATTATTATTATTTTAGTAAATATAATAATGTATTACCTTTCTCATAAAAAAATAATTATTACAATTATAATAATGAAAATAATAATTACAATTATAATAATAAAATTAGTAATTATTATTAATATTATCATTATTTTAATTAATTCAAATCAGATCAGATCAGACAAACTCAGATTAGATTAGATCAGATCAAATCAGTCCTAAAGACAGGATCTTAATATATAATTGTTACTTTTTTTTTTAAGTAATTGTTACTTTGTTAGATATACAAATGTGAGGAACTCGGAATCTCGGATGTACTAATTGTAATAATATTAATATGAATATTATTATGGGATGGAAATTTGTACTCCCTCTGTAACATATTAATGACAACGATTTGATATGAAGTAAAGAGAAAAATATCTAATCGTTGCCATTAATATGGTAGAGAAGGGAGTAATTGATGTTGGTCATACAAAACACGTACCCCACTACTTTAGCCAGCTACCCCACCACTCCACCGTTTTGGTCAATAATTAATGCCCTCCAGTTAAAATTTACTTTATGCTTTCATTCTTTGCATTATTACAATCATTGTTTTGCTTCTAAATCCTAAATCCTAAATCCTAATCCCCTTTAATTTGTTTTTTTTGTTCGTAAGTTAATCCATTGTTTTTGTACAACTCGCAGCTACTTTCTTGGTAACATAAAACTTTCAACAATTGGTTTTGCACATATTTTGAGGAAGCAAATTAAGGGTGTAAACGAAAGAATTAGTCAAAATAGTTTTAATATAAGTAAGAGTGTGATTATAAGTTACTAATATATTAAAATTATTTTGACATGTTTCTTCGTTTACACCCTTAAACCGCTTCCTCAAAATGCGTGCAAAACCAATTGTTGAAAGTTTTATGTTACGGAAGGAGTAGTTTTTTTCGGTTCTTGTTAAACTGTTTATTTAAATGGGTTAATTTCAACAATTTAATTCAAATTTGACCCACTTAACAAATATGCCATGTCAAACCCGCTTAATTAGTCGTGTCAACATTTCAACGCACTGTTGCTGCTAATTTTCTGTTGTGATCAGTTCATGTTATCGTGTTGTGTCAATGGGGTTGAATCGTTGAACCCCTTTAACCTAAACCCAATTAAGTACCCAACAATATGATAAACTTGCTGGATTATTTCGACTTGTCAAAATCCTTAAACAAAACATACTAATTCTACAAGAATCTATGACCTATACTAAAATTAAATATTGTTGACATCGTCTCCTCCTCCAAATGTCTACACGTCACGGTCTCATTAAATAAAAATTCCCGCCAAAAACACTACTGATGTCATACTTATATCATCCTATTAAATGACAACCATTTTCCCATGCACAACTTCCTATTATTTTCCATTATAATAAATAATAGTCTGTAGTAAATAATATATTAATAGTAAATTGACCAATTTAATGTTTTGCTTTTACCATATTTCCAAGAAAACATACTACATTAAGTCTAAATCATTTAAATACATTTGTAAACAAAGAAAAACTCTCTAGTTGCCTAAAATAAATTGGGAGAGCTATTATTACAATTTACAACTAATTTTTTTTAATAAAAATAATGTAGTTCCATTTTTCCTACGCCATAAAAATGCATGTGTCATTTTCTCCATTATTTGTAAATATAGTATTTTATTTGGTACAATTTTAATGTGCACATAAATTATGACTGTTATTAATATAAAATTAGATTTTTGTTGTTATTGCTTTTTTTAATGTATGATTTTATTTTAAATAACAGGTAAATATTATTTTTAATCTCAATAAATATGTAAAGCTTTTACTATCGTGCATCGTGCAGGATACTAACCTAGTTGTATTAACAAGAATTTTGAAAATTATACTCCAAACAAATTATCAAACAATTTAAAAAGGGGTACATAATGTTTTTAAAGAAAGAAAAGCAAAATGGGATGGTTAGTGGTATGGTGGCATGTGGTGGAGGGATTTGTTGGTCAGAAAGTATTAATTGTTCACACCTGATAAGTATGTATGATAATCCATTGCATTGCCAGTCTGTAAACATTGGAGCCCCAACTGGATTCATATTTTGCCAAAATGATCTCCTTAGGCCTCTTTTCAATTCCTACCCAAATTTGTAGAATCAGCCATGCTGATTTCCATATACTCCCTATTCCTGTTCTGGAACTTCCTGTGAATGGTCAACGATCTTCTGAATGTATGACGTATACTCTGGACGATTCTCAATTTAGCTATGACCTGCAAAACAGTCAAAGGTTGCTAATCCGGGGGGTGGAACTCGGGAACGCCCCTCCGATGCTTAAGTCGGATATCGGAAATAAGGATTCAGAGGATTTTGTGAGTTTGTGGACTGTGAATTGCGTACCTGTAGAGTGGTAGGACTGATCCTTATATAGGCATTTAGGTCCTTGGTTAGGGTTCTTACTGGGCCGGTTAGGCTGACGTATGGGCTAGGCCCATGAAAACCTGGTTAAAGCTTTGCCAAGATGATGACACGTGGCATTGTCTGGTTCGTTGTAGATTATCTGGTGTAGACCTAGCCCTACCAGAATTGGGCCTAGGATTTGGGCCCAATAATATGGGTTTGACCACCTGGGTGGGCCCGGAACAATTAGCCCCACGCTCGGCGTGGAACGGGAATCCATGGACGTTGGATGCCGAGTGGAATACTCCGGAAAAAACAAATCTTCAGACCTCTTATAATCATGAGGATGCCCCAAAGAAGGCACCTCGATCGAGGTTACCTCGACCGTGAGGGGGAGACCACGATCGAGGCTACCTCGATCGTGTGGAACCTCGATCGAGGCACCCTCGACCCCTATGCCCCTCCAAGAACCTTTAAAAAAGGCCTCGATGGGGTCCCCCCAGGAGGGGGCCTCGATCGAGGTAACCTCGATCGTGAGGGAAAAGTTCCTCGATCGAGGTGGCCCCAGGGAGGTATGGAAATGACCTCGATGGGGTCTCCAATAGGGAGGTTGCCTCGATCGAGGTAGCCTCGACCATAAGGAACCTCGATCGAGGTTTCCTTGATCATGGGGTTTGCAGAGGTTCTTCATGACCTCTATCACTTAAGCCCTATGGAGACCCAAGAAAAGCCTTGATGGGGTCTCCAATAAGGGAAAGGCCTCGATCGAGGCTGCCTCGATCGTGTGGAACCTCGATCGAGGCTGCCTCGATCGTGTGGAACCTCGATCGAGGCTGCCTCGATCGTGTGGAACCTCGATCGAGGTAACCTAAGCCCCATGGAGGCCCAAGAAAAGCCTCGATGGGGTTTCTCAGGAGGGGGCCTCGATCGTGTGGGAAGAGTCCCTCGATCGAGGTGGTCCTAGCCTCAATTCCCTATATTTGCCTCGAGGGTCTTCCGGATCCATAGGTTTGTAAGGCCTTACTCTCCCATAAACCTCGAGGGTGTTTTCCCAAGGAGGAAAGTCTCCTCGATCGAGGGAACCTCGATCGTGTGAGGAAGGACCCTCTATCGAGGTAGTAATGCCTGCAAGGCTTTCCCTTTTGTTCGTGTATCGAGGTAACCTCGACCCACATGTCTAGCTAGGTCTTCCTCCTTCTCCACCTCGAGGGTGTCTCCCTCGATCCATGTGTCCAACATGTCTTGATGGTGGTGGCTTGTAGGTAATTACCTCGATTGAGTGAAGGGCCTCTTCCCCTGATTTTCACTCCTTGAAACCCTTATAATTTTTCTAAGTGTTGATGTTTCCTAGACCTCTTTTCCACCTCGAGGGTCTTCCTTTTTACCCTGATTTTAACCTCGATGGGTTGCCCCTTTTTCCTCAAGGGTTAGAAATGACATGCTCTGGGACAACTTTTCTAATGACCTCGAGGGTCTTACCTACCTCGACCGTGATAGAGGTGTAAGGTAAGATTTACCCTGGTAATCTCGAGGGTCCTCCTACTACCTCGAGTGTGATAGTGCAGTCCAAGAGATGTTTTGTTTGTTAATACACCTTTGTTGTGCCCACATTGAGTGGGGCTTTGGCCTAAGGTGGCCAACCATCCCTTTAGGGGCTAATGAGCCCCAAGACATGGTTGACACCTATCCAGCCTCCCATCTCCCTTGATGGGTGCCTATCTTGAGTAGAGCTTGTTGTAAGTCTTAGGAGTTTTCCCAAAGCCAAGGGGCTAATGAGCCCTAGAGACTAAGTGTCAGTCACCTTCCATAATGACCTCGAGGGTGTCCATTACCTCGACCATGATAGAGGTAGAAGATGAAAAGGCCCTGATGACCTCGAGGGTCTCCCTATACCTCGAGTGTTAGGGAAAGATGTCTTAGCTACCCATCTGCCCCGATGGGTGCCCACATTGAGTGGGACCTTGGTCTAAGGTGATCAACTGATTCTTTGGGCCCTATGATAAGTGTGATACCCATCCAACCTCCCATCTTCTTTGATGGGCGCCTACCTTGAGCAGGGCTTAATCATTGGCCTAAGGAGCTCTTTCCAAAGCCAAGGGGCTAATGAGCCCCAGTGACTCTGAATGTCTATCCAACCACTCCATTCTCCTCGATGGATGCCTATGTTGAATAGGGCCTTTTGTCACTTGATGACGTGGAGGGTTTGACCAAAAGTCAACAAATTAGTGAACACTGTTCACCTTCTAAACTCATAATTTGATGTCGTTTTAGCTGATTTTTACCATAATGAGGTAAAAACCGTTTCACATTCTTTACCTCCTATATATTCAACCCCTTAATCATTTCCTCAAAATCATTCTCTCACTCTTCAAATTTTCTCTCTCTAGAGTTCTCTAATCTCCTCGAAGGTCTTCTCTCAGCTTGTGTCTAGGCAGCCTCGGAGTAGTTTCTTTGTCAAGGTAACCGTCTTCCCCTTCTTTGTATTTATTTGAATAAGTGAGTCCTTGTCCTGTCGAGTACCTTTCTTTTCCTTAGTTTATTGTCAATAACTTAAGTATTGGACATGTCAAGTACTTCACCCCTTCTTCCCCTAGAGTGCACTGGGGTCCTTCGAGTCGAGGGTGATGAAGGGATTGAATCCCAAAACATCCCTGAGGCCATCTAATAAGAAGCAAAAAGTGAAAATGTCTAGTATAAACTAACATTAATGTGTTATTTTTGGGTGTGACTTGTATTACCAAATCATACATTTGGGTTACGGAGTAGTTCGACAAAGAAAGACGTGTTTTGGAAGCTTTGGAGTATTGAATGTGCGTACCCGGTCAGGTCTTGGGAGCCCCGGGCGGGTTTCTAGGTGTGGTGATTAAGGTGGAGCCACAGCCCCGGGCGGGTCTGGGGGTGTTCTTTGCTTTGTTGTTCTTTGAGTTGTCCCACGGACCTGGGTGGGTCTGGGGTTTTCTTTGCTTTGTTGTTCTTTGAGTTGCCCCACAGACCTGGGCGGGTTTCTGGAGACCTGGGCTGGTTTCTGGAGACCTGGGCGGGTCTGGGGTGTTCTTTGCTTTGTTGTTCTTTGAGTTGCCCCACGGACCTGGGCGGGTTTCTGGAAACCCGGGCGGGTCATGGGCCTTCATTTTATTTCACTCGTATACCCGGGCGGGTTTCTTCATACCTGCCCGGGTCCATTAAATTTCTAGGGTTTTGTTCGTCTTTTTGTTGAATAACTTTGTAACTAGTATAAATAGAACTTTAGGATTTTGTTTCTATTTATGCCAATTAGTTCAAGCCACATTTGAGAGGAAAACATATTGAAAGTTTTAGTGAGTGAATTCTTGGGAGAATTATCAGTCTCTTGATTGCATGTATTCCGTTTGTTTGATTTCCATAGTGAAACACTTTCGTACCGGCCAAGAGGACGTTACCATCGATAGTGAACATCGTTAAATCTTTGTGTGGTTTTAATGTTTTTTCATTGTTTGTTATTGTAGTTTGTCTGTTTTCAGGCTTCCGTTACAACAATTAACAACACCAATAGATGCATAATTTTATCATAAATTTTTAAATTTATAAGTAATTAAAAAAATATTTGAAGTTTATTTACAGATATTAAGGTTGTATTGTATATATCATAACCCGTAATTTATTACAAGGTAGTAAACTGGGCACCAACGTAAGACCTATATTAATTATGAACACATATTGGTGGTGGTCGAACTCGTCGGGACCGGTGGAGTAGGCAGCAAGCAGGAGTCGCAGCGGTGGAGATGGCGTTGTAGTGAGCAGTAGGCAGCAGGCCAAGGGTTTTTCAAGTGAGGCGAGAGAGTGTGGGTAATGGGTAAGGAATGAGAATGGAAAAGTGAGGGGGATGGAGGGTTTCATAAAGTGTTAGAAGAGGGGTAAGGCATTAGGAAAAGTGGGGAAAGAGAATGACTAAATTAAGCAAACAAACAACATGAAAGGGAATGGACCCAACTGAAACCCTTTCCCTTAGATTACTACCCCCAACCAAACGCCCCCTAAATACTACTTTTATTTATTTTTGGTTAGAAAGGTAAACAAAAATTAAGGTTATCTTCTCATAAGACTAAAACCTAATTTATCTAAAGCTATGTTCTTTAGGACTGATCTGGTCTAATCTGATCTGATCTGGTCTGATTTGAGTTTTTCTAATTTGATTTATATTTATATTTATATTTATTTATTTATTTTTATTTTTATTATTATTATTTTTTTATTAGGGACAAAAATTTAATGAGCCCAAAGCCTCAAGCTCATTTCATTTCACCTCTTCAGTATTTTACTTTTCATTCTTTTCAAACTCTTCATTCAATCTGACTCCAAAACCGTCACCGAAAAAGTCGACCGAATAATCACCGCCAGAAAAGTCATTTCGAAAACCGTCGTCGGACAAGTCGTCTCGAAAACCGTCGCCGAAAAATGCGGTCTGAAAATCGTCGCAGGAAAAGTCGGCCAAATAATCACCGTCGGAAAAAGTCAGTCCGAAAACCGTCGTCGGAAAAGTCGTCCTGAAAATTGTCGCCGAAAAACTCGGCTTGAAAATCGTCGCCGGAAAAGTCGGTCGAATAATCATCGCTGGAAAAGTCGATCGAATAATCATCGCCGGAAAAGTCATTCCGAAAACCGTCGTCGAAAAAGTCATCCCGAAAATCGTCGCCGGAAAAGCCGGCCGAATAATCAACGCTGAAAAAGTCAGTCCGAAAACCGTCGTCGGAAAATGTCGAGCGGAAAAACAATCAAGAAAATGTCTGATCTGATCTGATCTGATTTGACTAAGTCTGATCTGATCTGATTACTGTAGCTTTTGAATCCAAAAGAACATGGCATAAGGGTAAGAGATAAGAGAATTTAGAGTCAAGAAAATTACATAAAATACCTAGGCAACCTAGCTGACTTTATTCACATGAAAAATTGGAATTAATAGTATGGGCTTATATGTATAATTGTATAGGTACAAAAGTTCTCTAAAAATTAGCCCATAAAATTGATCAATAAGTAATTTAGCTTATTGGACTAATGAGATATTTAAAATAAAATATTAGCCCAAATACGTAGATATCGGTTATGAACTTATGACCTCTTATTTTATGTTGGTCAAACATGACACATTGAAAACCTATAAATACGATAGTGGAGATAGGGTTGTAAACTTTTAATCCCTCATTCACATAAAAAAAAAAAATTATCTCTAATATCACGATCATCACTAAAATATTAAAATTTGCCATTAACAATCAAAAGACCTATCGCACACAATATATTCCCTCAATTTTCTCATACGAATCAAGGTACGTTTTCATAATTAATCTTTACTCTTTTTTTTTATCAAAAATCTTTACTCATTACTTTACTATGTGGGTGTTTGGGAGTTAGCGGTTTGAGGCAAAAAGAGAGGTTTGAGAGGAAAGAGAGGTTTGACCAACTCAAAAAGATGTTTGGTAGTTAGATGTTTGGAAGAGAGTTTTGGGATGAAAAAGCTCTTTTTCAAAAAGCTCATATGAGGAGCTTTTTGGAAGAGCTTATAGCTTTTTAGTTCTTTTTACTCTTAAATATCTAACAGCTATCACTATTTACTAAACACTTTTATACAAACAACTAATGTAATCAGTTAATCAAAACAACTAACTCAATCAATTAACCTCTAACAGCTAAATCCCAAACATCGTCTATCTCTTTAATCCCATGTTTTTACTATCTAATCTAATAAGAAGACAAAACGGAAATTATATAAAAAAAAAAACTTTTTTTTTTCCACCGTAATCATTGAAGACTTGAAGTATAAAAACAACCATAAGACCCCAAAAGACCAATTTTTTAAACCAGAAATCAACCCGACTTTGTTCAAACAAATCGAATAAAAAACGGAGTATCCACCTTTTTTGCTACTTAAATTAATTAATTTTTTCAATTCTAAGATTCTTTGACTTCCATTCAAAATATATCTATACATCTAATTAATCTCGCCTAACATTTTTTTTATAATTTTTTTTCCGTATATACAAAGTATTTATTTCCTCCTTCCTTCAAAATACAAATTCATCTTCTTCCTTTCACTCTTTCCCTTTTTTGCTCCAAAAAAGCATCTCCATTAAAGGGATTCATCTTTCTTGTTTTTGCTCAATCTTTTCTCAGTAAAATACAGAGTACTAAACATAATAATACATGCATGTATAATCAGTACTACATTGCTGCAAATCGCCATTGATGTAAGTTTAAAGCTACTAAGCTTCGACTTCAACTTCTATTTCTGTTTTTTTTCTTAATTTATTTTAGCATTGTTTATAATTTCGAGAAACAAATCATGTGTTTTGATGCAAGTAGTAAGCTAATTTTTTTTAAAATTTTTTATAATTTCGAGGAACACACCGTGTTTTATGCGCAAAATAATGTATAAACAATTTATGGGTATTTGTTTTGTCTCAGATTTCTGGGTTTCAAAAAAAATGCTTTGATTGTTACAATTTTGCAAACCCTTGTTTTTTTTTTGTTTTTGTTTTTGTTTTTTTCTTTTTCTGCTGTCTGTTGATATTAACTTTTTTTTTGGGGTTGTTGTTGTTTGCAGTTGTTGAGATGAAATCAGAAAAGTTGGTTAACTCGGTGACTCAGTTCCCGATTTTGAGGCTGACTCGGCGAGTTGGGGTTTTAGCAGTTCTTCTGTTAACATTGTTGCTACTTTGGAGCATTGATCAGGATAAAGTTTCAATATGCCTTGATTTTTGGAGGTACCCAAGAGATTCCTTATCTCATAAACATAATGAATTTAATAATGCTTCAAATGTGAATTTGGTTAATAATAATAATAATAATAATAATAATAATAATAATAATAATAGCAAATTTGATCCGAAAAACACAAGAAACCTAAACAAAGTTGTTGATTGGGTTTCGGTTGAGTTTGATCAGAATTATACCTCAAATCTTATGAAAAGGTGGTTAGCTCCAGGAGGTGAGTCTTGTAGTGATTCTAAAGCAGTTGACATTAAATTTGTTAATTTTGATGATGAGCAACCAAAACCTATTGTGTTGTCAACTGGGGTTGTTCATGAGTTGGTTTTTCAGGCTTTGGATGAGTTAGGAAACCCTCATTGTGTAGGAGATGATTATTTTGAGATTGATTTATCTGGCGAAACTTGGAAATCAAGACCACCCATTAAGGATTTAGGGAACGGGACTTACTCGTTTGCCCTTCAAGTTCATCCTGATTTTCCGGGCACCTATAACCTCACCATTATCCTGCTTTTCCGGCATTTCGAAGGGTTGAAGATCTCAACCATTCGAAATGGGTTCGATAAAGAGCTTCGGAGAATTCCGGTTTTGTTTACTGAATCTGATTCTGTGTTGCCTGAATTGCAACTCTGTACAAAATCTGATTTCAACAGGGATGTTTGGACAGGAAGATGGACAAGGCATGCTAAGAATGATTCTTGTGAAATTAGTCGTGATGGGCGATATAGGTGTTTAGAATCCGATTATCCTTGCACGAATCCATGGTGCAATGGCTCATTGGGAGTATTAGAAAGCAATGGTTGGGTTTATTCGGCACATTGTTCGTTTAGGATGCTATCTTCTGATGATGCTTGGAATTGCTTAAATAACCGATGGTTTTTCTTTTGGGGTGATTCGAATCATGTCGATACTGTTCGTAACATTTTGTTGTTCTTTCTCCGTGTGCAACACGAAGAACTAGGTTCAGTCTCTAGACGGTTTGACAAAATTTTTACAAACCCTAGAAACGAATCACAGTCTGTTAGAATCACAAACATCTTCAATGGTCATATGAATATGACCATGAACTATCAAGGCCTAAATTCACTCTCAGATGAAGGATACCGGGATTTGCTCAAGAGCTTCTTTAATGGCTCTTCTGTACCCGACACTGTCGTATTCAATTCAGGTTTACATGACGGATTCTATTGGCGAAATCTCAGAAAATTCATTCATGGGGCAGAATATGCAGTTTCATTCTGGAAAGAGATGATGGATCAAGTGAGGGAAAACGGATTAAAAGTGTCGAATTTCATTTTTAGGTCAACAATCAGTACAGGAGGATATGCTAGAACAATGGCATTCAATCCTAGTAAAATGGAGGTGTTTAATGGTATCCTTTTGGACAAGCTGAAGGAAGCCGGATTAGTTACCGGGGTTATAGATGATTTCGACATGACATGGCCATGGCACTTCGACAATAGGTGCAATGACGGTGTACATTATGGAAGATTTCCGGCCAAGTCGAGGTGGAGAGATGGACAAATCGGGCACCAGTATTTCGTGGATTTGATGCTTGGTCAAGTTCTGTTTAATGCTTTCTGTGAAAGGTGATAGTTTTTGTAAACCATGATTGAAGTTCAGTTTCAAGCTGAACTTTCTAGGTTGATGCAATTTCATTACTGGGAAAAAAAGGGTACAAACTGCAAAGAATTGGTAGATAAAAAGTTCACCACAAGTGTATAGTCAGCTAGAGAAGAAGGTTCATTAATTTTTCAAGTTTTGGATGTTCTTTTTTTTTTTTTTTTTTTTTTTGGTTTTTTCAGTTACCTATTTGTTTGATTCTTATATGTGTTCATATTCTTTCGAGAGAGTTCATGTTTATGCCACTTGAGTTCCAATTTGTTTTGGTAAGTTTGCATTTCATTTTCGTTGATAATTGTGAATTTTTAGGGGTAATGCTATAAAAAGGCCTTGTTCCTTTGGGGTGATAAATTTTACATGAATTGAATTTGTTTGAAGTCAATTGAACTAAACTAAATTCTAGAATCTTGCAAATCTATCAACTTATTGGCCGGTAAGGAGTTACTAACGAGTAAAGATCCTCTCCATTTCTTAAAGGAAATGGACGGTCCATTTTCTAAATCAATGGTTGAGGATGTATGAAGAGAGAAATGGAGAGGATTTTTTAATTTTTTATTTTAATGCTAAATGAGGTATCAAAATCTTAGGATAAAAATGGAGTGGATTTTTTAATTTTTTATTTTAATGCTAAATGAGATGTCAAAATCTTAGGGTAAAAATGGAGAGGATCCTAATTCATTACTAACCTATATAATAATACATTAAACCTTGAAATTGAAGGACAAATAAAAGAGAATTCTGAAGCAAAGGGTGAGAACGGAATCCTTTAAAGATACAATGTGGGTGTAGGCAACACTTGCTTTACAAAATTATGCATAGTTTAATGTAATTAATGGTCGTTTTGAGTTAATTTTTCATTTTGACGCCTTATATACAACTTGTATACAATACATATTAGTTTCCAATTTTTAATAACAATAATAATCCATGACTTCCTCAAAAAAAAAAAAAAACAATAATCCATGACTTTAGGTCAAAGTTTTCTTCTGTGTTAGGCATATGGGCATTAATTTACACCAAAAAATTAAAAATAAAAAAAGTAGTGGAAGCAACCGAAGCATATGTTGTTGGAGATAGGACGCACTAATGCTCTACAAGTAGTATCAAAACTAAGTAAGCAATTAATGCGATATGTATTAAAAAAAAAAAAATTGTTGTAAAATTAAGTTATTGGACCATTGATATTGTAGTTGATAACTTGATACCATACCATAAAAATAAATGCTGGTTTATTTGACAGAAGGATTCACATGATTGGTGGAGTTTATAGTTTACATGCCTAAAGCCAACTACATATTAATATACTACCTCCGTATCGAAATATTTGCTACATAAGTATGCGATACAGATTCATATGCAAAAAATGGATTTAAAGAGAGAGATAAAGTGAAAAATGAATAATTAAGTTGTTGAACCCCATATAGTACACTAATGAGTGTCCCACATCGGAAGATGAGGAGAGACTAAACTAGCTTATAAGTTTAGGAGTTACTTCTATGACTTGTAAGTGTCCTAACTCTTCTCTTTCATATCTTAAGGGTGATTTTGTTTATTTTATTATTTTAAAATTTAAAATGAGCAAAAATATTTATGCATCGTTTGGTTGACACGGGAAATAAATTCCCGTAGGAATTAGTATTCCAACTTCCTCTATTTTTTCATTTTGTATAAACCAAACAACTATACAAATTACCAATTCCCATGATTTTTCACTTCCCCCATTTTATTTTATCAACCAAACAAACACTTAAAATAAGCAATAAAACACCTTGTATGACCTCTATGATCTGTTGTGAAATATTGACAAATAATTTTGGCACTCTAATTTTAATATAGTGGAGAACCGGAGATATCAAAATAAAAATTAAAATACCAAATCAATATTGTGTCTTTTTTTCTTTTCTTTTTTTTTTGGTGAAGAAATATTATGTCTGGTCGTGCTTATTGAGCTGGGTAGCTTGTGAGCAGCTCGAGTTCGATTCGGTCAAAGCTCAACTCGAGTTGGTTCGAGCTCGCTCGAAACAACTCGTGACTCGATAATTTTACAAAAAAACAATAATTTTCTACGTTAAATATTTGAAAAACAAAATTAACCTTGATATTTAATATAATAAATTAATAAACTTTAACAATATATAATTTTCATAAAGAAAAGAAAATATAAACAATAATTTTTTTTAAAAAAAATTAAGATTCAAGAGGACTAAAACATTAAACCAGCAGCTCGTGTTTGGCTTGGCTCGGCTCGGCTTGAAACCTAATGAGCACGAGTCGAGCAACCCCCAGCTTGCGATCGACTCGCTCGATAAACACTCCTAATTATGTCATTACTCAACTCAAATCGTGGGATAATCTCACTAACACGCTAGGCGTCAATTTTACTATTTAATCCCTCCTTTTTGTTTGGGGTCTATGGTTTCCCATTTTTTTTTACTATGATGACTTCTTTATGTCTTGTCATTACACATTGATTAGCTATCATTGATATTATTTGCTGATTTATCTTCCAAATTTTAGCACCCTAAATGATTTTATACTATGACTATATTAGTGATAAATAGAAAAAAGGTTGATTTATGTTTTCTTGCATGATTAATCTTGATATAAAATAAAAGGTGAGTGGAGGTAAGATGTGATAGGTGAATTCGTGAATTGTTATGTTTTTAGGGGTCAAGGGCAATTTTGTCCATAAGGAGACCTTAGTAAGTAAAAAAAAACTTTGTTTAGCAATTCACATCAAAAATATGTTTGCAAATTTATTCTTGTTGGATGCAAAATGTCATAGAATTGAACAATTTTTTTTTTTAACATAGTAACAACACATTCAACATTGCTATGATATTGTGCATCCATCAAAGTCTTCAAAGAGATAGACAACTCAACTGAAAAGAGCAAGAAAAATATGAATATGCTTACTCCAATCCGAGTGTTTTTCATGTTTGTTGGAATAATGGCTTTAAAAACATTATTTAAACCATGCTTAATGGAATGGTCATGGGATTTCATTGTGTATTATGAGTAGTTGAAACAACTACTAATCCCTCATTTATGAGCTTTTTAAACATGACAATAATTTAATCAACTGTGGAGGTTTAATGGATTATTATTGTGATTTATGATACTTGTAACCTCTTGTTGTTGGCTATAAGGTTTTTATATAAATAGATGATCTCTACTTTCTAGTAGTAAATAGAGGAGAATTGGATTCATCCATCTTATATTCCTTTTCTCTTAAGCAAGAGTTTGTTTAACTCTAATCCCTCATACTCAAGTACATGTGTGTGTGGGAGTGATGTTAACTATGGGGAACGAATCGACCATAACGTTTTATTTGTACCTCGAACAGGCTGAATCTTGTTTTCAAGACAGTGGTTTCTCCACAACATCGTATACCCAAAATCTAAGAATTACATTTGTAATTCACCTTTCCTACTTTATCCTCTCCACCTTTTTATTTGTAGCCTTGATATTATTTCTAACAATATTTTCCTTATGTGAAAGTATCGGGTCAAACAGCCTCCCAAACCACTCTCTCCATCTTCATCTTCATCTTTTTTTAATATTATCATCTTCTATTATTACACAAAACAAAATGGCTAGCATCACAATTAAACCCCAATTTCATTGAAACAAAAATGAACTAACAAAACCACCATAAACAAAACAGATTGAATTGAAGAACCACCGTTATTAACACCATCACTCTCATTAATTACTTTTATGCTGAAGATTTGTCAATTGAGACCTCAATCGCAATTCTTCATAATTGAGATAGAAATGAATTCATAATTGGTGCTAAACTTTGCGTATTTCTTTTGAATTCGTTTCTAATTTCTTTGCAAGTTCGGTTTTTTTTTTTTAGGTCTTCTTTGTTTTGTCCAAGTTTTTTTTTTTTTTTTTTTTATTATAAATTTTGTGCAGGTTAAGTGATACTAATTATTTTTTTTTTAGCCTCCCAAATAAGTCATTTTTTTGAGTTATTTTTTACAGGTTTCGTCTGACAGTAACATTACAACTCTTGCATTTACTGGCCTGGTTTCAAAATTGAAAATTCTAAAGTTGGAAGTATACTAATTATTTTTTTTCTATAAATTCGATCGAGCCCTGCACTTGCAACAAAGTTGTCTATGAATTTGCATTTTCTAATCTCTAAATTCACAAAATCAAACTGAAATACATGAAACCATCGAATTTAGATAGAATGCTAAATGCTTACCATAAACCACCGCTAAGATCAATTCCGAGAACAAAGAATAAAATTGAAATTAAGATTTTTCACTGAATGAAAATGGCTAAGTGCAGCCCGTGAATCTTGAAATTGAACGAAGAGGATTAGAGTGGTTTTTTTTTTTTTTTTTTTTTTTTAATTTTTAAAGTAAGGATATATATGGTCCTGTTTGGGAGTTAGCTGATAGCTGTTAGAGGTTAGCTGACTGTGATAGCTGATTTGACTAACTGATTACATTAGCTGTTTGTATAAAAGTGTTTGATAAATAGTGGATAGCTGTTAGATGTTTAAGAGTAAAAAGAACTAAAAAGCTATAAGCTCTTTTAAAAAGCTCTTCATATGAGCTTTTTGAAAAAGAGCTTTTTCACCCCAAAACTCTCTTCCAAATCTCTAGCTACCAAACACTCAAAAATAGCTTTTTGAGTTGGTCAAACCTCTCTTTCCTCTCAAATCTCTCTTTTTGCCTCAAACTGCTAACTCCCAAACACACCCATAAAGGATTAGATGCAAAGACGATATGCGATTATGGGATAATGATATTAGGTGGTTTTTAGTTTTTTTTTTTATAAAAAAAAATTGTTTAATATGATCAATGTTTTTATTTAGGCGATTTCATCAATTTTATTTAGGCGGTTTTATCAGTTTATTTTTTAAAATAATAATGAAATCTCAAGGATTTTTTAAGTTGGAAAATTTTTTCAACTCTTTTTTTGTGTTGATACTTGTATTGACATAATAGTGGGTTAAAATAATTCTGAACGCTTAAGTCTTAACAACAGTGTTGAAAAATACTCTGTCTGTTCTCATTTGTTTGTGCTGTTTCCTGAAATGGAATTTCTAAATGTCTGTCCTGTTTAAAATCTTTTCTATTTTTAACTCCAATATCATCCACCTCTTGTATAGTAAAATGAACCATATTTATTGCTTTTCAACCATTACATTAAATAAAAGGTTAACCATTATCTAAAATACTCCACAAAATTCACTTTTTAATACACAATTATTACATTTTTCAATAATATTAATAAAAAAAATCTATAACTCTTTTTTCAAGTAAGAATCATACCATATTAATTACTTCTCTTAATTAAAGATTATTTTTTCTTAATTCCCTCCCCGATTCCAAATGGGAACAGAGGGAGTAGTTCATTTTTTAGTAGTGATTTATCGTCGTAAGAAAAAATCAATAATTGAGACAATGAAAATCATTATATGAACTCTTAAAAAAGTAGGTGAATTATAAGAATTTATTTGCCACTTTTTACAAAAAGATGTAATTTTCGTTGTTATTTAAAAAAAATGATCTATATAATGACGAGTATAATTTATTTTTTTTGAGAAAGACGAGTATAAATTAAACAAACTTTTAATGATTTTGTTTATTTATTTTTAAACTATAACTAGTTAAAATTATATTGTAGTGTTTATGATAAACACTAAAATATGATTCAATCAACTATTTAAGTAAAAGAAATGTGTAACTATTTTATGAAATATGTAAAGAGTTTATAATATTTTAAAAAAATACCTTTTAAAAAATTTGTGAGAAAAACCTTTTAAATAATAATAATAATTTTTTTAGTGTGTAGAAAGGGACCTAAACAAAAAAAAAAACTTTGTGAAATAATTATGCACATCTTTACATTACTAGTTATAAAGTTAATATTAAGATTTTCAAGTCGTGCATCGCACGGGTGCTATGCTAGTTTATAATATAATGGTCATGTGTAATCGCGGGATCACATTCCTCTCTATAGTTTGTAATACTTCCTCCGTTTTTAATTTCTTGCAACAAATCTATTTTCACGCATGCCGAGACAAAATTTTGAGGATTAATATCTCTAATTATGTATTAGTAAAAATTATGAACACTAGATAATAAAAAAATACAAGTTAAGACAAATTCAATGAGACCCTACATGACTATATATTTTTTTTTGGGCAAGACTATGAAAATGGAGGAAGTATAATAATGCCATGATATAACGATTGGGGTTTTTAGGCCCTGGTTAAAAAAATAAACGCTCAAGGGTCGATGGGAGGGGGAAAGGAAACGTCTACACTACAGCAACAGGAGAAAAGAAAGAATCGAAGAAACCCTAACTACGTAAGCCTCTCTCTCTCTCTCTAATCTCAGTCTCTCTCCTGTTGGCTGTGTATCGTCGCCGGGCAAATTACTACTGTCTCATCGCCGGGCAAATTACTACTTTCTCATCGCCGCCGACGTCAAGATTGAGTCGTCATCCTCGTTCAGCAAGACCAGTCCTCCACTTGTCCTGTTGGTTGTGTTTCGTGTTCGATCTCAATACCGAAGCGCAGATCCAGTCTTCCACTCGTGACTCGTCCTCTTCGTTGGCTGCCTGAATCGCCGCCGCGCCGCAGATTTTAGATTTGCATTCTACCCAGTCGTGAGGTACTCGGGCTCATTCCGTGAAGCGCCGCCCACACAAATCGCATTAAGGTATGAAATTCTGATTTTGATAGTTTATACTCCTCTGAATCTCTTATTTGCTTAAATTTTACAATTTACGTTGTTGTTGTAATGTTGTTGGTTTGTTGAATTGTTTAATTCATTATTTAATTGATTTTGCTGATTTGTGTCATTATTTGATTAATTGATTTTGCTGGTTTAATCTTTTACTTTTGTTGATTGTCTACTGATTTGTTGTTTATTTATGTGAATTGCTAAACAAAGATCACTTTTTATTTACTAAAGCTCCCTTATGGACAAAATTGCCTTTGACCCCTATAAACATATTATTACACTAAAATCATGAATTGAAAGCATTACAAGTGCTTTTGCACAATGGCCTTATTCAAAATTTCAAATACTCATACCTTTTTACACATAATTGCTTTTTAGGCGATTCAAATTGCATATGATTCCTTGTTACGAGAGCTTCGATTTGATATATTCTACGTCAAATTTCCCTGAGAAACGAAGGAGATATGAGTATTCTACGTCAATTAGAATGGCCGGGGCGCATGGCCTATGCGCCTAGACCTAGGCCGGGGCGCATAGGTTATGCGCCCTAGTATATCTCGTTTTTTTTTCTACATTCAACACACCACACGTGTAGCCAAGGGCGAAATTGTCCAAATGCGTGCTTTAGTAAGTAAAATGCGGGTTGCATTTAGTAACATCTTTATTTATCTATATTATCAGTTATATTGATTTATTTTATATATAATATTTACACATCAGCGGGTCAACACGACATTGCCCGTTTATGACTAATGGTATTCACCCGTTTAGGTATACAATTTGACATGAACCCGACATGACTTGGCCCGTTTAGGTATACAAGTGAATTAAAATATTACTCCCTCTATATCAGTTTAATTGCAATAAATGAGTTAGCACAGCTCCATATGGATTTTTTATTAAAGTAAGGTTATGCAAGTGTTTAAAGTTAAGTAAGAGAGAAAAAAATGATGTGTAAACTGTGAAGTACTTTTGGAGTTTTGGAGAATGTGTAAGATTTAGGATGACATAATGTTTACATTTGAGTATTAAAGTTTTTAAGTTAGGGATGTTTTTAACATTTTAGGTCTAAAATTTATTAAATTTAGAAAAATATGAATTGTTGCACTTATTTTGTTACAACCTTTATTGGAAATGCTGCAGATAAACTGATATGGATGAAGTATATTTTTATACGAAAGGAATTGAAAATATTATTTAGTTACATTTAATTAAATTGAAAATATTATTTATTCGAATGTAATTACACCAAAATTGAAAATAACTGTTACAATAAAAAAAAACTTTTTGTTAAACGGTGGGAATGGAACTGAACGAAATTGAAAACAAAATTAATGTCAAGTTCAATTAAATTGAATACGGAAAATGAACTGAACCAACCGAACAAGATGTAATGAAATTCTCAAATCCCAATTAAACGAAAACCGTAGAAACTCAAATACTCAACTTCGTCTCCTATTATCCCCCTAAGCTCTATAGCATCTCCTCTGCCCAATTCCCCCAAGCTCTACTTTCTGCCGGCGGCTTTGTTGGGCAACAGAGCAATTGAGGGATGCCTAATACCTCAACTTTGAGATGTTTAAAACACATCTCAAGTGGCATTATGGTAAATAAGTCCAACTTTTAAGTGACATTATTGTAAATAAGTCAAAATTTATTTATGATAATGCCACTTAAAAGTTGGACTTATTTACTAAAATGCCACTTGAGATGTGTTTTAAACATCTCAAGTTGAGGTATTAGGCATTTTCACAGAGCAACTCTCATGGCTGACCTATCGCCTACACTTCCAACGCCTTCAAGACTCTAAATCATCACGTACTAAGGTTAGCTATGTCGTTCATGTTCAGATCTTTTTTTTTTTTCCGCTGATTTTACTTAGGTATTTCCTTTAAGTATTTAAGTTTAGAATCTCCCTTAAGTGTTCTAGCTTAGAGAGGATCAAGTCAAAGCCCAGTGGTTAGGGTTTCAGAATTCCAGGCACGAGGTCTTGGGTTCAATTCTCCGCACGCATTTGCAAAGATTCCTTATTATCCCCCTTACAGATGCGTGTGTTAGCTAAAATTGGGCCGGGTGACCTGCAGTAGGGCCCGGTTCCAAGGCCTAGTATCCCATACATTATCCTTTAAAAAAAAAAAAGTGTTCTAGCTTAAAATTTACTGATTCAAGTTAGAGTCCCATTGAAAAATTCATCCTCAATTTTTGAAACAAGTGAAAATTTGATTCTAGAATGTTAGTGGTGTTGTAGATTGAGTTTAACAATAAAGTACTATTAAGCATTATTCTTGAATTGTTTTTTGTAGATCCAAACATTGAAAATGATCAGATTAATGGCAGCATCTCGCAGGATTGATCCCTCTTTTCTTCTCAAACACACCTCCTTTTCTCTTTCAACTTTCACCATTTCCTCTAAACCCTCTCAAAATCCTACATCCTCACGCACAGATGAACATCATCTGCGATTTTATTCCTCATCCTCACACTACATGAATCAATTGTATCCACAATCAAATTCAAGCTTCAAACTAAGCAGTGGAAATTCTTTGCAATCGAATGTTACTCGATTAAGTGAAGCTGTGTTTTTAGTTGATTCAGGAAATGGTACTCCCAGGGTTTGTCTTCAAGACGAATTAATCGGAGCTAAAAGCACCCACAAAATTAGGTTTGAGAATAGGGTTGGATTCCTTGATTTAGCATCTGGTGAAGCACAAATTAACAAGCAGCTTTTAGAGAGGTTTTTCATCGATTTAATTACGGGTGATTCGATAGCAAAACAGCGAGCAACTGCCAGGTTTAATGATTTAGCTGGAGGGTCTGCAGATATGAATGCGGTTTCATCAGGTGAACCATTTCTTGTTCTTCCTAGAAGATACAGACAAAAGCGAGCTTGGATGGAGCTGAACAAGATTGGGCGAACCAATTCACAGGTCAAAGGATTTGTTGTTGGGAGAGTCAGAGCTGGTTATTCAGTAGCCATTGCCGGGTTTATTGCTTATCTTCCATTTCGTCCTCATTCATATGGTAGAAGGATGTGGAATGATCGTTTCACTGTTGAAAGTATTAACTCCAAAACTGGGAATCTTGTGGTCTTGTAACAATGTCGACAATCAAGAGTACTTCTCTATTTTCTAATATTAGTTCTGTTTGCTGATTTCATTTCTGTCATTTCTCATTGTTTCAATTGATTGAATAATGTATAATAATTACGGAATCATGGTCTCTTTGTATGTTTTTATGGTAGTGTGCAACTATGCAATAGTAATAGTAATAATAATAGGCTAATAGACTAATAGTAGTAAAAGCAGTGCTGAACTAGGAAAATGTGTTAGTTATTTCTGATTATTATTTCTTGAGGATAAACAAAGATGTAATGAAAGAATGGTGGATAATTAATTTTAGTGAAGTGGTAAAATTTCACAATAGCATGTAATATTATGTCATCATTGAGTTCACATATGTATGCAGGCCTCATCCAAACGAGTGTTCAGGCGGAGATTTAGATGGTGATTTATATTTTAGTGAAGTGGTAAATTAAGGGCTCGTTTACATTAGCTGAATAGAGATGAACTGAACTGAACTGAACTGAATATAAGTGTATAAATTGAACTTAATAGATGAATTGAATTGAACTGAACTGAATATAATCTGAAGTAAACAAGCCCTAAGTTACCACATTTTGTTGTTTTATATTGATATCTCTTATATTATCTTACTTGAGATGTATTATAATAATTGTTCATTTAAACCAGTTATTGTTCAATGTTCCTTTTTGAATTTTTTAATTTTCTCAACTATGTAATATTTTAGTTTTTTCTTTTACTCCAAACACAACAAAAACGTGGATGTGACTCATTTATGATAGACATGGGTGCATAATTTATTATTAATTGTACACTTTAAACATTTATTTTATATATTTTGAAATTTATGCTTTTTGATTTTTTTTTTTTTAAATCAAGTGATTTAAATCTTGAACCCGAAGGGAGGTATTTGGCTACTATGGAAAAATACGGTTGCTTTGATGGACTACACTTACCCATCACCTTACTATTTTCATTCTCTTTTCAAGTTCCTTCCCCATGAACCCGAAGTTTTAATTACTGGGATACATGCACCCACTACTAAATTAGACAAGAATGCTCTTTGGATTCAGTTGGGTGAAGACTTACCACCTCATTCAACTCCAAGGTTGGTAATTGGAGACATGAACGAGGTCACTAATCAGGCTGAGAAAATGGGGGGTCGAAAGGTCACCAATACTCAAGGAAATGACTTTATTTCTTGGGTTGATTGTGCGTCCTTGATTGATTTGGGTTATCATGGTGCGAATTATACATGGAATAATTGCAGAGAGGGTATGACACTAATTTGAGAGAGATTGGATCGAGCACTAGCAAACGCTCCGTGGCTCAAACTATATGCAAATACCCAGGTAATGCATTTGCCTCGTACTTATTTGGATCATTGCCCTATTTTGATTGACACTTAAACTAATAATTCCTTGAGAAATGCACCTTTTCGTTGTAAAGATGCATGGCTTTCCCATCCCAATTTTAATGATTTCTTTAAATTTTGTTGGACTAATTCTGATAATAATTTCCTTTTGGGAAGAGCTAAGTTTAGTAATGAGATAAAACCGTGGGTTCAACATCATAATAAAAAGATTACTTGCACAGTTGAAAGGAATCCAAATGAGTCTTGCTAAAAATTATTCCTCTTTTTTTATTAATTTGGAAAAAACATTACAATTAGAATTTAGCCAAATTCTTCGTACTGAACGTAGATTATGGGCCCAAAAAGCCGGTCTTGATTGGCGAAAATATTCGGATTGGAACACTAAATATTTTCATATCATAGCTAATACTAAGCATGCAAGAAGTAAAATTATGTCTTAAGGATGACAACGGAAATTGGGTGGAAGGGCGGGAAAACCTTCAGAATATGGCCGTTTCTTTTTTCAAACAATTGTTCACAACTAGCCTAACCCAATCTAGCATTCACTTTACTTCCCCACCTCAGTCCACGAATACTGGTATTAATTACGAGAGTTTATTGGGTGAGATTACTAGAGCTGAAGTTAGGTCGGCCCTTTTTCAAATGCAACCCATTAAAAGCCCGGGCCGAGCCCAGACGGAATACAACCCATTTTTTTGCAAAAATTTTGGGACAATGTTGGGGAGTCCATTTTTAAATTGATCCATAATGCTTTTAAAACCGGTGAAATTCCTTTAGACATCAATAACTCCTACATCACTCTTATCCCAAAAATTGATCATCCTCAAGTCATGAAGGATTTTCGACCGATTGGTCTATGTAACACAATTTATAAGATCCTCACGAAATGCATAGTTAATATAATCTCTCCCTTTTTGCCTAATCTAATAAATCCGGTTCAATCAAGCTTCATCAAAGGGAGAACTATAGAGGAAAATATCCTTGTAATAAAAGAAGTAGCCCATTTCTTTAAAAATAAGACTAGGAAAAAATGTCATATGGTCTTCAAAATTGATATTTCTAAAGCCTGTGACAGTCTTGAATGGAGTTTTATTCATGACACCCTTCACGAATTAGCATTCCCACAAATCATAATAAATTTAATTTTGCAATGTATCACTACCCCATATATTTCTGTTCTTTGGAATGGAGAAGTAACTCAAACCTTTCTTCCTTCTAGGGGAATTAGGCAGGGGGATCCTTTATCTTCCTATATTTTTGTTCTCTGTCTGCAGAGGCTTTCTGATCTGATTGATAGAGCAGTTATTCTCCATCAGTGGATTCCCTTTTGTATTACCAAAGACATTCCTATCTCCCATATTTTCTATGCCGATGATGTTTTTTTGTTCGGGGAGGCATCCGTCACTAATGCAACAACAATCCTACAGACCCTTGCAGAATTTGAAAGAATGTTAGGTCTCTCAATCAATCCTTCCAAATCGAATGTCATCTTTTCACAAAATACCCCTTGCTCCACCAGAAGAACTATTGCCCAACACTGTAAAATGAATAGCTCCATTTCGTTTGGAAAATATCTTGGAGTAACTATTAGTCCCAACAAAATCAAAAAATTAGATTATGTGGACATGCTCAATAAAACCAAAGAGAAAATTCAGGGATGGTAGGGTAAGTTACTTAATATGGCGGGTAGGTGTACTTTAATCAAGAGTGTTCTCAATTCTTATCCCTTATATTCTATGCAAACCACTCTCATCCCTAAATCAGTCTTGCAAGATTTGGAAAAATCATGTCGTCAATTCCTTTGGAACAAAGTTAATAGATCTCATTACCTTGTTAGAATTAGCTGATCGGACCTAAAGGAACCTCTTAACTTAGGGGGACTTGGTATGCGCGATTTGAGGGCCTGGAATTTATCTTTTATGGCAAAACTAGGGTGGAAGGTTCTTTTCCAAACTGATAAACTATGGGTCCGAATAGTTAGAAGCCTATATCTCAATAAGAAAAGTTTCTGGGCGATAACACCATCAAATACAAACTCTCCCCTCTGGAGAGATATTTTACAGGGCCGGGAAATCCTGGAAAAGGGGTTAGGAGTCAGAATAGCTAATGGCCATAATACTTCCCTATGGTATGACAATTGGGTAGGGAAATGCCCCCTTATCTATTGCACAATTAAAACTCCTCCCGACTACGTACATTCTTCGATGGAGAGTGAGTAAAATAATACTCCCTCCGTCCCCCTTTATTTGCAACAATATGACTTTTTCTACTGTTCACATGACAACTTGGACTCTCTCTAATGTTATACCTATAAGAAAAAACATAATCAAATGGGATCTTGTTTGACTTGGCCCGATATGTAATTTTTTAACATTTAATTGTTATAATTTTTTATTATATGTATCTTAAGATATTTTTATTTAAAATCGTGTGTTGGGAGATGTGAAAAGGTAAATGTTGCAAACAATTGGGGACAGAGGGAGTAATTAATAGGACTTGGAATTGCTCTGAATTGGAACCTTATCTCAATTCTAACTCTTTGGCTGAAATTCAAAATATCCCTCTTCCGCTTGATCCTTCTATAAATGACATCCCTTGCTGGAGACCGAGTTTTCTGGAAAGTTCACCCTCAAATCTACCTACCACATAGCACCTCCCCTCCCCCCCCACTAAAATTCACTTTAAGCCAACACAGATGGGGACAAATCTGGCGGATAAATGTACCTTTTAAATATAAAAAATGCTCCTTTGGAATGTGTGCCACACTATCTTACCTACGGCCTACCTTGTATCAACCAAAATACCAAACTTTTCACCACTTTGCACTAGATGTCATCAAGGTAGTGAGTCACACATTCATTTGTTTAGGGATTGTGCTCGGAGTTCACAAATTTGGAATGCTTTAATTAGACAAAGTCAAGATCCAAATCTCTTTGATTATTATGAATTTTTGAACTTAGATTGGGACAATTGGGTTCAATTTAATTTCACTCAAAACAAAACTTGGAAGATTCTCTTTACCATTGGAATTTGGCACCTGTGGAGAATACGAAATATGCATATATTCCAAAACATGACTAATACTTTGGATATGGATCTCAATAAAATTTGGATGGATTGTGCCGCTTCTAATGTGTGTTTGCAGGATAAAGGAAAATCAATCATGTTACCCTATGATTCTCCTTTATGGAAGCCGCCGCCGCCTGGTATGCTAAAAATCAACACAGATGCAAGTTGGAAAAATGCTAGCTCCTCAACTGCGGGCATAGTAGTTAGGCATTCCAGTGGTTCGTGGGTCTACGGGAGCTACATTCAAATCAAAGCCTCATCCCCAGCTGAAGCGGAACTCGTTGCTATGAGAGAAGGATTGATGGGGGCAACTATTAAAGATCTAAACAGATTTCAATTGGAAATTGACGCGAAGGCGGTCAAAGTAATGATGTATCATGCGGAGGAACACTTTACGCATTACTTGGGAGCCTTGGTGATTGAAGTTAGTCGCCTAATTAATCAATTCCCCGATATGGAAATTTTACATGCTCGGAAGAAGGCAAACGTGGTAGCACATATTCTCGCGAAGGAGGGACAACTCTCTAACTTCTGCACCCGAACCTTTGAAGACCCCCCATCATGGATTCAGCCGGCCTTGGACCATGATATGGCAGGAATCAGATTTCAAGCTGAATAACTATGCTTTTGTATTATTACTGTTTATCAAGTTTGTATATCGGCGTATTATCAGAAACTCTAGCTTACGCTTTTACTTTATGGTTGGCTCATTGGTATACATGAGCTTGTATTAACGTTTATTTAGAGTTCCTTCCCCTTCATGTTAAAAAAAAAAATCTAAAAGATCACAAATATTCTGTTTTAAGTGTAAAATTATGGTTCTCATTGTGCACCAAAGTGAACAACATACCTAGTTAATGTGAGTGATATATTGAATAATACATTCATTTGATTTTGTAGAGAAAATGCCACTTAGAGTTAGCCCCCTGGAATATTGTTTGTTAGAATAAGAAATATGATTTGATCTACTAATGAAGTTAGGAAGACAATATGAAAATTCATGTAAATGCCATCATAGACGGATTGTCATGGAAGAATTTATTTGATCTACTAATGAGGGATATCAATTTTTATTTTTTTTTTGGTGAAGTTGTGCTTGTCCAGGGTGATTATGATTTATAAGCCAAGCTGAGCCTAGGTTAAGTATCACTAAGCTAAGGACTTTTGTGTTTGTATTTACAACATTTCACAACCAATATCTTTTTCAAGAGTTCAATGTGCGATTGTGAAATAATTGTTACTATCATTCCTTTATATTTCTTTCATTATTCTAATGTGTTTCACAATACTTTTTCAATGTGGGACATATTATGTAATACTAGTTTTCTTTGCAAATTTTAAAATTTTTGTATTATTATTGTCAATATACATAGTATTTTAATGATTGAATATGGTCTAAACCTGAAATTTCCTAGGTTTGAACCGAAACTTTATAATGCATGTTGGTAATGCGACACAAATATATAAGTGGATTATATATATATATAAGTAAAACAATGATTGATGTTGACTTATTTTGTACTGATTGAATATTTATTTTATGCAAAAATTTAACGTATATTGATTTTGTTTTGTTACCCAATTTTGTGTATTCTTATTTCGTATTGATTGAATGATGATTTTATGCAAAGATTGAATGTTTATTTATACAAAGATTTTGTGTATACAAATTAATCGAACTACTCACGAGCTTTTCGAATCGAGTAGTGAGTTTCTCAACTTGACTCTGAGTATTGATTCGAGCTCGAGCTGATCTTTCAACAAATTTTGACTGAGTCGATCAAAAGCTAAATAGCTTGCAAGTTTTGTTGTATTATAATCACCACTATGCCTATCCAAGAGTTTAAATCATTGTTACTAGAGGTGGCCAACGGGCGGGCTGGGCCGGGCCGGGCCGGGTTGGGGACCGGGCCGGGCCGGGAGTGGGCAACCCGGAACCGGCCCGTGGGTGGGGTTGGGCGGGCCGGGCCGGGCTGGGTCAGACGAGGGTCGACCCATGAACCGGCCCGGCGGGTTGGGGACCAGGCTGGGGGCCGGGCTGGGCTGGGCTGGGTTGCGGGTTCGTGGGTTGGGTTCGTGGGTTGGGCCCATTGGGTCATGGGCTGGGTTCATTTATGGGTTTTAGGGGATTTGGGGGTTTTGTTGGGGTTTAGGGGGGTTTGAGGGGGTTTATGGGGGGTTTAAGGGGGTTTAAACGTTTAAGGGGTTTGGGTTTTTTTTTTGGATTTTTTAATTTGTAAATGTAATCATTAGTTGGCAAAAACATATTAATTATATATTTAACTTGTTAATTTAAAATCGAACAACTAAATAACTAAATATTATGATTTATTATAAAAGTAAAAACTAATAAGTAAATTAATTGATAATTAAGATGATAAAATATTCTTAATAATTAAATAATTTAATGGGGGAAGGGGGTTGGGGGGGGGGGCTTGGACTTACTTTGGAAATTAAAATACATATAAAAACATATATTTTAATTTTGCAAAATAAGATGCCTACGTATCCTTAATTATATTAAGGAATCAAAGCCCACGTAGTTCTTAAACGTACCTCAATGGCGTGGTTCGTGAATCGTTAGACTTTAGTTTTTGGGGGGCGATTCATCTGAAGTATCTAGCACCATCCACGGATCATCTTCTTCATCGTCTTCATCGTCCTTCATTCCTTGTGTTCTTTTCTCCGCCTGGGCCCAATCCTTCTTGCAAACGCACATTTCTATGCTATTGGGAGAAAGGCTGGATCTTTTTTCGTCTAACACTCTCCTACCTGCACTAAAAGCAGACTCGGAAGCAATAGTTGAAGCTGGAATTGCAAGGACATCCTTTGCAATTCTAGCTAAGATAGGAAATTCATTAAAATGATTTTTCCACCATTTAAGTATGTGGAAATCACTGTTAGTTTCAAATTGGAACGATAAATAATCATTAACATTACCACCCGAAACACCTGCGGATGATGATGATTCTGTTCGTTGTTTCTTCAAGATTGAAGAAACGAAAGGGTCCCACCTGCTTTTGGATTGTTTAGGAACTCCAATCGATTGTGGTTGGTAAATAGATGTGTAGTGATCATAAAGCTGTTCTAAAATATTTTTACACTGTAATACATAAGCATGAACATCAAAATTAATTTCTAAACATTCATAATAAAAATTTAATAAATTTGTCAAACCATCAAGTTTGACACCTGGGTCCAATATGGCTGCAACACCATATATGTGAGGAAATTCACCAAAATAGGTATACCATTTGACCATCATTCGCGACAAGATGTCGGAAATGTTTTCAATGTCGCCGACATTTTTTATAGAGTTTACAATTTTAATGCATTCTAAAACAACCTGGTGAATATTAGGTTCATAAATAAGTGAAAAAACTTTTGTAGCACTGTTAAAAGTGCTAAGAACTTCACAAATAACACTGGCAATGCTCCAGTGATCGTTCGTAATCAATTCATTTTCATTTGTACAAGTTTCATTATATAATGTTGTTAGCACATCTTTATACCTAAGCGCGTCTGTCAACATTTTATATGTTGAATTCCAACGGGTAGGAGTATCCCAACTCCAAACTTTTTTTCTTAGACCTTTTTCGTCGCACAACTGCTTATACCTACGTTTAACTCTATGGGTAACTCTAAGCCACTTAGTTACATTCCTAATGGGTTCTAACAAAGGTTGTAATTCTTTCATGCCTTCTTGAACACATAAATTAAGAATATGTGCATAACATCGGACATGCAATAACTCACCGTTAAGCAATAAGGGTAACTGTAATGACCCAGATTTTATCGGTATTTTTTGCCGGTATTTATGTGTGTATTTATGTGTTTATTTGCTAGTTCAAAATTTATTTTGAACTATTTATTTTAATTTTATGTGAATAATTTCGATTTAATCGAAATGTTTTATTTCTTAGTTTTTATTATTTATTTTAATTATTATTTAATTAATTAGAATTTTTATTATTTAATTTTCTAATTAATTATTTAATATTATTATTGGGCTAAATCGATTATTGCATGATTTTTCATGTAAAATTCTATAATTGGCCCAATGGATCACGAGAGCCCATTTAGAGCCCAAGCATGGCCCATTAGCCTCATAGGGCCGGTTTTTCATGAGCAAGGAGTGGCTTGCCACTTGCCTTGTGTTCACACCTTAGCTAACTCTATATATAGGAGAGTTAGTAAGGCTTAAGCTCATTTTGCCATTCTAAACCTTGCCATCAATTGCTAGCACTTAAACTCTCTCTCAAACTCCATTCCACACGCCATTTTTGATGAATTGAAGCCTTCAATTGTTCATCATCTTCCTTTGCCCAAAACTTAAAGATTCAAACACCATTGATCTTTAAGCATCCTAAACACAATCCTAAACACATTATTTCAACCAAGATCACTTGTTGGGTTGTTTCCGGGTTTGTTCGTGGGTTTGTGTTCGTGTGTGGGTGTTCGTGTGGTGCCCGTGGTGGTGGTGCAGGCCGTGTCGAGCCAGGGTCGTGCAAGGGAGCCGTGCAGCAGGCCGTGATTGGTGGTGCACTCGTGTGTGTGTTCGTGTTCGAGTGGTGGTGCAAGCCGTGTGCAGGCCGTGTGTGTGTGCCGTGAGGGTGTTGTTCTTGGACTGCATATTTGTGTTGATTTGTGTGTTGGTCTTCAATAAGGTAACATACTAACTCAACTTAATTGGTAATACTATGTTTATAGCTTTGATTAAATGCATGTTTGGTTGAATTGATGATGATTGTTCATGATTTTGAAGTTATTCTTTAAATCTGATTTTGAAGTATTTTAATGATGTTTTAATGGTGGTTTTTCGTATTTTAAGATTGTTTTATGATATTTTGGAAATCATGGTGATTGGGTTTAAGTTTGATGAATTTTTGATGAAATATTGTTGAATTTTCGTGTGTGATGATGATGAATATGCTTGTGATGTTGAGTTTGTTTGAGTTCTTGGTTGAAGTTCTTGAATCTTGATTGAGTTCTTGATTGAAGTTCTTGAATCTTGAATGGTTTCTTTATGAATTCTTTAAGTAATAGATGAGTTCTTTAAGGTCTTGATTGAGTTCTTTAGAGTTCTTGTTGAGGTTTGATGAGTTCTTTAAGAGTCTTGGAAGTTAAAGAAAGAGGTTGAAAGAGTCTTGAAAGTTAAAGATTTGGGATACGTTGATCAAAGATTGAGTTAAAGATTGATGATATGATGTTTGGTTAGTCTCAAGAGTATGGCTATAGGCAATTCTTGGGTTAACTTCGATGATTTAGTTGTTAAATTCAAGAGTATGGCTTATTCTTGTCTTTAATTAATTATGATGATATGATGAAAAGATAATAATGGTATGATGGATTGCTTGACTTCTTTTCTAGACGCCCTTGACTATGTGTATGGCTTATGCTTAGTTTTTGGGTTAAGACGTTGCCCCTATTCCGTCCGCGGTATCGGAATAGTTTTGGAGTCTCACTATGTTATTCCTAGTACGCTCAGAATGATTTGGGGATTAGGGACACGAATTTCCAAGTATGGAATGGGTTCGTGGGGTTTGGGTGTATGGCTTATGCCCGGTCCTGACATAGTAGAAGTTCGGTTGCGTAAGATGCTTCCGTACGAGCCTAGTCCGGTCTAGAACTAGAATGATTGCACCTGAGTTAGAATTGGTATAGTGATGTCGTATGGTGATGTAGTATGATGATGTAGAGTGTTTAGTCGAGTTTGGATTACGAGCTTGAGGTTGTCTCGTGTCTTCGAGGATTTTACGTGTGATGTTATTTGATTATTGCTATGTGCTTGTGTATTCCCGTTAGGGTGAGTCAGTTATGTTACTCGCCACTGATGGTGGATTATGTTGTGTTTTTCAGGTACATCTGACGATGATGCTCTTGCTTAGCTTTGGGGTTGGGCGAGCGGCGCTTTGTGTGCTTTGTTGTTGTTTATTACAGTTGTTTCATAGTATTAGATTCTATAGACGTTGTTTCAGATGTATGATATTACATTTGTTGTATAAGACTCTAGCATGTGGTTAGAGTTGCACTTTACTTTTGTTTTAGTACATTTGACTTTTGGATTTAGTTTTTGTACAAGATTGTGGGTTATTGTACATCTTTGGTTTAATAATAATATTTTGAGGTATTAGTTTATTTTCTAAGTGTTGAGTTTTAGTTTTATAACTACTTGACTCGTCGGTTTCTTCCGCGCCGATTTAAGCGAGTCGGGTCGTTACAGTTGGTATCAGAGCCGAATAGGTTTAAGTGAAGTTTCTAGGAATTCGAGTTAAACCCGGGAGATGAGAGCTTTACTTTCCCGAGCGATTAAACCAATTCTAGGATTATGTGAAGGGAGAAGAGTTGGGTAGAAAGACCGGGATAGGATTCTTTCTATTTTTCCTTTTCTTCTTAATTCTAGTATGTATTTGGTAGGGTATTTTACTGACTTGTGATTCTTGTGATGTTTGTTGTTGTGATGCGTTGCAGCATGTCTACACCTCGCCGGTTGCATACTGGACGACAGAGGTTGCGGGCCCTCGAGGAGGCGATCCTTACATTGGCACACCATAATCGTCATCCGCCGAATACGCAGTCGACTTTCGATCGCATCGCGCGTCATCGACCTCCAACATATGATGGGGTTGCCGACCCTACTACCTTAGAAAGCTGGACCCGCGAGATGGGGAAGCTCTTCGATGCGACGTTTTGTCCCGAGCACGAGAGGGTGCAGATCGCCGCATATTACTTACGTGGAGAGGCCGATAACTGGTGGGCATTAGTTAAGGACGCGTACCAGCCGTTGCATGCGATGACTTGGACCGACTTTATCGATAAGGTCCAGGAGCGTTTCTACCCCGATGAGTTGCGGTGGCAGAAACAGGAGGAGTTCCTTACTCTTGCACAGGGTAAGATGACTGTCCAGGCGTACACCGATCGATTCACGGAGTTATCGAGGTTCGCTACGTCTGTGGTTCCGTCGGAGAAGGATCGGGTCAAGCGCTACATCAAAAAGCTAGATCCGAGGATCCGAGTTCACGTGATCAGTAGTGGGGCGACGACGTTCCAGCAGGCCTATGATGTGGCACTCGAGATACAGTCATCGATTTCTGAGGAAGATTCGAGCAAGAAGAGAGCCCCGGTTCCGACGACTACAGCTTCGTTTAAGAAGCCCCGTTTCAGCGCACCTAGCAGTACCCCTCCGACCACGAGTTCGCATAAGGGTAATGGTGGTTCGAGTTGTCGAGGCTGTGGCAGAGACTTCCATCCAGGGAAGAAGTGCGACGGTTCTCCGATCAGTTGCTTCACTTGTGGTAAGGTAGGCCACAAGTCGACAGTTTGTCCCGAGAAGAGGCCAGATTCAGAGGTTAAGCAGCTTCCAGCACCGACAAAGACTCCGGTGAAGAACCGAGTCTACTGTATGACCGAGGCGGAGGCCGAGGTTCAGCCCGACGTTGTATCAGGTAGATTTCTTGTCTCTGGTGTGTTAGCATTAGTTCTTTTTGATTCTGGTGCTACTGTGTCTTTTGTGGCTAGTAGTTTTGCCTCGAGGTCAGACCTTCGTGGCAGTCTACCTGTTCGTTCAGTTATTACTCTCCCTTCAGGGGAGGATTTTACTTGTCAGCGAGAGTTCCGAGGAGTGTCCATCGTGATAGCAGGGGAGCAAGCGACGACCGATCTGAAAGAGTTCCCGCTGATGGAGTTCGACGTTATACTTGGTATGGACTGGCTATCGAGGTATCGAGCAATCATTCGTTGCCGAGATCAGTCAGTGACATTCCGAGGATCTCAGGGCAACCGAGTTACCTACTCTGGGTTCGTCCTTAAGAAAGGAGTAAAGGTAATCTCAGCCTTGAAGATGAGGAAGCATCGCCAGAAGGGCGATATGGTGTTTCTTTGTCAGGTACGAGACTTGACTAATGAGTCTCTGTTGGACGATATACCTGTAGCGAGGGATTTCAGAGACGTATTTCCTGATGAGCTACCAGGCGTTCCACCTGAGCGCGACGTCGAGTTTCATATCGACTTAGTACCCGTCACCGCGCCAATCTCGAAGGCACCGTACCGGATGGCACCATCTGAGTTATTGGAGTTGAAGACGCAACTCCAGGATTTGATCGATAAAGGCTCCATCAGGCCTAGTGTTTCTCCGTGGGGAGCACCTGTGCTCTTCGTGAAGAAGAAAGATGGTAGTATGCGGCTGTGCATAGACTACCGAGAGTTGAATCGGGTAACTGTCAAGAATAAATACCCGTTGCCTAGGATTGAGGACCTGTTCGATCAGCTGCGAGGAGCAGGAGTGTTTTCGAAGATAGATCTTCGATCTGGGTATCATCAGATCCCAGTTAAGAAGGAAGACATTCCGAAAACTGCTTTTCGTACTAGATACGGCCATTACGAGTTCGAGGTGATGCCCTTTGGTCTTACTAACGCGCCAGCCGTGTTTATGGACCAGATGAACCGGACATTTCATCACTTACTCGACAAGTGTGTCGTAGTATTTATTGACGATATCTTGGTCTATTCTAGAGGTGAGTCTGAGCATACGGAACATCTCCGGATGGTACTCGAGATATTGCGGAGTCATAAGTGGTTCGCGAAACTCTCCAAGTGTGAGTTCTGGCTTCGCGAAGTAGCCTTCCTGGGTCACGTGATCAATAAAGAAGGCATTAAGGTAGACCCAGCCAAGATTAAGGCCGTAGTTGATTGGAGTAGCCCGAGAAATGTGGCAGAGGTTCGTAGTTTTCTTGGCTTAGCCGGATACTATCGACGATTTGTCCAGGATTTCTCCAAGATAGCTAGGCCGATGTCTAGTCTCCTACAAAAGGAGGTCCGATTCGTTTGGACAGAGGCTTGCGAGCAAGCTTTTCAGGAGTTGAAACAGAGATTAGTCTCTGCTCCGATTCTTACTCTTCCGAACGATGAAGAGGGCTTCGAGGTCTATAGTGATGCTTCGAAGAATGGCCTAGGTTGTGTGCTCATGCAGGGTGGGAAGGTCATCGCTTACGCATCGAGGCAACTGAAGGTGCACGAGCGTAACTATCCTACGCATGACTTAGAGTTAGCGGCTGTAGTGTTCGCGCTCAAAATTTGGAGGCACTATCTCTATGGTGGTTCGTGTAGAGTATTCACGGATCACAAGAGTCTCAAGTACATCTTCACTCAGAAAGACCTCAATATGAGGCAGAGGCGGTGGCTTGAGTTGATTAAGGACTACGACCTGACGCTCAACTATTGCGAGGGCAAGGCGAACTTGGTCGCAGATGCACTAAGTCGCAAACATCGCTTGAGCTTCAATAGAAGCCGTGGTTCCGTCAGACTTCGTCTGACATCGATGAGTGCTGAACCTGATTTGATTCGGGAAATGCGCGAGGGTCAGCAGGACGACCCGCAGCTTGCTAGGATTCGAGAGGCTATACGGCAAGGTAAGGCCGTTGGTTTCACGATCTCTTCTGATGGTAGTATGCACTTTCGAGGGAGATGGTGTGTACCGGACTGTTCTGATCTTAGGAACAGGATCATGTCCGAGGCACATAACTCGCCTTATTCTGTTCATCCCGGTGGTAATAAGCTTTACCAGGATCTCAAGGGCCAGTTCTGGTGGCCTAAGATGAAGGGGGATGTAGCAGAGTTCGTTGCTCGGTGTTTGACCTGTCAGAAGGTCAAGATTGAGCATCAGAGACCAGGAGGTCTGTTGCAGCCACTACCTATTCCGACCTGGAAGTTTGAGTCTGTTTCTATGGACTTTGTAGTGAGCTTACCCACTTGCAAGGGCTTGAATGCTATTTGGGTCATTGTGGATAGGTTGACTAAGGTCGCTAGATTCATTCCGATGAAAATGACCTGGTCGATGGAGCGTCTAGCTGAAGCGTATACTCAGGACATAATCCGACTTCACGGAGTTCCGAGGGAGATTGTTTCTGATCGAGATCCGAGGTTTCTATCTCGTTTCTGGAAATCAGTTCAGGAAGCCTTTGGGACGAAATTGAAGTTGAGCACCGCTTTTCATGCGGCGACTGATGGCCAGACTGAGAGGACCATCCAGACTTTGGAGGATATGCTTCGAGCATGCACTCTGGAGTATCATCAGTCTTGGGTGCGTATGCTTTGCTTGATAGAGTTCTCCTATAATAACAGCTATCACTCTAGCATTGAGATGGCTCCGTACGAGGCCCTGTATGGCAGGAAATGTCGGAGTCCGATTTGCTGGAATGATATCAGTGATACTGTGGCTTTAGGACCTGAGATGGTACGCGATACTATCGAGAAGGTTCGAGTCATTCGGTCTAAGATGCAGGCCGCTCAGAGTCGTCAGAAATCTTACGCCGATAATCGACGTAGACCACTGGCTTTTGAAGTAGGTGACAAAGTCTTGCTTAAGGTTTCACCTTTCAAAGGAGTTGTACGCTTTGGTCAAAAGGGTAAACTTCGACCGAAATATGTGGGACCTTACGAGATACTAGAACGAGTTGGGGAGGTGGCTTATCGATTGGCATTACCACCTAGTCTGGCTAATGTTCATGACGTATTTCATGTTTCCCAGCTAAGGAAATATGTACATGATCCTACTCATGTAATCTCAGTGGATCCGGTCGTAATCGAGCCGAATCTGACTTATGAGGAGCGACCCGTCCAGATCTTGGATCGGGAGGAGAGGACCCTGCGGCGTAAGCAGGTACCGCTTGTCAAGGTGTTGTGGAGAAATCAACACCATGAAGAAGCAACTTGGGAGACGGAAGCGTCTATGCGGCAGAAGTACCCTGAGCTTTTCGATGGGGAGCGATCTCCTGCACCTTGAAATTTCGGGACGAAATTTCTTTAAGGAGGGGAGGTTGTAATGACCCAGATTTTATCGGTATTTTTTGCCGGTATTTATGTGTGTATTTATGTGTTTATTTGCTAGTTCAAAATTTATTTTGAACTATTTATTTTAATTTTATGTGAATAATTTCGATTTAATCGAAATGTTTTATTTCTTAGTTTTTATTATTTATTTTAATTATTATTTAATTAATTAGAATTTTTATTATTTAATTTTCTAATTAATTATTTAATATTATTATTGGGCTAAATCGATTATTGCATGATTTTTCATGTAAAATTCTATAATTGGCCCAATGGATCACGAGAGCCCATTTAGAGCCCAAGCATGGCCCATTAGCCTCATAGGGCCGGTTTTTCATGAGCAAGGAGTGGCTTGCCACTTGCCTTGTGTTCACACCTTAGCTAACTCTATATATAGGAGAGTTAGTAAGGCTTAAGCTCATTTTGCCATTCTAAACCTTGCCATCAATTGCTAGCACTTAAACTCTCTCTCAAACTCCATTCCACACGCCATTTTTGATGAATTGAAGCCTTCAATTGTTCATCATCTTCCTTTGCCCAAAACTTAAAGATTCAAACACCATTGATCTTTAAGCATCCTAAACACAATCCTAAACACATTATTTCAACCAAGATCACTTGTTGGGTTGTTTCCGGGTTTGTTCGTGGGTTTGTGTTCGTGTGTGGGTGTTCGTGTGGTGCCCGTGGTGGTGGTGCAGGCCGTGTCGAGCCAGGGTCGTGCAATATCACATTATTTATTTCTTATAAATCATAATTAATATACATCTTTATATTATTATATTTCATATTTATAATCACCTTAATCTATAATCCTATTATTTTTTTATGCGTACTAATTTCCAAGTGTAAATCATAATTGGAAACGAATGCTGACTGGATAGAATCCCAGGTAAGAGAGGTGCGACACAATGGTCAACTTAATTACCAAATCTTGCCTAGACAGATCCCGGGCTTCTGTTTAAGCCAACTAACCAATCAGATTGTAACCCACCTTATGATTAAACTGGAAAGTTCATACAAAACAATGAAACAATTTTAAAGTCATGTATTACATATTTAATTTTAGTTCTTAACATATATTAAAATCATGTATCACATATATAATTTTAATTCTTAGCATATATTTAATTCATGTATCACATATATTTTAGTTCTTAACATATATTAAAATCATGTATCACACATATAATTTTATTTCCTAGCATATATTTAATTCATGTATCACATATATAAATATAATATTAATTCTTATTTCTTAACATATATTAAAATCATATCACATATTCAATTCTTAACATAAAATAATAAAAATAATAAAATGCATAACATTACCTCGGGTTGAATGACGGGGAGGAGGAGGTGGCATTGTGGAAGACGATTGCCTCGATTGTTGTGACGAAGGATCCACAAAATCTGCGTCGTTTTCCAAATCCCGAACAAATGATTCCGTATTTATTTCGAATGAACCAAAATTTTGATCATCATTTCCACCATCATTACGACCACCACTACCACTAGCTCCACCATTACGGCCACCACTTTGCCTACCAAACCCTCTTGAAACCATTTTTTTCTTAGAATATATTAATATAAAGTAGAAGTTTTTTTTTTTTAATTTAAAATTATACAAAAACTAAACAAGATAAATGAAAATATGAAATTATGAAAGTTATAAATTTAGAATTAAGAAGAGAATGAGAGATTGAGAATTGAGAGAGTTGAGAGAATGAGAGAATGAGAGATTGAGAGTTGAGAGAATGAGAGATTGAGAGTTGAGAGAATAAGAGTTGTGAGGATTTTGGGTGTAAATTAAGGGGTATTTATAGGGGAAAAGGTGAAATTTTTTTTTAAAAAAAATAAAAAATAAAAAAAAATTCTGATTTACTAGCCGTTGTGAGGTAACGGCTAGTAACCCGACCGGGCGGGCCGGGTTTTGGGACGGGCTGGGTACGGGCAGGCCGAGCTTACGGGCTGGGCTGGGTCTGGGTCAGGCTGGGTCACGGGCTGGGTTCGAGCTGGGTTACGGGTTGTGCTGGGTTACGGGCGGGTTGGGTTTTTAAACCACAACCCGTAACCAGCCCGTCTGTGGACCGGGCCGGGCCGGTTACGGGTCGGGGCGGGCCGACCCAAGCGGGCCAAAAACCGGGCCGGGCCGGGCCAACCCAGCCCATTGGCCAGCTCTAATATTTGTTACCCTTTATTTTTGAAACATTTACTCTTTATTATCCTTTTGTGTACTTTATTAGTGGATAAAGTGGACTTACATTATCTGAAAAGGACGTGTATCAAACTTCTAGAAACTGTCAATATAACAAAATTAAATAAGAAAGGAACGGAGGAAGTAGTCAATATACCATAAATAATTTTTTTCAACTTCATTTGTTTTATAATGTTTAAGAGTTTAACCAATAAATATTGAGTATAATATACCATAAATACATTGAGTAAAAATACATTAATTTTATGCCATAGATACATTGACTCCAAACAATAGATGGAGTAAGGAGGGAAAACCAACTTTAATCTTAGTCATTCATTTGTTGATCAAAGGGTTGTGGTTGCTTCTCACCCTTCTCACCAAAACTACATTTCTCATATGAGTATACTATATATATATATATATGAAAGTATTGGGTCAGACCGTCTGACCAATATAAACTGTCAGACGGGCTCCCTTTCACCACCATATTACACCCAGAAATTTGTTGATGCTCTCCATTTGATAATTCAATGTCTAGGTTCGTTCAATTGGGAGGGGTTGACTGCACCTTCCAGGCTTCCATAGTACAACATACTTCTGCAACTCAAATACATCGAATCAAATTTCCAACTCACCACCATCTTCCTCAGTACAATCAAATTTAGGGAATGAAATCAGAGGTTAGGGAAATATAAGAGAATGAAATTAAGTCATAGATGGAAGAGAGAGAACGGTAGTGATGGAGTAAAAAGATGCCAGAAGAAAGAAGGTGAAGATGATAATAAGGTCAATAACAATGGTACTGTAATCAATTCTTTTCAAATATGAAAAATCAGAGTTTAATGTGATGAAGGAAAAGAAAACAGCGATGAAAGAATGAAATTGAGATTAACACTTTGTCCATCGCCATTTGCTCAAGCAGAGGAGAAGAACGAGGCCTTTGAATCTACTCGTCCAAGTAAATTATAAATGTGTCAAGGTATTGTTTTTTTTTTTTGTCCAGGTAATTTTTTTTGGTCCGGGTCTTTTTTTTATCTGGTTATTATTCCAGATTAATCTCGACAAAAATGATACTAATCTAGACAAAAATGAGACTAATTTGGATAAAAATAAGACTAATCTGGACGAAAATGAGATTAATCTAGACAAAATTGGGACTAACCTAGACGAAAACAAGACTCATTTTTGTCCAGGTTTGTGATTATATGTCCATGTTAGTGTTTATGTTGTCCATGTTAGTGTTCATATTGTCCAGGTTAGTGTTTATATTGTCCATGTGATGTTTATTTTGTCCAGGTCATTGTTTAGAGTTTTTTATTTTCCAGTTAAAGTCGTCTGACAGCGACATTGTGTCAGACTTGTCTGACACAATACCTTCTCTATATATATAAGGTTGGGTTCCGGTGAGAAATTTCTTATGGTGAGAAAAGTGAGAAGAGATAAATACATCAACTATGACCTAGAGGTACATTGAGCACCAACTATAGGTACATTCACCATACACTATAAATACATTGAGTAAAAATACATTGACTTTATACTATATATACATTGACTCCAAACTACCAAAGGAGTAAGGAGGGAAAATCAAATTTAATCTTAGCCCTTCATTTGGTGATCAAAGGGTTGTGATTGCTTCTCACCCTTCTCACCAAAACTACATTTCTCACATGAGCCTACTTTTATATATATATATATATATATTAAAAAACTACACATTGAGACTAATAAAAAAATATATACTTCATAAATTTGATATCAAAATAATTTTCTATCATTTTCAGAAAAAAAAAGGTTAAAAATATATATAATGAATAGTATTAAAGTAATGACGGTTGTGTTTAAATAATATTAACTATCTAAAATTATCATTAGCTAAATTGTAGTTGGATATTAGGTCTAGCTATAAGAGTTGCAAGGTACAACCGATTTCCCACGAGACAAAATGATAACGTGCTATATATGTTAGTGTGAGCTTTGTTTTGAAGGTATGTATAGCCTTATAGATGGCTACGTAGTAACAAACGCTCACCTATCAACTCACTCTTTACCCTTTTTTCATTTTTAATCGGTATGGATTAGTCCTTACTCTCAGCGGTGAATTTCCTGGTTCACACCAAAAAAAAAACATGGATTAGTCTCGTCTCATGACATTACTTATAATGCCCCGTTGAAAATCAAATATTGGCCTCTTACTTAGCAAATGAAGTGAGAAGCCATTGTTCAATTACTATGACAATTCAGTCCAAATCCAACCCTAATCTAACCTGATTCGCAAGAAAAAACCAGATTTGAATCTGAAAAACAAAAATCCGCATCCGAATACGAGTCGGGGTCGGGTTGGATTCGGATGTTAAAAAAAACCGACAAATTAGTCCGATTCCGACATATTGTTAGATGTTTTATTTTTCTATGATGTTTTTAATTAAATTTATTTAGTTTTATAGAAATTATTTGGTTGGAATTTAAATTTTTATTAAGGTATAAGGCCAATTAACCAAATTGATAAAAAAAAAGTAGGCCTAAGTCGACAATTTGGTAATAAAAGTAGCATCCGACGACGTTTAGGCTATATATATATAAAAGTAGGTTCATGTGAGAAATGTAGTTTTGGTGAGAAGGGTGAGAAGTAATCACAACCCTTTGATCACCAAATGAAGGGCTAAGATTAAATTTGATTTTCCCTCCTTACTCCTTTGATAGTTTGGAGTCAATGTATATATGGTATAAAGTCAATGTATTTTTACTTAATGTATTTATAGTGTATGGTGAATGTACCTATAGTTGATGCTCAATGTACCTCTAGGTTATAGTTGATGTATTTATCTCATCTCACATTTCTCACCATAAGAAATTTCTCACCGGAACCCAACCCTATATATATATATAGGAACAGGATCATGTAAAAACCTTCTAAGAAGTTAAAAACCTAAAAACTAAATATCCTGACCATTGATTTTTGTCTAGCTCATCATGACCGTCGATTTAATATTACAAAAAATCAGAGGAAAAAAAATCTGTTTTTTTTTTTAATTTACTCTTTTCACACTTGCCGAGGCAAAACTTTGAAGATTAATATCTTTAATTGTGTGTTTGTAAAAATTATAAAAAAACAGATATTAAAAAACTACATGTTGAAACGAATCCAACGAGACCCAAGATGACTATGTTTTATCTTATGTATAAATCACAAATGATAGTCAAAGTAGACTTTGTGAATAATGACAAAGTCAAACTGAGTACACTTAAAAAAATAAATAGTACAAACAAGGGGTATATGTTAATATTATAGGGGTACATGTTAATTTGAGGAGGTACATATTAATTTCCAAATTAATTCAAATCTTACATATTAAATTAAGGGGATACATGTTAATAATAAAGGGATACATGCAAAGATACAATACATACAAAATCAAATACGAAAAACTTTACTTAAAAATAATTCGAACTTTCCAAAAAATAATGCATAGAAACATACTAAAATAAGAGGGTACATGTTAATAATAAAGGGGTACATGCAAAGATACAAGGGTACATATAAAATCAAACACGAAGAATTGCACTTTAAAAAAAATTCGAACTTTATAAAAAATGCACAAAAACATACTAAATTAAGGGGTACATGCAAAGATACAACGGTACATACAAAATCAAACAAGAAGAACTACACTAAAAAAAAATTATAAAAAAATGCGCAAAAACATATTAAATTAAGAGGGTGCATGTAAATAATAAAGGGGTACATGCACAGATATAAGGGTACATACAAAATCAAATACAAAGAACTACACTTTGAAAAAAAATCAAACTTTATTAAAAAAAATGCACAAAAACCCAATTTTTTGCTTGAAATTTGCGTGAAATCTGTGAAATTAGCGTGAATGAACTAGTTTAATCAAGTAGGTTTTTATAAAAACCTAAGCGAAACTTTTTTTTTAAAAAAGATGGTAGCTTTGGGTGGTTAGTGTTTTTACCCCAAAATTAATCATAACCCTTGATCTACATCTAACGGTCATAACTAATAATTTTTAGTTTTCAATTTAACATAGGTTTTTAGCAGATCATGACTCTCTCTCTCTCTCTCTCTCTCTCTCTCTCTCTCTCTCTCTCTATATATATATATATATATAGCGTTGGGTTCCGGTGAGAAATTTCTTATCGTGAGAAATGTGAGAAGAAATAAATACATCAACTACGACTTAGAGGTACATTGACCACCAACTACAGGTACATTCACCATACACTATAAATACATTGAGTAAAAATACATTGATTTTATACCATAGATACATTGGCTCTAAACTATAGAAGGAGATTAGAGGGAAAATCAAATTTAATCTTAGCCATTCATTTGTTGATCAAAGGGTTGTGGTTGCTTCTTACCATTCTCACCAAAACTATATTTCTCACATGAGCCTACTTCTATATATGTATGTATGTATATATATATATATATATATATATATATATATATATATATATATATATTACAATCCTTTTTTTTTATTTGGTAAAGTAATTAACACATGTGTTAAATTCTTAAATCCTCCTATACTACTAGTATGCACGGCTACTAGCTCATTAGTTGTATATTAATATTAACTAGTTTTTCTACCAGTGCAAAGTACGGACGATATTTTTAATTGAACTTTATATTTTGTATAATTTTGAAAGTATTAAATAAAATGATATAAAAAATAATAACAACTAAACGTGAGAAAAATAAGAAGGCAAAAACAACGCTTTATTCAAGAAAATAGTCACTTGTTATTTTAATATCAATGATGGTTATTTGCTACGTGTAATATCTTCAATTATTTTTAAGAGGTGAATGATATTATTATTTTTAAGAGGCCAATGTGATATGTTAATTTTTTTCACTTCTTTTTTTCTTCTGGAAAACGTTTTTCAAGTTGAATTTTTTAATGCACATTCATGTTGAAAAATGAATATATATATCAATGTGCATATATTTTCCCACTTTTTATGGAAATTTTTTACAAGTTAGAATTTTTTTTATGTACATTCACATTTAACAAAATGCACATATATTACAAATTTTATGAACATTGATTATTTTCCATCTTCTTATTTTAAGCATCCTTCTCAAAGCAGATTATGTTATTAACAAAAATAATTAAAAAAACCAAAAAAAATATTATTGAAAATTAATTAATGAGAAAAAGAAATGAAAAAAATATTACCAAGAACATTGTAACAATGATTTTAAGCATCATTCTCAAAACATATTATGTTATTGACAAAAATGATTAAGAAAAATAAATAAATATTATTAAAAACTAATTAATGAGAAAGAGAAATGAAAACATTACTACCAAGAATATTGAAAAAATGATTAATAATATTTTAATAGTTTTTTTTATCATTTTGTATACAGAAAAGGGGAAAATGTCAAAATGGCTTAAAAAATATAATAGAGATTGAGCGAGATGAGTCATAAATTTTTTTTGAGAAGGTATTGTGTCAGACCAGTCCGACATAAGGTTACTGTCAGACCAGTTCAACTGTACCTGAACACATATTGTCAAACCTGGACAAGTTTTGTTGAACCTGGACACATGTTGTTAAACCTGGACAAGTTTTGTTGAACCTGGACACATGTTGTTAAACCTGGACAAGTAATGTTAGCCCTGGACACATTTGTAAACCTGAAAATATATTTGTAAACATGGACACATGTTGTTGAACCTGGACACATAGTATTAAATCTGGACAAATAGTATTGAACCTGGACACATATTGTTGAACCTGGACATAAATTTGTGAACTTGGTGAAACTTATTGAACCCGGAAACATATTGTTTACCCTGGAGACATGGATCTGGACACATATCGTAAAATCTGGACATATATTGTTGAATCTGGACACATGTTGTTAAACCTGGACAAGTATTTGTAGACCCGAACACATATTTGTAAACCTGGACACATGTTGTTGAACCTGAATGCATAGTATTAAATCTGGACACATAGTACTGAACCTGGACACATATTGTTGAACCTGGACATAAATTTGTAAACCTGGTGAAACTTATTGAACCTGGAAACATATTGTTTACCATGGAGACATAGACCTGGACACATATTGTTAAATCTGGACATATATTGTTAAACCTGAACACATATTATTGAACCTGGACACGTTTGGTTGAGTCTGGGCATAAAAAAAAATACAAGTGTTGGACGGTCCGACATAATACTTTCACTTTTTTTTTGGTGCACATGAGGAAGATGAGACATAATTAATGAGTGTAAAATTATAATTGAAAGAAATAGTTAGAAAATGAATAGATAAATGAAGTTACTTTACAACTAAATAGTTGACATGAAAATGAATGGGAAAGGGAATTGAAGAAAGAGGTACACTTGGCAAGTTGATGTTAGAAAACAAAGATGAAAAGTTGAGAGGGAGAGATGCCATGTGTCAAGCAAAGATGAAGAGTTAGGAGAGAGAAAAGCCATGTGTCACTAGGATAGATTGAGGGAGAGTTTTAATATTATAGGTATAGATAGATTATAGCCCCTTACTACATTTGATTTTAATTATCTTTCTCTCTACTACTAGCTCATTAGTTGTATATTAATTATATAGGCGCATTACTAGATTTCATTTTAATTATCTTTTGGTCACTACTATTACAAAGGATTTGTCCTTTAATCGCCCCATTTCTCTAACTAAAAATTTTATACTACTAAGGGTCTATTTACTTCAACTTATTTTAAGTTTAGTTTAGTTCAGTTCAATTCTTAATTTCATTCTCATAAACAATTATATTCACCTCAATTCAGTTCAGTTCAATTCAGTAAAGGTAAACATGCCATAACTATTACAAGTTACAAAGCAAATAGTTAATATATTTCAAGATGAAGTTATCTCACAAGTCAAAATAGGCTAAGAGGTCAATTCAGATAAAGTCACAATCAATATAAACTCATGTAAAAGGGAAGCACACTAATCTTTAGTTTTTTGAGATGCAGAGAACCAAACCTTAGGCATAAATAATTAATAAAAATAATGCCAAATGAACAACAGGGAAACCATTTCATGGACCTCACCTGCGAGGTGACTTATTCTGTGACAGGAATGCCATAGTACAGAGAATTGATCAAACAAATGTGTAAGAACTAAGAAAGAGCATTCCCACCTTCAAATATAAAATCCTACCCTCAGAAAAATAATAGGAATACAAGGTGTTACCTGTTGTAACATATTTCTTCAGATACTTGGCGTTCCAAGATCTCCGCGTACCTACTACTAACAACTAGCTATATACATGGTGTGGGTCTCAGCTGTTGTATATAGGTATGTACAAGGTGCCTATGATCCTATCTCTCTTCTTAAGATTTGCCAAAACTCCACTTATGATGTCTCTCTCTTTCATACTTTCATCAAAACGCCGGACCAACTTCCAAACATGGAGTCCATTCCACATGCTCATTGATTCCAAGATTTCAAGAATGGCTTTCCAGAAGGGTCATGTAACGTCGAGGGTTGATGCCCTAAGCTCATCCACCCCATGTTGGGATTCTTCAAGGTAGTGGAAGCTTCACCACCACTCAAGTAGTTAAGTGGCGATACTGTTTGTGGCAAAGGGTTGCTTGTCATGGGAATTCCCACGGCCATTTCTTGTCCAAAATTTGTTGGTGGGATCATTGGTTCCGTGGAGCCCACAGAGCTGTATGGGCCCCGAGAACGCAAATTGCATTGTGTGAGGACACTGTAGAGGCTCTGATCGTTGTTGATACCACTTGAAAGACTTGAAGATGGGAAAACTGTACTATCTGACATGGCGGACCAGCTACCATGAGATCTGTTTTCGGCAGGAAACCAGCTATTGTTCAACAACTCTCCAGAACTCAAATGAGAAGGCTGAACAGGGTTTGATACGCGGGCATTACTCCAGTCCCTAGCATTTAGGGATGATGAGAAGTGTTCTGGCCCTTGAATAGAAGAATACCTATTGTTGTCAGAATAAATACTGCCGGGAATGTTTTGCGGTATATATAGCTCATTCTGAGTCGGCTTTTGTCTATGATGATGATCCAATGCAAACGGTGGCTGCAACTGCTCCCGAAAATGGCTTGGAAACTGACTCGCAGGCTCCAAGATAACATTAGTTGGATGGAACTCAGATCCCAGCTTTTTTTGTCCATGATGAAAATTGTCAGGCTTAATCACAGAATGCAGCAACTCACTTCTGTTTCTATTAAGATAAGAAGTAAAGTAAGGCATGTGACTGGTATGCCTGTTCAACAAATCTTTTGTTGTGTCTTCTTCAGGCACATCAGATTCCAGATCAATTAAATGGGATGGCTGTTCTGTAATTATTTGTCGATTTCTGAGACCAAGTCCAGCAGAATTATTATGCATAGTAGTAGGCTGTGTGTGAAAAGAATCAGACATTGAAGTCCACATGTTCTTCAGTGATGACCCAGAAATTTCCTGAGTATTAGAAACATTGACAGAAGTACAAATTCCCGGGTGTGATACGTTAAAAGATGTTTCAGATGTCTGTATCACATGCTGTTTAGGCATGAAACAGATGTCACTTGTATCAGAAGTAACAGAATGATTTTCCACATTTAGATCCATAGGGGTGATATCCTCATTGTCATTTGAATAAGAATGATCCAAAGAAGATTTATTCTCCACTGAGGACGGATCAAAATTCTCAATGACATTTGAAGGATGCGGCAATGATTGCTTCTCAATGCAGGACAGATCTCCGTCTTCATTGGCATTTAAGGGATGCTGCAAAGATTGTTTCTCCTTAGAAGTAGATGAATCGAACTGTTCATTGGCATTTAGAGGAGAACTCTGCAATGATCGAGTCTCCATCGAATAGGGTTGATTGAACTGTGTATTGATGGTTTGAGAAGGATTCTGCAAGGATTGAGTCTCCATGGAAGTGGATGGATCAAATTCTTCTTTCACATTTAGAGTTGGATCCTGCAATGACTGCGTCTCCAAGGAAGAGGATGGTGCAAATTGTTCATTGACATTTAGAGGATTGTGCAAAGATGGAGTCTCCATGGACGAGGATGGATCAAAATCTTCGTTGATATTTGGAGGAGAATTCTGCAACGGAGATTCATTCTTCAAAGAGGTATCAGATTTCTCATTATCTGAATTGGAACTCTGAAATGCTGACTCATCATCTTGATCACCTTCTGAAGTCCCTTGTGAAGTTTCTGGGTCTTCATCATGAGTAAGTGCAGGCTCCTCATTGGAAGGATCATTCATATTCTCATCCTGAGTTCAAAAAATCAAATCCAGATATTAAAGAATGTGAAACCAAGAACGAAAATATACAACCATTAGTAAACAATTGACCTCAAAGTATAGTCACAAACCACACTATTCCATTATTGGACCATACACTTGTACCAATGTGTAATTGTAACCATGTTCATGGTACACATGGGTTGAAATTAACTGAAAAATTAAATATGGAATGAACAACTTTGACCTCGAAAAATGAATATCAATATTCTCAACCATGAATATTAGTCTAAAATGCATTAAAATTAAGTGTATATAAAGCTCCATTTTCTCTCAAGTATTATTTTTTCTTTTCTGACTTTACTTCTTTCTCTATCTTCCCCCTATTTCACTTTATATTTATTTTTTCTAATATTCATAAATCATAATGTATACTCAGCAGACTTATCTATGAGTAACTTTATTTGTTCAGGTTCTTTTATGTTAACTTATTGTTCACTGAATACAAGTTATTGTTTGAGTTATGCACAAAAATGTTCATAGTACAATTAAAAATAAAATAAAGGATAATAAATATGCAGCGACCCTATTAAAAATGGAAAAAAGAGTCAATATTCAATGAATGCTCACTATTGAATTAACGAAGCATAACTATTTTTCATTTTACATTATGTTAATGATCCTTCCATGAAACAATGTTTTTGTAATATGCACAGTACAAGTGAATTAAATATAGTGATCAATTGTTCACTAAATAAAAGATATTGTTCTACTGATGTACGATTGATGTTCACAATATTGTAAAATTACAATATGATATGAGCTAATATTGCTGTTCATTTTTTAAAAATATTATGGATATTCATCTTTTTCAAGTAGAAATTTTTATCAATGCCATTAGAACTTCCAACTTCAGTTTCGTTTGTTAAAATAAAACCATAAAGTTCTTCATTTCACAAATCTGAAATCCTATCTTAGACAGCGATTCCTTTTTTTGGTTGCTTGGTTTGTGTGTGGGGTGTGGGGTGCAGGGGCGGACCCACATTTAAGCACGTGCTACAGGTGAAATACAGAATATCATTATTATCATAGAATTAAATTGCACTTAAGTAGATGTGCTTCAGCGGTTAAAAAACCTCAAATATTGCTTCTTAGAGTCCGTTTACTTTGGTGTAAAACATTTTCGATGTAAAATGATTTTCCATGAAAAACATTTTACATTGGAAAACTCATTTTCATATTAGTTTTTCATTGTTTACTTGCACGGAAAATAAGTTTTACTCCCAAATTTGGAGGAAAATGTTTCCTATAGGTTGTAAAATGAGTTTTCACCCAAAGTTTTACATTTTATTTTTTCACCCAAAGTAAACGATGTAAAATAGGAAAACTATTTTCAGGGAAAATGTTTTTCGCTCTAGTAAACGGACCCTTAGGTCGCGAGTTCAATTCTGTAGACTACACTTCTAATTCTTTTTCTTTTTTCCATTGAGCTTTGACATTACATTTTGCTTTCTTCACATGGGAAACCACGCTTGTTAAATTTCCAAATTCTTTCTTTTTTCCATTGAGCTTTGACATTACATTTTGCTTTCTTCACATGGGAAACCAAGCTTGTTAAATTTCCAAATTTCTATGGTTCTACCTTCTATGTACACCTACTCTACCATCTTAAAATGGTGAACTATTATACTACTTTCTACATTTTTTCAAATTTAACTTTCGACTTTTCATATTTGTTGAGACACATTTTTTACTGATAATAATTGTAAAAATTATAATAAAACTTTATTTTTTAATAGTGTGTACCGACATGAATCTAATAAGATCCCCTTGGTTATATTTTACCTTATGTACAAACAACAATTAGTAGTCAAAGTGTGTTGGATGAATAGTGTTCAAAGTTAGCATATTATATTTAAAAAACGGAGGGAGTATGATAAAGTATTTTTTCCATTTTTAATTTAAACATTTCTTACCAATCTCCTTCTCATTGAGTAACCTTTGAACAATATTCATTCTCATTGAGGTTTATCATATGCCCCGTCAAAAAAAAACATATTGATCATATTAATTCGAAACATAGTGTACAAAATGTTAAATAACACAAAGTATTTTTTTTTGTTTTTTTTTTTGAGAAATTATAATATATATTATTCAAAGTTAAATCTACGGTTTTTTTTTTAGTTTTGGTGCTACACCTTAAAATTCTGAATCCGCCACTGGTGGGGTGGGGTGTGGTGAGGGGAAGAATTGGTATCTAAAAAACGTCTGGAATATTATTTTTAATTCCATTTGTTTCGGTTTCAAAAAGCCGGAGTTTTAAACCCATGTGCAAGCATGCTCATGGTATGCACAGGAGTATGAGCAAATCTGCAATGCAAAATTAGGAGCACAAACCTTCACCCGAAACACCAGTTTCTCTTCCAATTCTTGCCATAAAGAATCCATAATACGTCGCTTCTCTGATTGCCTGTTTCTCCAAGTTTGCAAAGCAGCTGGAATATCTTTGTTTGCCAGATTCAACCTACACAAGCAGAATCATCAGATTATTGACAGATTTGAAATTAAGAACAGGCCAGATAAGTGTATAACACGCAACATACCAATATTCATGAATTCTCTTCTGCTCTTCTTCCACAAACATCTCATATGGTTTTACATTGGAACTATCAAAGCTACCAAGCAAGCGGTTAAGAGCCTTAGATTGAATACTCGAGCCAGACTGCCTCATATTCTTAACAAGTTCATACTGCTTCTTGCTAACCTGAAAGGCAGGCATTGGGTCAATTCTCAAACCATAGAAACATAATGCCAAAATTTGACAACAGATGCAGTAGAGATGAATGGAAAGATCAACACCCAACAATAAGAAGAAAATCCACATCGGGGTTGATTTATAAAAGGGAAGAGATACTGAGGCCTGCTTACAAGTACAATAAAACGGCCAATTATACAATAAAACGGCCAATTATACAACTACCTTGTAGACAAAGTACCAACTAAGAAGATGACCGGAAAGCTCGGTGGACAAGAATGCAAGCATGTAGAGCACTCACACACATCCATAACCAAGACAAATTCAAAATCAACAATTCAGACAAAGACATAAAAAAGACTGAACACCAGGCCATACTGCTCATTCAGCCCCCTCTAACGCACATTCCAACAGAAAAAGGTAGGCTGGTCAAATATTGTCTTCAACAGATAGAAAGAAACAATTTATTGGGCCTGGATGAAACCAAAAGGCTTGAGGAAAGAGAAACAACAAAGTTGTAGATTACTCTCCTTTGTAACATTAAACAAAATGCACATATACAAACATAATTCCATACTAAGCTGTCAATCAACTATCACAAAAATCAGAGGAAACTCCCATTCCAAAAAAAAAATTGTTAGGCAGACTCGTCGTTCAAACATCATTTCACACATGCTTCAAATGGCTGAAAATTTCTTGGAGCAAGCAGGTACAAGGTGATTACCATGAATCCGCACATAAAAATTAACATTTATGCATTTAGATTTTTTATGTTATGCATTTAGAACATTTAGCTAATAACCAAGCAAATGCTCGATTTATTTAACCAATGCATTTAGATATGAATCAAGAATTTTATCTTGAACTACAAAGACTAATACAAAGTTTAGATGGAAAACTTTTTTTAGTGGGATTAATATTAGAGAATAAGTAATACACAAGTTGTGCTTAATTTTCCACATAAATCAATTTATACAAGACATTAAATTAGAATACTAACTAGAGTACAATTTTTTCTATAATCATTTCGAATTTAGATATTGCACAATCCAATTACTTCATTTTCATAAATTTCATCTCTTCCAATGTACCCTAAAAATTCAAATCGAGTGTCCGATTCATTATCCAAAATAATAGTTTAGAAATCTAAAAATAGATGGGCCATTTGGCCAAACCCGAAGTCTAATTAACACTAAAGTAAAAAAAAAAACGCAAAAACTAGTAACCCTAGATCTCTTTCTCTCATTCACTCACTTCAGTGACCCTCTCTCTCACGGTCTCACCACTCCCTCTCAATTCTCAGTCTCAAACACCCCCCCCCCCAAAAAAAAATAAGGCTAAACCTAACTGTCTCTCCCTCAAAGGCTCTCAATTACTCAAGTAGATTTGTTCGAAATTATGTAGATTTGTTCGAAATCTTGCATATTTGTTTGAAATCATGTAGAATTATATGTTGAGTAATAGTTAAAATTACATCTTGTTTGTTTGTGGGGTCGATTATTTGTGGAATCGAAATCAGTCGAATATATGTTCGTCTGTTTATGGCCTTGTTGAATTATAATCAGTCTACAACTTTTTTTTTTGCAATCTGCAACTCTGCAACGTTTTCTGGGTTTGAAATTATACCTAAACTGTTCGAAATCTTGCAGTTTCGAATTATATCTTGTAGATAATAGTGCGACGATTTTAGTCCATGAATATTTGTTTTTGGCCTTGTTAGAAATCTTGTTTTGGTGGGTGAATCAATTTGATAATATGTTTTGGTTTTAGTTGAATTATATTTTACCGTACTACCATTTATAAGTGCAGTGCAAAGGAAAACAAGCAAGTGAACTAATTTTTTTTTAGAAAAAATAATACACAGTATTTTCAATTTTAAGATATCCGCGTTTATCCAATTCGAAAATTTTCGGATATCCGAAATTTTGGGATACAGATACGGATATCAAATATTGTCAATTTCGGATATCGAATATCCGATCCGAAATTGAATTCGGATCGGGTATCCGATCTGTGCTCCACTCTAGCTTTAGAATATATTGTATTTGTGAAATTTCCTCAAGCATTATATGTATTCATTCTTGGCAATATAGAATTGCCCTATTGCTAGAAATATCTTTAAAAAATTAATATGTATAATTTTTCTATTGTCAGAATGTAAAGCTAGTCGAATACATTGTATTCATGAAATTTCTCTTTTATATTTTCTTAGTGATAAAAATAAGTCTTATTAATTTGAAAACTATAAAGATATTTATTAGACTATCTACTCCTTTTTATTAGCTACATACACTTGGATGTTTTTTGTGAGAGAACATTTTAACTGTTCACTCGTTTCAGAAGAATTTTCAAAAAATAATAATAAAATAAAATAAAAAACAAAAAATCACAGTTAAAAAAAGTGGAGAAAAAGATTTGAAATAAGAAATATAATCTAAGAATATGCAATCACTAATACCACAAGAAACTTATAATTGCTATCTATAGCGCACCAATGGGAGAACATTTGGAAAAGATAAAACTTAAGATTGAAAAAGTAACACTGAAATATAGGAAACTAAATAAAGCAATAAAAAAAATAATGAATTATTGCTGAAAAAAATTATTGAAAACATGACACTGATATTCTGGTAAGAAGGATTTAGAAGGTAAATTTTTTAATTTTATTAAGCTCAGAGCAATTGCGATTTAAAAAAAATAAAATAAAATAAAATAATTCAAATGTATCTTTGAAAAAATGAAAAACGCTTAATGGTATCATATCAAGTAAAGGGAGGTTTTAGGAGAGAATTACTTTTAGTGGTGGTTTTTTTAGTATACTGTATAAAAGATATAGATGTTTTACTTTAAGTACACTCACTTTTATAAAATTAAGTTTGAAACATGAATCTTTGAATGCATATATAAAATTAAGTTTGAAACATGAATCTTTGAATGCATATATAAATGTTCTAAATGCATGGCTTTTTTTTTAATTGGTGGTGCATAATGTTCATTGTGTACCCAAGGGCCAAGGGCACAGTTATTATAAATGGCCTCACAACTTGAACTACACCTTCCTCATCGAACATCAACTCTTGAGTCCTGTTAGTTATACAAGCCAGATGAAAGAGAATTCTGCATGAAGCAGAATACCTACTCCCTTGGTAAATTCACTAAAATTTCTATTGCTCCTTAGTGCTGTTTTGGAATCTAAGTAATAATGTTATAACAGCACATAAACTATAGTTCAAAGACATAAAATTGTTAGCCCTGAGTTTCCTAATCATGCTACTAGTCGCATAACTCTGTTATACAACAATGCATTAACATTTGACAACAGGAACAAAGAGTAAATGATGCACAAATGTTAAAAACCAAAGAGTAAATAGGCAGAAAAGTTATATGAGATATGTTAAACAGGAACAACGCAAAGAATCTTACCTTGACATAAGACATATACTTGGCACCATCATTGGGGGTCAAGTTGAGCTTCTGCAACTTTTCTGCTTTTTTAGGCCTTGATGAAACCTTCGGAACATTTGGAGGCAACACCAACTTCTCGCGTTTATCCTTCACAAGGGCCTGTTTGCGGATCCTGAAATGCAAGCGACATAATTATACATCCTAAACTCTTAAAAAGAAAGCTATTGACAAGGCCATTGCTACAACATGACAGACATTGCCACAAGGAACAGAAACACCAGAAAGCTTTCATTCAATGCTATAAGTACGTGCCACACAAATTACACCAAATCTCCCGCAGATGCAATTGACTGAGACATACAAACAAGCTTTTTTACACGGTGAAAAAATAATGTAAACACAGGCTTTGTGATAAATAAATAAATAAGATGCTCCAAACATGTCTAGTATAACAACAATACTGATGATGAGAAAATACCTACAAAATAAAAAAGGACTCAGATGAAAAATAAATATTTTTCAGATTATAAGTGAGCTTTCAACTTTGCTCCAGTCATGATTTTTATTTATTAAAGGTGCTTGACAGTTGATAAATCCGTAAAGCCAAGAATCTGATAAATCTCAATTTAAAGAAATTTCAATCATACTTCACTTTAGAATTTAAATTTTCGCTAATTTCCTTGAGCACAAAGGCGTGCCTCGCTATAGGCACTCTAAGGCGCACAAGGCGTGCACCACTTGTGGCTGAATACGCCTGGTTGAAGCCAATATATCAAAGCCCCAGACCAAGGCATGCCTAAGCAGGACCGAGGAGTTGTAGGTGGCGAAAATCGCCTGGTTGAAGACAATTTCTCAAAGCCCAAGAGAAGGCATGCCTAGATGCATCCGAGGCGTGATTTTAAACTAAGATTTCACGGCTTCCTTTCTCCTTGTTCATGGTTGTTGTTATTAATGTATAATTAATTATGTATCGTAAATATAATACTCCTGTCCCAAATTATAAGGGGCATTTGACCCAAAAAGCTCTCACATTTTTAGTCAAATGTCCCTTATAATTTGGGATAGAGGCAGTAAAATAACAAAGTTTTAAATAAAGAATTGATGAACTTTTTAACAATTAGTTTAAGATGATTCGAAAACAGAGCCTTACTAAGGATGATTTCCTGTTAATTGGAAAATATTGCACACCAGAGAAGGATATGGTCAAGATAAAAGCAAGCAGCAACAGGTATTAACAATAACTGATAAGAAGATATTGGGATGCTAGACTGATATTAAAGCAGGTATGCATAACTACCTCTTCTGTATCTCAGCATCTCTGATTGCAGACAGCTTTTGGTTATCACTATAGTAAATCCTTTCATCAGGAATTGGTGACAGATCAGACAAAACAGCAACATTCTCAACCGCCACAACAGGTTTATGATATTTAGGTCCATTTGCATCAGGCAGAAAGTTCATTTCATTCCTTTTTGTCCTGTTCAAAAAACAATTAAAATATGCTTCAGTAAAAAAAAGACAGCCATCAAATTAGTAAGTCAAGCAATCAAGTTTATAGTTCAAATATGATAGACCTCATTGGCAATTTAGGGTTTCCTGTTGTCCAAGGAGCAATATGTGCAAGTACGGCGTGATTTATTTCAACTACTTTTTCCAAATTTCAGCTAAAAAAAATTTCATGTCATAACAGATACCATCAAATTGCACTATAGTATTTTTTTGTATCAATGCACTATAGTACTACTATAGCCAAAACTGCTTTTGAAGAGCTATGCTTCTTGGATCCTTCTATCTTCTATTATTCTATATCCCCATTGTACTCATCAACATGGGTAATACTCAATCCAAGACGTTTTATGAGCTCAAGTAAGATACTACCTCCGGTCCCAATTAGTTGCAACATTTGCCAAAAACGGAAGGTTCATATTACTTGCAACACTTTCATTTTTCAGTCTATCTCACTCTTACTTTTCTCTCTCTCACTTCTAAATACCCACTAAGAAATTTGGTCTTGGGGAACGTGCAACCAAGATTGTTGCAACTAATTGGGACCGGAGGTAGTATATAAGTTGTAGTTGTAAGATACTCTATCTCACTCTTACTTTTCTCTCCCTCTCTCTCTCATCGACGGTCAACGACTTCATTGTTGAACTCTACTTCATCTAGCTAGCTTTGGAGTTATTTTAGTCTTATTTTACGCATTTTGAACTTTTAATAAGTAGTTTAAACTTGTTTTATGTTTTTGGTAGTTGATTAGGCTTTAATAGCTTATGAATGATGGCTTAGAGTAGCTTGAAAGGACTTGAACAGGGCTGCACGATCGTTCCCATAACCCACATGGCCGTGTCATTGAAGGTGTGCAAGACAGGAGCTGCTGAAGTGGCAGCACAACCGTGCAGTTGCAAGTGACACGGTCGTGCCAATATTTGCGGTCACACCGTCACAGGCAAGAGCTTTGGAGAAGTCCAGCATGACTGTGCTGATATGTACTGCGCGACTGTGCAGCTACATTGACATGGCCGTGTCACATAGTACTGCACGGCCATGCCAGTTGTTCTGACGACTGCGGTTGTGCGATCTTGCTTGTTTAATGATCTTTTAATCTTGGCCGTATGATGCCTTTTGGGATGCGATTAATTGCTATGCTAGGTCATCTAAACTCTATTTAAGGGCCTAACATGCCTCTTTAGTAGTCATCTTTTGTTGAATAAAAATCTAAGTTTATCTCTCCCATGAGTCCTAAGTGAGCTTGTTTTCCTTGGTGAAATTAAATTTTATCAACCTTGGTGATTGATGGGTCATTTTCTAGCCTTATACTTGGTGTTTTGATTAGATTATGCTTAGTTCTTGATGATTAAATCTTAGTGATTTAATTTTCAAGTTCATATCCTTATTTTATTGTTGTTTTCATGTTCATATTTTGAGTGACATTTTGTGATACAAATTATTGAGTTTTCTGCATTATTTGCCTCCTTGTAATGCATCAAAAAAGCATTAAGGAATAGAGTAATTACTAAACTATTAAAACAGAAAATGAAAAAAAAAAACCACCACCAACAGAAATTAAAGCAAGAGCAACAACAACCATCTTCAAATTATACTCCCTCCGTTTCTTAAAGTTCTCCCCAGTTGGAATCTGAGGGCATTTCAAGGAGGCAAGCATAAAAGTAGAATCTTGAACAAATAATACATTTTATAATAGAGACTATTGAGATGCAAAAACAACAAATAAGCAAATTGCACAACAAAAGTGTTATGTATCAATATATAGTAGCAAGGGTACTTTAGGGAATTTACAATAATATAATAGTACCACATGTTCCCAAAAGGTACCCTTATAAGTCCTAATAGCAACAACAACAAAAAAAAAGCCTCAAGACTATTGAGATGCAAAAACAACAAATAAGCAAATTGCACAACAAAAGTGTTATGCATCAATATATTACAATAATATAACAAGGGTACTTTAGGGAATTTACAATAATATAGATACTAGGAGATCCTAGAATTTCTTAGGTATATAAATAGAGCTTAAGAGGATGAGAGAGGGGGTTGGTGAATGAAGATGAGAATTATGTTTTGTTATGTAGATTAGTGGGAGTGTAAGCTACTCGAAAAGTTGTGTTCACCATTTGAATATCATCTCCACTTTCCGTCTTATTGTTTTATTGCCATTGTTTGTTAGTATTCTGCTTAGCTTATTACTTTCTGATTATTGTTGCTGTGAGGTTGTTGTGTTGTTCTCATAGTTACCTAATTCTCTAACCTCCTTGCGAATTGTAAACCGAAAAAAGCGAATTATGATCGATTTTGGGCTAATTTTGGCCCATTTTGGGCAAACTGCGAATTATAAAAGCGAACTAAAAGGCGAATTAAGTGAACTGGTTGTTCTATTACATTGCAGTGGTGTGTGTGAGAGTAGGAGATAGCAGGTTGTCTATAACAACTTGGTATCAAAGTTGGTACATTCTAGGACGGTTCATGAGTCACCGGAAGTAGGGCTGCTCAATCGGATCGATCCGATCCGAAATATCGAATATCTGAAAATTTCGGATCAGCCAAATCATAATCCGAATCCGATCGAAAATAATCGGATACCCGATCCGAAAGACCCGAAATTATCAGATCGGATATCAGATGGATCCGAATTTATTTTTTTTACTTTTGTTGGCTTAAAACCTCCAGCAATTAATACTACTAAATACTGTATTTTGATACGTTTTAATCCAATTTCTTCAAGTCATGAGGAAAAATGCTAATCTAATAAGCATAGGTATTGTTTATCTGGAAGCCATAGTCCTTACTTTTAATAAATCACATCCTAACTATTGAAGATTTTTAACAAGACAATTTCAACATCAAGGATTAAGATACCTCATTTTATTCCTGGGTCTTGAAATTAGCTACCTACCTCAAGTTGTTTCTTTGGCAGAAAAAAAATCCACAAGCATACATTGACCCCTCGGGCCACTTCTTTTGAAAATCAAGTTACAGGCACATAAGGACATGCTACTGCGGGCCTGGATCTAGTCGAGACTCGCGAGGACATCGGCGGAGTGGCATGCGCAACGGCGGCGAAAAGGCGTGCGCAGCAGCGGCGCAGAGGCGAATTAGGGTTTAGCGTGAGAACTTGAGAAGTGAAAAACTGAGAATGTGAGAATTGCGGTCTCTTAAGTGCAAATGTGAGAACTAAGATAGCTTATATTGCAGTTGCACAAGTAAAAAAAAAACCATAAGTTTTCGGATTGGATTGGATATCCGAAAAATCAAATTTTGTGATCCGTATCCGACCCAAAATTTTCCGGATATCCGATCCGAACTATCCGAGTTTTTTTTTCCCATTAAAAATATTCGATTTTTTCGGATTGGATCGCTCGGATCGGATCACTTTGAACAGCCCTAGCCGGAAGTTACTGGTGGTGGTTGGTTTTTAATTGTTTAACCAAAAAGAGGGGGGGTTGATTAGAGAAGGATTTGCAGAGATTATTTATTGGTTTACAGATTGGGGGATGTTGCAAAACATTCGTTATCAGCTTCAACTCCCTTTATTTGATGGAACAAATCTCAAGGAATGGATTATGGAGATTGAAGATTATTTCCATTGTTATTGGATGAGCGAAGAGAGTTCGGGGTTGCTTGTGTTGCCTTGACGGCGAAGCATTTTGGTGGTTTGAACTAGAACACCAACGGCAGCCATTCTATGAGTGACAAGATATGAAGAACCAGATGGTGAGACACCTAGGTTTGTCACAACCAATCTCCTTGTTGGTTCAATCCACCCCAAAAAAAGTTGCCCCCAAGGAGCTAAAACTGGAAGAGATCACCGAGCAATATTCTAGGAGGATCGAGAAAATAGTTAATGACAACGCATGCTTAGGCTCACACAAAGGTTAGACCAGAGTTTTTCAAATTTTAAATTTAGTTTTGAAGTTATTGAAGAATGCCACACCACAACCACCAAGGCTAACAACAATACTATAATTCAATCCACTCCCATGGGTGAAAGAGAGAAAAAGAAGGTCGTGGAGTCTGTACATATAAAATCTAGAAATTATGGAAGCCGCGATACTGGTGGCAAGTCAGTGGGTGGGAGGAATAAAGCTACAGTAGCAAGGACAGAGACGAGTGCAAATGAGCAAACACAAGAAATCTTTGCAAAAGGCGTGTTGGAGGTGATGGCCCAAGCGATGGTTCACGTCGTATGGCTGGAAATTTAATGATGGGTGGTGAATCTGCCACTGGCGGCTTGCACATAGAAGAAAAGCGATTTGTAAAGGGAGATCTGACGCAAGACGCAAGCAAGTCTGATGGAGGACTCGGATCTTTTTGTTCTACAGATCATGGCGGTAGTCCATTGTGGTTGACGAGCGACGAACTTGGCGATGAACTAAGGTGGTGCTTGTGATGGGTCTGGCTACCGAACTTTACAGAATACATGTATCCGAGTAAAAGCATGTTTGAGTTTCTTAGTAGCTTGAAGAAGAAGCCAACTTTAGAAGATCCTAGAAAGGGGCAAATGGTAAAAAAACAAAGTAGGAACATGAATGTCAGAATTGTTGGATCATGTGATTTTAATCAACAAAAAATATCCTCCTTGCAAGAAAAAATTTGAGAAGTACAAAAAGAACTTGGGCCTGCCAGATTACAACCCAACAGCTCCAAGACCCGGCCCAACTGACCACCTAAACCTTTAACAAACAGCCTCATCTCTCCATTAAAACATAACTTTATTGACTCACTCACCAATTCTTCTTTTGTTGGAATGACAAATGCTAGGAAGCACGGGGACGACATTTTGTGTCGTATCCGTACCGAGGATGGGGGACAGTGTGGGGTCGGCAAAAAAAGTACCCGGGACAGCTGGCCTAATCTGGGGACGGCAAGGGTGAATCCGGGACAGCTGGGTTTAGGGTTGGGGACGGTTCAAGGACAGAAAGTGGAAGAAATAATTGTCCCCAAGGCCTACACCACCATCATTAGAGGAGTATTTGATTGAAAATTGAAAATCAAAAAAATAAAAAATAAAGAGAGGGGGAGGATTTGGAGAGGAGGAAAATTACACCACTTTCCTCTCCCCCACCACCATTTGAACATCTCTACCGGTCACCGTCGTCGACTCGCCGTCCACCACCAAGTTCTTCTCTTCTCTTAATCAGTTAATCATATACCATCATTTGCGATGTTATGCTCAATAAACAAGGTAGTAGTACGATCCAACAATTCCTGTCAAAGCTATTGGACATCACAAGACCCACTCATTTGAAATTCAATTAATCTATCCATGGGGTGCCGCTCTTATTCATCTAAAAGTATTAGCCAAATATCCAAGTGATCTACTAATTGCCATCAATAAGGGTTTTCCTCCTTTTTGATTGTTCTATTTTTGTTAAAGAAATAATATTATTTTTCCCCAAATTACTAAATTAGGCTACTGTTTGGGCGATGTTCTCTTAATCTAATTCGTTTGAGAGAGTGAGTTCAGAACCCTTTGAGTGATTTGCTCAACTTCAAAATTTTATATCTTTAACAAATCAAGAGCGCCACTTTTGTGCATTCTTAGTTATATCTGTGAGTTTTTACTGATTATCAGAGGTAAAAACAAATAAAAATAAAGAAAAGCCATAAATGCAATGGTTGGAAATACTTGGAATTGATTGCATGAACCACTAAATACAACATGTGCACCACCAACAAATTTCTTCTTTTACTACTCTCATTCTATCTAGTGATAGAAGTCTTTTAAACTAGAACTCTTCAAATACTTTTTAAATAACATTGTACATGACCAAACTAAGTAATTAATTCTCTCTTATGTTTGCCTTGGTAAGGGCAATGCCCACGCTAAGGGCCTTGCATGAAATATTTTGGGTTAAAAAAATACATCCTATTACTATCTATTTCTGTTCTTTCTAAAAGGACCTATCACTTCCACTCACTGCATTAAAAATCTCTTCAATCGCCCCTCCAATATACAAAAAAAATTATTGTGAATAATCTTATCATACACATAGACCACAAGGGAATATTGTCTTCAGACTCTTCACTATAATCAACTCCATTATCTTTGAAAAAAAAGATAGACAACATAAATCATATCTGTGATACACATATACAGGAATGCATCATTGCCCATATAAAGCTATCAAAAAGTTTTCAGAGGAAAAAAATCCAAAAGTGTTTCAGATACAATCCCCAAAAGAGGTGCGCTCGCATGGCCCATACTTATGAAAGAGATGCGGGCATCACATGCTCACAGCACAGCGCTCAACTGTTGCCAGATTATTAATCACATAAAAAAATGGCCAGTAACAATCACATCCCAAGGTCAGCATTTCAAATAATAATTCCACTTTAAATCAATACTTTTTAGGCCAGGGGGAAGGGGAGGCTGCCTTATAACAGATAAGCTGTTTTCAAATGAAAAAAACAACCAACCTTGAAATGACTTGGCGAATTTCAGCTTCAGGATCCTTCGAGCCTGCACATCTCTGCTTTAAGTTCTGCAAATTCCTTATCATGCTGTCCATAGAAATGATAAATATACATGACTCCATTCTGTAACATGTCAAAGGAGTAGGAGAGAGGAGATAGAAGGAACATTGAAGGCGTACTTGTCATGGTATTGTTGCAGTTCGGAGCAGTAAGCTTTTTTATTAGCCTTAAAGGACTTCTCATGTTGAAGAATTGCATCAGGGTGGAGACCACCAGAACAAAGTGAAGAGCCCCTGCATATATTTGATAGTTTATAAAGCTCTGGAAGCACATAATGATAATATTAACAACTAAACTGAAAAGTTCATTTGAAGTTATTGTTAAATACTATATTTCTACAAAAGGGCTGGATGTAACTTATCTCTCCAAAAAGGAAGTATGAAGTAGTTAAGAATGGAAAGGCAAGTTCTTGAGAAACCTCAAATATATAGTTCATTTGTCACAGATGCAAACAAACATAAAAAAAATATCCTAAATTCCTAACTACCCTGCACTTGCCCCTAAAGAGTTATCATTGTTGGATCTTGGCTTACACTTATTGAGTTGGTTTCCACAACTTGATTAGCTCAAATTGGCACCAACAGCTTTCACCAAGTGATAATATAGCAATATTGTGCAAAACAAGAGCAGCACTAAATACAACAAGTATCCTAAGTGAAAAACATAAACTCACCATTTGAGAAGAGGGTTGCCAAAATGGAAATTATCACCAGAAAGTAAAGTCGGAACAACTTCATCGGCTTTCACACCGGGAGGTAGGAACTGTGAAAGGAAAGTCCTCTCCTTTTCTGATAAAACAGACTGCCAAACCTGCAATTTGAATGATAAACACATAACACAAACCAATAACTCAAACTTTAACCTTAAGATTATGAATTAAATATAACAACAATCACCTCATTAGAAAGAACCTCCGACATATCCTTCAAGTCAAACACATCCCTAGGAACGGTAACCACATCCGCCAACTTAGTATTACTACAAGGAGCTGAAGGGATGAATGGAGTTAAATGCCTCCAAGAAATCCCAATTTGATCCTCCTTTGCAACAACCCTTTTTCCATTATCATCCCATTTGAGAGAAACATGATTATTAAAGTTAAAATCATATTTAGGTGATTTCAAATCCCTCCTTTTCGCCCTATGCTGCTCTTGAAATCCAGAACCAAAAGAGGTATTAGTAGAACTCAATCGACGTTTACGCTGATCAGCTGCCATGTACACAATGCTAATGTATACCCAAGTGTATCATCACACAACAGTTAAGTGCCTATAATAATTAATTTCAAAAATTAGATACAAATTCACATATTAGCCACAGAAATTCGATTGAGAAGAATCACAATCACAAATAAAAACAAATGGATAAATGGACTAAAACAAGATGAAATTTAATCGCAATAAACAAAGAAAGAAAGATTTATGAGAGGACGTACAAAGAAATCGAATCGAAATATGCGTCACCAATGAGGAGAGATAACTGACGCAGAAAGTTTGAAGGAATGATTAAGGATGAGAGAGAAAGTTAGGGTTTGAGAAGGGGCAGACATTGACGAGGTGTAAGGTGTGAAGGAAAGAGATGAGGATTGGACATTGACAATCCACTGTAATCAAAAACACTTTTTTTTTCTCCCTTCCAAAAACCTTTTTTTTAAAACGAAAAAAAAAAAAAAAAAAAAGCCCTAAACCTATTTTATTTAGATTTTTAGAGTGGGTTAAAAGACTAATCTTAACCCAATTCAACAAATCAAGCATTTAACACTATTTATTCAATAGACTTTTACTACTAAATATTGTTATTCCCTTCATTTTTTTAGTTTACGCACATGAGTTTTTATCAAAATTGAGAAGTTATTGGAAGTTGGAGAAAAAGAATAAATAATAATTAAAAATTGTATAAAAAGTAAGAGAGATTATAAAAAAAAAGGTAGTTTTATTGAAGTTTGTCAAAAATTGGATAGAATATAAAAATGTACTTGAAAAATATAAATTAATAATTGTAAGAAGTAAGTAAAATAAAATAAAAAAATATCTCAAGGAAACTGAGTAAATTAAAAAAAAACGGAGGGAGTATTAAAGAGCTAACTTATTGATTTGGACACTATTTATTCAACACAACCTAACTGGTATTTATATAGTCAATTAGAATTTTGTTGTATTCGTCGTGCTACTCACTATTCAGAAATATTTTATAATTTTTAAAAGTATACAATTATTGAAGATATTGTCGATCAAAGTCGTGCATCGACAAATACGAAAAGTTCAAATGCTACATCTCAAAAAAACATGGAGGGAGTATTTAACGCTATGTTTCTATATCTATAATATATATCTATATCTATAATAATAAGAGATAAAAGGCACCACTTCATGTTATTGTTCATAGATGAACAATGCCACGGTGCTAACTTGGGATGGGTGTTACACGGGAATTGATATTGACACAACTAAAATTGATATAGGCATAATTTTTATGAGAGGAGCATAGAATGATGTTCTCTCACAATAGGTTGTGCCCATATCAATTTAGTTGTACATTTATCATTTCATGTGCTACACTGCTACTTCACTCTGTTCCTCTGTTCCAGTTAAAAATAAAGGGCATCTAGCTCCATCAACCCTAAACCAAAAAAAATATGCATCCATCACTGATTTATTTATTTTTTAATAATTTTAAGTTTTTCTTTACTGATTTTGTTTTACTTTTAATCTAACAATTTATTTTATTTCAAGTCTGCAAGGTATTTACTGCTATGAAATGATCTCTTTCGTTTGGTAGCCGGTCATAAATCGTGGTAATGGGAATAAATTTATAGCTAAATTTGGAAAGAAAATCAAAATCCATTCCCATGGTGGTGCTACATTAGCTCCAATTTATCTAATTTTCTTCACAAATACCCATTCTCATCAAATATCACCCTCCTTAATGGTAATGGATGGGAATAAAAAATGAGAAGAAAATTGAAGTTTAGGAATGAAAATTTGTTTTCCATAAATATATGTTCATCCTTAACAAAATTACACTATAAATTCATTACCATTACCAGAATTTATTATCAACAACCAAACGGGTCGTTAAGGTATTAGTTTATCATAATTTCTTCATTTAAACCATCTTTGTTTAATTGCGTTGCTTGCTTACTTTTTTTGGGGAGAAAAGGTAAACAATTGAAAGAAAATCAAGATCTTTTCCTCTCAAAGAGATATCCTGGTTTATCTAGTGCTAAGAAATAAGAGAATTTAGCATCAAATTAAAAAAGGATCGATATCGATGTGCGTAGGGTCTAATGCCCGAGGGACGCGATATAATCCGCAGTGTGGTTGGCTTCATGGAGACATGAGCAAAAGAGGAGGCCACAAAGTCTCGGAGGATGGAGCGAATGTCATCCATAAGGAGTTGAATTTTCCAAGGACAACTGAATTTACCCTACAAAACACGAATAACAGTTAAGTTATCGCCTTCAATAAAAATGGAAGTCATATTATGTTGTCTAGCTAATAAAAGACCATTTTGAAGGGTTGTGGCCTCAACAAAGAGGGAAGAAGCATTGCCCAAAAAGAAAGAACGGGCTGCAATGCAATCACCATGGTGATCTCTAAGGACAACACCTATAGACGCAGAGTTAGTAGCAACAGAACCATCAAAATTAAGTTTAATCGTACCAAGGGGAGGAGGGTGCCAATTGACAAAGGAAGGGCCCTCGGGAGGTGGACTAGGGAGGGAGGAACTATACATGGAATGGAGAGCATCTACTGAGAGACGGGATTTCCATTCATGAAAATAGAAGAAGGCCTGGGTAAAGACAGCTATAGAGGAAAGGAAAATTATGAAAAACTAACCTGTTTCATGCTTTCCAAATACTCCATAAGATATGAAGAACTTTGGCCATAGAGGCATAATGTTGACTATGTAAGCAGAAGAGAAGAGAAGAAAGGGAGGGTTGCATAAGCAAAGGTAAGATCCAATGGATAGACTGAACATGAGACCAAATGGGGAGGACCATGGGGCAAAAGAGAAATAAGTGGTCCTGAGTTTTCTCAGCCGAGAGACAAAGAGGGCAAAGGGGGGAGAGGGGAAGACTGATAGGTCCATTTTAGGACCGATTTCCCAGGCTCTTTTCACTTATAAAACGAAAAAAAAGCCCTGAACCTATTTTAGATTTTTAGAACGGAAAAAAAGCCCTAAGTAAATCAAGCATTTAACAGTATTAACACTGTTTATTCAATACACTTTGACTACTAACCGTTACTCCCTTCGTTTTTTTAGTTTACTCACATGAGTTTTATAAAAGAAAATTGGGTAATTTTATTGAAGTTTGTCAAAAATTGGATAGAATATAAAAATGCACTTGGAAAACATAAATTAATAAATGTAAAAAGTGAGTAATTATAAAAAAAATATGTCTCAAAAAGGAAAGTGAGTAAATTACTCCCTCCGTCCCAAAATAAATGCTACAATTACTTTTTCATATCAGCCAAGACACATATTTAAAATTTAATATCTCTAGTTGTATATAATAAAAAAGGAAAATTTGTCAGAAAAAACCTTTTAAAACATTCTTTTTGTAAGAAAAGACCTTATAAAAAAATTGTTGTGAATAGGGACCTAAAACAAAAAAAAAGTTGCAAAGAGGGACCTTACCTCCATTTTCCGACGTTGACTGTGAATTTCAGGTGTCGACTTGTTATTTCCCTCCAATTTTCGACAAATCCTTTCTTCACTATTTAACCTTTTCTTTTATTTTCACTATAAATTCATTTTTCCTCCACTCCCCCTCAATTTTCCCTCCTAAATTCATCTACATAAACCCTACAATAATACTTCTTCTCGCATCTAAAATTGTCTTCTTCTGAATTTGGATTTACTCATCTCTTACCCCCTTAAATACGAAAGGATTCGTGCAAAATTGGAGGGAAATAGTGAGTCAACGTCGGAGATTCACAATCAATGTCGGAAAATAGAGGTAAGGTCCCTCTTTGCAACTTTTTTTTTGTTTTAGGTCCCTATTCACAACAAATTTTTTATAAGGTCTTTTCTTACAAAATGAATGTTTTAAAAGGTCTTTTTTGACAAATTTTCCAATAAAAAATTATAAAAATTGTATATTTAGAAAGTACGTATTGAGACGAATCAAATGATATCCCACATGACTATGTTATTCCTTATATTTAGAGAATGAAAGAAAGTCAAAATTACAAAGTGAACAATGCTAAAAGTCAAAATGTATCATTTAATATGGGACAGAGGGAGTAAAAAAAACAAAGGGAGTATTAAAAAGGTAACTTATTGATTTTGGACATTATTCATTCAACACAACCTAACTGCTATTATATAGTCAAGTACAATTTTGTTGTATTCGTCGCGCTATTCACTATTCAAATATATATTTTATAATTTTTACAAGTATACAATTATTGAAAATATTGTCGATCAAAGTCGTGCATCAGCAAATACGAAAAGTTCAAATGTTACATCTCAAAAAAAAACACGGAGTGAGTATTTAATGCTATGGTTTTATATTTATGATCTATATCTATATCTATAAGAGATTAAAAAGCACCACTTCATGTTATTGTTCATAGATGACACAGAGGTTACAGGTTCGAATCTCTCATCCATCTCCCTTCTAAGAATTAATTAGCACCAGGTATGGTGGGTCTGTGTTGCATCCACATTTCAAGCCCAAAGGGCCTTTCATGTGAGGGGATGATAGAGTATATAACATATTTGTGGGCCCTAACCATTAGCTTAAACTTTTGGTTGAGATGGTTCTCTAACAAATGTCACGTTGCTAACTTGGGATGGGTGGCTGGGTGCTACACTGCTACTTCACTCTCTTCCTCTGTTCCAGTAAAAAATAAAGGGCATCTAGCTCCATTAACCCTAAACCAAAAAAAAATATATATGCATTGATCACTGATTTATTTTATTTTTTTTATAATTTTAAGTTTTTCTTTACTAATTTACTGCGAGGAGTGAGGGGTTGGGCTGCCCTGCAAACTCTATGATCGATGGGGTGCGGTATTATATCGTTGGCTTGGAGTTGGTTCATAAATATTTATTGAGCTATGTTGTACATTAATTGCAATGCAATATATCCTGCAATATATTAGTAATAGCCTTGTATGCACGCTTTGTATGCGATAATATTTTTAATGTATCTTTTAATTTGTCTAAACAAACAAAAAAACGATGGTTGTTTGTTCGAAATAATTCTGATCCCTTTTCATCAGCCCATCCCACAACAATGAACAAAAAAGAATGAAAAGGTTTTTTTTTACTATATTCGATCTATTAGCTATCAAATTTCATATATGGTTTATTTACAATGAATTTATTTTAATTCTAATTATTTTAGAATGTATATTATTATTTTTGTAATTATGAAGTAAATGTTGGTTTAAGAGCATTTTATAATAAAGTCTTTTTAAAACCTTTGATTAATCGCATATTCATACAATAGTATGATGTACTAGTATATCCGATAATGATTTTATGTTCTTAAAAGTGATCGAAACGAAGCTTGAAAGAGTTCTAAAACTATCAAGTAGTTTTAAATCTTCGACAAAAGCAAGCTGATAGTTTTAGGATTAACAGTAGTTTAATCGGGTACAAAACCCTTAAAAACACGCTTTAATGCTTTATAATAATAATAATTTAGTAATCATAGCAATAATTAGTTAGCTAGTAATTAGATTAATAAAAGAAAACTTAGTATAGAGACACATGTGTCGATGAAAAGATGATATGTTGGCGGGATGGCCTAGATATCATTGATCATGGGCATTCCTTTTTTTTGAGGTGTAAGTGTAACGACCCTGAATTTTGGGCCAAAAAAAAATTTCGCGGTTGTTAATGATATTTATTCAATTCTAGTCCAAAAAGGCCCATTAAATTGGACTGTTTTATTTTTAGCCCAATCTTTTCTTTTCCAAATTGGGCCAAAGGACCCAATCCCCCTCTCTTTTCCTTCTTGGCCGGTCCACTTTTGTTTTCTTGGGCCAATTTTTGTTCTTGTTTTAATTAATTAAATATTAGTTAATATTAGAAGATAATTAATTTATTTAATTAATTTAAATTTTTTTTTTTTACTCCTTCAAAAGTTTGTTGGTTGACCCAACAAACTCCTCCCCTTATTTCTCTATTTCACGGCAGCTTGTAGATTTTAGGGTTTGATTGTTTTTTTTTATTTTTTTTTTATTTTCTTTATATATAGGACCCCTTGTTTTATTTTGGGTCCTATTTGCTAATTGCTACAAAACTCCACAAGAAAGTTTTCTCCATCTTTTCCCCTCTCATATCAGCCGAACTTAAGTAGTTGCCTTGGATTAATTTTGCGATTTAAGGTAACTAAGCTTTTCTATTTAATTTGTGGGTAGCTTTTCACATAGTTAATTAGGATTATATCATGAAAATTGTAGGATTTATGTTTGCTTATTTATTCGAAAATTTCGAACCATATGAAATATTGATCATGTTATTCTCTTGATGTATTCATGTAATATTTATGAATTATTATGAAATTTCTTTTGATTATTTTATGTAGTTTATTGAAATCTGAAATTGTTGAATAATTACTTGTATGAATTTATTTACCAATCAAATATTGATATTTCTTGATGAATTTTTCATGGTATCTTGTTTACTGTTTGATTATTAACCATGATTTATTTCGTGGCAAAATTCGTCCTTTTATTATTTATAATAATTTAATCTTTCAAACCGGTAAAACTGTCCAGAATAGGTTTACGAATTTATTAGTGTACTTAATCAATTCGGAATGCTACAAAATTTTATATGGAAGTCAGTGATAATGTTTTACAGCTCGTGTTAAATTTTCGTAATTTTTAAAGATTGTTTGCTATGGCAGAAAATTCGGAAACCGAATTCAGCCTAATCTGACTGGTTAGTTATAAAATCACTTAAAAATAGTAAAAGATGCTATTTTTAGACGAAATTTATGCACGTAAATACTTGAACCCATATTTAGCTCCCATAAAAATTTCCAGATTTTTAGAGATCTTTAGATGGTCGTTTTTAATTTAATTCTTTAAAAATCAGATTGTATAAAATAGGGCAATTGAATTATTAAAATGTGCTATTATTAATTATTGAATTTTCGAGTGGTACAAAATTTAAAGGAGGAAATAAAAATGTTATTTTTGTACTAATCTTGAACATGCTAGGTTAAATATGTGAATCTTTATTTTAAATCTTTATTATTATCATGAAATCTTTAAATCTTGAGATTGTAATTTTTGTTCTTGAATACATATTTATGAATGCCGTGTATTTTGAGCATTTGGGCATGATTATTTTGATGATGCTTGATTGATTTAATTGTATCACATGTAAACTTTAAAAGCTACTTGTTCTCGGAATTAATCCGAGTGAGCCAAAGATTATAAAGGTATATAAAAATGTTATTTTTATGTGTATGATTATATTATTTTATTTTGTCCTTTATTCCATATTTTCGAGTGGTATAAAATAAAAAGAATAGATTTTTATTGTTAATTTGGTATTTTTAGTAATTAAATTGATTAATTAAGTTAGTTAGGAAATTAATTCAATTTGTTGTAATTTTCGAAAATGCCGTGTGGTAATTTAGGTTTGGTCAAAGTTTGTTAATTTTTTGGTTATTATTATTTGGGAATATTTTAATAAAATAATTATTAGGGATAAGTTGTAAAGTGTAGGATAAAAAGGAATAATATTGTTGTTATGATTGGGCCGAATATTATTATTGTATTACTATAAATATATTTATTTTGGGATAATATCCGAATGGATAAAGTATAAGTTTGTGGATAATGTTTGAGGATAGTTTATGATAAGCTTGAAGATACCTAAGATATTACTAGGGATAAGAAAGGAAACAGGGTAATAGATATACATGTTATGTTTCGGTTTCTGGCTAGGAAAGACTTGGTATTTAAGGTGGCCAACATACGTGCCGCACCTCTCTTTCCTGGGACTCCGAACATTTCATTTCCTATTACTGTCACCTAGTATTTCCCAATATATAATATGATATGAATTAGTAAAGATATAAGATACAATATAAAGATCGCCCCTGCGATGACGCAAAGGTCATCAATCGGGTTAAATAAGATAGGACGCCCTTGCGATAACGCAAAGGTTATCAATTGGGTTTAGTCGATGCCACTGCTCACATGGGACGAACGCAAAGGTTCCCCCGCGCAGTTCTTGGTCTTAGAACATGTAGCCGTCTGGTAACCGTATCTGCGAGCCGCTACCAGGAGTTATGGCCATAGCTTAGGCTTAGTTCTCGCATTGGAGGGCTACGGGTGGGACGCATTGGTTCACCCCGACATGTTTTAGGAAAGTTGCGAACGCATTGGTTCGCTACGAGCTGAAGAAGACAGTCCGCAAAGATGATATGTTAAGTTAAGTTGATATAATAAGTACATATGTAAAGTTAAGAAGATATTATGTCCTTATTATAAGATTGATGTAATGATATGATAAGTGCATATGTTAAGATAAGAAGCTATTATGCCCTTATTATAAGATTGATGTTATGATATGAGATGAGATGTAATTATAAGATATGAATTACGATTAAGAAAGATTATGATAAGATATAACATATGATATGATAAGTTATGATGATAAGATTATGAAAAGATATGATTAGGATTTACTGATGATATCATGTAAGAAGGTGGTGAAGTATAATTCTAAGTTGTATAATATAAAGTACAAGTTCAGTATATTATAAGTCTTCCGCTGTGTATATTTCTGTAATTATTTGAGTATGTTAGCGTGTGTATGTATGCGAATGTTGAATGTATTTTGTATGTATTCTAACCGTATCTGCAGGGTTGTTTGTACGTATTCTATACGAAGATTATACGTATTCTAACCGTATCTCTGCAGGTGTATTTATACGTATCTTTATACGTATCTTTATACGTACTTGTATACGTAATTCTGTACGTACATTTATACGTACGTCTATACGTTCTTTTATATGTATTTTTATACGTACATTTATACGTAATTTGTATATTTATGTGTAAAACATGTATTAAGTTCTTTACAGTTTTTATGACAATTTCTATGCTATTATGTGTTTGGTGGTCCCTCGATTAAATGGGACAGCCTAGTTACTCGCCACTGATGGTGGACCCCCCCTCAGTTTCAGGTGACGTTGCAGCAGATTAGAGCGGGCTTCGCCGGATGGGCTTGAGAGTTTGGGCCTCTATTTAAGTATTCTAGTTTAGTCAGAACTATTTAAACCTTTATTTAGTTTGTTACTAAGATCCCAGCATGTTGGGACAGTATTTTTCAGACTTTGATGTAATATTAATTAGAGGTTTATTATGGATTCTAGCAGCTATAGTTAATAAAGGTTAATTCTTTCCTTTGTAATATTGAATTATGGTCTAATTAGATTAAGTAATGATCCGAATGTTGATTACCCTTCGTAAATCGACAAGCTAAAAAGTCGGGTCGTTACAGTTGGTATCAGAGCTGAGGTTAGACCCTAAGTTACTTCTTCACAAGTAACTTGTAAGATGAGCGCTTTATGAACCCGAGCGAACCCTAGCCTAATATGGAAACCTTAGATGAGAGAAACCATGGGTAGAAGCCAGGGTTAAGACGTGTTATCGTTTTCTTTTCCGCTTTGACGTCGTCTGCGTGTGCCATTGGTTGAAGAAAGGCGAGTCCGGAACCATCACTTAGTGGTTGTGACCGGCGTTGTATATCAGAGTGGCGCAGCAGAAGTGTGGCGAGCCATAACCCACAGGTCTCCGCCTCGATCAGATCGTTTCATGTTCTTGATGTCTTTGTTGATCCATTGTTTTCTTACGTGAGCTTCTTTAAGTAAATTTCGAGGACGAAATTTATTTAAGGAGGGGTGATTGTAACGACCCTGAATTTTGGGCCAAAAAAAAATTTCGCGGTTGTTAATGATATTTATTCAATTCTAGTCCAAAAAGGCCCATTAAATTGGACTGTTTTATTTTTAGCCCAATCTTTTCTTTTCCAAATTGGGCCAAAGGACCCAATCCCCCTCTCTTTTCCTTCTTGGCCGGTCCACTTTTGTTTTCTTGGGCCAATTTTTGTTCTTGTTTTAATTAATTAAATATTAGTTAATATTAGAAGATAATTAATTTATTTAATTAATTTAAATTTTTTTTTTTTACTCCTTCAAAAGTTTGTTGGTTGACCCAACAAACTCCTCCCCTTATTTCTCTATTTCACGGCAGCTTGTAGATTTTAGGGTTTGATTGTTTTTTTTTATTTTTTTTTTATTTTCTTTATATATAGGACCCCTTGTTTTATTTTGGGTCCTATTTGCTAATTGCTACAAAACTCCACAAGAAAGTTTTCTCCATCTTTTCCCCTCTCATATCAGCCGAACTTAAGTAGTTGCCTTGGATTAATTTTGCGATTTAAGGTAACTAAGCTTTTCTATTTAATTTGTGGGTAGCTTTTCACATAGTTAATTAGGATTATATCATGAAAATTGTAGGATTTATGTTTGCTTATTTATTCGAAAATTTCGAACCATATGAAATATTGATCATGTTATTCTCTTGATGTATTCATGTAATATTTATGAATTATTATGAAATTTCTTTTGATTATTTTATGTAGTTTATTGAAATCTGAAATTGTTGAATAATTACTTGTATGAATTTATTTACCAATCAAATATTGATATTTCTTGATGAATTTTTCATGGTATCTTGTTTACTGTTTGATTATTAACCATGATTTATTTCGTGGCAAAATTCGTCCTTTTATTATTTATAATAATTTAATCTTTCAAACCGGTAAAACTGTCCAGAATAGGTTTACGAATTTATTAGTGTACTTAATCAATTCGGAATGCTACAAAATTTTATATGGAAGTCAGTGATAATGTTTTACAGCTCGTGTTAAATTTTCGTAATTTTTAAAGATTGTTTGCTATGGCAGAAAATTCGGAAACCGAATTCAGCCTAATCTGACTGGTTAGTTATAAAATCACTTAAAAATAGTAAAAGATGCTATTTTTAGACGAAATTTATGCACGTAAATACTTGAACCCATATTTAGCTCCCATAAAAATTTCCAGATTTTTAGAGATCTTTAGATGGTCGTTTTTAATTTAATTCTTTAAAAATCAGATTGTATAAAATAGGGCAATTGAATTATTAAAATGTGCTATTATTAATTATTGAATTTTCGAGTGGTACAAAATTTAAAGGAGGAAATAAAAATGTTATTTTTGTACTAATCTTGAACATGCTAGGTTAAATATGTGAATCTTTATTTTAAATCTTTATTATTATCATGAAATCTTTAAATCTTGAGATTGTAATTTTTGTTCTTGAATACATATTTATGAATGCCGTGTATTTTGAGCATTTGGGCATGATTATTTTGATGATGCTTGATTGATTTAATTGTATCACATGTAAACTTTAAAAGCTACTTGTTCTCGGAATTAATCCGAGTGAGCCAAAGATTATAAAGGTATATAAAAATGTTATTTTTATGTGTATGATTATATTATTTTATTTTGTCCTTTATTCCATATTTTCGAGTGGTATAAAATAAAAAGAATAGATTTTTATTGTTAATTTGGTATTTTTAGTAATTAAATTGATTAATTAAGTTAGTTAGGAAATTAATTCAATTTGTTGTAATTTTCGAAAATGCCGTGTGGTAATTTAGGTTTGGTCAAAGTTTGTTAATTTTTTGGTTATTATTATTTGGGAATATTTTAATAAAATAATTATTAGGGATAAGTTGTAAAGTGTAGGATAAAAAGGAATAATATTGTTGTTATGATTGGGCCGAATATTATTATTGTATTACTATAAATATATTTATTTTGGGATAATATCCGAATGGATAAAGTATAAGTTTGTGGATAATGTTTGAGGATAGTTTATGATAAGCTTGAAGATACCTAAGATATTACTAGGGATAAGAAAGGAAACAGGGTAATAGATATACATGTTATGTTTCGGTTTCTGGCTAGGAAAGACTTGGTATTTAAGGTGGCCAACATACGTGCCGCACCTCTCTTTCCTGGGACTCCGAACATTTCATTTCCTATTACTGTCACCTAGTATTTCCCAATATATAATATGATATGAATTAGTAAAGATATAAGATACAATATAAAGATCGCCCCTGCGATGACGCAAAGGTCATCAATCGGGTTAAATAAGATAGGACGCCCTTGCGATAACGCAAAGGTTATCAATTGGGTTTAGTCGATGCCACTGCTCACATGGGACGAACGCAAAGGTTCCCCCGCGCAGTTCTTGGTCTTAGAACATGTAGCCGTCTGGTAACCGTATCTGCGAGCCGCTACCAGGAGTTATGGCCATAGCTTAGGCTTAGTTCTCGCATTGGAGGGCTACGGGTGGGACGCATTGGTTCACCCCGACATGTTTTAGGAAAGTTGCGAACGCATTGGTTCGCTACGAGCTGAAGAAGACAGTCCGCAAAGATGATATGTTAAGTTAAGTTGATATAATAAGTACATATGTAAAGTTAAGAAGATATTATGTCCTTATTATAAGATTGATGTAATGATATGATAAGTGCATATGTTAAGATAAGAAGCTATTATGCCCTTATTATAAGATTGATGTTATGATATGAGATGAGATGTAATTATAAGATATGAATTACGATTAAGAAAGATTATGATAAGATATAACATATGATATGATAAGTTATGATGATAAGATTATGAAAAGATATGATTAGGATTTACTGATGATATCATGTAAGAAGGTGGTGAAGTATAATTCTAAGTTGTATAATATAAAGTACAAGTTCAGTATATTATAAGTCTTCCGCTGTGTATATTTCTGTAATTATTTGAGTATGTTAGCGTGTGTATGTATGCGAATGTTGAATGTATTTTGTATGTATTCTAACCGTATCTGCAGGGTTGTTTGTACGTATTCTATACGAAGATTATACGTATTCTAACCGTATCTCTGCAGGTGTATTTATACGTATCTTTATACGTATCTTTATACGTACTTGTATACGTAATTCTGTACGTACATTTATACGTACGTCTATACGTTCTTTTATATGTATTTTTATACGTACATTTATACGTAATTTGTATATTTATGTGTAAAACATGTATTAAGTTCTTTACAGTTTTTATGACAATTTCTATGCTATTATGTGTTTGGTGGTCCCTCGATTAAATGGGACAGCCTAGTTACTCGCCACTGATGGTGGACCCCCCCTCAGTTTCAGGTGACGTTGCAGCAGATTAGAGCGGGCTTCGCCGGATGGGCTTGAGAGTTTGGGCCTCTATTTAAGTATTCTAGTTTAGTCAGAACTATTTAAACCTTTATTTAGTTTGTTACTAAGATCCCAGCATGTTGGGACAGTATTTTTCAGACTTTGATGTAATATTAATTAGAGGTTTATTATGGATTCTAGCAGCTATAGTTAATAAAGGTTAATTCTTTCCTTTGTAATATTGAATTATGGTCTAATTAGATTAAGTAATGATCCGAATGTTGATTACCCTTCGTAAATCGACAAGCTAAAAAGTCGGGTCGTTACAGTTGGTATCAGAGCTGAGGTTAGACCCTAAGTTACTTCTTCACAAGTAACTTGTAAGATGAGCGCTTTATGAACCCGAGCGAACCCTAGCCTAATATGGAAACCTTAGATGAGAGAAACCATGGGTAGAAGCCAGGGTTAAGACGTGTTATCGTTTTCTTTTCCGCTTTGACGTCGTCTGCGTGTGCCATTGGTTGAAGAAAGGCGAGTCCGGAACCATCACTTAGTGGTTGTGACCGGCGTTGTATATCAGAGTGGCGCAGCAGAAGTGTGGCGAGCCATAACCCACAGGTCTCCGCCTCGATCAGATCGTTTCATGTTCTTGATGTCTTTGTTGATCCATTGTTTTCTTACGTGAGCTTCTTTAAGTAAATTTCGAGGACGAAATTTATTTAAGGAGGGGTGATTGTAACGACCCTGAATTTTGGGCCAAAAAAAAATTTCGCGGTTGTTAATGATATTTATTCAATTCTAGTCCAAAAAGGCCCATTAAATTGGACTGTTTTATTTTTAGCCCAATCTTTTCTTTTCCAAATTGGGCCAAAGGACCCAATCCCCCTCTCTTTTCCTTCTTGGCCGGTCCACTTTTGTTTTCTTGGGCCAATTTTTGTTCTTGTTTTAATTAATTAAATATTAGTTAATATTAGAAGATAATTAATTTATTTAATTAATTTAAATTTTTTTTTTTTACTCCTTCAAAAGTTTGTTGGTTGACCCAACAAACTCCTCCCCTTATTTCTCTATTTCACGGCAGCTTGTAGATTTTAGGGTTTGATTGTTTTTTTTTATTTTTTTTTTATTTTCTTTATATATAGGACCCCTTGTTTTATTTTGGGTCCTATTTGCTAATTGCTACAAAACTCCACAAGAAAGTTTTCTCCATCTTTTCCCCTCTCATATCAGCCGAACTTAAGTAGTTGCCTTGGATTAATTTTGCGATTTAAGGTAACTAAGCTTTTCTATTTAATTTGTGGGTAGCTTTTCACATAGTTAATTAGGATTATATCATGAAAATTGTAGGATTTATGTTTGCTTATTTATTCGAAAATTTCGAACCATATGAAATATTGATCATGTTATTCTCTTGATGTATTCATGTAATATTTATGAATTATTATGAAATTTCTTTTGATTATTTTATGTAGTTTATTGAAATCTGAAATTGTTGAATAATTACTTGTATGAATTTATTTACCAATCAAATATTGATATTTCTTGATGAATTTTTCATGGTATCTTGTTTACTGTTTGATTATTAACCATGATTTATTTCGTGGCAAAATTCGTCCTTTTATTATTTATAATAATTTAATCTTTCAAACCGGTAAAACTGTCCAGAATAGGTTTACGAATTTATTAGTGTACTTAATCAATTCGGAATGCTACAAAATTTTATATGGAAGTCAGTGATAATGTTTTACAGCTCGTGTTAAATTTTCGTAATTTTTAAAGATTGTTTGCTATGGCAGAAAATTCGGAAACCGAATTCAGCCTAATCTGACTGGTTAGTTATAAAATCACTTAAAAATAGTAAAAGATGCTATTTTTAGACGAAATTTATGCACGTAAATACTTGAACCCATATTTAGCTCCCATAAAAATTTCCAGATTTTTAGAGATCTTTAGATGGTCGTTTTTAATTTAATTCTTTAAAAATCAGATTGTATAAAATAGGGCAATTGAATTATTAAAATGTGCTATTATTAATTATTGAATTTTCGAGTGGTACAAAATTTAAAGGAGGAAATAAAAATGTTATTTTTGTACTAATCTTGAACATGCTAGGTTAAATATGTGAATCTTTATTTTAAATCTTTATTATTATCATGAAATCTTTAAATCTTGAGATTGTAATTTTTGTTCTTGAATACATATTTATGAATGCCGTGTATTTTGAGCATTTGGGCATGATTATTTTGATGATGCTTGATTGATTTAATTGTATCACATGTAAACTTTAAAAGCTACTTGTTCTCGGAATTAATCCGAGTGAGCCAAAGATTATAAAGGTATATAAAAATGTTATTTTTATGTGTATGATTATATTATTTTATTTTGTCCTTTATTCCATATTTTCGAGTGGTATAAAATAAAAAGAATAGATTTTTATTGTTAATTTGGTATTTTTAGTAATTAAATTGATTAATTAAGTTAGTTAGGAAATTAATTCAATTTGTTGTAATTTTCGAAAATGCCGTGTGGTAATTTAGGTTTGGTCAAAGTTTGTTAATTTTTTGGTTATTATTATTTGGGAATATTTTAATAAAATAATTATTAGGGATAAGTTGTAAAGTGTAGGATAAAAAGGAATAATATTGTTGTTATGATTGGGCCGAATATTATTATTGTATTACTATAAATATATTTATTTTGGGATAATATCCGAATGGATAAAGTATAAGTTTGTGGATAATGTTTGAGGATAGTTTATGATAAGCTTGAAGATACCTAAGATATTACTAGGGATAAGAAAGGAAACAGGGTAATAGATATACATGTTATGTTTCGGTTTCTGGCTAGGAAAGACTTGGTATTTAAGGTGGCCAACATACGTGCCGCACCTCTCTTTCCTGGGACTCCGAACATTTCATTTCCTATTACTGTCACCTAGTATTTCCCAATATATAATATGATATGAATTAGTAAAGATATAAGATACAATATAAAGATCGCCCCTGCGATGACGCAAAGGTCATCAATCGGGTTAAATAAGATAGGACGCCCTTGCGATAACGCAAAGGTTATCAATTGGGTTTAGTCGATGCCACTGCTCACATGGGACGAACGCAAAGGTTCCCCCGCGCAGTTCTTGGTCTTAGAACATGTAGCCGTCTGGTAACCGTATCTGCGAGCCGCTACCAGGAGTTATGGCCATAGCTTAGGCTTAGTTCTCGCATTGGAGGGCTACGGGTGGGACGCATTGGTTCACCCCGACATGTTTTAGGAAAGTTGCGAACGCATTGGTTCGCTACGAGCTGAAGAAGACAGTCCGCAAAGATGATATGTTAAGTTAAGTTGATATAATAAGTACATATGTAAAGTTAAGAAGATATTATGTCCTTATTATAAGATTGATGTAATGATATGATAAGTGCATATGTTAAGATAAGAAGCTATTATGCCCTTATTATAAGATTGATGTTATGATATGAGATGAGATGTAATTATAAGATATGAATTACGATTAAGAAAGATTATGATAAGATATAACATATGATATGATAAGTTATGATGATAAGATTATGAAAAGATATGATTAGGATTTACTGATGATATCATGTAAGAAGGTGGTGAAGTATAATTCTAAGTTGTATAATATAAAGTACAAGTTCAGTATATTATAAGTCTTCCGCTGTGTATATTTCTGTAATTATTTGAGTATGTTAGCGTGTGTATGTATGCGAATGTTGAATGTATTTTGTATGTATTCTAACCGTATCTGCAGGGTTGTTTGTACGTATTCTATACGAAGATTATACGTATTCTAACCGTATCTCTGCAGGTGTATTTATACGTATCTTTATACGTATCTTTATACGTACTTGTATACGTAATTCTGTACGTACATTTATACGTACGTCTATACGTTCTTTTATATGTATTTTTATACGTACATTTATACGTAATTTGTATATTTATGTGTAAAACATGTATTAAGTTCTTTACAGTTTTTATGACAATTTCTATGCTATTATGTGTTTGGTGGTCCCTCGATTAAATGGGACAGCCTAGTTACTCGCCACTGATGGTGGACCCCCCCTCAGTTTCAGGTGACGTTGCAGCAGATTAGAGCGGGCTTCGCCGGATGGGCTTGAGAGTTTGGGCCTCTATTTAAGTATTCTAGTTTAGTCAGAACTATTTAAACCTTTATTTAGTTTGTTACTAAGATCCCAGCATGTTGGGACAGTATTTTTCAGACTTTGATGTAATATTAATTAGAGGTTTATTATGGATTCTAGCAGCTATAGTTAATAAAGGTTAATTCTTTCCTTTGTAATATTGAATTATGGTCTAATTAGATTAAGTAATGATCCGAATGTTGATTACCCTTCGTAAATCGACAAGCTAAAAAGTCGGGTCGTTACAGTAAGTTGTCGTTACCCTTACCAGGCCATCACAAAATCCACATTCACAACTAATAAACCCACATTTGAGTAATCCAAAAACAAACCTACCTACATGCTTTTGCCCTTTTGCTGACCAAGACTAGTCGATGCCGCTGGTTGCCACCAAGGACATAGCCTCTCACATCGACATGATTGTGCTGTTGCCGACGAGACCCCGTTGTCTTGCAAGGGAACGTTGCAGACTTGCAGTAAATTTCATGATTTTAAAACTCAAAATACCTAAATACCCATTTCATACTTATGAGTTTCGTTACCAATTTTTTTTCATAATTATCTAAATGAATTATTTTGGTGATTATATGTTATAGATTATGTGAAGATAATAGGGAAACTCGCCTCAAAAGGAGCCCTAACAATATATATTTATATATATTGGATAGTACAACCTAAGTGTATAATTACAATGTAATACCCCGAAATTTAGGGCCAGAAAATTTCGCGGTTATTAATATTATTTATTCAATTCTAAGTCTAAAGGCCACTTAATCTAGGACTGATTTCATTGTTAGTCCATTCTTTTCCTTCAAATTGGGCCAAAGACCCAATCATTTCCCCTTATTTTCCCTTTGGCCGGCCCCCATCATCTTTATATGGGCCAATGTTATTTTCTTTTAATCTAATTAATTAATTATTGTTGATTAAATTAGATTAATTAAAATAAATAATTTAAATCCTAAAATAAAAACCTAGTCTAACTAAATTTGTTGAGCCTCCCAAAAGAAGCTCAACTTCCCCTTTTATTTTCCCCCTCCTCACGGCACCCCTTTAGTTAATTAGGGTTTGTTATTCTTTCTTTCTTTCTTCTATAAATAGGACCTATATAATTTATTTGGTCCCTAATTTGCAAAAGTCATCAACCCTCAAAAATATTTTCACAAAATTTTTCTCTTTTCTCCTCTCTTTTGTGCCGTGATATATATCACCAAAGGAGGTGATTTTTCTTTGGAAATTTAGCGAATCCAGGTAACTTCGCTATCTCATTTAATTTTGGTACAACCTTCTCACATAGTTAATTAGGATTAAAGCATGAAAATTATAAAAAGAATTAGTATCATGTTAGGGTGATTTTCGAACTACATGAAATCTATGTACATGTTATTTTCTTGATTATTTTATGTAGATTCTTGAAATCTTTAATTGTTGAATAATTACTTGTATGAATTTATTTATTAATCAAATCTTGTTATTTCTTTATGAATTTCTCGTGGAAGGTTGCTTACTGTTTTATTATGAATCATGATTTATTTCGTGACAAAATTCGTCCTTTTATTGTTTATAATAATTTAATCCTTTAAACCGGTAAAATTGTTCAGATTTAGTTTACGAATTTATTAATATATCTAATCGAATCTAATGGCTACGAAATTTTAGGTGGAAGTCAGTAATATTGTTTTACAGCTTGTTTTAAATTTTCGTAATTTTTAAAGATCGTTTGATATGGCAGAAAAATCCGAAACTGATCTCAGCCTAATCTGATTTGTTAGTTATAAAATCCCTTAAAAACAGTAAATTACATTATTTTTGGACGAAAATTATGCATGTTAAAACTTGAACCTATATTTAACTTCCATTAAAATTTCCAGATTAATCGAGACCTTTAAAGGGTCGTTCTTAATTTAATCCTTTAAAAATCAGATTGTGTAAAATAGGGTGATTGGATTATTAAAATATGCTATTATTAATGCTTGAATTTTTCGAGTGACCTAAGTATTAAAAGGGAGTTAAAAATATGATTTTTATAGTGAAACTTGAATAATCTTGAATTAGTATTGGTAATCTTTAATTAAATCTTGAATTAATATGAAACATTGAATTGAATCTTTAATTTAATCATGATAAGAAGAATTCTTGAAACAATCTTGATCTTGGCCTTGAATGTCGTGTGATATGTATGTTCAAGCATGATTTATTTGTTCTAATTAAGATTATGTGATTAATTGATAATTTAAAGTTTGTTGAATTAATTGTATAAATTTTGGAATATACACTTGAACTTTTCGAATGGTTCAAAATATGAAAAATAGTATTTTTATCATGTTTCAGGTAATTTATGTATTTCATTATATTTTTATATGAATTAATAAATTAATTATATGATAAGTATGTGAATTTATTTAATTATTAGTTGTATAATAAGAATGTCGAATGGTCCTTGATTGTTTTGGTCAATTATGGTTTAATTTTGACTTATAATATTATTAGGAATAATTAACATTGTAATTATAAAGGTTACAATTAAAGGAATTGTCAGGGATAAGTTGTAACATGAAGGGATAGATAATAATATTGTTATTATTATTATTATACGAGTATTATTATTAATAATATTAATATTACGATTATTATTAGTATTATTATTAATATTAGGAATCAGTAGGGATAAGTTATATAAGATACGATAAGATATTAAAGGGTAAGAAAGGAAACAGAGTAATAGGAATATGATTTGTTTCGATTTCTGGCTAGGAAAGACTTGGTATTTAAGGTGGCCAATATACGTGCCGCACCTCTCTTTCCTGGGACTTCGAACATTTGATTTCCAATTACGGTCACCTAGTATTTCCCGATATAAGATAAGATATAATATTGAAAGATATAAGATAAGATATAATCTTTGAAATATAAGATAAGATAAGGACGCCCACCTGATGACTCGAGTAGTCAAACTGGGTCAAGTCGAAGCCACTGCTCAATGGGACGAACAAACGAGTTCCCCCGCGCAGTTTTGGGTCTTAGGATATGTAGTCGTCTAGTAGTAGTACACGAGCTGCTATTAGGGGTTATGGCCATAGCTTAGGCTTAATGGTGCAAACGAGATCCGCTACGGGTTGGGTACACGAGCCCACCCCGGCATGTTCTAGGAAAGTTGTGGTGCAAACGGGATCCACAACGAGTTATAGTGACCGGTCCATTGAAAGATAAGAATAATATGAATGATACGAAATGATAAGATATGATATGAACGATATGATAAGATGTGATATAAGTTATTAAATGATATAAGTTATGATATATATATATTGCAATATGACATAAGATATAGAATAAGATGTAGGACAAGATCCAATGGAAATATGATAATTAAGTTATAAGGGTTTACTATGTAAGTATACGTGTTATGAATGGTATGAGTCTTCCGCTGTGTATTCATGTATTTGTATAAGTATGTATGTAAGCATGTACGTATGTATGTATGCATGTATGTATGAATGTATAAGTGTACTATACGTGTATTTTGTACGTATTCCTAACCGTATTTTGCAGGTATGATTATACGTAAAGTATACGTACTTTATACGTATTTTTGTACGTATTCTAACCGTATTTCTGCAGGTATTTGTATACGTATGTTATACGTAATTTATACGTATTCTTGTACGTATTTTTACATGTATTCCGTATAAGATGATTTATGTTTACATGAGGTTTTCTTGCGAAATTCTATGAGATTATGTGTTTAGTGGTCCCTCAATTAAGCGGGACAGCCTAGTTACTCGCCACTGACGGTGGACCCCCCTCAGTTACAGGTGAAGATGCTGCTGATTAGTTCGGGCTTTCGCTGGATGGGCTTTTGAGTGGCTGAGAATCTTAGTACACCTTAGTTACTTAGTGAATTTAATTAGACTTATGTTATTTCATTAATTTATAATCCCAGCATGTTGGGACGGTTTTGGAACAACTTTGTAATTACGATTCTTTTGGGAATTATTTAGATTTTTGGATGATACTTTAATTAACTCAATAAAGGTTACTTAATTTCAATTGAATAATCTAATTTATAGTTTGAATTGTTTTGGTAATGATCCGTTTGTCGATTTCCCTTCGTAAATCGACATGTCCAAAAAGTCGGGTCGTTACATACAATTATGCTATTCGGCATATTACTCTATTACACCCCCTCAATCAATGAGGAAGAAACCACGTGCAGATTGGAATGTAAGAACTCAAAACGTTGGCCAAACAAAGCCTTAGTAAAAATATCTGCAAGCTGAAGCTGAGTAGGAACATAGCGGACAACTAAATCACCATGAGCAGTACGTTCACGAACAAAATGGTAATCAACATTTATATGAGTAGGGGAAGAATGCATAGGCAATGAAGAGCTTGTGTGGGCCTCAACGGGACTGCTTGGTTTTAAAAATGCTTTTCTTCATGGTATTCTAACCGAAGAGGTATATATGAAACAACCTCCAGGTTTTGCACATCCTGACTATCCCTCTCATGTTTGTCGTCTCAATAAAGCACTGTATGGTCTTAAAACAAGCTCCGCGAGCTTAGTTCCATCATTTTAGTAGTTTTCTTTTGCGACAGGGCTTCTTTTGTAGTTAAGCCGATAATTCAATGTTCATCTTTCGTCGTGGCAAGGATATTCTATATCTTCTTTTGTATGTTGATAACATTACCATTACTGGGAAACTCGCCTCAAAGGGAGCCCTGACAATATATTTATATATATCGGATAGTACAACCTAAGTGTATAATTACAATTATGACATTCGGCATATATTAGATTACATGGATTAAAAGTTCATGATTTTGGTTCGAATTTGGGTTCATGATTATCGTTCAAATTTGTTCTTAATTTTGATTTAAATTTCATGTTTTGATCGAATTTGATTGAAGTTTTTGATTTGTTTTATGTTAGCATTGCTTGAATTTCTTGAATCTGATTGTTTTGGGTTGAATTTTGGTTTGAATTTGTTCCTGATTTTATTTTTGGTTTAATTTGTTTGAAGCTCTTGATTTTTTTCAGCGTGTTATAATTTCATGGGTGGTGGTGGTCTATTTATGGGTGTTGTGGCCGGTGGTGGTTTGTTTTTTGAAAGGCAATGTGGTGGTGGTTGGGAGGGGGAAGAAGTGAGGGAGAAATAATTAATTTACTCCGTCCGTTCCAAAATAAGTGCTCTACTTTCCTTTTTTATCCGTCCCAAAATAAATTAAATGCTTTATTTCTTTTTTTAGCATATGGTCCACATACAACTTTACATTTATACCCGTATTTACCACTTAATACCAACTACTTTTTACCTATTTTACTTACAACTTTACACTTTTACCCTTACTTTTCATAAAAAGTAGGTCCCAACAAAAATCCCACCCCAAATCCTTATAGAGCAGTTTTTTTAGTACAGAGGGGTAGTTAAGTTGGGTGGGATAAAATAATTACATCAGTTAAGTTGGGTTTGTTCGGTGGGTTTTTATTTAATTATTTTTAATTAAAATAAATCCTTTTTTATTAGTTATATACCTTTTGACTTTAACCGGTTCAACAGGTTGAAAGTCATTTGGTTTGTTTCGAGATCAGATTAATCAAATGTGGGTTTATTAGTTGCGGATGTCACAAAGATTGGTTTATTCATATAAATTTTTTCAAATTAAAAGTAATAAAAGTTCTTTTCCTAATTGTTAGGATTCTATATTCTCTAAATTCAAAAATACCAAAATAAAGATCGAAAACAAATTATTTTTATATCCAATAAAATTAATACTCCATATTTGCCAACTTTGTACTAAAAATACATCCTCTTTTTTTATCGGATGTAATAAGTATGTAACACATCACTTTTAATATAATAATATTTGCCGGTTGCCAATATTTATGATTTGTTTATCCATCCATCTATAACTTTAATTATGCATCCGTAAGCATTACAGAGTATAAAAATCATGTGTTAAAAAACGATATATACTTGCAGTTATATTTTTTTTTTTGTACTTTTTCACAAGAGTGAGAAATAGAACAGATACATACTATATAAAGCTAAAAAAAAGTAACACGGAGCAATGTCCGGACGGACACATAAACTGGCTATTAATTATTATTATTAAATAGAGATAACCCTATTGGTAGGAATCTCAGTATAATCAATATCATCTAAGAGACAATCTTTGTCCATGTTAACAAGTCTTAACAAACCACCAGCAGCTAATATAGCTTTGGGATTAACATCATGCATAGCCCTATTATACAAGCTCTTGCATGCCCTAATTGCTTTTTCATGCAACCCTAATAACTCATTATTATTATTATTATTATTATTCTCAGTATTAATTCCTAACAAACAATGCCCTAATATTCTCATACATGGCCCTAACAACTCCCATGGAAAAAGTATCGTCCCTTCATCATCATCATCACCATCATCATGATGGGATGATGATGATGATGATGATGACCCTGACCATTGTTGTAAAAAGTGGCAAAAATCGAGTTTGGATTCGAGGGGCATGAGCCAAATCTTGGTAAAGAAGAGTTCTAAGGCGACACCGACGATCCTGGCACGGCGGGTGGATCGCACGGTGCCGTGTGGTTCGAGTGAGGGAGAGACGACGGCGATGTTGAGGTCGGTGGAGTTGTTGCGTTGTGGGGAGGTGCTTTCGTGGTAGATGCTAGGGTGAGAAAGGTCAGGGATTGTCACCGTGATAGGGTGGTTGTCACGGGCGGTGGTTTCATGGGCGTAAAGGGCTAATAAGATGGCTTCGAATCCGGCTAGGGGTTGGCGGTGGTGGTTGTGGTTGTGGCGTGTGACGCGGGTTAGGTAGATGCCGGAGATGAGAGGGATGAACCGTAGGGTGATGAGTTGGAGGGAGGGGTCGGAGGAGTGGAAGGTCTCGTAAAGCCACCGGCAAAGGTGGTTGTCGCCGGAGCCGGAGGACGGGTGTCGGAGTAAGGTGGAGATTTCGGAACAAATTTCAGGGGAGGTGAGGCGGAGGAAGGCTGGGGGCGAAGCCGAGGTGGGGGAGTGGGTGGTGATTGAGGTGGTGGGGAGGATTGAAATTAGGGATTCGAGGGCGGCTTGCGCCTTCGTTGGGGAGGATGGGGTGGTGGTTGTAGTGGTGGAGGTAATGATGGAAGGTGGTGGTGGAGTTGTTGGGGAGGTGGTGGGCTCTAATGAAGGAGATGTAGGAGAGGTGGTAGGGGAAGAGGGGTTGGAGTTGGAGGGGGTTGACATTTTCTTTTTTTGGATGATGATATTATGGTGTTTGTATAATGATAAAATAATTGGATTTTTTTTTTGGGATGATGATATATATATTATGGTGTTTGTATAATGATAAAATTGGATTATTATTAGTGGGTTAAAAGAAGTTTTTATTTATTTTTGTTAGGGGATGAGGTGATTTGCTTCAAGTTTTGAGATGAGAGGAAGGGAGTGATTGAAGCATTTTTTGATAATTAATTAAGGAGAAAAAAAATTAGGATCTCTATTTCTTTTCCTATTCTTTAGGCATGAAAAAAAAAAAAACTAATTTAAGCATTTATTGAAGGATTTGATCCAAAAATATGTACCATTTTCTCAGATCAATTTATTTGTTATTAACTACTCAAAAAAATAAAAAAAATTCCACTAAATGGCCTGGTCTGATAGGCATATGATCGTCAACATGATGTTATTGGACATGCATGGATATATTGTTTTTACTGGAAAATCATAACTTTTTTTGTACCATAAATATAACTTTTACCAAAAAAAATAACTTATTATCAAAAGGAAAATTTGTTAAAAAAATGTGTACCAATTATTTTTGGTCTCCTAAAAATAGCAAGCCAATTTCATAAGTTATATAGTTTTCAATGGCAACAAGTCAACAACAAATATAAACAAGTATTAAACATTAAACAAATTAAATAATGCAACAAGGAGTAAGAATAGACGATTACATGCTTTAGCCTTCCATATGTTAAAATGACTTTGTATTTCACAGTGATGTAGTGAAGGAAGAAATAATCTTGTAGTCATTAACTTTAACTCTAACGGATAGACTTGGGCAATCCCTTGGAAAATTCATAACTTAATACAAGACGCTATTATGGACTGTAATACATTGTCCCACTATACTATCAACCATATTTATAGGAAAGTCAATTTAATCAAGTAGCCAATTTTTTTTAGCTAATCTAGGACATCACATCCACACAACGACCAACTAGTTCTACCCATATAACCATTACATAAACAATTCCTTATCATTAGAAAGAATGCTAGTGGTTGGACCTATGAAAGAGGCCAGATTAGCCAGTTTTTCTTTCCATATTAAAAAAAAGTACAACAAAGAAATAATCAAATGAGCACAGCTAGGGATGACAATGGGTACGATCTTGGACCTAACCCAGACCTGCTTGTACAAACCCATTTAATAGGGTTTTGGTTTGAGTTTTTTTAGACCCAATTAAATGATCTGGGTCGTCTAAACAATACTAGAACAAGTACAGGTCGGTTATAGGTCATGCGAACAAGTCTTGAAGTCGGCCTGATCCACTCATTCTCTGGCTGGAGACTTACTGTTAGTTTTAAATGCACCAGCTGAATACAATTTTTATGTATCATTGAAGGCAATTGAAGCTAAGATCTTCATATTTTACACTCCCTTTTTTATCATTGCAAAGTAATGGGAACAATCAAAGTGAAAATCAATTGCATTCAATTATGTGTTTATTTTTGAGATAATCATGTTTAATTTGAACCTCACGTACAATTAGATTTTTTAAGCTTAAAATTTAAGACTATTGAGTAGCCTGATCAAATAGTTTGATAATGATGTTGATGATGTTCGAACAAACCATCAAGTAGATGTTCGATCAAATTATTTGAAGGCGCTTGATCAAATTAAATAATTTGATGATAATGACGATGATCTTGAATCAAATAATATGTATTGTCGACGATGATGGTTTTTGATCAAATAATCTTATGATATTTGATCGGATTGAATGTATATATTCATCTGGACGAAGTTTAGATTTAAAGGAGAGAAGATAATAATGAACTGATGATAATGCTATGTGTTTCTGTCTGAAAGAAACTTAGATACAATGACGTAAAAAATGATGATTTGGGGAGTGCCTCAATGTGTGCTGGCTAGATCTCTTTGTGATGACTTGGATGTGGATGAGCTGATTCTTGATGCTGCCTGGACTCCCTCGAACGGGCTCGGGCCTGGCTGAGTGAGTCCTGCAAAATGAACAAGGGTGACTGACCCGGGGGTAAGTCAACAAAGTGATGTATAAATGTAGAGAGAGAGATAAGGATTCAGAGAGAGAGAGAGAGTTTCTCTATTAGGAAAAAATTATTGTGTTGGGAAATGTGTATGTGAAAATCTATCCCTCACCTGTCATAAATGTAGATTTTTATATATATAGGTGAGATTTTGGGGGCTGATTGACAGGTAATTGGGGGGTTGTCAATCAGCTGATATGAGGGGATTTGTGACACTTGTCATCGAATGTCCAGATGGCGACACCTGTCCGAAGGGTGCTTTAGGAGATGATGGGAATCCGCGGGTATTTTGGTCATTGTGACATTATTGGGATTAGGGCCCAAACACTATGCAACTCAAAATTGTAGTTTGCGTGCTTTCTGGACTATAATCTCTTTAGTAGCAACTTAGGGTATGGTTTGCACGCTTTTAAGAACATAGTATGTACTAAGGATCCAAGTATGAGGTTTGCAGGTTTACTACAATTAACTTGGGCTTTTCTATCGTTCTCTTAGCTTAATGCTGCTAATTTAACATATATGCATGCTTTGGTATTTGTTGTTGAACCATGTTTGATTTGAGTGATGATAAACCAGTTCTCTATACTTGATTGCTATGTATGATTGTATATAAACAGGTTGAATCAAGTGAGGACTCATCAAGGCAACATTTGAAGTGAAGAACTTCAGAGCCTTGAAATACTTGAAGTTCAGAAGCCAAGAGCTTGGAGCTTTTAATTTTATGTAAATTAAGATCTTATTGTAAAATGAACTTAGGGAAGTAATGCTTATGTATAATTATAAAGAAGCAAGAAGGGTTAAAATTTAAGTCCAGTAAAGAGAACAGGCAAAGAACAATTCTCTTTATCAGACATAAACTTAGTAATACTGAGACCACTGTGGAAGATTGTAAATTGTAGTTTATGCTCCACTTTTTTTTTTTTCCATCTTTGCATTAAATACAAAGCTATAAAGATTGTAATTTGCCATTGTAGGTGGTTATCAGGCCCGTTTTTGGGGTTGTGCAAGCAATCCCGTTGCACAGGATCCCAATTTAAATGGGGCCTCTTGTTGAAAATTACTATATATATTTCTACATGTATCTCATTAATAGACAAGAAAGGATGTAGTTAGGGCCGGGCAAAAAAGTCTGTATCCGATTTCCGATCCGCTATCCGCTTTTTTTTATCCGAAAAATCGGATATCTGATCCGATTTTTAAACAGGACCGGATATCCGGTTTTAAAAAATGAAAACCGGACCGGATACGGATCACATTTTTTTAAAACCGGATTATCCGGTTCCACTCTTTGATAATTTAGTTTATGTTCTTATCATATAATTTGCTTTGATTTATGTTCTTGTTTTCTTTGTAATTTCTTTTTTTTTTTATTCAGATTTTCTTTTTTTTTTTTTCGGTTTTAGGCTTTTAGTTTAGGTTTTTTTTTTGGAAAGAAGCTTAGGTTTTTCTTTTTTATGTATTTTTTTTTATGTTTTGATGCTCTGATTATTTATTATGTAATTTATTTTTCTGTTTTACTTTTTTTTATTGTCAAGTTTAATTTTTTTTTACTTTTTCAATTTAAAACCGGATCCGAATATCCGATTTCCAAATCCGGTTTTTCGGATATCCGGTTCAGAAAAAAGTGATCCGAAAAACCGTATATCCGATTTTTTTTTTGCCCGGTCCTACATGTAGTAGTGGTAGTACATACATAATGTTTTTCAAAGTTACAAGAGTCATGGGTTCAATTCTTTTTCCAGCAACATTCTCATTTTTTAAGGCCAAATGCAAGAGGAAATGCATACTAGGCCAAATGCAACATTCTCATTTTTTTTCATCTTTCATCTCATTTTTTAGGGCCTGTTTGGTTCACAAATCTGGAATGGTATGGTATGGAAATGCATACTAGGGTGGTATGGATTCTAAACCCCATACCATAGTAAAGCTATTTGGTTATCTTTTGTAATGGATTCTATATCCATTCATAGTGTTTGGTTGAATCTTGGAATGGATTGTATATCCAATTGTTTTTAGAATTAGGGGTGTAAGTTATGTCTTTAATGTTATTGTTTCATTTAGGTTCCAAATGTTTGTTTTACTTTTTTTTGATGAAGTTTTTTTTTAAGATAAGAAAATGAAGTTTTTTTTTTTTTAAAAAAAAAAAATTATGATATCAATAATTGATGAATAGTATCATAACAATTTGATATGATATCAAATACAGTGCAAACTTTTCCGAAAGGTAAATATATCAAATAAACACCATCCACAGAAAATTGGAAAAAAGAACTTCCTCATATAAAAAAAAACTCATAAATTATATGTTGAAATTTGAACAAAATAACCCTAATATCAAACCACAATCAAATCTACCAAAAATAAAACAAATACTTGCAGACTTGCATATATGGAAATTACAATCAAAGTATCAAATCACAATCAAACATGACAAAATCAATCAAATCTACAAAAAAAAAAAAAACCCCGAAAAGGATGGATTAAAAAAATAAAATGTGCAACCAATAACAAATTAAAATCATGAAACCAAATCAAAATTATGAAATAAAAATCAAATGATAAAAAAGTAGAGATGAACTTGTAAATTAAAAAATTTTAAAATTGCAGAAGTTGAAACAAAGTAGCAGTAGTTGGGAGAAAAAATGGGTTTAGGGAGAAATTTAGGGCAAGTTATTCTCTCTCCACTTAGGTTTTGATATATGGGTGGTATGGGGATGAGAAACTTAGGGATAGTGGGAGTATGAGATTTTATGGGGTAAAATGAAGTTAGAAACCCAAGGGTTACCCACTTTATCCTAAAAAACCTCCAACCAAACACTAGTATGGATGTGATACCATTCCATACCCTTATAAAATACCCAACCAAACACCTCCTAATATAGTAATATGCAGTACAATATGTATGCTATGGAGTACACCACAACCACATAGCAACCCACCCAAACCCAACATACTTTTTATTTATTTATTTATATTCATGCATATTATATGTAATTCTGAAAAATAATATTAATATTGCGATACATGTTAAAATCAAGTATCAATTAGAATAAGTAATTCTTATTTAGTTATTATTTTTATATCATATTATCTAGCATGTATCGTGTGAGTGTTTGTTAGTTTTTGCCTTTTGATTTTAACTAATATTTAATAGACAAATATTATCCCCCTTTTCCAAATGTACATAATTTTTTCTCAAAAAAAATGTACTTAATAGGTTTGACAAATTTAGAGAATCTATAATACACGAATATAACTAAGGTTACTAAAATTAACATTTTTTGTATCATTATTTGTTTTGAATAATTTATTCTAAAATAACGTTTTAGGGGTCATTTATTAATAATGCACTGGCCCCCATAACTATTAGAACAACGCTGGTGGTTGTAGTTTAGAAAATATATAACTCAAAAAAATGACATGATAAACAAAGGTACAAGGTTTTAGCCTACCATTATGAATGCTCTTATTATTATTTTTTTTCCAAATTTGTTCATTTTCATTTTCCATGTTATTCAATTTAATGCTTCCAAAATTATACAAACGATAAAGTTTAATAAAAAATGTGATTGCCAATACTATAGTGCCAAACATACTCCCCTCGTTCCTAAAAGATTGCCTCATTTACTTTTTTTCATCTCATGAGACCATTTTTTAAATGAAAATATCTTGAGATACGTATAATAAAAAATTACTCCATCTGCCCCAAATTAATTGCTACAACTTCCTTATTTGGATGTCCCAAAATACTTGCTACATTTCCTTTTATAGTTTATGGACCCCACACATATTTTACATTTTTACCCTCTTTTTTTTCATTTTTATCCTCTTTAAACCAATCAATTTCTTCCACTTAACTTTACCAATGGTAGGCCCACATGAAAATTGGTTTGCATAAAAATTTGTTCCAAAATGGAATGTAGCATGTAAAATGGGACAGAGGGAGTATAATTATTACATATTAAAAAACTTCACATTGAGCCGAATCAAACGAGATTCTATTTGACTATATTTTTTCTTAGCTATATAAAATTATAGAGAGTCAAAGTTAACAAATAAACTGTAGCAACAGTCAAAATAGGACCATCTTTAAGGGATATATATTTTAGCCTGTGCAGTTGGACCACCTGATTGGACTAAATAGAAAAAAGGAAACTTTCCAAAGAAACCCGACAAATACAAATGGAGAATGTCTCAATCTAACACCAACTTCATCCCAATTGGTGGAAACGTAAGCGCAAGGCTCAGATAAAAATCTTCATTCTCTTTTGTCTTTCTCCTCGAAGAGGAGCGAGGAGAAGACTTGCAGGAAATTTCTGCTGCTCTTTCCGATCTCCCTTTCACAGGAACTCATCACTCAAAATCCTCTATTCTCAAGAGCATTTTAGGGTGGTTTAATTTTGAATGGGGTTTGAAATTCTTGCAATTACAATTGTTGAAGATCATTTTAGGGTAGTTTAATTTTGTGGGGTTTTTATTTTCCTCTTCGATTCTTTCTCTAATGGATTTTTCATGGCTAAATTGTATTCGAATCACCCTTCTTCTTGTCCTCCTTGCTGCCATTGCTACAGCTTGTTTCACCCTCCCTGTTAATAAGGTTCAATTTCTTTCATCTTTTTCCAATTACTTCTATAATTGATGTAATTTTTATGTGGGTTTTCTTTCTTGGAATAATGTGGTTTTGTTTGGCACTCCTGATCAATTTACATGGATTTTTTTCTTGATTTTTTATTGACCTTCTATTGGATGAAATCAATTATGCATGACTGAAAGTGATAGATTGTTTTTTTTTTTTTGGTTGCATTACTGATGTAGGTGTTGTAGGGATTAAATGGCAAGTCCATTTGAAAATTAAGTTGTTATTAATTTGAAAAATGGAAGTATGAGGTTCCACTCTTAAGCAGATTAGTTAATGATCAGGGTTTTTGCTTCAGTCATTTTCATTTTCTGTTACTATTTTCATCTCATAATCATTTGAAACATGAAAGTATTAGCAACAATTGGTCCTGAAACGTCAATGATTGCTTATTTTACCCTAACTTAGCCAAACAAAATGTGTGTCTAGTTATGAGAATTCTTAAGTATTGCTATAGGGCTATTAGTACTGTTGTTTTAACTATGTCATTATGATATTGGTGCAAATTAAGTAAAACGCCGTAGGTGCAGCTGATATACATTCTAAAAAGTCGAATGCGGCCTACTATTAGAAATGGAAGAAATGTCTCTTTTTGTTTGTAGGGAAGGGGCAAGGGGAAGGGGTTTTGGTTAGTGTTGAGAACTTCACAATTTCCCTTATTTTGGTTATATTATTGGCTTTCAAGTTTGAACTAATTGTTGGCTTGTTGCAATTCATGCCACATTAAAAAAACTGAAATGCTGTTTCTTTATTCCTCCTTCCAGATGCTAAAGGACTTCCTGGTGTGGGTGGAGTTAGATCTTGGCCGTTGGGGACCTGTAGTTCTGTAAGTTGTCTTAAACTTTGTTCTTTGTGCCATATTGGTTTTTGCTTGAATTCCTGACAATCTCCCCTCCCCCTCTCCTCTTCTCCTCCTTTTCTCTGTCCCTTGAAGGGACGTCTTAGCGTGATTTTAATTATTAATTCTTTTTGCTCGTTATTTCTATACTCAAAGCTTCATGTTTTTGGTGGCTCTTGTGGTAGTTGTGTGACTTGGATTTCATAAGCCAGAAACCTGGCTTCTAAGCTTCTTTTAGAAGTTTCAGAATTTTGTTTCTTGACTCTATATTTGTTTTTGGGGAGCTATCCAAGATTCCAAGAACCTTTGCCAGAAAGAAGTTGAAGTGATTTTTCCCCCCTTTTTGGTAAATTGTTCATTCATTTTACTAGAATATCATGGGAAGATTTATAAGGAAAGAATCTTCTGAAAGTTTTTTCAAGCTGAGGCATTTTGGCATTAATTTATATTAGAAAAGTGAAGAACTTAAATTGGGATAGGGAAGTTTAAAAAATGTCTAAAAATGTTGTGAGCTTTGCTACTTGTTGATTTTGGTTTAAAATGAAGTCCCCAAGTATCAACTATCAAGTGTTCAACATGGGTACTTGAGATGAAATAAATAATCCCGGTAACAAAGGTTATAAGGTTTCTTTTTCCTTTTTTTGATAGGGGGATGGCAAATAAGAACATTGCCACCAATGGTAAAAAAAAAAACTCCTCACTATTCTCTCTACTACTTTCTCTCTCTTCCCAACCCATTTTTCCTCATATACAACTTTTTCACTACACCAATGGTAAACAAAAAAATTCTTCAACACTCTCTCTCCTACTATTTCCTATACCCCGCCATATTACACATCATATTTTAATATTTTAACACAATTATACTTTTAATATTTAGTAAATTATGATGTAGTAAATTATGAGTGATAATTTAGTAAATTATGGTTTGGTAATTAGTTTAACACTATTAATCACGATTAAAAAAAAATATGATTTACGTAATAATTTTAAAAAATAACTTAATCAGTTAAAAATAACGAAAGGACATGATTAATAATTTTGACTTCATTACATTAGCACACAAACACAACATTAATTAATTAAAACATAATTAACGATAGACTTAAAAAATACATTAAAAGACAATTAACCGGAACGATAACCCATAATCACGCCTTCAAACTATTCTTCCGCATCGTAACGGAAGTTTTCCGAGTTGTGCTCAACCAAATCACGCTTCAAAGATAAATGGGTTTCTCTGTCGCGAATGCCTACCCTTTGCTGAACATACGTGATGAAATCAATGTTGCTCGGTCGTCCGACATTGTATTCGAAAGGTTCATTGTTGTTCACCATGGCACTTGTACTAGCAGTCGATGTTGCAGTCGTACGTTGTGGGCGATCTTGTTCGTAGTACCGACGCAAAGCGTCTGTTCTAGTGTAGTTGTGTCGTTCATCCTCCACAATCATGTTGTGCATAATTATACAAGCTTTCATTATGTCACACAAAATGTCTTCCTTGAATGCAAGTGACGGTTCCCGTATTATAGCAAACCGAGCTTGTAAAACTCAGAAGGCTCGTTCAACGTCTTTCCGAGACGCTGCTTGTTTATCTGTGAACAACTTGTCCTTTTGGACTTGAGGATGAGTTATACCTTGTATAAAAGTTTCCCATTTTAGATAAATTCCATCGGCTAAATAGTATCCGTAATTGTACGTATTACCATTTACCGTAAAATTTATCGGCGGTGCGCGACCTTGTAGCATATCATCGAACGCATCTGATCAGTATAGTACATTAAGATCATTGCATGAGCCAGACATTCTAAAGAACGCATGCCAAATCCATAAATCTTGATCAGCAACAGCTTTAAGAATGAGAGTTGCATTCTTTGAACGACCAGCATATTGTGCTTTCCAAGCAGCGGGACAATTCTTCCATTCCCAATGCATGCAATCTATGCTACCAATCATGCCTGGAAAACCTCGTTGGTGATTCTTGTAAAGGATTCTTCGCAAATCTTCATCAGTAGGTCTCCTTAGGTACTCAACTTCAAATTGCGAAACAATTGCTTGACAAAATCGATGCAATGCCTTCCTTGCCGTAGTTTGACCCATACGTAAGTATTCTTCAATTGCATCCGGCGCCATGCCGTAAGCTAACATTCTCATTGCAGCAGTGCACTTCTGCAATGGTGACAAACCTAGCCTTCTAGCACCATTGCGACGTTGCTGAAAGTAATCATCTCCTTGTAAAACCTTCTCCATAATACGGCAAAACAAAGGTCGTTGCATTCGAAATCTGCGACGAAATTGATTATCTTGGTAAACGCAATTATCCGCAAAGTAATCATTTAATAACCGGATATGACCTTTCTCTCTGTCTTTTTCAACCATATGTTTGGCAACATAATCATCATTGTTTTGTGTAGGTTGGGTAATTAGAGTTTGTGGTATTTGGGTTAAAACGAAATTATATACAAGATCATCAAATTCTTTATTCATCTTAGAATTTGAAGAACTAGAGCTGGATGATTCACTAAGTGAATACATGATTTCAATTTTAAATTTAAAGCAATGTTGGGGATTGTTGTTGTAGTGTTTGCATTATATGAACAAGTAATTTATGCATATATATAGGAAGATAACACACTAGAAATAATTGATGCTTTTTATTAATAATTGAGGCTTTTTAAAAATAATTGAGGCTTTTTAGAAATAATTGAGGCTTTTCAGAAATAATTGAGGCTTTTCATAAATAATTTTGGCTTTTCAGAAATAATTTTTTAGAAATAATGGTCTTTTAAAAACAACAGTCACTTTTCAGAAATGATTGTGACTTTTCAGAAATTATTATGACTTTTTCAGAAATGAATATGACCACACAATATAATTTATTGTGACTAGTCATTTCCCTACAAAAAGCTGAATCAATGACACAATCATTACTTATAATTTGACTGTTGACTGGATAAAATTTAAAATTTAAAACAATATTGCATTTCTAACACAAATAATGAGTTTCATTAATAATACAATAAAAAGATATTACATTGAACAGAAATACTAACTTGATGCATTAAACATTACAAATAAACTAGATCATATCATAAACGTACAAACAAACATAGATCATAAACTAAATTAAGAACATAAAGAAAAACTCATCACACTGTCGGATCCCCATACACGATTTTAGATAAGTGTTCCTTGTATGCCTCTTCAGTTGGAGTTAGAGGGGTTTGCTTCAATATGAGAGCTTGCAGCATATCAAAATTCATCTTGCTCTTTTGTAGTTCAACCTGTTCTAGTTTTCTCTTTTCCTTTTCGCGGTCGAGTTCCAATTTCTTCTCACGTAGACTGTTTTCATGTTGACGTCGCTCGTTGTTAACCTTCATTTGCTCACTAATGCTTAAAGTTGCCTCTTCATAAGACACACCTTTTCCTTTGTTACGCTTAGCCTTTGTTTTTTTAACACCATCGGGTCGAGATATTCCTCCGAACGAGTAGCCAGTTCCAGGAATATCATGGTCACCATCACCTTCATTTCTAGACCTTTTCCCACTTCCAGAACTCTGAGTATCGTCATCTCCAGCGCCGCAAGCAAGTCTTTCCTCTTTCAACAATGCCCATCTCAGTTTGACCCTAAACTTTGGGTCGTTTTTTACCATTTCCCAACCATGGTGACAAGTGAAGTTATGGGGTTGAGGCTTAGAAGAAAGGGAGAATAGCATACTTGCCTTTTGAATTCGGTCGACTTCATTGTTACCACTACCAACCACTTTTCCCGCCTCGTCGTACGCAGCGCTCCATTGCACTAAATCACTAGCCATCCTTCTCCAATGGTTTTCCAAACTCTTAATAGCTCTTGGGGGAAGGATATGGGGCCTCTCCGCCTGTGCTTGATTGTACGCCGCAGACACATTTCTTCAAAGCGTACTTGCCTTTTGGTTTGTACCCACAACTGCATCTTCACTAAATTGCATATACAATCCAATGAGGGTTTCATCCTCTGCAACAGACCAAGAGCGACCTGGTCTAGCGAGAGGTTGGTTTTGAGAAGCCGGGATTGTAGTGGGTGGTGGAGGGTATTGTGGTGTTTCTGGAACATTTTCCTCAATATCCTCTTCATGTTGGGAGTTACTCCCTTGATACACATGAGGAGAATTTTGTTGGGAGTCAAAAGTTCCATAAGGATTTTGCGATGATGTAATTCCTCTATTTTGAAGGAATACTTGAAATAGAGGGTTGTTCAAAAGTTCGTCATCTAACTCATTTAAATTAATTGTGAAATTGGGGTTGTTGTTAGGATCCATTTCCTGAAATTGATTGAATATGAGAATATTTTTCAGTTATTTTTTTAATAAAAAAATTACTACTTAAAAAATATAGCAACAATAAAATTAATATGAAAAAATGAAATTTAATTTAATAATTAGTAGTACTAAAAATATCAACAAAATAACATCAATTAAAAAATTATTAAAATTAAAACAACAATTAAAACAAAATAACAATAATTAACAAATTTAACAAATTAAAACAACAACAACAAAACAAATCTAAAATATTTTTTTTTTCTACATTCTCAGTAGTATTAATGAAAATTAGTAATAACAATTACTAGTCACAATAAATTATATTGTGTGGTCATATTCATTTCTGAAAAGTCATAATAATTTCTGAAAAGTCACAATCATTTCTGAAAAATGACTATTGTTTTTGAAAGACCATTATTTCTAAAAAATTATTTTTGAAAAGCCAAAATTATTTCTAAAAAGCCTCAATTATTTATGAAAAACCTCAATTATTTCTGAAAATCCTCAGTTATTTCTAGTGAGTTATCTTCCTATATATATGCATAATTACTTGTTCATATAATGCAAACACTACAACAACAATCCCCAACATTGCTTTAAATTTAAAATTGAAATCATGTATTCACTTAGTGAATCATCCAGCTCTAATTCTTCAAATTCTGAGATAAATAAAGAATTTGATGATCTTGTAGATGATTTCGTTTTCACCCAAATACCACAAACTCTAATTACCCAACCTACGCAAAACAATGATGATTATGTTGCCAAACGTATGGTTGAAAGAGACAGAGAGAAAGATCATACCCAGTTATTCAATGATTACTTTGCGGATAATTGTGTTTACCAAGATAATCAATTTCGTCGCAGATTTCAAATGCGACGACCTTTGTTTTGCCGCATTATGGAGAAGGTTGTACAAGGAGATGATTACTTTTAGCAACGTCGCAATGGTGCTGGAAGGCTAGGTTTGTCACCATTGCAGAAGTGCACTGCTGCAATGAGAATGTTAGCTTACGACATGGCGCCAGATGCAATTGACGAATACTTACGTATGGGTCAAACTACGGCAAGGAAGACATTGCATCGATTTTGTCAAACAGTTGTTTCACAATTTGAAGTTGAGTACCTGAGGGGACCTACTGATGAAGATTTACGAAGAATCCTTTATAAGAATCACCAACGAGGTTTTCTAGGCATGATTGGTAGCATAGATTGCATGCATTGGGAATGGAAGAATTGTCCCGCTGCTTGGAAAGCACAATATGCTGGTCGTTCACAGAATGCAACTCTCATTCTTGAAGCTGTTGCTGATCAAGATTTATGGATTTGGCATGCGTTCTTTGGAATGCCTGGCTCATGCAATGATCTTAATGTCCTATACAGATCAGATACGTTCGATGATGTGCTACAAGGTCGCGCACCACCGATAAATTTTACGGTAAATGGTAATACGTACAATTACGGGTACTATTTAGTCGATGGAATTTATCCAAAATGGGAAACTTTTATACAAGGTATAACTCATCCTCAAGTCCAAAAGGACAAGTTGTTCACAGATAAACAAGCAGCGTCTCGGAAAGACGTTGAACGAGCCTTTGGAGTTTCACGAGCTCGGTTTGCTATAATACGGGAACCGTCACTTGCAGGCATTCGCGACAGAGAAACCCATTTGTCTTTGAAGCGTGATTTGGTTGAGCACATATGGCAAAACTTCCGTTACAATGCGGAAGAATAGTTTGAAGACGTGATTATGGGTTATTGTTCCGGTTAATTGTCTTTTAATGTATTTTTAAGTCTATCGTTAATTATGCTTTAATTAATTAATGTCGTGTTTGTGTGCTAATGTAATAAAGTCAAAATTATTAATCATGTCCATTTCGTTATTTTTAACTGATTAAGTTATTTTTTAAAATTATTACGTAAATCATAATTTTTTTTAATCGTGATTAATAGTGTTAAACTAATTACCAAACCATAATTTACTAAATTATCACTCATAATTTACTACATCATAATTTACTAAATATTAAAAGTATAATTGTGTTAAAATATTAAAAGATGATGTGTAATATGGTGGGGTATAGGAAATAGTAGGAGAGAGAGTGTTGGGGAATTTTTTTGTTTATCATTGGTGTGGTGAAAAAGTTGTACATGAGGAAAAATGGGTTGGGAAGAGAGAGAAAGTAGTAGAGAGAGTAGTGAGGAGTTTTTTTTTTTACCATTGGTGGCAATGCTCTAAAGGCTAAATAAATAAAACAGCGAAACTGTTGTTGGGCCATTTGCCTAAGTGTGTCATATATTTCTCTTATAAAATTTATAAAAAGGATATTTCAAATGTAGAAAGCCTTATTGTTCTTTCTGGCCTGTCAATTCCACTCGCTCTGCTCTACCCCTGACTGCCTTGAGGTTACATGAATTTGCTCTCTGCGTGAGCATGAGCAATTTAGGCATGGTTTATTAAGCTTTTTTTTACGAAAGAATATAGGCTAGGAAATGTTTAGCTGGTTCTTCATTATTGTTGAATTTTCCGGTCATAAATGGAGTGAAATTATCCGTAGATGAATTCCATTTGAAGCTTTAGTTCTATATCTATTAAACTGAGGGGTCATGGGGGGATTCTTATTTCTTCCTTGCTGGCTATGTCCTTAGCTCGAGTCAAAAGTTTATTGCCTGTTCTAGCACATAAAAAGCCTTTTTTTTGGGTGAAATGTTATCCCATTCTTTTGTCTACTTCTGATTTCCTAGATGGAATCCTTCAGAGTGGTTATATAAAGAACGTAAAACTTCCTCATTCTCACTCTCATGCCCAATTTGTCTGGTGTCCTTTTCTTTTCATTCTTATTTTTCAACATCAAAGCAAAATGCATTGCTCAACAGATTCCCTTTTTCTTTTGCTGTTGTCTGATTTTTTATTCTTTTACCCGGGAGGGTGGGGGGTGGGGGTCTGAATTCATAAGAATTATGCAAATCATGTTTTTTTTTTATGTTCTCGACCTTCTCGTTTCATGGGTGGGAATTGTTCATGCTGATAGCCCTGTATTATGTGGTAGATCTCAATAGGATTCTGTTGTTGGCTTGTTGCCCATTGTCCTGTGGACACTGTCTATGTTGAACCCAAGGAAACATTCTTATAATACTTAAGGCTGTTTTCATGAACCTATTCTTTTTTCAGGCAAATATTCATTCTTGGACTTTTATATGCCAATGAATTTCTTTGCTTATGGAGTTGACTGTAGCCAAAATTTAACTCATACATTGTATCTTGAATCTTTTGTAAATGCTACATATTTGTGCTTGGAGTGACATGTGATACCTTGCACTCTGTACTAGTATATGATTAGTTATTTGGTTCTTGGTACTTTATGTTTATTTTTGACTGATATTTGCATTTTGGATGATATTAGGGCTGTTGCATACATTCCTCTGACTATTCTAGCAGTTCCAGCTTCAGTGCTCACGGTAAGGCATTGAATGATTGATGTGCTATCTTCATTGTGATGCGTTCCTCTTGGACCACTGTCTTCGTCTAATTTTGCAACTTTATCTTGTGAATTGATGGTATTGTGAAGTAGTCTTGTCCAAAACTCACACTTATGTATGAATAACAGATCTATTCAAATCTGATGTGTTCTCAATGCTGGTAAATTCTATAAAATTGAACACAACTACTCAAGTAGTAATGTAGTATATTGATTATATAAGGGAGCAGAAAAATATCTAAAAAGAGCTAGAAAAAAACAAGATTCAACTATGATACTTCACGTTGCAATTAATGCAAGAATTATATTATATAAAAGATAATTGAGGGTTTGTTTATCATTATTTTTTGCTTTCAGTTTTCAATTTTTTTGTATAACAAAAATCAAAATCAGGAGAGTAGAAAAAGTGGTCTCAACATTCTATTGCTGGTTTTCAAAATCATAATGACTTTAATATGTTTGACTTAATTTTGGTTTCTTATATGGCATGTATCATATGAATCTAAAAAACATAAAACTAAAAAATTGAAAACTATAGTACGAAGTATTATAGTTCTATTGAACGGCCTAAGTTAATAAGAGTAATTTATGTGTTGAATATATGGTCTTCTCTCTACATATTGTATTGCGGCAATGCTAGCACATGCAGTGGAGGATCTAGGAGAAATGTTTAATGGAGTCAAAATGCATTTGTTAAATTTTATTGGGCAACTAATCAAAATTATAGAAAGAAATTGAAATGTTTTAAATTTTACAAGAGAAAATTTTCCACTATCTCTTTCTTCTCTCTACCTTGCATGTCTACGATCTCCCTTATCTCTTATGCTTGTGGAGGGCTGTATGATTGCTTAGAAAAACTGGGATAATATTATTGTTGTTGTAATTAATATTAATGATTCATTGCTTCTGATAATGAAAAGGAATAATGGAAAAGAATAATCCCACCTCTGGGGGGTTTGCTCAAAATAATCCCACCTCTAGGGGGGTTGCTCAAAATAATCCCACCTTTCATTTATTTCAAAATAATCTCACCTTTATACACTATCTTCTGAGAATGGATCTTTACCTGTTGCCAGCAATTAATGACCGGTTTGTCAAGTTTATTGAACACGTGTTAGCTTGTAATTGGTGCAAACTTTTTTTTTATTTTTATCTTTATTTTATACTACATATTTCAGCCTCACCTTCATCCAATCACCATGAATCTGACCACCATTCCCCTCCATCTTCACCTTCACAGCACCAGACCAACACTTCCCTTCACCACCCTACACCACCACTGCCCCCACCACCACTGTCAATATCAAACATACAAAGGGAAAACTAACCATTAGATTAATAAGTTCTAAACTAATTGAAATATGTGAATGAAAATCTAAAAAAGTTAACCTCAAATTTGATTTTTATAGAAATCTGTGACTGAAAACCAATTAAAATCATTTTGAATTTATAAGTTAGAGGTGGGTAGTCTGAATTGAAATCAAACTTACAGAAGTTATTGATTTCCGAATTTGAATTTATAAGTTAGAGGTGCGTAATTGTTTTGGGGCTGCCACGGTAGAGCAGAGGCAGCAGTGCAGGAGTGAGGGAGCAGGAAGCGGCAGCGGTGGCAGCAGCACAGTGGAGCAGCAACAACATCCATACGAGGGAGCACAGATGTCCATTAATGAAGAAGGAAGAAGAAGATGGAAGAAAGAAGGTAGAAGGTAGAAGGAAGATGCAATAAGGTGGAAATCAGTTTATTAGAGGAAAGAAAAAAGGGGAAAAGAAAATGAAAAAAAAAAAAAACTGCTAAGTAGGTATTCGGTAAAAAGGTCCATTTAAGAAGATGTGGTATAAAGGTGGGATTTATTTTGAAATCAATTAAAGGTGGGATTATTTTGAGTATTTTTTTCCATTTTTCCTAATAAAAATCGTGAAATCAAAATAGTAGCCTTGTGTGCAGTCGGTAATTCTAGTTTTCGGGACCAAAAGCCTTGAAACAGTGTATACATTGTACTATAGTATCCCTAATGTTTTGAGAAATTAAGACATTTGACTGCTACTGATATGTTGCTTCCTCGTCCTAAACGGTGAGATGATTGTTTTTTTCCAAACTGCCTGTGATGCCTATGCTATCCACTAACCACTATAAGTCTATAACATCAGGATTGAAATATCAGTATATCATCATTCTTGTACTTTACATATAGAGCCTCCATGACTAAATAGCCACTGCTTCTGCTACACTAGACCGTGGAAGCCTGCTGAAGTCCTTGTAATTGAATTGAATTGAATTGAATTAATTAGTTTTTTTATTTTAAAAACAATCTTATCTTCTTCTGCTCTTGCTCCTACACTCCGAATATAGGGAGTTGCTAGAAAACTATTTCCTTAGTTCTTCCTCTAGTTATGTACAAGTGAATGCAGATTTTGCATTCATTTAGTGTGAAACTCAAAGCAATGCAATTGGTATGACGTGTTAAAAATGTCTCATTTAATCTGCATTCGACAACAGTTCTTCCTACTAACCTTCATTAGCTAAGTGATGTTTGTGTTGTCTGCAAACTGCAAATTAGAATTTTGTCTGCAAGTCTCATCTGATTAATCAATCTGCACGAGTGTTAAGTGTTTATGAATCTTATAATGCTACTCTAATTCAACTTTTTTTAATTGCAGCTTGGTGGTGGCTATCTTTATGGGTTGTTGCTGGGATTTGTTTCTGATTCTATTGGTGCTACATTGGGAGCCACTGCAGCTTTTCTAGTGGGCAGAACTGTGAGTTCCTCAGTTTATTATTTTTGTTGAATTAACATATATTTAGGGGTGGAGTGTTTCCTTTATGTACTATGTGCAATGCCCTGTTGCAACATTCAAGTTTCATTCCTGTTTATCTGGCTGAATGCTGCCTGTTGTTGTGGGTTTAGTGATGGAGCTGAAGTCATGGTGGTACTTCTAGAGTTCTAGAAATTCTCTACAAAAGATAACATACTTTGTGCTATCTTGAGCAGGGTTATTTTCTACTGACTTTGATATTAGTTGTGGATCTTACCTTAGAACTTCTGAACTTTATATGCAGATTGGAAGGCCATTTGTTATTGCCAGAATAAAGGATTACCCAAAGTTCCGGGCCGTTGCTATTGCTATAGAAAGATCTGGTTTTAAGGTATGAGCAATTTAGTATTTTTCATTTGCTTGCCAAAAGTAATTCCAGTGTTGAATTTATTATATGGTTTTTCCTTCTGTGGTTCCTTGTCTTAGTGTTTCTTCAAAGATCTAGAGACAGGTAAAACTATTATTCATTTTTGCTGTTTTGTCTTAAATGCTTGACCAACTGCCATTGTGTTTCTATTTGGTCTTTGATAGAAGGTTCGTAGCTAGACTAGACCAATTATTGTTTATTTGTCCCCCACCCCCACACCCCACCTACACACACATTGGAGTAAAGGACCCAGGTCACTTAGTTTCTAATAGATGTTAGTTCTGAAGCTTTCACAGTCCTTGGAGTTTGAAGAAAACTGAAAATTTCTTATGTCCATGTTAAAAGTATCCGATTTATTGTCATTCTGTAAAGTTACTTAAAAAAGTGAAAGCTGAGTATATAATTCAGATTTGGTTGTGTTTGTTGTTCGATCTTAATCAGATGAATTCATTAATCTGGGTTCTTGTCTAATAGTTATAGCGCCATTACAGTTTAAGTTAATCTGTTTTAAACTTAAGTGGTTATAATTTGTGCCAGACACACTAACCCTGCATTCCAGCTCTGCATTGTTTCACAGAACAAAGCCCCTCCAACTAATGTATGGTTTTCTCCTGCGGATCCTGTGGAAGGCTTTAAGAAATGAAAATTGGTTGTCTTAGGGGAAAATAGATTTCAGTCTTGGAAAAAGGTGTTGCCTTAGTAAATACTTAAAATATGCTTTAAGTTGGTTTACTGGGTTAGGGGAAATGAATGGCCAAGTTCTGAAAATCTTTAGAATACACCACAGCTTTTGTGATGGGGATTTGAATTCTTCGACACTCTGATGACAGAGCTTTGCTCTTTCGCTTTGAAACTTGCATTGTATTAGGAACTGCTGAACAATTGAACTGTATAATGTAACTTGCGCATGAAGTTTGTGTTGATATTATGGTCCTCCATCTTAGTTTGATGTTGTGAATTTGAAGGATAGCTAAACCAAATGATTAATCTGAATTACTTAAAAATTTCTGTGTTGGGTGGATATCTTAGTATTTTTTTTTTTCGAAAGGCTCCATCTTAGTTTGATGCTGGATGATTTTAAGTGATACCTAAGCTAAATGATTAATCTGAATGACTCAAAATTATCTGTGCTGCTATTTTAATGGAGAATAGTTTGGCATCACTAGTTAAGGCTTTGTCATTGCTCCATTTAACATTTTTAAAGGTCAAACAGTATAAAGTCCTCCCTATAGGCTCTAGATTATGACAACTTATTGAGTACACGAAGTTACTGTATAACAGACTTAAAGTTACCCCATGATAAAATTACTTTTTAAAAAAAGATAAAATCAAGGGGTAATATGCTAATATTAACATTTTTAGTGTAACTTACCTAATGTAGTGTACATCCAATATACAAAAAAAAATTCCAGGGTTATTTCTTCCCAGGAAAAAGAGCAGACAACAGGGTGGCTGCCTGATTTATCAAGGACTTGGTTCACTGTTTCTTTCAGTTCTTTCATGTTGTGATGTTCTGTCATATGTTAATGTGTTTTATTTTCTGACAGATTGTCTTGCTTCTCCGGCTTGTTCCTCTACTTCCATTTAATATGATGAACTACCTCCTGTCTGTAACTCCTGTTCCGCTATGGGAATATGTCCTGGCTTCTTGGTTAGGGATGCTGGTAATATTTAGTTCTTTGCTTTATATTTTGATACCAGTTAATCAAATTGTATTTATTTTATTTTCGTTTTAAACTTTGAGCCAGTAGATTTTTTTGAATTGACTACTGTTAGATCTGTGCAAAGCCATGATAATTTCTTGTCTTCTAAACTTACAAAAATAAGGACAGACTAAGAAAGCATTTTCTTGGAACAAGAATTTTCTGCATATAGTAATGGTTGCATGGATGGAAATAAATTTGGACACCAATAAGTGGATAGATTAGTGTTTGTTTACTAGCATTGAAGTTTTTAAAAAGTTAAATAAAAAAGATTTGAGTTATTAGAAACTCAAGCAGAAATAGTATTGAATATTATCAGTGCAGGGGATATGAGTATATGACACTGTTCGTCAATTCACAAAGTTAGATATGTTAAGAATTTTTTAAGAAACTAGAAGACATGGAAAACAAAACAAGGTGTACACATGGCAGCAAAAATGTTGGGATAATCAACAAGTTAAGAATAGATGGCCACCACATAGGAATGTAAAATAGTGTTAAAAATATGGCAATTCATAAGACTTGATGAAGTTTCACAAAATTCATGCATATTCAAATATTCACTAGGTAAGGTAACATTAGGTTTGCATAATAGTGTGGTGTTAGTTTGTGCCTTGACGGGGCTCTCGTTGTATTCAAAAATTCCTCAAGATTTGTTTAGGGTTTTCTGTATTGGGCTTATTTTTCGAGTCTTTTCTGTTTCTTTATTAGGTTTATATATACTCCTAATCTTTGTAACCCTAGACTATCACTATATTCATAAATTCCTCAAGATCAATAAAACTTCCCCTTTTCTCTGTCTGTGGATGTATTCGACACATTGTTGGCGAAGCACATAAATCTGTGTTTGTTCTTGTTATTCTTTACCATATTTGTCTCACATCTGTTATAACATGTGGTATTCTCACTAGGTTATTAGACACCCTTAATAGGTATTGAAATTTAGTTCTATCAAGTTAAATCACCCAAAATTAGTTAACCGTTGACCAAATCCCTCATTAACCTAAGTTATGTAAAATATGTTTGTTAATAATGATCAAAATGCCTTTCAGTGGTAGTTGAAAGCCTTTAGTGCTGGTCAAAATGTTATTGAAACAATTTCTACTACTTTTGAATGACATGTTTGGTGTAGTGATCAAACATAAGGAGAGCGAGTGAATCAAAAAGAAAGGAGCTGAACCTCTTTCCATGGCAATCAAACATAATCGTGTATTGTGTATCCGGGTGCACAATGTTTATTATGCAACTACATCTAAAATAGAATATCCATGTTATACATTTAAAACATATGTATTGAACATTTAGACCATTCATGCTTTATATTTAGACCACTTTATTTTATAAAATAAGTATTTTGGAAGTAAAACATGAATATTCTAAATGCATATAAATGATCTAAATATAGAAACATAAATGTTCTATTATAAGAGCAAGTGGATGATGATCACCATGCACCCGAATATAGGAAGAAATTTTCAGCATATCTGAGCTTGAGTGTGATTATAGAGTTATTATAGACCTGAAACTTCTGCATTTGCAAAAGCTTTGATTTTTGAGCATGGAGATCTTGGCTTTTGAGTTGAGAACAGTGATTTACAGTTGATATTTGAGTGTTTCTTGTTTAAATAGATGCTACAAGCCTATAACCTAAACATTTACCTTCTTATTTTTACTTGTCAACCACATTGATAATTGCCTTTTACTTCAAAGAATTTAAACCAACATACATATATTTATCTTATTTGGTTTTGATTACAGCCTATAACACTTGCCTTGGTGTATGCTGGAACAACCCTTAAGGACCTTTCAGATATCTCGCGATGGCGTGAGTTATCAACCTCTCGATGGGTAAGACCTATTTAATGTCTTAGTCTGCCTTTGCTAGTTGCTACCTCTCCTGCTTTACAGAATTTACGCTAACTCGAGCTGCTGTGGATGCAGATTTTTCTTGTAGCAAGCATTTTGGTTTCGGGTATGTTATCATTGATGCTTCTTTTGCATTTTAAAAGTATTAGCATGGATTTATATGCAGTTTGGTTCCTGAATAACCATGCAAACTGATTTATTTCATTTTAAAAACTGATTTTTTCGGCGGATAAATTTATTGCAATTTTTGCACACTTCTATTACTTGATGTCTTAAAATTGTTGTTTTGTTTTTTCTTTCTTTTCCAGTGATCCTAATGGTTTGTGTAACAAAAGTGGCAAAGACTGCATTAGAGAAAGCACTGGATGAAAATGAAAACGTAGACGATCTATCCTCCTCGGAGCTGCCTCTGTCAGATGATCTGCTCGGGGATCTTCAACAACCCCTCATTGTCAAGATGGATTCATCTCTAGACGTCCAGCAGCGGTAAAATCACTCACATTCTTCTACGAATTCTTCACATTTGAGAGTCGGAGGCTCATTCATTCGCCTTGAAATTAATGGATCAGAGACTGCTTTCAACTTCCTGCAGTTCCCATGCACAAACAATTGCACCCAGCTTTTTAACATGTTGTACAGCCTTACATAACATTTCCCATTAGGATATGTGAAACTAACTTTATTTGTGCACATATTTTTCACACTCTTTTACATTGTATTGTCATCAAATGTAATGGAAATGGGTATTAGGGACTAATCCCAGGTTGTATTAGGTGAATTCATGCCATCAATTGGAGTTGTGTCATATTTAACTATTTGTCATCTAACTCATTATGTAATGTGTAAACCAAAAAAAAAAAAAAAACTCATTATGTAATGTCAAATATTTCTTACTTTGTCTATACTTTGTTATTTAACTATTATTTCAGTTACACTCTTGTTAAAAGGAGGTGGAAAAAAAACATTAAAGATTCAAGAATTTGAAATAATACTACTCTTGAGAAAATTTCTCAACTTTCATTGCTCGGCGTAAGATAAATCTCAAACTTTTGATGAAGTTGGAATAAACATTCTTGAATTCTTCTGAAATAGGGATATAATATTTTGGTGGTTGGCTCCACAAGTCACGTGTTTCCTTCGGGACGTGGGTTCAACTCTCCCCTTACCCTTTGAGCAATGCTACCTGGTTAGCATGTAAGAGGTTGTCTATAGTAGGGTTCAGTGTATCTTAAGATGTTATAATAATAATAAAATGTCCACTACATAGTTGGCAGTGATGTGTCATAACTATCAAAACTATATAGTTAACAAACGATATGTGAAAAGTATTTAATATGCTTTCAAAAGAGGTATTAATGCCAAAATCATGCGTCAACAAATAGTGTTTGTAATTTGATATTTTAACTTTTAACTGCCTTATCTAGCAATTTTGTGGGGGAGGATTTGTGAGTTTTTGCCTTACTATTTTAATTTTAGTTGGAGCTGATAAAGTGTCATCTTCCCTTTAAAACATGATTCCCCAGCTCACACCAACCGTATGGTAGTAGTAATGGGAAATGGGCTAATGGCACTTTACATTCTTTATGAAAACTAAAGCAAGTGTTTGTTCCAAACTTGCGCAACACAAAAGACACCACACAAACAAAAAAAAAAGCCTAATTCTTATCATGAATTTTAACACAAAAACATCATAATAACACCACACCAAGCCATGTTCCTTCACTTTTCTTCATTTCATCTTCTACCCTTCAAAAATCAAACTCAAAAAAACCCAATTCATAATTCATCTTGACATAATCTTCTATATCATACAAATTACCAAAAACCAAACAAAAAAAAATGCCTAAAACAGGCATTTTCGCGCTCTTTAAATGCATCAAAACATGCCAAGATCAAACCATACCCACCAAAAGGAACAACTCAAGGCTTGGAACAAGGGTATGGAACTTAACTGATAGATCAGTTGAGTTACAAATAAGGGTGGGACCATTACTTAAAAAGGTTCATACACTTAAGCCTAATTCATCTAAGAGACTTAAGAGCAAGAGTATTTATAAAGCTTATTATATGCCTCAAGGTTGTTGTTATGATAAATGTTATGATGATGATGATGATGATGATGATGGGTTAGTGAAGAGATGTAATAATGTATATTATTATGATGAAACATATTTGCCATATGTTTGGATACATGATATTGGAGGGGGCTTCTCAAGGGTGCAAGTTAAGCAACAATATGTTAGCCTTGATGATCTTAGGAATTGTTCTGAGATTAGGGTTTTTAGAGATCATCAAAGAGGGTGCATTTCTGTTAGAAAAAAGTTTATTAAGACTGATATTTGCTGATAATACATTATATGATTATATCTATATCATAAGTAGGATTTGGAGATTTATTTTTTAAAAATAAAATAAAATTGTATTTTATTTTATTTGGTTAGTGTTGTTTAAGATTAATTGTATGCTAAATTGATGTATGTGTTGTGTAATTACATCAAGGATTTGCACTTTGGTACCTATTTGAGATTGTACTTTTTTTGTGAGACCGTCTCATAGTTTGATATGACTTTTAATATCAAAAATAATAATTTTTTACCATGAATCTTTAACTTTTTATATAACTGTTAAGTTGTATAAAAAACTTTTATCTTATGAAGAAAACTACAATTTTTAAGTGAAAAATTGTGTGCTATAAGACGGTCGAGCAGGGTCGTGCCGGGTAGGTGTGCAAGAAGTCTCTCTGCACAGGGCCCGTTTTTCAAAGGGCCTAATCTTTTAATATTTTTTAAAAATTATTTTGTCTTATTGTTATAATTCTAGATAAATATATCATTACCTTAAAAAAAACTTTGAGATATATACATATATATGTTTTTGACAATGGGCAAGGACAGAGTTAAGGAAAAGTCTCTGTCAAGCGAGAAGAACTAATAATACAACAGTGAAAAAACTTTAAAAGATTCCAAACTTTGAGATATATACATATGTTGTCAATATAATATTGAATTATTGCATTTACTAAAAAATATCAAGGGCCTAGTTAAAATTTTAAAACAGGGCCCCAAATATTTTCGGAACGGCCTGCGGTCGAGAATTGCAATTTGTGATGGAAGTTTGTGCATGTTGGTATTGGCAATCCACACGAAGTTAATGAATACTAGAATGTGAAAATAATGTAATATTTAAAAATAGTGATGTATTATATATATGGGTTGTGTTTCTCCATTTTATTTATTTTGTTTGGAATTTGATTATCTGTATTTTATGGCAATTAGTTATCAATTATAAACTATCACTAGATTTTTACTTACATATATGGATCTTTTGCTTATATAATTACCCACGTGACATTTGATATATATAGATTGGATCTACTAATGGATAACCACAAATTCTTATACGTGTATCATTAGTTGATTGTGTGAACTGAACACACAGATCGGAGTCGGGTCGGATGTTAGAAAAATTCTGACAAATTAGTCCGACTTGTAGTTAGATTTTTTTATTTTTATTTTTCTAAGTTGTTTTTAATTATATTTATATGGTTTTATATAAATTATTTGGTAGGAATAATATATTTGAATAATATATAATATCTAATCTATATCAATCTATACGATTATTTTAAAATAGGGAAATTTGCAAGCCAAATGGCACTTTCTTGTAATTTTTTCTTTTTGTGACAACAATGCACATGTCATTTACGCTTCCATTACTCTTTTTTTATCAACATCAATATGTTATTTTATTTAATAAAATACATAATTTTACCATCTTAAATTATTTTCCCTAAGAAAAATTATTTTTATGACCTTTCATACAAGTTATTTTGTTATGGCATTCCTAAGAAAAATAAATTTATCTTTTATCAATGTTTTTATTATTAATTATATTTGGTTTTATTGATCCCTTTTTCTTAATTTTAATTTTGAATTTAAATTCTTAATACTAAATAGGATACAATATATATATTTAAATAGCTTAAAATTTAGTTTAAACATAATAGGATTTTTAATTTCTTGATTTTATAAATATAGAAAATATTTTTTCAATTTCTTTTTAAAAAATACATACCGTACCGTGCATAGCATACACTTAAAACTAGTTTTTTTTTTTATTAATAATAAAATATAAAGTAATTTTAATGTAATATTAGACATTTGTTTCATTTAGGGATTATAATAATGTAGTCTTGACCCGACCCTAGTCCGATTCGACCCACAAGAAAAAATTTGATTCGAATCCAAAAAAAAAAATTCACATCTGAATTCAACTAGAAAAATCCGACTATTGTTGCGTTGAAGTTAGATTATGCATAATCCGATCCGAGTCCGATCCGTTGTCATTGTTGCTCCAAAGCATGAGAATTTCGTAACCTAAAAATTTTAATTAGTGTGAAGTAAACACTTTTAGCCTAATTCCTAAGATATTTCATGGGAAGTTATTCCTAGGGGTGCTTATCAAGCAAGTCGATCAAGTTGGGGGTTGCTTGACTCGTGCTTGTTAGGTTTCAAGTTGAGACGAGTCGATCACGAGCTCCTCTTTTAATATTTTAGACCTATTGAATTTCAATTTTTTTAAAAGAAAATTAATAATTACAATTTTTTTTCTTTATGTAAATTATTTATTTTTAAAGTGCATTAATTTATTATATTAAGCGTCAAATTTTTTTATTTATTTACTATATTAAGTTATTTTCAAAAATTGTACATAGCTAATTCGAACACGAGTCGAGCAGTAACTGAGGTTTGACCGAGTCGAGTTGAAGTAGCTCATCTGCTCGATTAGCAACTACTCCCTGGCGCGTAATCAACGCGGTGTGAAGCAGAATTAATTTCTGATGAACGTATATATTGACGACGATTAGCAAACCCCAGATTTTAGTTTTGATTTGATTAATATATAAACCCTCAATAACAGAAATCAAGATTTACGTTAATAATTCTAGTCTTACACTTTTCCATTTCTTTTTCTTGTCAATTTCACCGCTTTTCTTCTTTACATCTCACCAATTCTCCAACTATTCACCCATCTTTCATTTTCTTTGATGTTGATCTGAAACTACTTCTTCAATTCTTCCTTTGTTTCTCACCCTACAATTATGGGGCTTTCATTTTCAGGTAGAAGAAATCAAAATCACCACCACCATCACCACCACCATATCCCTTATTACCCACCACAACAACCACCGCCTTACTACTACCACCCCACCTCTACCCCATCTCCTTCTTCCTCCGCAGTCGTCGAACCTTCTCCCCTGTCTCTTCCCCCACCGCCGCAACCGCCGCCACTTCCGCCGCAGCCTCAGCCGCAAAATAACTACGTCCATTTGTCTCCTGCTGCTTACCCTAACCCAACAACCCAGTTCCAGTATCAACACACACCTTCGGTTCAATCGAATTATTACTATTCTGGTTGGTCTAATTCATATAATAATTACCCAAATCCTATGATGGGTCGTGCTAATTATTCTTATTTTCCGGCTAATTATGGAAATGGGTGGCATCAGATGAGGCAATCAATTCCGCAGTCCCAGATTCCGCCGCCTTATGTGGAGCACCAGAGTGCTAAAGTTGTTAAGAATGATGTTAATGTTCATAAAGATACTATTAAGCTTGAAATTGACGAGAATTATCCTGATCAGTTCTTGGTTTCTTTCATCTTTGATGCTCATTACGATGGCAGGTTAGTCAGAGAAATTACTTTTGAGTTTTGAATTTTCCTCCTTCATATTGCATTATGTTGACATTTTATTCACATTGGTGATGACTATGAGCTTGGTTAGGAGTTAGGATATTGATTATTTTCTTGCGGAGCTGTACTTATTTGAATGTTCATCATCTAGTTCGAATTCAATTGTGTGGTAGTTTGTGATCACTATAAGTCTATAATGTACTAAGTTTCCGAATTTGCGGTATGGTAGCATTCAATATAATCAAGTGCAATGTTGTTGGATATGGTTATGCTTAGGTTAATTTTTGAAGTTAAACAAATTTTTATGGGTACCTCCTAAATCTCAATTTCAAACACCCATATGGAGTCTATGCTATGGTTGATTTTTTTTTTTTTGTTTAATAGAAGCAAAATTCTATTATGTTGCGTTTTGATCTATGTTACCCGACTCTTTGTTTTACCCCAAGTACCAATGTCGGACACTTAATCCTTGGACGTTGGTATGACTCTCACATTCTGAACCAAAAACATTCATATTTTCCATAAAATTGCCGTGTCTAGACACTTGGACACATAGACACATATCACTGTCCGATACTTCCAGCACAGTCCGAGTATCGTAGGTTTTGATACACTAATTCATTGAAATACTAAAACTATACAAATTAATTAGATAAGTCTAGCAAGAATTGTGGAACGTAATTACATTTTTGTGTAGGATAAAAATCAGTGGGAGATGAACTGTACACGAAGCCTAGCGAGAATTGGGGAACTAAATTAGGAACTTGATAACTCGATAACTCTCACACAGGAGCTAAATAGTCGAACAGAGAGTTATTAAGTTATTCAATTTTCAAGAACATGATAATTTTTACTTCTGAATCTTCTTCCTCATGTCTTGCATACCTCTCCTCTCTAATGAAAGAAAGAGTGTGAGACTGAGAGCTGGTGACTTAAAGTAGCATAGTATCAAAATCACAGCTGGAAAAAAGGGGATGAGTTGATTTTTGTAAAACTGTAAATCCTCTATATAATCGATTAGTTTGTCCTTCCTAGTACTAACTACAAAGTGGTTCAATCAAGATATTTTTAGCTAGCCGATGATTTGGAGAAGGTTAATTCTATCAATTGGTCTCAAGTTTTACTTAATCAACTACACAAGACTATGACTCACTCCAAACCCGCTTTGCATAAGATTGGTATTCATCCGCGTTTCTTGAGAGAATTCCATCCATTTGTTATTTTTTTGGGCTGCTTCCCAATTTTGGGCGTAGTTATTTTTTTGAGAGAATTCCATCCATTTGTCCAGATTTAAAAAAACAATAGTCTTCTTCTTGAGCAATACTTTACTAAAAAGGATGAATCATAGATGTTTGGAATCTGTAACATTTGATTGCTGATAAGGTTAATTCTAGCAATACAGCCTTTGCTCTCCTCCTTCCATTGCCTTATGAGACAACTTCCTTGGCCTTTATGATCTCCGCAGATCCTCTTGCGAATTGATGTCCATGTTCTAGAAAGACAAGTGACAAGACCAAAGGTTCTCCACCACTCCCTGCTGATGAAAAATCCTCTCCTCCGCCATCCCTTGATGACAAGCTTGGTGAGGTCGTGACATTCCGACTAGACTCTCGCTTCTGCATGAAAGTTATCAAGTTCTTGAAAATTGAAGAACTAAAATAACTCTTTCGTTGGCGATTTAGTTCCTGCATGAGAGTTACCAAGTTCCTGATCTAGTTCCAAAATTATGTCTAGGCTTACTACACATTTCATCTATATCCTACGCAAAAATGTAATTTAGTCCCACAATTTTCGTTAGACTTATTTAATTAATTTGGATAGTTTTAGTGTGGTCAAATTTCATATTCGAGCTAGGAAAAGCAAAATCATCAATTTTCTTGTGTAAACAATCTGATCAAGGTCGAATAGATAGAACAAAAATTCAGGTGCCATTGTTCAATTTCATTCCCCATTTATTTCGTTTCTAAAAAATGATAAAATACTCCATAATTATAATGATGATGTACTATTTATTTTGCTTATATTGTAAATGAATAAACAAACTTTACAAATACTTGAAAATTTTCCATATCATCTTTAAAAATTATACTCACTTCCAAACATCATGTCTAGATTAAAATTCTGAAAATGAAATTCTCTAATTGCCCAAATGCATGTTTTGGAATTGAATTCTGAAGTTTCAATTTCTCAATTTGAAGAAATCAATCATTTGAAATTAATTATGTATATCAAAACACAGCATAACGGAATTTTCTTCTATAAAAAAAAGCAACTGTACCTTAGACTCCATCTGTGTATCTGAGGGCTTGTTTACTTCAGATTATGTTCAGTTCAGTTCATCTCTATTTAGTTCAATTAATACACTTCTATTCAGTTCAGCTCAGCTCAGTTCAGCTCTATTCAGCTAATGTAAACGAGCCCTGAGAATGAGAGTTACGATTTAGGAGGTACCCCCCCCCCCCACCACCACCACCAAAAAAAAAATGCTGAATTGTCAATCCTCCATAGTGGTGTAGTACATTCACCGAAGTTCTTAAATGAAAACTACTGACTACAAATGAAGTGAATCAAAGAAAAATTAAAATGCAAATGAAACATGCAAGTAATTTAAAAAACAATCCAGAAAATAGAAACTGCTCGCTGGATGAAAAAGTTATATTTGACATTTAGCTACTCCTTAGAGGCATTAGCAATAGGCCTTCATATCACATTCGATCTTAGTCTTAGAGAAATTCTAGATAATCGACATTTGAAATTTCTTTTATTATGTACCCTAAGACAGCTGAGAGGAAGACAGTCCTCGAGATTGCTGGAGTTGTGAAAGAAAAGAATGTTGAGTACATATTTTTGTTGGGACACTTTGATAGCATATCTAATGAATGAAGTGAATCTAAGTAGTTCTTTATCATCAATTGTTGTATGCTATGAACAATGGAGTCATCACTATTGAAGAATATAGGAATATACTATAAAATAAAATTTCTAAGAGTTGGTGAAAGAAAATACCTACTTCCACTCTTTTGTGAATTAGCTTTTGGAACTTCAATGCTTCTATTAAAAGATTTTTTGTTACGAGTCTTGATTTTGAGAGTGAGGGTTTGCTCGTACCCTCCTCTCCCCATTGCTTTGAGTTACTGTATTTTAAGGGGTTTTAGCCTTTGAGGTATCAGGTATGGGTTTGGGTGCATATTTTATGTTAAAATGTAGATTAGATTTTGTTTTTCCAGATTCATATGATTTCTAATTTGGGAAACCAAATTCTTTTAAATTGGTAGGATCAATGTGTTGATAAAAATAATATTGTAAGAGTCAAAAGAATTAAAACTAGGATGGTGCATGAGCAAAATTTGTAGAAGATACTCCTCTCTAAGAATGAAATGGAATGGATGTGATACTATTAATGAAAACGGAGTTTTTATACTTATGTACTTGGGTATTGAACCATATCCCCGATAGTTTCTTATCCCCGCCTCAACCCCATACATAAATCTCATACCCACCTCCCCTTAAAGATTCTCATCCAGTCATCCGCATTCCTCCCCTTTAACAGTAGAATGAACCAAGCAACTACAAAAGAAGTAATGGATATTCAATCCATATCTATGGGATTGTCATTCTCAAACCAATTTATTCTAATTTTTAAACCAATCACCCCTAAATGATGTGGCCATGTGGGCATTCAAGTTACTTTTCTCATTACATATTGGCCTCATTTTGTAAATGCCTTTTGCTAAGCCCTTTTTTGGTCTAATGTCCATAGAAGTGTTTTGTAAGTGACCTTTTCAACCATCTAGCTATAAACTATAAAATGAAAATTTTGTGTTGGCCTTGTTTGGTAAATGTATTTTTGCTATCTTTTTGTTGGATATTTTATTTGTTCAAGCAATCGTGGCTTAAAGTTAAAAAGTCCTTCGATGCAACCAATCACCTAACACCCGTGTGTGTGTGTTTTGGGCTGATTGGTCCACATATTGTGTAATAAAAACTAAAGACAACATCTATTTTTTCCAATCATTTTTGTAAACAATCGACAATACGATCAACCTAATCATTTTTAAAAAGCCAAATGGATCATTTAATAGTCAATTAAATTACATATGCAATGCTATATGTTAGTTTCATGTTCCAATGTCCATCCAATATAATAGCTATCTTCTTAACGCTCGTGATTGCTTTAAGCAAGATTATATTTGCGATAAGCTACAAGACTAAAGCCTTGCTCTTTTGGTCTGAATTAATCAGAAATGAACTAAAATTTCAGAAATGTACATCCTTGCTTTTCCTGTAGCATAACAATCTATTACTTTGCAAAAGAAGAACAAGAGACATGTACATTCACTCCAGCATATCCTGAGGCAATCAGGTCAGTAAAAGTCCCTTTCGAGAAAGGGGTGGGGCAAAGTTTTCGTCAGGCTTCTGGCACTGGTGTGGACTTGGGATTCTTTGATCTGGAAAGTCTTGGAAAGCCATCGGAAGATGATGTTTTCCCACTTGTCATATATGCTGAAGTATGTTCCTCATCGCTGGTAGAAGAATCTTCAGCAGAGGGTTCCCCAAGGGCACAGGTTACTCAGGCTATCATCGAAAAAACAAGTGAAGGCTCCTTCCATGTAAAAGCATTGCAGCAGATTTTATGGATTAATGGTGTACGATATGAACTTCGTGACCTATATGGAATTGGGAATTCATCTTCAGAATTCTTTAATGATGATGAGCCAGGGAAAGAGTGTGTAATTTGCATGACTGAGCCTAAGAATACAGCTGTAATGCCTTGCCGGCATCTGGTAAGAGTTTATAGCAAGTTTGACTATTTATGTGATGATTTAATGGATTAGTTCTAGTTAATGCTTTGACTGATGATCCATTGAATAAATCCTTTTTGTTCTATTAAATTCTATTTTTAATAAATGTGTATAAAGAATTTTTTAATCAGCTTGCCACAACGTCACCACCTAGTTACCATGTCCTCTTATAACATGTAATTATGATATAATTGTCATGAAAAATATCAACAAACAGTGAAAATGTTCTCGGAGTGCGTAGTAATCATATTAGCTAACACTTCTAGTCTAATACAAAAATCAAACAAACATTAGTAAGGACTAAGGAGAGAGAATTAACAGCAGAGGAGAGCATCAGAGCCTTGGTCTCATAATATTTGACTCACTGGGTTACTAAAAACACTAGCAAATTATTAAATATTGCCTGCTTTAGCGAATGAACCGTTTTGCCTTTTTGTCTCCCATTTTTCTCTCATAGTCCCATAAAACTTCACCTACTAAACTTTCCTCCATCATCAACTGCAATGGCCACCACTATTATCCACATCATCCGAATAGAATTGTTTGGACAGTGGTGGTCAATTTGTTTAGTTACTTTTGCCTTACTTTAAGTCCCTGCCCATTCCCAAAAAAACAATTTTGCTTTAGGCTTCTTGCTATTAGTGATAAAGACTTTGCTTATCCATGTTGAGAAATAGAAAATATATTAAGATAACTCAGTCAATTTTTTTTATGAATCAACACGTAACAGGTGGGGATTCTGGGTTAGGCAGCCTTAGGCTGCCCTACAATTCCTGGAGAGCCCAAATTTGCCCCCTCTACCATGTTTGGGGAATCTGGGTCAATGGGTCATACTCTTCGACCACAGAATAGTAGTCTGGTTCATGGCAGGGAGTGTGGATTTTTCTCCTTGGCCATGGCAGGGGTGTGATCCAAATGCTTCTTTCATGTTTGGGATGATAAATATCAGACATCTCATCCTCTAATTTAAAAAAGGAAAAATTGACTAACACATCCTAAATATGTAAGGTATTCAGACAATGGTGTTAAACCGTGGTGAGAATTATGCTGCACACTGGAAAAATTAACAGAAAAGTAGATGATAACTTTGCTTACTTTCGAGAGGTAAGCAATCTCCCGAACTACAAGCCAAAGAAAACTGATATTTTTTCATTCATAAACTGCACTTTAATACAGTCTTTATTTATGGACTATTCTTAACAATCAAACATAACCAAAAAGGACTCAATTAACCCTAAGAAGCCAACTCAGCAAATCAGTAACAAACCTAACAAAAAACAGTAACAACCTTACAACCTAACAGAAAACAGTAACAACCTAACAAAAAAGCAGTAACAAACCTAACAGAAAATTAAAGAAAAAGATTATTATTCACTAATAATGCTTCTAGAATTATCTAATTAATCTTGGTAAAAGTCGATGTGCAGCAAATTATAAGCACTGTTATCAATTCTACCCTATCCCATGTGACCAAAAAGGGGAATTATACCAGTAAATTGGTAAATTTTGGCCCATGTAGCAAATTTGGTAGCGAATTGCGAACTTGTACTAAATCTCTTATTATAAAATTAGGTGACACTGACACTGGTTAAGAGAAGGAAGGAGAGATATGAGTAAGCGTGAAAGAAGAAATTCATGTTCATTTGCAGGCGATGTTTAGCTTGCCAGGTGCAGAACTCATTCAATTTTTAGAATGTCCCCTAGGGTGTAGTTTGGAGGTTGTAACACTTGGAAAGAAACTGCTGCCATCTCTCTCTCTCACTTCCCCATTTTGTCTCTTGATTTGATTGCCTTGGCCTATTTTGAGCTATGGTATCTGAACTCTGAAATGGGTTCCAAGACCCCTTGTCTTTTTTTGTATTAACACTGGTATGGGAGGTAATCAACCCTGTCCTTCCTTTGTCAGCAAGTAAAAGTAAAACTCATAAGCTTTTTTCCTTCTCTCTTAATCCAAACTCTAGTTTCTGAGTAACTATGAATCTCTTGAAACAAATGTCATCTGTAAGAGAAATATCAATGGGATATATCTTCACCATTATAATTAGACATGTTTAAGGCTAATTATGAAGAAGTTTTGGATAGTATTACATCATACCTAGCTTGATTACTAACTTGTTGATTGACTCAACAATGACTATATTTAGCTTGATTTCATCCGAACCAAGCCTATCATCCAGCCTAAACACACAATTTGCCAACACTGGTAGTAATGATAGTACTAAACTAGTAACCGATATTATTATATATGCTAATTTAGCTTGCACCAAGACTATGCAAGTGAATATGCTGCTGACTTAATATAACTACTTTAATGCAACAAAGGGATGTCAGAAAATGTATAGCTCAGTGCCTCAGTGGTTAAAATTTAACTAGTTCGCGGGTATGTATCTAGTATATTTGATCTTTTGTTCCCCTCTCTTTTTTAAACTCAAACCATATTTTAGCACCAGATTTCTTCTTAATGTTTTTGGCATTTTCACCCATTTCCCTCTCTCAGTCTCTCTTGATTATTTTTGGAGAATTTTTGTATTCTCTTAATCTGTTTTACCTAAGAATATATTGTTATTGCTATATTGTGCATACCCTATTGAAAATCTTGAATCTGCATTGATTATGAATAGTAACAATATTCCTTTTTTTACACTACCCCTCTGTCAACAGCCCTAGCCTTTTTAACTTTTAAGTTCAGTTTTATTAGATAAAAGGAAAGATCAACAGAAGGCTCATCCTCCTTTGAATAGGCATCTACTCATTACATCTGACTTTTATATAGTCACTTTGCTAAACTTGTTACCCTTTTATGCCTATACTAAACTAAAATCTTTTTATGTGCTGGACTCATTCCCTGTCCAAGTTAGCATGAGCTTCATTACATGAATGGCTTTCTATAGTGTTCACAGGCATTGTAATTTTTGAAACATTGTTCCCTTCCTGTGTACTGTTCAGCTTGTGAATACTCTGACATCCATTGCTATAGTTATTCTTTCATAGGCCTTTTCCTTCTTTTCTTTTACCAAAATGGGGAGTATAATTTATCATGCTAACTTGGTAGAATGCTAGCCTTTTAAATTGTTGCAGAAACTATACCTCAAATCTTCCTTGACCTATGATCATATGAACAATACTTTTCTGGTACCTTTGTGATTAGTGTCATCAATTTCAGTTTAGACTATAGTACACTTTAAAGAACAAGAAAAGTTGACACCAATTATACTAGTTTAGAATTTGAGTGATGCATGTTGGGACCCATAAGAGGCTCAAATTCAACATTTTATGCCTACCTAGAAGGCAGAACATGTGAGCTCCTGTACTACGCATTCAGTGCACCCAAATTTATATTTTGCACATTTAATATGTAGTTTTGCTTTTGAAATTATTTTAGATTGTTCATTTAGTTTTCTATATTGCTCATTTTCTAAAATTGTATTTTAAAGAAAAATTTGACAAAAATAAGCCAAACTTTGGCCGGTCTTCCATAAATAAGTCAAACTTTTGACATTCCAAAGATAAGCTAACCTTTGCATCATGTCAGCCAAATTTAGGTCAGAAAATTTTGTTTACCCACACCAATGAACCTTGAAATAAAAAAAATGGAGATCCATGAAGGATAAGGAAGACATGTGGCGGTAGAAGTCGATTTCGGTGGGTCGAGGTGGTGGTAAATACAATTCTCTAACCTAAATTTGGCTGACATGGTGCAAAGGTTGACTTATTAATGGAATTTCAAAAGTTTGGCTTATTTATGGAAGACCGGCCATAGTTTGGCTTATTTTTGTCAAATTTTCCTATTTTAAATGAGCAAAATATAAATATAAGTGCCCATACACCCTGGTGCAGGATATAAATTCTATAAATCGTTTTCCAGTTGTATTTTCCAATGTCCTTGTTGAATAAAGTATGCTTCTTCTCCTTTTTAGTGTATGTGCAGTGATTGTGCCCAAGAGCTGAGGCTTCATTCGAATAAGTGCCCGATCTGCCGCCAACCAATCACCGAACTCATGGAGATTAAGATAAACAACGCTACTCAATGATCTCAACTTTTTTTGGCATCGTGAATTCGACTATTTGTATCTATACATGTAATATATATCTATAGTAGCTGTATATGTATGCAATGTATTAATATATATCTATAGTATGCAATATTACTAATATGTTCATTCTTTATGTGGAATTGTGTATTTGCTCCAGAAATGATAAATCTGCTTGCAAAATGATAATCTTTTTCTACTATTTGCAAACATGTTTTGGAGAAATTTGGTTCTGTTTTTGAAGATGCTTATCTGCTTTGCTCACTAATCACCATTATTTTTATAATAGATGTGTTTTGCTTTTAGATTGATATATACAAGGCTATAGGAATTGCCATTTGCTAGAGAGATTTATGTCTGATCTGAAGAGATGATAAACCAAAAACCATATGTTGATGTTTTTATCCATGTAGTGTGATATTTCATTAGTTTTTTTTTTTTTTTTTTTTTTTTTTTTTGTAGGGAATAATTTATTAAATATGGTAACTATTTTAACATATACGATCAGTGAAATAAAAATATCCAGTAAAAAAAAAAAGGATATAGGATACAAAGTTACATGGGTGTACATGAGTTTTATCTTATTATGAAAAATGTCCAAAATACTTGTAGTATGTGGAAATAGTATTTTTTATAGAGGTTGAAAGCTAATAGGTTACCTACGAAACTTGGATTTTTTTTATAACTAGGACAAATCGCTACTGGGAGTAGCGGTTTTGTCACGAAAATTGAAAAAAAAAAAATTTCATTGAACCATCTACGTGGACGATAATTTGAAAATTGAAGAATAAGTAGCAGCATTTTGAGAATGAGGGAAAGAGTTCATTTAGTTATTGGTTTATCTATCATCCAAGCAATATTCAAGGTCTTGTTACTACAAACAATCTATTCTTTTCCAAAGTGTACTCCTTTTTTTCATATATTTTTGGATTTATTTTAGCTACAATGCCTATGTTTAATATACCGTTTATTTGCTTTGCAGAAGAGACAATTTTTCAAAAACCAAAAACAAAGGTTGTGCCTCACTAAAGGTAATGTAGTTCGATTTTGTTCTTGTTTATTCATTGGAGTTTATTAAATCTTATTATCATCCTCCATTTTTTCTGTCATTAGTGACAAAATCAGGAACCTAAAAGAAAATGTTTTGTTATAGATTTATAGAAAAAAATACTATATCTTTGACTTTTTTAAGAATGAAAATTGATGAAAAAGTAAATACAATCGTTAAAATCATGTGATGTAAAGTGGTCCAAAGTGTAATAGTATTATTTAAAGATTGTTTATTTATGAAATTATTCAAAGGATATCAAACTTTTTGAAATATACTAAACTGAAAAGTGTATTAAACTTTTTGATACGGATAGAGTACACTTTATGCGTAAAATTATACTTGTAGATATGTAGCAAACATTATGGAAGGATATCAATTATCAAACTATATAATGTTGGTGTCGATTAAAAGCAATGATAATGTGATGGACTTTTCCATTGTTCGATATTTTCCACTCATACTACAACATTGGTTTATTTGATGATTTTTCCCTTAGCTATCAACACTACTATTTTTTAAATGGTTTAACAACAATCGGTTTTATTATTAGAAACCACAAAGTTGAAACTATTATTACAAGTTAAAAAATTATAGGCCATAATGCTTCAATCCTTTTTGCAACAACCACCGCTCTCGAGAAGACGCCAAGACGGTTGCTTTTTTAGACATAAAAAAATAAGGATTTTTTGTCCAAAACCTCCTAAACTTTAGGACACTTTGCAAAAAACTACATCACAAAAACAAAATTATCCAAAACTACATGCACTATACAAAATCGTTGTTGACTCATACCCAAGTGGTTTAAAGGAAGTTTGACCCGGTTTTCTATCCCGAAAATGCACATATCAGACACATGAGACAGTTTTTCACCCAAAAAACGATGTTTTCTACCGCCCAAACAACCTCCCTGGTTTCTACCGCCCAAACAACCTCCCCTCCTCACATGCAACCTACCCTCACCACCGTTAATCGTTGTCGGCCTTAACCACTGTTAACCATCGTATTGGACTATTGATTGGTTAGGTTTGATGTCGTGGTTGGGGCATTGGGCGGCGATGATGAGGAAGGGAAGTGGTTTGGGTGGAAAATGTTTTTTTTTTTGGGTGAAAAGTCGTCCAACATGACCGGCATGTACATTTAAGGGGTTGAATATCGGGTCAACTCTTCCTTCAAACCACTTGGGTATGAGTCAAACGGTTTTGTATAGTTCAGGTAATTTTGGACAATTTCGTTTTTGTAAGGTACTCCGTAGTTTTTTGCAAAGTGCCTAAAAGTTTAAGGGGTTTGGGACAAAAGATCTAAAAAATAACTATAAAAGGTGACAATCTTACTTTAATCAATTCTATTAGAATGTAATTGTTCTTCAATATTTATGTGAAGCCAATTAGACTTATGTGAAGCCAATTAGACGCTAGATTCCTTAGCAATTGAGGTAGTAGCCAGACTACAAGGTATTAGCAATAGAGAGGTTTGTGTTTGTTTTTTGAGGTTTGTTACTTTCTATTGTTAGTGAAAGTTACTACATGTGAAGTTTGTTGAAGTTACTAATTAGTAACCTAGGTTTGTCATTTTTTTTGTTTTTTTTTTGTGAGAGTTGATTTCTTTTTTTATTTTTATATTGGGTCCCAACACAAACCTTATAGAGATATGTCTATTGTTGATGATAGGTTTATTTGGGTTGAGTTTTATTAAATATGATGTGTCATGAAACAAACCTCTAACATATGATGGGTTGAGTTTTAAGAGGTTTGTTTCTAATCCTTGTGCCCTTACTCTTTCTCCTTTTGCAATTAGTGATCCTCATATCTTTCTTATATTTTTACTTTCTCTATAACATAAAATTTTCAACAATTAGTTTTTTTTTTTTTTACATATTTTAAGGAAATGGTTAAAGGTGTAAACGAATGAATTAATCAAAATCGTTTTAATACAAACAAAAATATGATTATAAATTACTAACACCAAAAATATTTTGATTAATGCGATCATTTACACTTTCAAATTATTTCCTTAAAAAACATGTAAAAATAATTGATCAAATTTTTGCGTTACGGATGTAGTATATCATTAGAAATTAGAATGACTTAAGTTGGCTTTCCCATAAAAGCTACCCTATAATACAATAAATTAATAATGCATCAAGTGGGTCACAAACTTAGTAATAGTTTTAAGAGGGTTATTGACTTTTTGGTAAAGGTTCTGACTTCTGAGAGAGTTAATAACTGTCAAAAGTTACCCACTAGAGGTAAAAAAAAAAATACTGTATCATGGAGTAAAAGCTAACCAATTGGAGTTGGAGTATAAATAACAAAGGGTTGAAAAAGCTTTGCACTGGGGTGTCTATAAAGAAGGGAGATTAATCAGCTCTGAGTTTCTGATAGCTTCATGTTTGTGACTTCCCAAATAATTTGGGACCAAGGCAATCAAAATTTAATCATCAAGCCACCTCTTCCTCCATCCATAAGCCACAAGCTTATACTATCTGTGTCTTAAATTAAACGATACATTTTAAATTTTTACATATATAAGAAAAACTATAGTCTTGCGAGATCTCGTTTGATTTGTCTCGATATTTGCTTTTTAAATATATAATTTTTTATTATATACAATGAAATACATTAGTTGCTTATAAATGTGTCTCGGTTGATGTGAAAAAGTAAATGAAACATTTATTGTAGGACAAAATGAATAGCACAATAGCATATTGGTAAATATTCCAAAGGAAGCATGTCAAAATCACAAATAGTTGTATATCATATATTAAACAACTTTCGATTTATTTACAATTATGCCACAACACGGTGCAAAACTAAAAATATATTATATTCTATACTCAATTACTCATTTCATTTTTTTATTTTTTTGATCTTTTTTCGCTTTGTAGAAACAAAAACCTTAAAAAACATATACGCATTACTTTATTTATTGTGATGTTTTTTGTGCCAGGACACTTTAAATTAGGTTTTACCACAGATCATCTGATTCAATCAAAGCTAAATACTTGAAAACAATTGGATATGAATTGACAAAAGGTTTGACCTCAAGACAACAAGAACCGAGTTAGGATGGGATAATTTTTTTAATACTCCCTCCGTCCACAAATAAGTGTTCCATTTTGACCAAAAATTTTTTTGGTCAAAATGGAGCAATTATTTGTGAACAAAGAGAGTATATTATATCTTTATTTAGAAAAGAGGATATTATATTTTATGGACTAGTCCAGCAAGAATGTTTTACTCAGTAGAAAAGCATGGATGCCTTGTCTTCTCAGTAATACTGCTCCATTCAACTTTTTTTTTTCTTACACTTTGCTGTAACATACATACAAGGTGCAGAGACAAGAGCTTGTCAAAACCACTTTTCAATGTTCAATTCTATATTAACAACGGTATATACTAATGATGGGCGTACATCATGTCATAAATATAGAACTTTTGTGACAGTTTTTAAGTCTGTCATTAAAATTTATCGAATACATAATCCAAACTCTATTTTAGAAATGACTCATTTATGCAAGGATTGCGACGGAAAAAATAATTTGCGACCCTCTTTTTTTGCGACGGGGTCATATATTTACGACAGGAAAAATCATTTACAACCACCCTCTTTTACGACGGGATTACATTTTTGCGACGGAAATTTCCATCGGAAATAACATCTTTTCCAGTAGTGCGATCATGATTTTGTAAAAAAAAAAAAAATCATTCATGAGAGTACAAAAACAAAATAAGGGCACACACTTCCAAGAAAGAGTGAGTGGGTTGTGGATGCATTGTGAAAATACACATTGACATACTCCTGGAACACTGTCACTAACTCACAAATTCAATTTGGGAATCAATTTTTTTTTTTTTTTTGCCTTTCTTTTTTCTTTTTTGGGTTGGGTAGAAGCCAAAAAGAGAGAGATATGGCAAAGTATATTTGCTACAGAAGCTAACATAAAGGACAAGAATGTAGAAAAAATTCAAAAGCTTTAAAAAGGGTTTTGCCCAACTTGTTCTTTTGCAGAAGATTGAAGATTGAAGAATGAAAGGTTATATCTAAAGATGTGATGTTCCTTTTTTTTCATGTTTTGATTTTTTTTTTTGTTATACGGAGTATAAAAAAAAATGATTAATCCATACCAATTTTACGAGCTATGGATCCATACATGGTCATGTTAAAGATTTGGGGCTCAGTTCTAACATGAAAAATTGGTCCCATAAATAATTAAGATGGAAATAAAATAAAACTACATAGAATACTAGTACAATTTTGGGCCCTTGTAAATGTGGGGTCATGTAAATGTTATTAGTCTCTTAGGCTCTGTTCTTTAGGACTGATCTGATCTGATTTATTTTGAGTTTTTCTGATCTGATCTGATCTGATTTGTTTTGAGTTTGTCTGATCTGATCTGATTTGAGTTTTTCTGATTTGATTATATTTGTATTTGTATTTGTATTTGTATTTGTATTTGTATTTGTATTTGTATTTGTATTTGTATTTGTATTTGTATTTATATTTATATTTATATTTATATTTATATTTATATTTATATTTATATTTATATTTATATTTATATTTATATTTATATTTATATTTATATTTATATTTATATTTATATTTATATTTATATTTATATTTATATTTATATTTATATTTATATTTAATGAGCCCAAAGCCTCAAGCTCATTTCATTTCACCTCTTCAGTATTTTACTTTTCATTCTTTTCAAACCCTTCATTCAATCTGACTCCAAAACCGTCACCGAAAAAGTCGAGTGAATAATCACAGTCGGAAAAGTCATTCCGAAAACCGTCGTCGGACAAGTCGTCCCGAAAATCGTCGCCGAAAAACGCGATCTGAAAATCGTCGCCGGAAAAGTCGGCCACATAATAACCGCTGGAAAAAGTCAGTCCGAAAACTGTCATCGGAAAAGTCGTCCTGAAAATTGTCACCGAAAAACTCGGCTTGAAAATCGTCACTGGAAAAGTCGGTTGAATAATCACCGCCGAAAAGGTCGACCAAATAATCATCGCCGGAAAAGTCATTCCGAAAACCGTCGTCGGAAAAGTCGTCCCGAAAATCGTCGCCGAAAAAATCGGCCGAATAATCAACGCTGAAAAAGTCAGTCCGAAAACCGTCGTCGGAAAATGTCGAGTGGAAAAACAATACTCGAAATAATAATAATAATAATAATAATAATAATAATAATAACAATGCCGAGTAATAATGTCTGGTCTGATCTGATCTAATTTGATTGATGTAACTTTTAAGTCCAAAAGAACAGGCCTTACTCTTTGCATACTCTCTTTGGCCTCCATAACATAGGTAAAAGATGTAAAAATATTATTTTTGTTTTATCTTTTTGTATATAACTTTGTCAACATCATATTGAAGTGCGTAAACATTTTATGCAACACATTTAAATATTTATTATATGCAAATGAACAAATATTGTATTCAATGTTTTGTTAGGGAACCATACCGCGTAAAAATCAACTTATTAGATCTGATTGGAACTTATTAGACATGATTGAAATTTATTAGAACTAATTAGAACTTATTAGACTTGATTACAACTTATTAGATCTGATTGAACTTATTAGAACATATTTGAACTTATATAAACATATTAAACATGAAACATTATTCTTTAAGGTGAAAAAACGCACCCTAAGTTGAAGAGAACGCACCCTAAAAAACAGAGAGTTTACTATATTATACTATGCTACTACTTTTTTTAAAGAAGGAAAGATATACAAGTAGTATTTATTCCTGCAATACATTGATAACCGTCAGATTATCATAGAGAAGATATAAGCAGAAGAGACTGAAGCGAAATCACGGAGAAGAATGTGGATATCATCTAAAAGTAGTTGAATCTTTTAAGGGCAATGAAATCCATCCTGCAATATATTGATAACCGACATAATATCACCTTTAATAAAAATAGAAGAGAAATTACACTGATGGGCTTGAAGGAGTCCGTATTGAAGAGTAGTAGCTTCGGCCACCAAAGGGGATATGAGCAGAGAGCAAAATCAAGAAACAAGAATGAAAGAAATCTTATTAATCAGAATAAGCAAGTAAGTGTACAGTAATAACTAACCTATATATAGACTAGACTAACTAAATAAAACTAACTCACCTAAGGTTTAGTTAACACAAGTTAGTTATAGTCCTAATACCCCTCCCCCAAGCTGGACAAAGGTAACAGTCCCAGCTTGTTACACAAATACGTATGCCTACCAGAGACCAATGGCTTTGTTAATAAATCAGCCACTTGATCTTGAGTTGGAACATGATACACTTGGATGAAACCTTGCTCTACTTGCTCCCTTACATAATGCATATCACATTTGATATGCTTAGTCTTTTCATGAAACATTGGGTTATTGGCCAAATGCTCTGCAGATAAGTTGTCACAAGCAAGTGGAATGGGAAGCTGTATTTTGACTCTCAAATCCTCTAGCAGGCCTGCTGCCCATGTGAGTTCACTTGCAGCACTAGAAAGACTTCTGTACTCTGCCTCTGTTGATGACTTGCTCACAGTGGAATGCTTCTTGGTTTTCCAAGACACCAAACTGTTGCCAAGACACACAACATAGGTGCTTAGGGATCTGCTGGAGAAACTGCAGGACCCCCAGTCTGCATCACTGAATGCAGTAAGTTTGCAATCTGATGAAGCAGGGTAAAACAAACCATAACCAGTTGTTCCTTTTAAGTATTTGAGAACATGTAGGGCTGCTCTAAGGTGTGGAGTTCTAGGAGCTTGCATGAACTGAGATAAATGTTGAGTAGAGTATGACAGATCTGGTCTTGTAAAATTAAGATAGAGTAGTCTGCCAACCATTCTTCTGTATACCTCAGGAGCATCCAAAGGTTCACCGTCCTCCATGTTGAGTTTTAGACCTGTGGGTAAAGGAGCTACTGCAGGATCACAAGATGACATCCCAGCATCTTCAAGAATATCTGCAATGTATTTCTTTTGAGATAGGAAAGTGCCCAACTTGGTTCTTGAGACCTCTACTCCAAGGAAGTAGTGCATTTGCCCCAAGTCCTTTATTGTGAACATGACATCTAAATCTTTCTTGACTTTATCAATATGAAATTTAGAAGATCCAGTGAGTAAAATATCATCTACATAAACTATTAACACTAAAAATTCATTTTCAAAAAATCTAGTGAAAAGAGAATAGTCTTGCTTTGATTGACTAAAACCTTGTTAGAACAAGAACAAAGTAAGTTCTTTGTTCCATTGCCTAGGGGCTTGTTTTAGCCCATAAAGAGACTTAACTAGCTTGCAAACCTGCCCTTTCTTAGCCTTGTTATATCCAGAAGGAGGAAGCATATATACTTCCTCATCCAAATGGCCATGCAAAGATGCATTGTTTACATCAAGTTGACAAATAGGCCAAGCTTTGATGGTTGCCAAAGCAGTAACCATCCTGACTGTTGCTAATTTTGCAACAGGGGAGAAGGTCTGGTTAAAGTCTAAACCCTCTCTTTGTTGATAGCCAGTGGCTACCAACCTAGCCTTATACCTTTCAATAGTACCATCTGGGTTTAGTTTGGTTTTAAAAACCCATTTTGAACCAATAGCTTGTTTACCCTTAGGTAGATCAGTTAATATCCAAGTTTCATTTTCCTCCAAAGCTTATAATTCTTTGTCCATTGCTTGAACCCATTCCAAACTATTTTTTTGCTTGATTAAAATTCTTTGGTTCAATAATTTTGGAAGAGTTCACAGCAAAGGACACTGATTGAGAGACCTCTGGTTTATCAATTTTTCTATGAGGAAAATAAGAACATACATAATCATTTAGTTTAGAAGATTTTTGAATAGGTATAGGGGAAATTCTGATATTACCAACAGTATTAAATTGAGGAAGGATGTTACCTGATTCATATACACCATCCTCCTCACTAGCATTAGAAATCAACCTGGAATCAGAATCAGCAATAACACTAGCATGGCTATCATTGTCAGTGTCCTGCTGAACTAACTGATCAACTGCTGCCCCATGATCAACATAATTCATAGTAGAACTCTGACTATTCAGAGTCATATTATTGTTCAAGGAAACTGAACCAACGTTACCTCTTGTTTGATTATTATCAACACCTATTTCTATTTGTAGTAATAGAAATTGAATTATCCTGCAGATCAGTTCCAAAGGACACTAAAGAAGGTATAACAGCTGAACTCTTTTTATTATCCTCTTTAAAAGGAAAAATGCTTTCATAAAATTTTACATCCCTTGACAAGAAAATCACCTTCTTTTCAAGGTCATAAATTTTGTAGCCTTTTTGACCACTAGGGTAACCAAGAAATAAGCCTTTTCTTGTCCTAGAATCAAATTTATCCCTGTGCACACTATTATTGACAGCAAAACACAAGCAACCAAAACACTCTTAGATTATCATAAGAAGGCTTATGACCAAACAATACTTGAAAAGGAGTTTGTCAGTCAATCACCTTAGAAGGCATTCTATTAATCAAATAGGTAGCTGTTAAGATACACTCACCCCAAAACCTCTTAGGCAATAAAGCATGAAACCTAAGAGCCCTAGCTATTTCAAGCAAATGCCTATGCTTTCTTTCAACCCTTCCATTTTGTTGGGGTACACCGACCATTGATTTTTGATGAACAATGCCCTTCTTTGCAAATAATTGCAAACAAGGTTTATTAATAAATTATGTCCCATTATCAGACCTAACAACTTTAACTTTCTTTTTAAATTGAGTTTTAACATAATGCAAAAAATCAATAATAGTTTGAAAAACTTGCTGCTTATTGTGCAATAAAAATGTCCAAGTAATTCTACTAAAATCATCTACTATAGTCAAGAAAAATCTTGCACCACTAACAGACAAGACCTTATAAGGTCCCCAAAGATCAATATGTATTAATGCAAAAGTCTCATTAGCCCTGGAATTACTCACAGAAAAAGAATTCTTGTATAATTTTGCATTATTACAAATTCCACAGTCATAAGACTTCAAGGAAGAACACTTACATCCATCTATATATTTCATTTTAGACAATGAAATATGTCCTAATATAGCATGCATCAAATGCAAATTATCCTCAACTTTATTGCAAGCTAATCTATTTCCCAAGAAATTAACTCCAAAACATTCTTTAGTCTCTACATTATTACACTTACCAATTCTACAGTTCATACTGCTAGAATCAACACTAGTCACTCTTAAAGCCCTCAAACAATACAATCCTTGAATCTTGGTTCCATTAGCCACTATGTCCCTAGAGTGGTCCTGAAAAATACAACCATCTCTAGTGAATATAACCTGTAAATTTGATCTCTCAGACAATCTACCCACAGACAACAAGTTATGTTTAAACTCTTCAACCAACAAAACATCATGAATAATAAGTTTGGCTGAAAGCACAAAAGAACCACAACATTGAACAATCTTGAAACTACCATCTAGTAGACCCACTTTTATGCCATTAGCTAATTTATTTTTATTAAACAATAAACTAGAATCATACACCATATGATCACTAGCTCCATAATCAATAATCCAATTAGTAATATCATTAGCAAGAAACATACCTGCACAATTAGCATATGCCATAGCAGCTACATCTTCAGTTTGATCACCTCTTGACAAATTGTTGACACCAAGCCTGTATCAACACTCTTTGTTCCAGTGTCCTCCAAAGGAGCATCAGTATACTCTTCAATTGTAAGCCCTGACACATTAGCAACCAGCCTAGGTCTATTACTACCTCCATTCTTGCCATTCTTGAGAGTGCTATACCAATCTGGATACCCAATGACCTTAAAACATTGGTCAGCAGTATGGCCTCTTTCCTTACAAACTTCACACTTCCTTTCCATCCTCTCTTTCTTCCAGTCTCTCTTCCCCAGCACTCCATTCCTGTAATCACCATCTCATTCCTATAATCACCATATGCATACCTAGCACCACTACTACCACCTATGTAATCACCATTCCCAATCCTCAATTGAGTCACATTACTCCTATGAGCAACTAAAGCACTAGACTCAACTCCTGCATTATTTTCAGCACACACCTCCTTCTGCTTCTCTACTTGCTGGACAATACAAAAGGCTCTATGCATAGTAGGTAGAGGGTCCATGGACAAAATATTAGACACTACTGTATCAAATCCACTATTTAAACCTAGCAAGAATTGCATTAATCTATCTTCTTGCTCAATATCAGAAACTGTCTTAGCATAAGAACAAGAACACTTCTCAAGAACTCCACAAGTACATATAGGCTTCTTTCTAAGACTACTCAGCTCATCCCACAAATCTTTTCATTTTGCTAAAATAAGCCATCACTGTCATATTTTCTTGCTTTAAATTCCCAATCTCTTTCTTAAGCTGATAAACTAAAGGACCATTAGTCTGCCCAAACCTATCCTTAATCTCAGACCACAGTTCAAATGCAGTCTCAACATGAGAAAAATCATCAGCTATATCACTAGACATAGAACTAGCAATCCAACATCCAACCATGTAATCAGCAGTTTTCCATTTTTGATACAACTTATCAGTCTCAGCAGGTGGCATAATAGTTCCATCAATAAACCCAATTTTATTCTTAGCACCCAAAGACTTAACAACATTTTTACTCCATCTCATATAATTTGACCCACTAAACTTCACAATTGTTAAAGCATTAGTAGGATTATCAGAATTCGAGATGAAATAAGGATCAACATTACCTGTATTTGTAGTATTCGAATCACCAGCACCACTTAAACCAGAATCCAATTCTGCCATTAAAGTCTGCTATGAGCTTCAATCAATCAAATCTTTGCAAAGAATCTTGCACACAATTAACACCACTATAAATGTGATGATACAATACGGCTCTGATACCATATGAGCAGAGAGCAAAATCAAGAAACAAGAATGAAAGAAATCTTATTAATCAGAATAAGCAAGTAAGTGTACAGTAATAACTAACCTATATATAAACTAGACTAACTAAATAAAACTAACTCACCTAAGGTTTAGTTAACACAAGTTAGTTATAGTCCTAATAGGGTAAGTGTTAGGTAAAATGCCTGAGCTGCTAAACAATCATCACGATAATCCTAAAGGGTAATTCGTATAGAAGCAAAGTTAGAATTAGAAGAATTGTCAAAATTGAGCTGAATTGTCTTTGGTTCGGGTGGAATCCGCTGACAAAAGTCGAAGATGTAGGATTAGCCTTGGAGGTACTAGAAGCATAGAATCATAAAGGGGAATCCCGGGAAATGAGACTTTCAAGCCTGAAAATAAAATAGGGTGAAACTGAGGAAATAAGAGTATTACAGAAAATCAGATTATTACAAGCTTTCCAAATGCGCTATATGATATGGAAAATTTTAAGTATAGAAGGATGATGCATACTATGTGTATGGGGGCCTACCGGTAAATCGGCAGGACCTACCATACTCAAGTCACGGCCAAGATTTCAGACACCTCATAAAACACCAACAAAGGCTAACGATCACGGTCAACCTAAGACAGCCAACAGAGGCAGCACCCCTCAACATACCGTCCCAATGATGACAGTATCAAAGGACTCATGCCGTATCACAGATGTCGTCTTAGTGATGGCAACATCACAGGTTACCTGCCATCGAAGTTGTCGAAACCGACTTTAAGGAAGCACCCCTTCTTGACGGTCACGACCTGACCGCCAAGCCATCTCCTATAAATAGAAGACCTCGCCAGCCTGATAACGGCAGAGCATATACACTTAACCAATCTCTATCTCTCTATCCTCTCTCCTCATCCATCTTTCCTATATACTTAATCCCCTTTGCTAACTTAAGCATCGGAGGGTCTTTCCTCGGACACACCCCGGGGTTAGCTCACCGTGTTATTTCATTGTGCAGGTTACAGCTACCTCTGTGAACACCTCTGCTGTAATACCCCGAAATTTCGGGATATTTTAAATTTTTCTTAATTAATTAAATATTTAATTAATTAATCATTTAATTGATTATTATTTAATTAATTATTAAATTTGTGTAGCAATCTAATCCTGGCTCGAACTGTAATCTCATCTTGCCAAAACCCAAGCCCAACTGATCCCTCTTCTTTACCCTACCTCATGGCCCCCTCCTTATTTCTTTCCCCTTTAATTGATTTATTTAACTTATCTCCACCAATATTACTAATCTATATCTATTTTGACCAATCTAAAAATTGAACCTTTGCTTACCTATTCTCCCTACTAAATTATAGGAAACTAAAACCCCCTATTACCCCTCTTTTCACACGGCATCAAGAAGAATAAAAGGAACAACAATAACAATTTAACATATTACCTTTTCCTTCCAAACACAATCACAAGAAAAATCCTAAATTCTTTACTATTCATTCAATCATCAAGATTGCACCAAGAAGCTTAAAGAACCCCAAAGAAGCCGTGATATTTTGGTTTGTTCGAACCCTTTCTCTCCAAATCAAAGGTAATTAGAATGCTTTATTTAATCTGTAGGATAGATTAGTTATATAATTTTTTAGAATAGGTTTAATCATATTTAGAATTGTTTAGAATTACTTAGAATTATTGTTGAATTGATAGAACTCACTTGTTGATAATTTATCATGATGGCCGAACACTTTTGCAATGTTTTGTTGAATTAATTTTATGTTCTTGTATAAATCTATGCATGTTCTATGATTCTTGCCTTATAAACTAGAAGATTGAATGAAAGAAATGTGTAACTTATGAATGTCGAATAGTAAACCAAGGTGATATGAATTTTTCGAGTGGTTCAACTCTTCAAGAATCGATCTTTATGCTATATTCTTGATCTAACTTTAATCTTTGATAATAATCTTGAATTTAATCTTTAATTAAATTATGATAAGAGAGTTTCTTGAATTTCATCTTGATATGAATATTTAGCCATGAAGTCGTGTAGTATATGTATTAAAGGAATTGATTTCGATCTTGTTTTAGTCCATGTTTGATGATTTAATGTTTAAAGTATAATTTTATGATTTATTACTAAGTTTATATGAATATTTATTGATGATTGTATTAATTAATTTAAAGTGTCAATTTTGGTATTTATATGTGAAAATGTCGAGTGGTATATTTGTTGATGATTGTTAGTCGAGTGGTACAAGTCTTGGACTAGAGTTTTGAGTCAAGTTAAGTTGGACTAGAATTGATTAGAAGTCAAGTTGTGTCATTAAGGGATTGAGTTGTGAACTAGAATTGAGAACAGAATTGTAATATGGAAAAGATGATTAACTATGAAGTGACCGCCTATCTAGTGGCTTAAGTTGCCATAAACATAGGTTTAGTCGAAGCCACTGTCCTATCTTCGGATTTGGGACAATTCTTGATCCCAGTGCCGAGAAGTAGATCTAACGTGGTTGACCCGGCATAAGCAAGGAAAGTTGGGGAAGAATTAAGGTTTCCCCTACGAGCATATGACTGGTCACGGATTAGCACCTTAATTGAATAGAACTGAAGAGTTAATAGTGGTGTCAAGAAGTCTAGAACTGAATAAGTTAGTATAGAAGGTCTTGGTTTATTGTGATGTTATGTTTGTTTCCGCTGCGTACTTGAACGATGATGTCTATGAATGATTTCCTGATGATTTGTTTGACTGTTTGGTTGACCTGTTCTGATTATTATGTTTCTAATTGTGTTCTACTGATTAAGTAGAACAATCTAATTACTCACCACTGATTGTGGATGTAACGACCCGACTCGCTTAAATCGGCGCGGAAGAAACCGACGAGTCAAGTAGTTATAAAACTAAAACTCAACACTTAGAAAATAAACTAATACCTCAAAATATTATTATTGAACCAAAGATGTACAATAACCCACAATCTTGTACAAAAACTAAATCCAAAAGTCAAATGTACTAAAACAAAAGTAAAGTGCAACTCTAACCACATGCTAGAGTCTTATACAACGAATGTAATATCATACGTCTGAAACAACGTCTATAGAATCTAATACTATGAAACGACTGTAATAAACAACAACAAAGCACACAAAGCGCCGCTCGCCCAACCCCAAAGCTAAGCAGGAGCATCATCGTCAGATGTACCTGAAAAACACAACATATCCACCATCAGTGGCGAGTAACATAACTGACTCACCCTAACGGGAATACACCAGCACATAGCAATAATCAAATAACATCACACGTAAATCCTCGAAGACACGAGACAACCTCAAGCTCGTAATCCAAACTCGACTAATCACTCGACATCATCATCATACGTCATTACTATACTCAATTCTAACTTAGGTGCAATCATTCTAGTTCTAGACCGGACTAGGCTCGTACGGAAGCATCTTACGCAACCGAACTTCTACTATGTCAGGACCGGGCATAAGCCATACACCCAAATCCCACGAACCCAATCAATCTGGGAAATCGTGTCCCTAATCCCCAATCATTTTGAGCGTACTAGGAATAACATAGTGAGACTCCAAAACTATTCCGATACCGCGGACGGAAATAGTGGCAACGTCTTAACCCAAAACTAAGCATAAGCCATACACAAAGTCAAGGGCGTCTAGAAAAGAAATCAAGCTAAAGACCTCATACTATCATCATATCATCATAGTTTAATTAAAAACAAGAATAAGCCATACTCTTGAATTCAATCAACTAAATCATCGAAGTTAACCCAAGAATTGCCTATAGCCATACTCTTGAGACTAACCAAACATCATATCATCAATCTTTAACTCAATCTTTAATCAACATATTCCAAATCTTTAACTTTCAAGACTCTTTCTATCACTTTCTTTAACTTTCAAGAACTCTAAAGAACTCAATCAAGAACCTTAAAGAACTCATCTAATACTTAAAGAACTCATAAAGAACGCTTTCAAGATTCAAGAACTTCAATCAAGAACTCAATCAAGATTCAAGAACTTCAATCAAGAACTCATACAAACTCAACATCACACGCATATTCATCATCATCATACACGAAAATTTAACAACATTTTATCAAAAATTCATCAAACTTAAACCCAATCACCATGATTTCCAAAATATCATAAAACAATCTTAAAATACGAAAATCCACCATTAAAACACTTCCAAAATCAGATTATAGAAATATCTTAAAAACCATGAACAATCAACAACAATCAACCAAACATGCATTTAATCAAAGCTATAAACATAGTACTACCAATTAAGTTGAGTTAGTATGTTACCTTATTGAAGATTACACACAAATCAACACACATTAATCATACAAGAACTGGCTGCCCGGAACGTCTTCTTGCACGGCCATCAACACGGTTATCTTGCACACGAACATGGCAACCAAGAAACCACCACGTAGCCATCACGCCACTGCCCAAACAGCACCAATTCTGTCCAGAAACCAGCCACGGTTCTGCTACTTTGCTGCCACGTTTCTTCACAGCAGCACACACGGGTGCACGTCTGAACTGCACGGCCCTCTGCTGCACGACCTGCTGTCCAGAATCAGCCACGAACAGCCCCACCTTGCTGCCCCCACACGGCCTCCACAGGTAGTACACAAGGCTGCCAGCAACCCCTTTGCATAGCCACCACCAGCCACGACCCAGTTCTGAAATCAGCCACACACGAAGCAAGAGAATGCACCCAAAATCCACCCCAAACTAGTGATCTTGAATGAAAATAATGGGGTTTAGATTATGCTCTAATACTTAAAGATCAAAGGATACATAATCTTTAAGTTTTGGTTTAGCAAAGATGATGAACAATGATGAGTGTTCATCAAATCACAATTGGTGTGAGGTTGATGGAGATATGAAGAGAGGTTTTGCCTTTGAAAAGAGATGGCAAAGGATGAACAAAAGATGGCAAATGGGCAAATGAATCCTCATGCCTTACTAACTCCTCTATTTATAGAGGTTAAGTGAGGTGGGAACATGAAGCAAGTGGCAAACTTGCCATCACATAAGGGAAACCGGCATGGGCTAGAAAATGGGCTCAAAAATGCTCACTTGGGCCTTTTGCACTAATTCATGACTAATCATGATTATTTTGCACTTGGCCCGAAAATAATTAATTAATTAGAAAATTAAATAATTAAAATTCTAATTAATTAAAATAAAATAAGAAATAATAAACCATTAAAATAATGGCTACACTAAAAACATTGAAAATAGTCTAAAATAAATTTTAGACCATGCACCTCAACAACAATAATTACTAGAAAGTAATTACGAGATTAGCCCAAAATCTGGGGCGTTACAGTGGACCCCAAAACCCTTTTCAGGTACAGGTGATGATTGATTGAGTTACATAAGGGCTGGGATTGTGTGCGAGCTAGTTTAGCAGTTTATTTTTATTCTAATGTTCACCCCTAGCCTTTGTATTATTTTTAGTGGACTTTTCCTTATTTTGTAGCATTGTTGGACTTTAGAAACGTATTTATTTTGGATTATTTAATGGTTTTAATGAATAATATGAACTAAGTTTAGAGCTTCCGCTGTAATTGATGAATCTGATATTAAAGGTTTATAGATGTTAATGATCTGTATTGTTGTTTTCCCCGAAAACAACGCTGCTAAAATACAGGTCGTCACATCTGCACCACCACTAAACACTACCGGTTAATCCATACCGGAACAATTGGCCCCGTCTATGGGGATTTTCTTACAAAAATCCACCTAAAAAACCAAAAATCACCCTAATTCCAAAAAACATAAAATGACCACCCCCAGTCAACCAGAAAAAGAGGCTAGCCCAAAACCCTCTCACAGTGAAAAAACTGTCCACACTCCAATAATAGAGTGTGAGAAAACCCCTGAACCCAAACCAGAGGCAACTCCCAACTCTGATTTAGAAGTATTCAACCAGTTCACACTAGAGCAGCTGCAAAACGCCGTCACGGTCCTCAGCGCTCTGGCAGCGGCCAAGAAAAAACCTAGGACGCGTCCTACACCTGGGCCCCATTTTATATATAATTGTTGATGGCCAAGAAAAAAACCTAGGATCATGGAATCAACACTTATATATATATAAAGGGAAAAGTAAAGTAGGTAATGTGGGATGGGCAAGGAGAGGACAAACCCAACAAATTTCCTTAATGTTGGACAAAAGGGGATTGAAGAATTGAATATTGTAAGAATAGATGGTTTTGAGTTTCATTTGAAGATAAACCAATTGGGCAAAGGGAGGAAATAAAATAAGAATCCCTCAAGTAACTAGATTTTGACACATTTACATTGATGGGCATTATGCAAATATTGGCAGGTTAAAATTTGAAGCTTAGGGGGTTAATACTATACTAATACTATACCATACTACTTCGTATATTTAATATATTATATTGGGTATTATATTATACTATGTTATATTATCGATCTAAAACAATGAATTTCTTGACCCAACACCTCAATGAAGCAACACTAAAATGAAGCACAAATTTTGGGTGTTCAAAAATAAAGGAGAGCAATTTATTTTTAAACTAAATTGATTTATGATGATAATGTACGAGGAGGAGCAAATAAATGGAGGAAGAGAAAATAAAAACACTAGGAGATGTTGAATTAAAAAAAATATTTTGGGAAATATTGAATAAAAAAAATATATTTTGGATAATTTGTTATACAACTACTTTTCTCTCATATTGTTAGGAATGATAATGTTAAAAATAATTGGCTTCTACCACTAATAGTTGCTTAAACTCAATTTTGCCAAAAGTTTTAAAAATAAAAATAAAAATACACCAAACCATACGGAATATATGTCATAAGGAATATTACACCGTCCCTCAAACCATCATATATGTCACATACTAAAAGGGAACTGATATTGGCCGTTCTCATTGTGAGAGCACAATGTTCAATATTTACTCACAATATGGAATGCCAATATCATTCATCATACTAAAAGGCTAGGTTGCATGGATACTCCACTTTATCCACGTATCTCGTATCCGATACTGATACGATACACGATTTTGCATATCCAATACGATTTATGGCGTATCCAATTTTTGGAGTATCCAATCAAGTAAACACAAGCCGTGTCCTTTGTATTTTGGTGTATCCTAATACCAAAATTTAAATTAAATATTTTTAGACTTAAGGCCAATAATATCCATAGTTCAAAAGTAGCTCGCCAACGACTGAAAAGCACCATAACATCACCGTTTCGGCAATATAAGGCAATTTTCAACTTTAACTTAAGAAATTGTTAATTGTATGATTAATTAATTGAGTATAAACTTACATCCGACTCTTACATTGTTTAACTTTTTCTACTTTTTAACATATAATATTATATTATATTGTCGTACCCGTATCCTACATTTTTTTAATACTTGTATCCCGTACCCGTACTATTCTCGAACCCGTATCCGTATCCATACTACCTAGCTAAAAGGTGTAGAAATTCTTCGTAGTTTATGGTATGTATAGTGTGCAAGTGTGAAAATTGTAGGACTACTATTTGGGTACCATAAATGACACATTCCATATTTATTAATGGACTACCATTATAAAAGTTTAAATGACTACAAATTAGGATAACTACCTAAAATAACACAACATCCAAAGCAAGCCCAAGACCAGCTCAACAAAGGCTCATTGGACACCTATTCCGCGTCATATGTAAAGGTCCCAAAAACCTGCCACTTGACATGTGCCACTTACTAAAAAATTATATGCCTATAAATATTCAACAATCCCCCGACATTTACATGTATTCAATTCTACAGCTCCAAGTTATTAATTGCTCTTATATTCATATTTTATACTTCCTCCGTTCTAAAAAAAAACAGTTTCCATTTTTGGATGTTTCAAAATAAATGCAACAAATTTTTATTTTCCTTATATAGTAAACTATTGCTACTTAAAAGAGATAAATACCATTACTAATTTTTATTTGTCTCCACCTTTTCTCTCTCCAATTCTTGAATTGTCCTCACCCTCTCTCACAACTCATTTAATTGTCCCCACTTTTCTCTCCATTTATGTTAATCAACTACCCCTCACTTTTTCTAATTACCCACAACAAATAAATGTCTAGGAGTCCGTGCCATGACAATTGTTGCGTTTTTTTTTTTGAACGGAGGTAGTATAAGACTTATGACTTAGACATCATATGAGATTTTTCGGACAAACTACTGAGTTATTTTATGTGTGCTCATTGTGCATGTAGTTCAGGTACTCATGCCCAGTCCACAATTGGACCCAAACACATTTATAGCATTTTTACAAAATACTAAGGTCCACTTCAGATCATATTGTTTTTACCCAAACATCAATAATAATATTAGACATAGAACATTTATAGCCCCAAAACACTTACTTTGTATTTGCATTTTTAGTTGAAAACATTAAAATATTTTAAGAGTGCTTTAATTTTGATCAACTTAAATTTCCTAAACAATTTTTTTAGTAATATATTGCATTTTACTCAACTTATTAGATCTAACTTCTTCTGAACTTACTAAATTGATTGAAACCTATTAACCTGACTAGATTTTACTAATCCGAGTAGATCTTATTGAAATTTATTGATATGGTTAAACCTGATTGAAATTTATTACATCTAAATAAAACTTCTTGACCTGATTGGAACTTATAACAACTGATTAGAACTTATTGATCTAATTGGAACCTATTACACCAGATTGAATTTATTAAAACTTAGTAAACCCGATTTAACTTATTGAAACTTATTAAATCTGATTTAACTTATTGAAACTTATTAAATCTAATTTAACTTTTTTATATCTTAATTAAACCTATCTTAAAAAAAAACGATAGATATAGGAAAGTCGATCGACAGTGGTGGAGTTTGCCGAGTGCCGACAGGTAAGAAGTTAGAGTGGGTCAGTGACTACTACAAACAAACAACAACAGCGATAAAATGAACTGAATGATGCACGACCGCAAATCCAAAATGACTAAATTGACCCTATCGATCTTTTTGCCGTTTGTTTTCAACCTGACAAATAATATACACGGACCACTTTGGTCAATTAATTAATGAAACCACTTTCAACTGCATTGTTGATTTGTTGTTACTTGTTAGATGTTGTCCCACATCTCTAAATCATTCAACACTTACTTTAATTCTTTTAATAATTCCACAATTAAATACTTATATTAGTAGTATAAGGGGTTGTTTGGTTGTTAAAAGAAAAGAGAATCACTTTAGGAATGAAAATGAGGGAGAATAAAAATAAGGGAGAAGTGTTAGATTTAATTAGTTGTTTGTTAACAAAAGTATGACCACCTCCATATCACACCATCACCACCCCAGCCCATGTCCACCACCACCGAAACCACCCACCCCACTTTCGCCACCGCCACCTCCACCCCACCCTCACCCCAGCCCAACTAGCCCACCCAACCCCATCGTGAAACCCTAAAGCCCAAAATAAATAAAACTAAAACGACCTCCACCATCCACGAAACCACCCTTCCTCTACTCGCCACCCTTCGCCGCCTAGATTCGAGTAGAGGGAAGGTGGTTTAGGGTGGTGGAGGTGAATTTAGGGTTTCGTGGGGTAAGGTGGGGAAGCTGGGTAGGGTGGGGCTGGGGTGAAGGTGGGTGGTGGCTTCGAAAATAGGTGGGGGGAGGGGAGGTGGGTGGTTTTGGTGGTGGTGGAGATGAATTTAGTTTTTTTTTTGTTTTAGCCTTTTAGGGTTTCAATGGTGGGGTGTCGTGTGAGGTGGGGTGGGGTGGGGTTGGGTCAGGGTGGGTGGACGTGGGTGGGGCTGTGGTGGGTGGGGTGGGGCGTGGGTGGCTGGGTCGGTGGTGCTGGTGCTGGGGTGGGGATGGGGGTGGGTAGGGTGGGGGTGGGGGTGAGGGAATGTGTGGTTGTGTGGTGGTTGGGTGGAAGGTGGGGGAAGGGAATGGAAAAAATAGGGGGATGGAGGGTTTGTGAAAGTGTTAAAATAGGGGAATGGGGAGGAGAAAGGGAATGGAAAAAGTGGCATAAAAAACATTATCAAAGGGAATGGGGACAGTTGATTCCCATTCCCTTTGATCAATACCCCCAACCAAACACACCCTAATTTTATTTCAATGCAAATTACCCCTCCCTGCCTTTTTTTTTTAATTTGTCCTATATAATATTCATGTGTAACAAAATAATTGTATTACGTACCTAAGGTCTTGGGTTCGAAACTCACTGCACACATTTATCAGATATCATTATATTCCCGCCTTCATGGCAATAAAAACAGTATGGTTGTATACTTGTATACTTTTTGTATACAAAATATTACAAAATATTACTCCCTCCTTTTTGTATTGAGTTGCATTTACAATTTGTATATATATGAAAATTGTGCCATATTTTTTTTAATATATTAGTATTATAACTCGAACAATGCCCCAAGTCAGTATAATTATCAATTATACTTGGCATCTTTTTATAAACTTCTTAATTTATTTATGTTGGAAATAATGCATAGATAAGGAGTGGTGAAGAGGAGGAAGAAATGTTTTAAAGTTTTATGGTAAAGGTTTTGTCCCACTTTAAAAGAATGAGGTGGAGTTTTACTTGTTTATTAATGTATTTGTCATGTATAGTATTTGAAGTGTTATGGGTATGAAGTGGGTATCCCCATGCGTGCCGCCGTTGCCGTTCGACTCGTCTCGTGTTTGTGACACGTAACACGTATAGTGTGGTGTGTTGATTGTGACTGAGTTTTTAAACGTTTGTAACTGCTCCCATTTTCCCTTCCCTCATCTTTACTACTGCCTGATTTTTCTCCTTTAGTAACGTTTTTGGTTGCCTTTAAAATTTGATCGTTGGAATCAGTTTTCATACACTGAAAAATAAACTCTGCCTTTTTCCTCCTTCTCTCTGTATTATTCTGAGCATTTTTGGAGTTCCAAATCCTTCTTTTCGGGGTGCACATTAAGGAGGGTTGTTGTGTTAAATCTTGAGGGCAACGCCATTTCCGATTGCACCATAGTCGGAGTGAATTTGCTTCTAAGGCAGTGTTTCATACACGTCGCAACATTCATACACATTAAACAAATTCGGCCCACATTTTTTATTCCATATGATTTTACATTTAATATTTCCTACAAATTAGAAGCAATTTTCTTACTTAATCTCAGATTATGGAATTCTCAGTCTAATAAACCAGTCCTGGTTTCTCAAAACTCGAACCTCTAGATGGGACTAATTACAGACGATGGTCCCAAAAATTACTAATCTTTTTCGAACAACTAAAGGTTGATTATGTTCAGTTTCGTAATTGCTTGGTTCGACTTACCACTACAACAACTGTTGCTGCCACCTTCACTGAAGACATTGGTTTTGTTACCCTTGAATATCATATCACTAAACATGAAAAGCACAACAAGTTTGTTCGAGGTCATCTTCTAAGCCATATGTCCAACCCCCTGTTTGATCTCTTCATCAACAATAAGTTTGCCAAGTCTGTTTGGGAGACTCTAGAGAAAAGATAAGGGACTGATAATGCCGGACATAATAAATATGCTACTGGAAAGTGGTTGCAGTTAAAAATAGTTGATGACAAGCCAATTATGGAGCAAGTCCATGAGTACGAGAATCTTATTGTTAACATCCTGGCCGAAGGCATGAAGATGTGCGAGGTCCTACAAACTAATGTTCTGATTAAAAAGACTAACGCAATCATCTCAAGCACAAAAAGGACATGTCTCTTGAGGAGTTTGCCGGCCACATGAAGATCGAGGAAGCCAATCGGCTTAAGGATAAGGATTCTTCTCTTAAAGCTAACATTGTTGAGTCTTCTATTCCAAAAAATGTCAGGTCTAAGCAAAACAAGGTTGCTACTAACACCAACAAAAAGAAACAGAAATCTCTTGGAGTTCATAACAAAAAATACACTAATTTCAAGAAAAATGAAAAAACCGAGAAAGGCAATGTTGGGTGCTATATCTGTGGGAAGCAAGGCCATAAAGCATGACAGTGTTAGAATAGGGGAATGGGGAGGAGAAAGGGAATGACAAAAGTGGCATAACAAACATTATCAAAGGGAATGGGGACAGTTGATTCCCATTTCCTTTGATCAATATCCCCAACCAAACACACCCTAATTTTATTTCAATGCAAATTACCCCTCCCTCCCTGCCTTTTTTTTTTTAATTTGTCCTATATACACTAGTAGAAAAAAGGCTATTTGCATCGTGCATTTCAAGCTATAAGTATCGTGCATTTGTAGTTACAAATAAAGAAAGTATTTGCATCGTGCCTTAAAATGCACGATACAATTAAGTGACATATTTGTATCGTGCATTTTCAGGCACGATGCAAATACATCACCTATTGGCAAAAAAATGTTGATTTATTTGTATCGTGCCTTAAAATGCATGATGCAAATAAATGATTTATTTGCATCGTGCCTTCAAAGGCACGATACAAATAAGATAGTTATTTGGATCATGCCATTGAAAGCAAGATGCAAATGTGTCCAATTGTTTTAATTGGATTATTTTTAAAATTTTTATATTATATATAATTATCATTGAATTATATATTAAAATGTACAAATTAATCAATTATATATAATTATCATTGAATCATATAGTACAATACGTATACGTATACGTAGGCCGCCTAGGAATGAGCCACGCGCCAAGGATCGATGAATTGATCGAAATGTATATAATATAAATTTTTTACATACAAACATATCAATTCTTTACAAAAATGTATTTCGAATATAGTATACACCTCAAAGGTCCAATATGTTGTCAACGATAATACATAGACGCATACATACAAATAAAAACACAATTCTACAAATTATCAGATCATCATTTCAACATAAAGCGCCGAAAGAACCTCGCCCATTGCTCCCGAACTTCATCAATCTCCGATTTAGTGTACGGGTCAAATCTTCCAACAAACTCCTTCAAAATATTGTAAACGAAATCAAATTAAACAACATGATAATCACAATATAATATTTGAAATAATAAAACATTGGAACTACAAGTAGTGAAATATATCCTAGCTTTTTGCTAAATTTTGGGTGTTCTCGTTCACATTTCCACAGTAATCAACATATTTCATGTTTTTAAGCTTTATCTATGTACTAAAACATTTATTTAAGCATTTTATAACTCAATTGCATCTTGTACGCAATAAGAGGTCATTTTGGAACACTAACAAGTAGAATGGATCGTTTTTGGCTATTTTTGGGTGGTTTTCAATCCCATTTCCACATTTATCAACCTATTTCATGATTCTAACCTTTAGTCATGTCCTATACATATATGTTATCATTTTAGAGCCAATTTGCATGATTCTATGCAACAAAACAACATTTTAGAACGATAAGTAGTGAAATATGCCCTTTTTGCTAATTTTTGGGTGTTTTGGTTCCCATCTCCACAGTAATTAACATATTTTTTTTGTTTTTAAGCTTTATCCATGTCCTAAAACATTTATTTAAGCATTCTATAACTCATTTGCATCTTGTACGCAATAAAAGGTCATTTTGGAACACTAACAAGTAGAATGGATCGTTTTTGGCTATTTTTGGGTGGTTTTCAATCCCATTTCCACACTTATCAACCTATTTCATGTTTCTAACCTTTAGTCATGTCCTATACATCTATGTTATCATTTTAGAACCAATTTGCATGATTCTATGTAACAAAACAACATTTTAGAACGATAAGTAGTGAAATATGTCCTTTTTGCTAATTTTTGGGTGTTTCCGTTCCCATCTCCACAGTAATTAACATATTTTTTTGTTTTTAAGCTTTATCCATGTCCTAAAAAATTTATTTAAGCATTCTATAACTCATTTGCATCTTGTACGCAATAAGAGGTCATTTTGGAACACTAACAAGTAGAATGGATCGTTTTTGGCTATTTTTGGGTGGTTTTTAATCCCATTTCCACACTTATCAACCTATTTCATGTTTCTAACCTTTAGTCATGTCCTATACATCTATGTTATCATTTTAGAACCAATTTGCATGATTCTATGCAACAAAACAACATTTTAGAACGATAAATAGTGAAATATGTCCTTTTTGCTAATTTTTGGGTGTTTCCGTTCCCATCTCCACAGTAATTAACATATTTTTTTGTTTTTAAGCTTTATCCATGTCCTAAAACATTTATTTAAGCATTCTATAACTCATTTGCATCTTGTACGCAATAAGAGGTCATTTTGGAACACTAACAAGTAGAATGGATCATTTTTGGCTATTTTTGGGTGTTTTTCAATCCTATTTCCACACTTATCAACCTATTTCATGTTTCTAACCTTTAGTTATGTCCTATACATCTATGTTATCATTTTAGAACCAATTTGCATGATTCTATGCAACAAAACAACATTTTAGAACGACAAGTAGTGAAATATGTCTTTTTTACTAATTTTTGGGTGTTTCCGTTCCCATCTCCACAGTAATCAACATATTTTTTTTAAGCTTTATCTATGTACTAATTTTTTTTAAGCATTCTATAACTCATTTGCATCTTGTACGCAATAAGAGGTCTTTTTGGAACACTAACATTTTAAAACAACAATATGCAACAAAATATATAAATAAAGAAAGTGGGGTTCATGCCAGTACCAAGTCTCATACCCAATGGTAAACCCACAGCGAAACACGTGGTCCTCAATCTTATTGATGTCAGGCCATCTCTTTGCATTACCACAATCATGACAAGGACAAGCTATAGTAGGAGTTTTCTTAAACCTTTGATGCTCTAAGGCTGCCAACCAGAATTGCATAACTCCATCTCGAAATTCCCTTTCCGTTCGATCTCCATACATCCAACTACGATTCATTTCTACCATAGTAAAATCAGACATATATTACAACGACAATTACTTCATAGGCATAACCCATCAATGAAATTGTACATCAAATTGGGTGGGTTTCATTTAAAAATAAAACATACGTAGTAATAACAAAACGGGTAAAAAATAGTTTGTTGCACATAAAAATTAAAAGATATAGTTTATATATATTTTATGTGGGGTTGAGTAAAAAATAAGGTCTAGTATTAATTTTTATGTTTTACCGCACTTAAAGTGCGCGTGGCTCATTTCTAAAAAGCACGCACCTTCGCTTTGCGCCTCAGTGCGACGCACGCCCTTTAAACATAAGTTTGAAACAATATAACTTTTAAAAATCAAAATGATTTCTTTTCAATTTGCACCTAACTAACGACATATCCATATTCATCAATGCAATTATTTCTTCAACCAGAGAACATTTGTACAGAAAAAGAAACAAGAAAACAACTTTTAAAACAAGCTAAGTTACACACTATAAAGTCAACTCTTCTAAATTGCTTTTATACCCATAAAAAAGTAGCTAATAATATACTAATTAATCAATAAGGCACGATCTAAATAGGTAGTTACAAATACAATTTTTTTTTACTAGTGATTTTGTGATTACCAATGACAAATTCATAAGTATGATAAAAACTAATCAAGAGACCTTCGTGTCCCAAAGCTGTATCACAAGAACCATAAATAGCTTTCTGCGGGTTTCATATAATCCACAAATTAACTACATTCTTATCTAAACCACCTAATTTACCACTATTCTTTCACCTTCAATGTTCCATTGTTAAAAAACATTCTTAATCCAAATAATAACTTCTAATATATTCATGACCCAAATATTAATTCATCCAATAATCCAAATATTATTTCCAATGTAGCCATTGCATTCATATTTACATTTCAATATAAGCTCATACTAATTCTCACTACTAAAAAAACATCCTGAGAATAATCAATCACATTTACATACTTATCTTCGCATTACTTATCTTGGATTTCTTGTGTTTGCATCAAAATTCTAGACAAATTTTTATTTCTTATGCAAAATCAACCAATAATAATACATCAATTATCATTCAAGCATTTTGTCAAACATCTTGTAGCCATAAACTTCTAGTGTGATTTTTCACATAAAGAACATAATAAGAGTAAATCTAAAACATTTTCCACTAAAACTCAACCACAAATCAACAATAACAACCACAAATTGAAACTAGTTGAACAATATAACAACAATAACAACTTGTTTAAAAGAAACAATAATAATTAAAAAAAAAAAAACAGAAGTAAACCTGCCTTCAATTAGGGAAAAAGCAGCAGTTGCGTTCGATCAGCAGCGCACGCAGTGACTTCAGCAGTCGGCTGTGGTCGCCGTCGGCTCGCAAGATGAAGCAGTACCAGGCGAACCAGCGAGCAGCAGATCGACGAACACTAGGGCAACAACAGGCCAAATCGACGAACACTAGGGCAGTAGGCAAGAAGCAACAGCATCAGACGCAAGCACAAGTCGGTGGCGGTGGTCGACGTTGCTCGGTGGTGGTGCAGTGGGTGTCAACAGAGAGAAGTAAAAAGTTAGGGCAAAGCTCTTAATTTGTTTTCAGAATTCAAATGTTGTGGAAAGAGGGAATTAAAAATGGGGAGATGTTCCATTTATTTTGTTTGGGCTACGAGAACTATTAGGATCGTGCGTTGAGAGGCACAATCCAAATAGTTCTTATTTGGATCGTGCTTATTAAGGCACGATCCTAATAGCAGTTATTTGGATCGTGCCATACTAGGCACGATCCAAATAAGTAGTTACAAATAACAATTGTTTTTACTAGTGATAATACTCATGTGTGACAAAATAATTGTATTACGTACCTAAGAACTTGAGTTCGAAACTCACTACACACATTTATCAGAAATCATTATATTCCTGCCTTCATGGCAATACAAACAGTATGGTTGTATACTTGTACTTGCATTGTAGTGTAGTCATTACAAAATATTACTCACTCCTTTTTGTACTGAGTTGCATTTGCAATTTGTATATATATGAAAATTGTGCCATATTTTTTTTAATATATTAGTATTATGACTCGAACAATACCCCAAGTCAGTATAATTATCAATTGTACTTAGCATCTTTTTATAAACTTCTTAATTTATTTATATTGGAAATAATGCATGGATAAGGAGTGGTGAAGAGGAGGAAGAAATGTTTTAAAGTTTTATGGTAAAGGTTTTGTCCCACATTAAAAGAATGAGGGGGAGTTTTACTTGTTTATTAATGTATTTGTCAATTTAAATTCAGGAAAAACATTTATTATCTTTGCAGGATGTAATGTATGTCCCTTCTCTTCGTCGAAATTTAGTTTTGGGTGCACTACTTAATAAATTAAGCTGTGTCAAACTTGTTTTTGAAGGTGACAAGTTAGTCTTGTCCTGTAATGAGGAGTTTGGGGGAAAGGGTTATCTGTCCGGTGGTTTATTTACTTTAGACACTGTATTTGTTGTTAAACCCATTAATAAAGTTTCTACTTAAGCTTATTTGATTGAGTCCATTAGTCTTTGGCATCCTTGATTAGGACATGTTAATTATGGTTCTATGAAACGCTTGCAAAACATGTCTTTAATTCTTAGTCTTATTGGTAGAGCTGTAAATGGGTCGACCAGGGTTGGGTTCGGGTTGATCCATTGATATAAACGGGTTAAAATTCCAACCCAAACCCAACCCATTTAGTTAAACGGGTTGAGATTCTCAACCCAACCGAACCTTATTAATAAATGGGTTGACTCAACAACCCGTTTAATAATATTATAACTTTTACATTAGCATCAAATAAAGTTATACTGCTATATATGTATACTATTATATGAACCATAAGTCCATAACAACAATATACGATAGCCATATATATTACAAGTCATATTGTTCATAATTTACACATAATAACACGGTAGTAATTAATAACTAACAACCTTTTGAGCTATAATGTTCAAGATTAAAACATTCAATTTTAAGACATTACAACCACCTACATAACTCATAAAGAATCTATAACATAATAAAAAAATAAAAATATCAAAGTGATATATTAGATTAGTACGTCAATTCAACTTGAAACTAATTTTATTACAACGTATATTCTTGATGAGGTAAACGGGTTGAAATCGGGTTGAGAGAATTTCAACCCGACCCAACCCATTAAACTAAAACAGGTTGTGTTAGGCAACCCATTTAGCGAAACGGGTTGAAAAACTCAACACATCCTATTATTATTTGGTTGAATTGGGTTCGAGTTGGATTATTGGGTTAGGTCAAGTTTTGCCAACTCTACTTATTGGTAATAGCCATAAATGTGAAATTTGTGTTGAAGCTAAGAATTCTAGAAAGCCTTTCAAGGCTGTAACCAGTAGACACTCTATATTACTTGAATATAAGAGCAACATGACATGCGAAAACACACAATTTTAAGTCATGAAATAAAATTCTAGAGCATATAAGAGCAAATATATAAACGATTAATACACGATATGGCTTAAACATGAAATAAAATGAATAATGAGAGTGTATGGGGGCCTACCGGTAAACCGGCAGGACCTACCATACTAATGTCGCAGCCAAGATGTCAGACACCACTTAAACGCCAACAACAAGGGCTAACGGTCAATATCAACTAAAGACAGCCAACATAGGCAGTACCTCTCAACATGTCGTCCCAACGATGACGGTATCAAAGAACCCATGCCGTAACAAAGATGTCGTCTTAGTGACGGCAGCATCATAGGTTGCCTGCCATCAGAGTTGCCGGAACCGACCCTGGGAAGGCACCTGTCCTTGGCGGTCACGGTTTGACCGCCAAGCCATCTCCTATAAATAGAAGACCTCACCAGCCTGATAACGGCAGAACCCCAAGACTTAACTAACTTCTATCTCTCTATTCTCTTTCCTCCTTATCTCTCCTATATACCTAATCTCCCTTTGCTAACTTAAGCATCGGAGGGTCTTTCCTCGGACATACCCCGGGGTTAGCTCACCGTATTGTTTCCTCGTGCAGATTAAAGCTGTCCCTGTGAACATTTCTACACCATCACAAAACATTGTCGGTAGATCCATACCGGAACAATTAGCGCCGTCTGTGGGGATTTCTTACAAAAATCCACCTAAAAAACCTAGAAACTGTAAACTCCAAAAGAAAAAAACACAAAATGGCCACCCAAAGTCAACCAGAAAAAGAGGCTAGCCCAAAACCCACTCACAGCGAAAAAACTGTCCACACTCCAATAACAGAGCGTGAGAAAACCCCTGAACCTAGACCAAAGACAACTCCCAACTCTGGTTTAGAAATATTTAGCCAATTCACACCAGAGCAGCTGCAAAATGCCATCGCTGTTCTCAGCACTCTAGCAGCCGCCAAAAAGAAGCCCAGAACAAGTTAAACACCTGGGTCCCCAATAAGGATCATGGAATCCTTAAAAACAGAGCAAGAGGAAGAGTTAGAATGAGACTTTTTTCGAGGCTGAAACTAGATCCAGACCTCCGCCTGGATACTCAACAAACATCCAGGCTACGGCTGGGAATAGAGTCACTCCCAGCAGAAGACTAGAAACAAACTTTGACGACAACCTGGAGAGAAGAAGGCCGACGGCCATCGGAGTTGCCGGCCATATAGAAAGAGTCCTCCCTCAAGGGACCCCTTTCGTTTTGGCTGTCAGCGAGGAAGAGCTGGAAAAAGTTAAGATGCCAAATTGCAGGTATGATGGCACATCCGACCCAACGGATCATATATCCGCGTACGAGGGTCATATGCAGCTCTACACCACGGTTAACAGCGCCTGGTGCCGATTTTTTCAGACAACACTTACCGGCATAGCTCAAAGTTGGTTTAAATCCCTGCCAAACTTTACTTTAGCCCGTTGGGGGGACTTGTCCTCCCGATTCTTGTCACACTTTGTCAGCAACAAAAGAAGACAAAGGCTGACGAGCGAGTTAATGGGAATACAACAAAGACGTCAAGAAAGCCTTAGAGATTTCATTGCTCGATTCACGACGGAAGCCGTGACTATACCTGATATGCAGCAAGAAGTTGCAGTCTTGGCACTGATGTCAGGACTGTAAGAAAGTCCATTCCGCCAGTACCTAGGACGCAAAAATTTGACAACCTTGGGGGGCGTCCTAGGGAAAGCCAATGAATACATCCGGGCAGAAGAATTCAGCCGGATCGGTGTCGGCACCTCAACAGAGAAGGGGGCGGTAGAAGAAAGAAGTTACAAAAAAGAGTTCAAAAAAGAAGCTCCTTTAGAAAGAAAGAAATACTTTACTAGAAATGCGGAAAAAAGACGCGAGGAAGAAGGGGGGAATGTAGAGAAAAACCCGCGAACAGAGAAAGGTGGCGGCTACACAGAGCTCAACACCAAATGTTCACGGATCTATTCGCTCCACAAACAAGATGAAAAGTGGAGGCGCCCCAGGCAAATGAATGCACCAAACCGTGACCAGTCTAAATGGTGCGAGTTTCATAACGACTACGGGCACATCACCGATAAGTGTGCCCATCTGAAAGAAAATGTCGAAGAATTAGTAAGAAGAGGGCGGTTGGCCCAGTATAAAAGGAAGGATGATTCATCTCGCCAACAGCAAGGCGATAGGGGGTGGAAGGGAAAACAAAAACAAGCAGATTTCCAACCCGACATACTGGTCATCACAGGGGGACCAGTACATGGCGGAACCCTTAGCGGCGCCCGGGCAAGCCTGCGGAAGGTCTGTCATCAAGTTAACTTTAATGTCCGCCACCACTGGGCGGGGTCGGCAGATGTGCCAGAAATAACATTCACGGCTGAGGACACTAAGGGCATCATATACCCACATGATGACCCCTTGGTGATCAACTTGTCTATTGCGAACTGCAAAGTCCATCGCGTCTTGGTTGATGGCGGTTCCTCTGCTAATATTCTATTCCGAGAGGCCTTCAATAAACTTGGGATAGAAGAAAAATATTTGAAACCAGTACACTACTCAATAAGTGGTTTCACAGGAGCTAGGGTGATACCGGAAGGCATAATTAGACTGCCAACACAGCTAGGGGAGGGCAGGCAAGTCAAAAGAACGATGATAGAATTTCTGGTGGTCGACATACCATTTGCTTATAACGCCATCATTGGACGACCAATGATGAATGACATCAAAGGCATACCATCTACCTATCACTTAACTATGTTATACATAGCCGATGACGGCTACCCAGCAAAAGTGAAAGGGAGCCAAGAGGTAGCACGTTCATGTTACGTGACTACCATGAGACCTCCGCCTCCACCTCAGATGAACACCGGCAATAACAACAAAAGGAAGCGACAACCAGAAGTCTCTCCCATATCAATGGACGACATCAATGGTCGCCCAGATGACGACGGTCTCTCTAGACCGAAACCCGACGAGGACGTAGAGGATATACCTTTATCCGCAACAGATGCCTCCAGAACCGTCAAGATAGGGAAAAAGTTGCCGGCCCAAATGAAGATCAACTTAGTTCAAATATTGCAAGACAACGCTGATGTCTTCGCCTTTTCTTCAATTATTACAACATAGGCTTAATGTAGATGATAGCGTTAGGCCTGTAAAACAAAAGAAAAGATCATTCTCGGCTGAGAAGAATGAGGCTATTGAGAACGAAGTAAATAAACTTTTGTTGGCATGGTTCATAGAACCTTGTGACTATCCCGAATGGTTAGCTAATGTGGTAATGGTAAAGAAACAAAACGGACAATGGCGAATGTGCGTCGACTTCACTGATCTAAACCGCCATTGCCCGAAAGATTGCTATCCACTCACAAGGATAGATCAACTAGTGGACTCTACAACAAACCATGCATTACTTAGTTTTATGGACGCTTTTTCGGGATATCATCAAATTAGCCTTCTAGAGTCAGACAGACCCAAGACAGCATTCGTGACTAATGCCGGCGTTTATTGTTACAAAGCCATGCCTTTTGGGCTTAAAAACGCCGGCGCAACCTATCAAAAGCTGGTAGATAAAATCTTCAGCAAGCAAAAAGGAAGGAATGTCGAGGTATATGTTGACGACACAATAGTGAAAAGCAAAACCCAAGGCGAACACCTTGCCGACCTTAAAGAAACATTTGCAACACTTAGGGAATTTCAAATGAAATTAAACCCTAAAAAATGTACGTTCGGAGTCACATCCGACAAGTTCTTGGGATACATGGTATCAGAAAGAGGAATAGACACCAACCCAGACAAGGTCAAAGCCATAGCAGACATGGCAGAACCAACAAAAATCAAAGAAGTACAAAAACTGACGGGTAGAATGGCGGCTCTAACTAGATTCATGGCAAAGTCAGCGGCCCACGCCTTACCTTTTTTCAAAGTACTTCGATCAAACAAAAAATTCGAGTGGCACGTAGAATAAAAGGAGGCATTCTACAAAATATAAGATCATCTCAAAAGCCTACGCACAATGACCAGGCCTGAAAAGGGAGAACAACTGCAAGTATACATCTCAGCATCCGACAAAACTGTAGCGGTAGTACTACTGGTCGAAAGAGAAAAAACACAAATGCCGGTATACTTTACCAGCCACGTGTTAACTGGCGCTGAAATCAGATACTCGTCAATTGAAAAACTGGCACTAGCCATTATGGTCATGGCACGATGCTTGCGTCCTACTTTGATGCTCATTCCGTCCTAATCCTCACCAATCATCCATTGGACAGACCCCTCATAAAGCTGGCGGTGTCGGGCAGAATGATGAAGTGGGGAATAGAATTGTCAGAATACGACATATCTTTCAAACCCAGGAATGCCATCAAGGCACAAGCTTTAGCAGACTTCATCGCAAAGACATCGTTCGCCTTGGCAGACCCAGCTCAAGAATGGACCATAGCCACGGATAAAGGTGGCCAATGGGCTGGGTTGGCCCGGCCCGGCCCGGAACCCGCCCGGTTTTTGGCCCGGCTGGGTCGGCCCGCTCCAACCCGTAACCGCCCGCCCGGCCCGTACGGGTTACTAGCCGTTACTCACTAACGGCTACCTGCAGCTTTTTTTTTTTTTTTTTTAAAAATTTCACCCCCTTCCTATAAATACCCCTTAATTTACACCCAAAATCCTCACAACTCTCAATCTCTCATTCTCTCAACTCTCAATCTCTCATTCTCTCAACTCTTAATCTCTCAATCTCTCATTCTCTTCTTAATTCTAAATTTCTAACTTTCATATTTTCAATTATCTATTTATCTTGTTTAGTTTTTGTACAATTTTAAATAAAAAAAACTTCTACTATTTTCTTAATTCTTAATTCTAAAAAAAACTTATATTTACATTAATATATTCAAAGAAAAAAATGGCTTCAAGAGGTGGTGGCCATGGTGGAGCTAGTGGTAGTGGTGGTCGTGGTGGTGGTGGAAATGAATATGATTATCAAAATACGGATGAATCTATTCAGAACTTGGAAAACGACGCAGATTTTGTGGATCCTTTGTCACAACAATCGAGGCATTCGTCTTCCACAATGGGCCCTCCTCCTCCCCGACCCCCCCGAGGTAATGTTATGCATTTTATTATTTTTACTATTTTATGTTAAAAATTGAATATGTAACATGATTTTAATATATGTTATGAAATAAGAATTTATAGAATAATTCAATAATTATATATGTGATACATGATTTTAAATTTTTAATATATGCTAGGAATTAGGAAATAAGAATTTATATTATATTTATTAATTTATATATGTGATACATGAATAATGAATTTAATATATGCTAGGAAATCAAATTATATATGTGAATAATGTGATTAATGATTTTAATATATGACTATATGTTAAGATTTAAAATTATATATGAACTTTCCAGTTTAATCATAAGGTTACAATCTGATTGGTTAGTTGGCTTAAACAGAAGCCCGGGATCTGTCTAGGCAAGATTTGGTATTTAAGTTGACCATTGTGTCGCACCTCTCTTACCTGGGATTCTATCCAGTCAGCATTCGTTTCCAATTATGATTTACACTTGGAAATTAGTAGTTTAGTACGCATAAAAAAATAATAGGATTATAGATTAGGGTGATTACAAATATGAAATATAATAATATAAAAAGATGTATATTAATTATGATTTATAAGAAATAAATAATGTGATATTGATAACTTTAAATTTTAAATTAAGGTGAAGATGATTCCGGGCCATCGACCCAGGGCAACACTGGTCGTAAAGGGTCATGGGTCTGGCCATACTACGATAAAACAGAAACCAATGAGCGTAATAAATTTATAGCTATTTGTAAAGTTTGTCGGGATGTCAATAAGACAAAAAACCCCAAACAATACAAATGGCAAAAAAGCGATGGAACCGGAACATTAGCACGACACCTTTCACGAGATCATAAATTGGGGCCGGAAGGCGCAGATTCAAGCGATGGAACCACCCAAACTCAGCTACACGGGTATGCTTCTAACATGCCCGGCGCAGGTATGCCTTTTGTTTTTACTACAGATAATTTGTGTAGTTACTTAGGTGATTATGTTATTAATACGGAAAAACCTTTTAATTTTGCGGAAGACCCCGAATACGAATTATTAAATAGAATGGCTTTACAACCTGCATATAGAAGAGTCCCTAGGAATTCACTTAAGCGTAAAACTCAACAACAATACTTTGAACGTAGAGCTTATATGATTGAATCGTTTCGAACATATGACGGTCGTTTTAGTTTGACTAGTGATACATGGAGTTCTACAATTGGAGAACCATTTATATGTATCACTGCTCATTGGATTGATGAGAACTGGTATTTACAAAAACGTATTATTGCTTTTCAATCAATGGAGGAGAGTCATAGTGGGTATAACATTAAATGTCGTATTACAAATGTTTTAAGAACTTGGCACATTACTAACAAAATTTTTTCTTTATCATTAGACAACGCAAGTGCTAACAAAAGGGCCGTAGATTTCATAAAATCTGATCCTGAGTTACCCTTATTGCTTAACGGTGAGTTATTGCATGTCCGATGTTGTGCACATATTCTTAATTTATGTGTTCAAGAAGGCATGAAAGAATTACAACCTTTGTTAGAACCCATTAGGAATGTAACTAAGTGGCTTAGAGTTACTCATCGAGTTAAACGTAGGTATAAGGAGTTGTGCGACGAAAAAGGTCTAAGAAAAAGAGTTTGGAGTTGGGATACTCCTACCCGTTGGAATTCAACATATAAAATGTTGAAAGACGCGCTTAGGTATAAGGATGTGTTAACAACAGTATATAATGAAACTTGTACAAATGAAAATGAATTGATTACGAACGATCACTGGAGCGTTGCCAGTGTTATTTGTGAAGTTCTTAGCACTTTTGACAGTGCTACAAACATTTTTTCTCTTATTTATGAGCCTAATATTCACCAAGTTATTTTAGAATGTATCAAAATTGTAAATTCTATTAAAAATGCCGGCGACATTGAAAACATTTCCGACATCTTGTCGCGAATGATGGTCAAATGGCACACCTATTTCGGTGAATTTCCTCACATATATGGTATTGCAGCCATATTGGACCCAGGTGTCAAACTTGATGGTTTGACAAATTTATTAAATTTTTATTATCAATGTTTAGAATTTAAATTTGATGTTTATGCTTATGTATTACAGTGTAAATATATTTTAGAACAACTTTATGATCACTACGCATCTATTTACCAACCACAATCGGTTGGAGTTCCTAGGCAATCCAAAAGCAGGTGGGACCCTTTCGTTTCTTCAATTTTGAAGAAACCACGAACAGAATCATCATCATCCGCAGGTGCTACGGGTGGTAATGTTAATGATTATTTATCGTATCAATTTGAAACTAACAGTGATTTCCACATACTTAAATGGTGGAAAAATCATTTTAATGAATTTCCTATCTTAGCTAGAATTGCAAAGGATGTCCTTGCAATTCCAGCTTTAACTGTTGCCTCCGAGTCTGCTTTTAGTGCAGGTAGGAGAGTGTTAGACGAAAAAAGATCCCGTCTTTCTCCAAATAGCATAGAAATGTGCGTTTGCAAGAAGGATTGGGCCCAGGCGGAGAAGAGAACGCAAGGAATGAAGGACGATGAAGACGATGATGAAGATGATCCGTGGATGGTGTTAGATACTTCAGATGAATCGCCCCCCAAAAACTAAAGACTGACGATTCACGAACCACGACATTGAGGTACGTTTAAGAACTACATGGGCTTTGATTCCTTAATATAATTAAGGATACGTAGGCATCTTATTTTGCAAAATTAAAATATATGTTTTTATATGTATTTTAATTTTCAAAGTAAGTCCAAGCCCCCCCCCCCACCCAACCCCCTTCCCCCATTAAATTATCTTAATTATCAATTAATTAACTTATTAGTTTTTACTTTTGTAATAAATCATAATATTTAGTTGTTTGAATTTTAATTAACAAGTTAAATATATAATTAACATGTTTTTCACCAACTAATGATTATATATTTACATTTACAAATTTTAAAATCCCAAAAAAAAAACCCAAACCCCCTCAAAACCCCCAAACCCTCTTAAACCCTCTTAAACCCCAACAAAACCCCCCACAAAACCCCCAAATCCCCTAAAACCCATGACCCATTGACCCAATGGGCCCAACCCATGAACCCAACCCGTGAACCCAACCCACGAACCCAACCCGTGAACCCAACCCACAAACCCAACCCGCAAACCCAACCCGCAAACCCAACCCGTGAACCCAACCCGTGAACCCAACCCGCGAACCCAACCCCCGAACCCAACCCGTGAACCCAACCCACGAACCCAACCCACGAACCCACAACCCAGCCCAGCCCAGCCCGGTCCCCAGCCCGCCGGGCCGGTTCGTGGGTCGACCCTCTTCTGACCCAGCCCGGCCCGGCCCGCCCAACCCCACCCACGGGCCGATTCCGGGTCACCCAATCCCGGCCCGGCCCGGTACCCAACTCGGCCCGGCCCGGCCCAGCCCGCCCGTTGGCCATCTTTAGCCACGGACGGCTCATCATGCAATACCGGCTCTGGTGCCGGCGTCAGACTAATCAACCCCGATGGTACTATTCATCGGTATGCTCTAAGATTTAACTTCAAAGCGACAAACAATGAGTCAGAATACGAAGCCGCCATAGCTGGAATCCAGCTGGCAATGGCGTCCGGGGCAGAGCAAATAAAATTGATAACAGATTCCCAATTGGTAGCCACTCAAATGGAGGGCACAACAGAGGCCAGGGAGCTTACAATAGTCAAGTACAGGGATTACCTGAAGCAGCTGACAGCCCAACTAGCATCCTTTGAGATACAACTGGTCCCAAAGGAGAACAATCAATCCGCTGACGCCTTGGCAAGGCTGGCAACATCACCGTTGGCAGATTTAGGAGGCAACATCCTCATTGAGCTCAGGGCCGCCAAAGTGATCAACTATATTCTTATTGCCGCCATCATCGCCACGGAGGGGGAATGGTTCCATTCAATTCTCGCCTTCAAAAATTTAGGAACTCTCCCAGAAGACAAGACGCTGGCAGCCAAGACCAAACGACAGGCACCTTGGTATTGTGTATACCAAGGCCTACTTTATAAAAATCTTTCCACCTACCTTTACTTCGATGTGCCACCAAGATAGAAGCACAGAAAATTTTGGAAGAAATACATGAAGGGATTTGTGGGAATCACATTGGCGGAAAAGCATTGGCACTGAAAGCGCTACGTGTCGGATATTATTGGCCCCATATGCTAAGGGATGCCCAGGGCTACGTTCAAAAATGCAACAAGTGTCAACGGTTTGCTCCAATGATCAACACTCCACCAAACGACCTACAACCAATCTTGAGCCCCATACCGTTTGCCCAATGGGGGATGGACATACTAGGACCATTCACAAAGGGAAAAGGGGGACGAAGATTCCTGATGGTGGCTATTGACTATTTCACAAAATGGATCGAAGCTATCCCAACCGTTTCTATCACTACGGCCCAAGTCAAAAAATTCTGCTGGGAGCAAATGATTACAAGGTTTGGGATACCACAGGCAATAGTCTTTGATCATGGGACCCAATTTGACTGCAAGCCCCTGAGAGAATATCTGGAACCTCTGAAAGTAAAAATGGCATTCGCATCTGTCACTCACCCTCAGAGTAACGGCCAAGCCGAGGCGGCAAATAAGCAAATCCTCAATGCCTTGAAAAAGAAGTTAGACGACCTCAAAGGCAGGTGGGCAGACTTAATACCAGACGTTCTTTGGGCTAACAGGACAACTGAGAAGGAATCTACAGGGGAGACACCCTTTAGACTCACATTCGGACAAGAAGCTATATTGCCAGTAGAGGTAGGGCTGCCATCCTTCAGGATCCAGACATACCAGCCTGAGCTCAACGACGAGTTATTAAGACAAGACCTCGACTTGCTGACAGAGGTCAGACTTATCGCAGAACTGACCGGCCTCTAGGTGTCGCGGCCCTAGACGCCTATCAAATATACAAATTAATAACCTAAACAACTAACACGTAGTATTAGTGGTATTAGAGTCGATCCACAAGGAACTTAGTGCGGAATTAGTCGTGAACTTGGAATGATCCAAGGATCTTTTTATAGTTGATTGAATGATGAAATTTAACCTAGACTACAAGAATTAAGACAAAATGAAAGCAACGAATTCAATGTAAAATGAAAGATATCAAGATTAAAGACTCTAAAGATTGGACTCCCTAATGTTACTTCAATTGGAGGAATTATAGTCATTGAATCAATTCATGTTCGATTATCTCGATTGCAATGTGAACATTCAAAAGCACTCAATGGACTCAATCCCAACACCCTCTCTCGATTAGGCGATAGGAAATTCTAGGAACGGCTAAGTTAACCTCTCTCGAATAGTCAAATTAGCAAAACCCAAAACCGAATTCATCAAATACTTTCATCAATTCACAATCCTAATTACTATCTCTAGCAATTAAGAAATTACAATCAAGATTATTCAAATACCATCAATTCAATGATTAACCCCCAAAATCTATAACATCAAGCCATCCAATCCTTAGAAAAGGAACTACTCACTAATGCAATCCATTGGAACTAAAATCATGAAATTCAATTAAAACTAATCTATGAATTCAAACTAAATCTAATGAAACTAAAATGATGACAAGAAACTAATAAACTCAACAAAATCAACAATGAACAACTAAAACAAAACCTGGAACTTGAACTTTGATTGCTACTAATGGAATTCTTGGTTACAAGATTGAAAACAAGAAATTGAAGAACAAAACTAAACTTGGAATTGAATTGAATTCTTGAGAGAGTAAACTACAACTAGAGAGTGTGTTTAGGCTAGCTATCTCTATTCTAAAATCTGAAGAAAAAAAACTTCTCTAATACAATGCCTAAACCCCTTATTTATACTAAAAATTACAAAGCACATGGCTAATTAAACAAAATCACGAGCTGCACCGTGCACGATCGTGCAGTTGAACCTTGCATGATCGTGGCGAAACGAAGTGAAATCTGCACGATCGTGCAAGGATAGCCTGCACGATCGTGCAGATCAGAAAGGACCTTCTGATCTCTGCACGAGGGGCTGCACGATCGTGCAGCTATAACTTGCACGATCGTGGCCTGGGAAAGAGGGGTTGCACGATCGTGCAGTTATACTTTGCACGATCGTGCACCCATGTTCTTGGGCTGCTGTTCTGCACGACCGTGCAATACTAGCCTGCATGGTCGTGTAGCCTTCAAATCTAGGCCTTCTTGCTCCCTAAGTGCCCCGTTGTCACCTTGGTGCCAATCCCGGCTCCTCGGAATCCGCTTGGGACCTCTCACGACCCGTTCAAAGCCCGAAATTATCTGCACAAAACACGATACAACTCAAGCAACAAATATTTTAGCCAATTATTAGCAAAAAGAACCAAACTAACACAAAAATAAATAAAACCTAAGAAAAACTCAAAACTAAGCTGAAACACCCTAAAAACGATAAAACAAAGACGAGAACAACCAAAACTCAAGATAAAAGAAGCTAAGAAATAGGTCCTAAATGGACCGATCAAGAACTCCGCCAAGCAGCATACAAAGATCAAATTAAAAGGGCGTACAATAAAAAAGTACACCACAGGCCTATGCAAGATGGCGACTTGGTTCTAAGACGAACTGACGCCACCGGCAAAAAAAACCGAGAAGGGAAATTAACGGCAAACTGGGAAGGGCCATACCATATAACAAAGACGGTAACCTCTTGAGCTTACAGACTGGCTAGAATGGACGGCAAGGAACTAAAGAATACTTGGAACGCCAGAGTACTCAAAAAATACTATGTATAAATTTTACGCTCTCAGGTATCTCACAAATGTATAGAAGCTAAATCTTTGGTACAACTAAATTTTATTTTTACTTAGGTATTTTTTAAACTATGTACTAAAGAGAAAGTGCCAGCAACCAAAAGGCCAGATGACAGCTAAGGCCAAAGGCCACTGTCATCCAAAAAGCCTAGCTGCCAAGAACCTTCCTCAACAGCCAAAAGGCCAGATGACAGCTAAGGCCAAAGGCCACTGTCATCCAAAAAGCCTAGCTGCCAAGAACCTTCCTCAATAGCCAAAAGGCCAGATGACAGCTAAGGCCAAAGGCCACTGTCATCCAAAAAGCCTAGCTGCCAAGAACCTTCCTCAGCAGCCAAAAGGCCAGATGACAGCTAAGGCCAAAGGCCACTGTCATCTAAAAATCCTAGCTACCAAGAACCTTCCTCAGCAGCCAAAACGCCAGATGACAGCTAAGGCCAAAGGCCACTGTCATCCAAAAAGCCTAGCTGCCAAGAAACATTAAATTAGCAGCCAAAGGCTGGATGATAGTAAAAGTCATAAGTAACAATCGTCCTAAACATTTGCAATAAAAAAGAAAAAATATCTGCAGTAAAATTACCAGATAAAAACCTTCTTTTTTTGATATTTGCAATACAAAATTCAAGGAAGAGCTGCACTCACAATACAATAATGACAAGATCTAAAAATATTGTAGAGTATGAATTAAATTCAACAAAAATAAAAGGCAACTATTTTTTAACCAAATAAAAAGTATTATATACTTTCAAAAGCCAGTAATGACTGGCGGCATTACACATTACAAGCTTAATGGCATGGCAGCCCATTTTGACAAACATAAACAATTACAAAAAGTATATACAAAATACTACAACAGATTAAAACAAAAAAGAACAGTTAGAATTACAAGAAGAAGGAACAGGAGAAGGCTGCCCAACATATTATTCTGCCCCTTCAGGAGCATCTCCGGCAGTAGTAGAGGCTGTCGTAACTTCAGGACCCACCAAACCATCTGCTGCTGGAACCCCAGTAAGCCGAGGTGACATATTCCCAACATGTTCCTCATGAAATACGTCTTCCTTATTCAAGGGTTGATTGGATGTCCCAGCAGCAAAGTCATCCTCCACAGCAACCCAGTCAACCTCTGGGTACAGTGACAGCACGTACCTCATGGCAGCAATCTAGCCACCATCAAACCGGAGTGTGCAGAATTGACGAAGGTCAGCAGACTTAACAAAATCTTCTACTGCTTTCAACCTAGCACCCTCCACTTCTTCAGTGGCCTTCTTGATGGCAGACGCAGTTTCTTCTTTGGCAGCCTCAAGTTTAGCCTCTGCTCCGCCTACCTTCTCTTCGTTGGACTTAGCGACTATTAGGAAGGCCTCAGCCCTGCTATTGGCAGCCTTGAGACCTACCCTCACAGTCTCCAAGTCAGCGGCAACAGTATCCGCTTTTTTCCTGGCAGCATCGCCAGCAGCCTCATCTTCAGCTGCTTTCATATATATTGGCGGATTGCATGGCAGCCTCGGCGTCAGCTATAAGCTTTTTAGACGCCAGGATGACAGCATCAACACTTGCCTTCTCTTCTCGAAGCTTGGCCAGCTCCATCTCCCACTCCTCAGCAGCCTTCTTGAGAGCTGCATTCTCATCCGTCAGTGGAAGAACCAGCTTCTCTGCCTGCTCCAAATCAGATGCACAACTCCAGTAAGCCTCAGCCAATTCGGCAGCAGAATTGGCAGCCTGTTCACGGCAAGGTAAAGATTAATTCTTTATACTAAATACTAAAACGTAAAAGAGAAGAGGAAGGAGGGAAAAGAGGGAAAAGAAGAAGAAAAAGCAAGGATACTCACACAGGCGACATCATGACACAGCACCTGGGCTGGGTTTACCCATCTTTCCTGACTACGGTCAGCCGGCAGCCTCACACCCTGCAGTAGTCGGTACCCTAAGTCACCCCCAGCCAGACTTAAATCTGCCATCAACGATTCGTTGATGGAGACATCTAGCTGAAGCTGGAAATAAGGCCCAAAAGGCCTCGGCCCGGGCCTAAACTCGTCAGGAATGGTGGAGTAACTATAACCCCACGATCCAGCCCTTACCTGCACGTCCTCAGGCAAGGGAAAAGAGAAGGATCCAATATTATTTGAGGCATCCACCTCGATATGCCCTCCGGCACCGCGACGGGGCACAGAAATGCTATGCCCAAAGTGCGGCCCAAGATACTCCGTTCGGTAGTCTTCAGCTGCCGGAGAATTACCCTGCATAAAACGATCCAGCTAACCAAAAATTAAATCAGCGCCAAAAAAAAAAAAAAGAAGAAGAGAGAAGTAAAAGGAGTTTAGATGACATACCTCGGAGGGATCGATCTCTGGAGCTGTAGGAGCCTTCAAAGCTTTCTCATGAGCCCTCCGTCGCGAGCTCTCTTTGGCGGCATCATCAAGATAGCCATCCGCTGTCTCATCCTAAACAATTATTACCTCTTGTTCAGGAACATTTGCCGCTAAAACAAGAGATCTAACGTCCGTACTCGTGGCCTCAGTGACTGCATTCGTCACTCCCTGATGGGCAGACTCAATGGCCACAACACGAGGTGACTCATCATGCACCACGCCACTCTCATATTGGAGCACCTCCGTGGAAGCCGGTGCAGGAAAAGACGTGGACTCACCTTGCACAGTAGTGGCATGCATTAACCCTGACCTAGGTACTACAGCATCAGCGGCCTGAGACCTCGCCACCTTGGCAGGCTTTCCAGGAGACGAAGCCAACTCTTTCCTTTTTCCCACTGCCTGCTCCTTGTAACGAGTGGCAGCGGCCTTGGTACGACCACCCCTTGTCGAAGGAGCCGGCCTCCTTACAGTTGCACCTTCTTCTGGGAAAGCATCAGTGCCAGCAGAACCCTGAGAAGCCGGCACTGTTTTATTAACTACTCTCTGACGGTCGGCCGGACGGCGACCCCCACGGCTACTCCTGGCAACCACAACCCTGGTGCCAGAAGAAGAAGTACCGGCAGCAGAGTTGCCTGCACCATAAGTGCCGGTGACAGCAGCTTCAGCTGCCACCTCAACGCCGTCTTTGGGCGGCTTCAATTTGCCCAGATCCAACTCTACACAACAGACAAAGACATAGCGTCAAAACCACAAAAACATAATCTATATATACATATATATATATATATATATAAATTATAAAGGTTAGGTTCATGCAAAGCAAGAAGGTTAAGAAGACAGATATAAGGACAAAGCCAGAAGTAGGGCGCCAAGCCTCTTCATACCAGAGTCTGTACCCCCAACATCGCCACACAACCCCACGTAGGCAAGGGGTCGATTCTCCACCATATATCCAGAGTCTGGCATCTATCTAGTAGGGATGCCACCTACGTGCTTAAAATAATCGACAGTTAACTGCTCTTCAGCAGTCAACTGCCGCCTTGGAATGTGCCCCATGTTAGGGCTAGGAATCGTGAAGCCTAAGGGAATGTCCAATGTAAACCCTTCTGGCGCCTTAACCCAAAACCATTTACCCATGTAGTTCTTGTATGAACTAATCTTTGGGTAATACAAAAGCTTCCCAGGAGCTGTCGAAAATGTATACCGCCCGGCAGCCGAGCTATTTCTCTTCACGGACATCAGTGCCCGTATAATATGCAGATTCACCTTCATCTGACAATACCGGCAAACCCACAAAACCGATACCAACATCAACAGGGACAACGGCCCTAGTTGAACCAAACTTATTTGAAAATGTCGCAAAACCGACATTATGGACCAGTCAAAGGGACACCTAAGACCCCATCTAAAGTGTGCCAAGTATACCGGAAAGTAGCCATCTGGAGGCGCAATCACCTTGTCATCTTTATCTGGGATCACCAACTCCTAGTTCGCAGGAATATAGTGGTCATCCTTAAACCTCCCTACCGCCGGTCCAATTACTGATCTCATTCAGCCAATCTGAGTAGGGAGTACGCACTAACGGATGCTCATGATCCTCAGCCGGCACGGCACCAAATTCTAACGCCTGAAAAAACGGTGACGGCAAGTCACCAAGAGAATCAAACCATTCCTGACCGGCAAACTGCCAGGCAGTATTAATCAAACGAGTATCACCTGGCTCCATATCAGCTTCTGCAATACACAACAACAGAAACGATGGAGCTAATAAGAAAAACACGTAGGAATCAATGTATTTACCAAGCTCGGCAAACGGGTTCGGACGTGCCAGATCTTCATTCGAACCATATTGGTCAAACTCCAAGGCGGACCGCAGCGCAGAAAACCAATAGCGCTCTGACATCACGGTCCACATTGGGTTGACGGACTTGCGCAAGATCTCACGAAGATGCCTGACTTCATGTTGTTGTTCATGATTGAAACTTGACGGGTTACATGTGCCTTCGCAGTCTGCGTTTATTTTCAAAACTAAAGAATACTCAGGAATACGCCTCTGCCTAGGCACAAGTCCACTAGGCAACACTGACGTTGCCGGATGAACGTTGCCGGATTTGGAAGATAAGGCAGCAACTTTACTCCTGGTTTTTATACGACGCGAACGCCAGGATGACCCCTCTCCTCGGTTCGAGTGAAGAGGACACCCCTTTTAAATCTTAAGACTGCGAGACATGCACGTACACACGCCAGGCTCCACCACTTCGTCAGCAATGACCTCACTAACGGCGGTGCTAGTAATAGTTTGACACAACGGCTCACCTTCTGTAGGGAACGACGACAACGAGGTAGACGAGTCAGATGACAACGAAACGTCGCCGTCGTCGCTCTCCAAAATTCTGCTGTCGTTTTGCCTGTCACTAACATCCGACATCGTTTGAAACACTGACAGAAGACATAAAGGTTAAAGCAATAACATGCACCAGTATCAAGGCTTTAAAAGGAAAAGATACATTTTCGAAATACCTTTTCTTCAAAAAAAAATTCGAAATTATTCAGGAAAACTGAAAAAAGAATAAATTTGGAGATAAACCTCCATTTTTCTTTCGAATTTCATTTTCGAAAAAACCAATTTGAAGAGAAATAATTTTCAACTTACACTCTGGAAAAACATTTCTACAAAGCTAATTTCGAAGTACACAACTCAAATAAAGCATAAAAGAGTAGCTAAGCTGAAAATTATGCAGAGTTCGAAGCTTTTTCTACAGTAACAATGGTGGAACCACAAACTTTTTTCAGAGATTCGAGGAAGAAGACGTTGAAGATAAGCACAACGAACAGTTAGAGAGAGAAAGAAAAGAAAATTTTTCTTACAAATTTTTTGAAATTTTTGACGTGAGGAAAGAGAAAAAGAACCGTCAAAACAGATTTATATGATGCTGTGGGACCCAGTTTCAAACAAAACAAACGTTTCATATCCTGCTGACACGTGTAAAGTGCAAATGAAGGGGCGGGAAAGTTAAGCCTAACATCTTGTTAGCGACTTATTTTCCTTAAAAAAGCATCACCAACGTGCCGGTACTGATACTTTTTGGGGGGGCTAGTTGTATGGGGGCCTACCGGTAAACCGGCAGGACCTACCATACTAATGTCGCGGCCAAGATGTCAGACACCACTTAAACGCCAGCAACAAGGGCTAACGGTCACGATCAACTAAAGACAGCCAACATAGGCAGTACCTCTCAACATGTCGTCCCAACGATGACGGTATCAAAGAACCCATGCCGTAACAAAGATGCCGTCTTAGTGATGGCAGCATCATAGGTTGCCTGCCATCAGAGTTGCCGGAACCGACCCTGGGAAGGCACCCGTCCTTAACGGTCACGGTTTGACCGCCAAGCCATCTCCTATAAATAGAAGACCTCACCAGCCTGATAACGGCAGAACCCCAAGACTTAACTAACTTCTATCTCTCTATTCTCTCTCCTCCTTATCTCTCCTATATACCTAATCTCCCTTTGCTAACTTAAGCATCGGAGGGTCTTTCCTCGGACATACCCCGGGGTTAGCTCACCGTATTGTTTCCTCGTGCAGGTTAAAGCTGTCCCTGTGAACATTTCTACACCATCACAAAACATTGTCGACAGATCCATACCGGAACAGAGAGCTAAGTAAAAACTAACCTAAACATGAAATAATGTAAACAAGATTACTAGAAAAAAATTGGATCAAAAAACTTAACATAAAAATTCAGAAAAATCATACAAGTATGAGTTAAAAACTAGTTTTTCAAAGCAAAACAAAGTTAAAGGGTTGGAAGAAACCCTTTTCTAATTCGGCTATAAGGAGCTTGACTTGTTTTTTAATGCTCTTGCAGTAATGTGAGCTATTCGTCGTGGGAGAGTCAGTTTCTCACGTTCATAATGAGCGTTATGAACGTGAGAAACTGTTGAATCAACTGTTGTGTGGCATGACGCGTGTCGTGCGCAATTACGCACTTTAATCAACTATCTGAAATGAATTTATCTTAACTTATTTGCATTTATTAATTAAACAAGATCGAAACTCATTGAACTTATTGGACCTGATTAGACTTTATTATAAAAAATAGTTGGACCCTATCACACCTGATTTGATCTGAACAAACCTTATTGAATTTATCACATCAGATTGAACTTCATCAAGTCTTATTGAACTCATTACACCTGATTAGACCTTATCTAAACTTACTGAAAATAAAAGCTTATTTTTTAAAGATGAAGAGAACGGATCCTTAGGCTCCGTTCTTTCGGACTTCTATTCAGTTCATTTCATTTTTGTTCGGTTTAGTTCAGTTCAATTCTATTATCATAATCATTATTATCATCATCATCATCATCATCATCATCATCATCATCAACTACAAGAAGTTAGTGGGAAGTCGAGATACAATTTGGACCCCCGGCCACTCCCTAGTTATAGCAAATCCTAGCCTGGAGAAAATGTGAGCAGCTGCACGTGCCCTAATATCCTGAACCTTGGAGAACGCCTGGATCCGCTTGAGAAGAGCGACGACCCCCTTCTCTAATTCTCCTAAAGAAGAAAAGGAAAAAGGAAGGAAACCATAGCCAATAGCCAAACAACGCGCTGCATACTTGTTGCGCTTTCGCTGCTCTGCAACTGCCACAACACGGCCTGGAGCGAAGTCGGACAACCTAGATTGCATCAAAGGTGAAGATCCTGTCAAGTCAACACAAACATCAAGGCCGTTGTCCCAAGAATACAATAAGATGTCCGCAGGGCGAAGAGCACTGTCGATCCCGTTGGTCAACCCAATATCAACCTCTTTGCGAGCAGAAATACCGGACCGAAAACAAATATCAAGAAGGGTATCACGAACAACATTATGACAATGTTTAATACCCACCAATCCGGCACAAGACACCGCATGATCGCCATAAATGTCTCCATCGGAAACCCGCGAACAAGCTAAACACGGTGCCGAAACGGAGAACAATGGAATACCCATCCGGTAACAAAGAACCGAACGATAAGCCTTACCGTTCATAGTCAGCCCTAAACCCGAGATTGGGACCACCCGAAGCCAAGCAGAGAGATGATCCCCCTGCTGGGATTTCCACAAAGCAATAATCTGACGATGAGACAAGGAGAAAATGGATTCTGCAGATTCGGTGACCTTTGTGAAATATATATCTGCCAATTTTTTCATAAGCTTAGGGGCAGCGATCTCACTAGGGTTACTCACTTACTCAAAAGATCAGTCTCCACGATCCTATTAAAAAGTCCCAAGGCATCATCGAAGGCTTGACCACGACCATCAACACCAAGAATATTATTATTATTATTATTATTATTATTATTATTATTATTATTATTATTATTATTATCATCACCACCAAGAATAAGCCAACCTTGGGTCGATCTTCCACAATTAAGCCAACCTTTTGAGAATCCAGAATTAAGCTAATTTTTTTATCATTTAAGTTAAAAATAGGTTAAATGGTTATTTAACATGTTATTTTCTTTTGTTTTTTATCACTATTTTACAATCATTCAACCTATTTTTGCTTTAAATGATAATAATAACCTGAAACAACAAGTAACTAATAGATTAAATAATCATTAAACCTATTTTTGGCTTAAATGATAACAAGGTTAGTTTAATTCTAGATTTTCAAAAGGTTGGCTTAATTGTGGAAGATTGACCAAAGGTTGGCTTATCTTGAGCAATTTTTCCTTTATTATTATTATCGTTGTTTTTGTTGTTGTTGTTGTTGTTGTTGTTGTTGTTTTCTGGCATCACTTTTCCGCTCAATATTTCCCGACAAAATTTTCATTTCCGAGGTTTTTTCGACTGATTTTTTCGACGACGATTTTCGGGCTGACTTTTCTAGCGGTTGTTTTTCGGCCGAATTTTCGACCGACTGTTTCCCTGTCCAGTTTTCCGGCATTTTTTGTCGCTCGACTTTTCTGCTGATTTTTCACGGCCCACTTTTTCAGTGACGGTTTTCCGACCGACGCCCAGACCAACTTAATGACCAACTTTTCCGACCGAATTAGTATTATTATAAATATAATTATTATTATTTTTCGACATCGTTTTTCTGGTGGATATTTTCCGACTTCATTTTTATTTTTGACGTTTTTTCAGCCGATTTTTCTGATGACGCTTTTCAGGGTGACTTTTCAGGCGGAGGTTTTTTCAGCCGACTTTTCCAGTGATGGTTTTCGGACTGACTTTCCTCTTGAATTTTATTAAAAAATAAATATAAATAAAAAATAAAATAAAAATAAAAATAAAATTAAAATTAAAATTAAAATCAAAATTAAAATCAAAATTAAAATTAAAATCAAAATTAAAATTAAAATTAAAATTAAAATTAAAATTAAAATTAAAATTAAAATTAAAATGAAAATTAAAATTAAATTTAAAATTAAAATTAAATTTAAATTTAAAATTAAAATTAAATTTAAGATTAAAATTAAAATTAAATTTAAAATTAAAATTAAAATTAAAATTAAAATTAAAATTAAAATTAAAATTAAAATTAAAATTAAAATTAAAATTAAAATTAAAATTAAAATTAAAATTAAAATTAAAATTAAAATTAAAATTAAAATTAAAATTAAAATTAAAATTAAAATTAAAATTAAAATTAAAATTAAAATTAAAATTAAAATTAAAATTAAAATTAAAATTAAAATTAAAATTAAAATTAAAATTAAAATTAAAATTAAAATTAAAATTAAAATTAAAATTAAAATTAAAATTAAAATTAAAAATAAAAATAAAAATAAAAATGATCAAACCCTAATTTAGACTACTCGACATTTTTGGAAACAAAACAATAATTAAATAAATTCATCAATTAGTCATATAAACAATTAAATAAATCAATTAAAATAACAATTAACAACAAATAATACTTAAGACATGATAAAAATCCTATTTTCCTTACTCTATACCACTCGACATGTTCATATAAAAATACCAAAAATTACTCTTTAATTTACTTAAATACAAACATCAATAATTAATCATAAAACTTAATAATAAAATAGTAAATCATGCTTTAAACACTAAATTATCAAGATTGGACCAAGAACAAGATAGGGATTTTATAACTAACAAATCAGATTAGGCTGTAATCAGATTCAAATTTTTCTGCCATAGCAAAAGAACTTTAAAAATTACGAAAATTTAACACAAGCTGTAAAACACTATTAGTGACTTCCACCTAAATTTTCGTAGCCATCTGAATTGATTAAGTATCTTGATAAATTCGTAAACTAAATCTGGACAGTTTTACCGGTTTGAAAGATTAAATTATTATAAGCAAGAAAAGGACGAATTTTGCTACGAAATAAATCTTGATTAATAATCAAACAGTAAAAAAACTCCCACGAAAAATTCATCAAGAAATAACAAGATTTGATCAAGAAATAAAATAAAAATTCAACCTTTAATACTCCTAATACACGCATAAATCTATACGAAAACATGATTCAAGATTTCATAGATTAGCATCAAGATTCGCATGAGAATATCAAAAAAAGATTAAATAATGCGTGGCAGATAAAGATTCATCAAGATTCATAGAAATATGACTAGAAAACAAAATAAAAATCAATACTTTAAGTCATCAAAATCACGAACCAATTTCAAGGAATAAAGATTTAAGAATTTCATAGTTTTTGCAAGATTCCAATCAAGATTTATAAATTAAGATCACTTCATAGCATGACATGTAAACAGTTAAATCAAGATTTAGAGATTGCAAGAAAGAACACGGAAATAATCACTCATACCTCACGGCTATCTCTCACACGAAAAACAAAACACAAAACAATTTTCTAAACTATCATCCTATATAACCTAGTACTAATCCTAAGTAGAACAGCTAGTTATCTTTAGATTGGTTGGAAAGATTGGAAGTTGAATTTTTGTAAGGGTTTATGTAAGGGGGGGGCCGTGAGTTCTTTGAGGGGAAAGTGATAATTGTTCTTGTTGTTTTGATCAATAATAGTTAAGGGTTTAAAAAGGGGATTTTTATATATAAGGTTTACTAGTGTTTAGGAATTAGATTAGGAAAGAAATATAAGAAGAAATAAAGGGAAAAAGGAGGAATTTTTATTTGTAGTTTAGGTTTTATTTGTAGTTTAGGATTGGTAAAAAAAAAAAAAAAAAAAAAAAAAAAAAACATAGGGGTTTTGGGCTTGGTCCTTCAGAATTCAAATTAAGTTTTTTGGCCCAATTTAAAATATTTAGGCTTTAAGGCTTAATTTCTCACGAAATTTTACGGCCCAAAAATCCGGGTCGTTACATCTGACATATGTATTAGATACAAACATATGTTGTAGAAGGTAAAAGTGCTATCTTATCATTCCTTCCTATGATGATCTTGCTCGAATTCCAAGAACTTGTGTCAACTAGAACTCCATCAGTCACATCGTAACCAAACAGAATCTCCTTTACAAACCAGCGCTTCATCCGTTTTTTCCTAAAAACGTCCAATATGGGAGCGAAAGTGTAGAGTTGCTCTAACTTCATAAGTAAATTCTCTCTTAGGATACAATACCAAGTCTGTCCAAATTTATCAACAAATTGGTTGGTCTGGTCAATACCTTAGACCTATAAGTATTTTCAGTGAAAAAATCAAAATACGAAGTATTAAAATTATAATCAAAATAAATAATGATTAGAATTAATAGTTGAAATCAAATAACATTAGAACTTACGAATTTGCGCCAAATGAAAATTAAGATTTAGCTTGCGAAAACTCTGCAACGTAAACTGCATATAAGCAGACATTGTTGGAAATTGACGAATCTTCCAACCATGTTTGATGTACTGCTCCCTCGCAAGCCGAAAAGACATAAACCTATAGAATCCATCGTCATTTATGTTGTACCACATATCATGAATCTCATCCTTCAATTTCGAACTCATGGCTCGATGTGATTTACATCTCTGAACTCCCTTTTGCTCTATAAAAGGTCGCATGCCATGAATGGAGGTAGCGTTAACATCTACACCACTTTCTCGAAAATAACCTAATGCAATATCCTTTTCGTTGCACAACATGTACCCTTTTGCAATCTATAGTCAATAAATAACCATCTATAGTCAATAAATAAATGAAAGAATTAATACAATAACCTTAATAAATTTAACATGGTAAATCTGGGCTTAAACAATTTCACTATGAGAGACAATCCTATCAATACTCGGCTAAGAAATAAAAATAAAAATAAAAATAAAAATAAAAATAAAAATAAAAAAGAAATAAACAAAACCAAAATCAAAATTAGAATAAGAATAAAAATAAAAATAAAAATAAAAATAAAAACCAAATAAAAGTAAAAGTAAAAATAAAAATAAAAGTAAAAATCAAAATTTAAATTCAAAAAATAAAAATATTTTATTTTTTAGTTCAGTTTATTTCATTTCAATTCAGTTCATTTCATTTCAGTCAAGTTTTATTTTATTTTAGTTTCTATTTTCTCAACCCAAAAGAAAGGGGCCTTAGTCAACTAAGGCATTGTTTGATAGCCCTTTATTTCCACCCCTTATTACTTATTTTGGATCTGTTCAGATCAGATTAGATAATCTAATTTCATTTTTTAAAACTTTAATATCTTTAACCCCGTAACAAAAACTTATTAATGTTATTATTATTACTTATTAAAAAACTACACATTAATACGAAGAAAATAAGATTTAAATTGATACTTTTTTTTCCTTATGGATTATCATATATGTGCGGCCAAAATTTAGTCAAATTAGATAATAAGTTTATATCTGATCAGAAAAAAAGGTTCAGATCAGATAAGCAAATTTTAGGTGAATCAAACAAAACCTAAGGGTGTGATCTCTTTAACTTACATCAGATCAGATCTCATCTCATCAATTCTCGTAAGTTTTCAAATCTTATAAGATCATATTAGACGAATAGAACGCACCCTAAGTTTTTTTTTTTTTTTGAAAGATAAGTGGGCATAAAACGAAAAGAAAGTTAACCCCTAAGGGCTACATAGTCAAAAGCATAAAGAAAAAACTAGCCAGGATCGATCCTCACATCTGAGGGTCTTGATTGATCCCTAATAACCGCATTAAGTTCCTGATCATAATTATACATGCAATACAACCAGGGGGGTGGGGAGTAGAAAATACAAGAGTTAATTTCATTCACTGGTTTCCCCATTAAGCAATCTGCTAGCCGATTCGACTTCCTTGGGTCGAACTGAATTTGTCACTGAGAGTGTTGTTGCTTCAGTTGTTTATCTAGGAAGTGGTAATGAAGAATAAGTTGTTGAGAATCAGGATATTTGATAATACTCCTGGTAGACAATAACCATATGTAACACAGCTACATACACAAGTTTTCTTGTATTCAGTTGGGAAAAGATTGATGTGTTTTTATGTAGGGGTGAGTGTGTGCTTGTGTTTTGCAGCAAATTAAAAACAAACAATAACATTTTGAGAGAATAAAAATTAATACACCAATAATGTTTTACTTTACTAATAATAATAATAATACTTAATTATTATTATTATTATTATTATTATTATTATTATTATTATTATTATTATTATTATTTAAGGAGTGTAGTCATAAGTCATAATTAATAATTGAGGAAGAAGGGTTTTGAGGGTCCTGGCCTTGGGAAACACATACCAAGAAGAAGAAGTGAGTAGTAAAAATAACATGTGACTTTGTTGAATGAAAGGGGCCCTTGTCTGTCTCCAAAGTTGAAAATTTATTTTTTTTTAAAAAAAAGAAGAAAAAAAAAAAAAAGAGTGGAGTGCTTCAAAGTTCAAACCCCAAAGGACAAAAGCATAATAGGGATTTTTTTTCACGGGTTAGCCTTTTTAGAACGACAATAATGATTTGGGTTTGTATTTGTGGGTCCCATTTTACTGTTCCTAATTTGTACTCACTACTTCCACTTCTCACTTCACTTCTTTCATTAAATAAATATATATGTACTACTATAGGTTTAATTTAATAATGGGATGGTACAATGGTAGTAGGGCTTAAATTGAACCATAACTCCGTATTGTAAGTAATGTCTAGAATTAATTCCAAAGAATCAGGACCTTACATATCGAGTCGAGTTTATTGTTGCTCGACTCGACTCTTTACTATCCCGAGTCGATCTCGAGCTCGAGCTGAGCTCAATTGATTCGAGCTTTGACCGAGTCGAGCCCGAGTAGCTCGCAAGTTGCTCAGCTCGATAAATACCTCTACTCGAGCGTAGCTCCTTGAGGATAGATTTAATAATGAAACACCTCATTAATGTCAATGTGTGTGCATCTTTGCAAACAGAGATGTTTACAACATGTGCTATAGTACAATTGTCTTGAACAGAGAAATTATACCATATATTATACCTTCTTGAATCATCATTTTCCCCAAAGCTTCAAATTTGTAAATGAACCCAAAACTGCCATTCAGGCTAAACACATAAACCCCAAAAAGATGACAAAAAATTTCCATAAAGAGAGACTCACTTATTAACTACAAAAACAACTAAAAGATGGCATAAACAACAAAATAATATGGAAATTTGAGGTTTACCATGTTATTATTCCTCATATATATGTATGTATGTATGTATGTATGTATGTATGTATGTATGTATGTATGTATGTATGTATGTATGTATGTATGTATATATATAGAGGAAGGATTGGCTAAAAACCAAAAGATGGTTGAAAATCAGACAGAAAATGGTTTAAAGGGGTACATTAGCAGTCGCAGGGGTACATTAGATGTTTAAAGGGGTACAAATGGTTTTTAGCAAAAGTTACTAATATTTACAAAGATTGTCATTAGTAATCACACGTGTACCCCTTTAAGTGTCTAATGTAGGGGTTTTTAGGTTGAAAACGTTTTTAGTTGATCCTCTTCCTATATATATATATATATAGAAGTAGGCTTGTATATGAGAAATGTAATTTAGGTGAGAAGGGTGAGAAACAACCACAACCCTTTGATTAACAAATGAATGACTAAGATTAAATTTAATTTTCCCTATATACTCATTCTATAGGTTGAAGTCAATGTATTTTTACTCAATGTATTTATAGTTTATGTTGAATGTATCTATAGTTGGTAGTCAATGTACCTATAGGTCATTGTTGATGTTATCTCTTTCTCACCTTCTCACAATAAGAAAATTCTCACCGGAATCCAACCATATATATAAAAAATTCGGAGTTCGGATTTTTTGTTTTGTGATTAATATAAAATCAACAAGAGTTTTGCAAATTCTTTTCGCGGGATTACAATCTCAATGTAATTTAATGTAATCCAATCTATTCCAATACATTCTAATCCTTCAACCCATTCTAGTTCATCCTAATCCCTTCCAATCTATATCATCCTTAGAATCCATTATTATAATCCATTTCAATCTATTGTGATCCATTCAATCCATTCTAATCTCACAAATTTATACTAATCCCACCAATCCATTTCAATCACATTCATTCTAATCTCGTGAGGAGAACAAAGTCAAGATACTAGATGAGTTTTTTTTTTTTTTACTTGTATGTTGACGAGAATATATGATTAAAATTAATAACATTTGACTTTGAAAAAAACACAAAAATAAGGAATATCTAAAGGCCAAAAAGTGATTCAAGTGAATATTACCAAACCAATATCCTACCCACCTACACGCCACATAGAACTAAACGAATAAATCATAAAATAAATAGACCTAACCTAATCCATACTCAAACAAAAAAATAGGACAATATTCAGTCTTATACTCTTATTTGACCCAAATTTGATCCAAGTAACGTGTTTGATGATGTACTCCCTCTGTAACATATTAAGTACAACTATTTGCCATATTTTTTCTTTAGCTACTTTATGTCAATCATTGTAGTTATTTTGTTACGAATGGAGTATAATTTATGATATGCGGATATACTAGTATGAAAATAGATCCCTAAATTTTATTATGGGATAATAGTTATTTTATGGGTTACGAATAATGGAGTATAAATTAAGATCTTTGTATTTTGTTTACAGACTGTAACGTGTTTTGGTCTAAATGTCTAATTATGGATTGAGCCTGAAATACTTGCACAATGAGCACACGTAAACCGGCTTGAGAGTTTGCCCGAGATAATATCACTCCAATGACTAAGTTAGAAGTCTTATAATATGAATATAATTATAAGAGCATTAATTATTTGAGGCTTTATAATTGAATACATGTAAATGAAGGTGGTTGATTTGTATTTATAACAAATGCATTTGATACAATTGGCAAAATATGGCCTCCGGCCTTTGGTTTGTCACATGTGGGCTACTCCAATATTCCTAGCCAAGTGGGCCTTGGGGTCTGACTTGGCGTTGTAGGATTTTGGGTGGATCGTAGACTTTTGTAGCTAATTGGGCTTAAGTAAGTCATTGGACCTTTTAATAGTGAAAAACCTTTTAATTAATATGGACGGTACCATTCATGGTACCCAAACCGTTATTATTACGAGCGAAAAAAAAAATTATGCCTTTACTCTTAAATAAGAACAATTTTTTTCTTCAACACTCCATTTGTTTGATTATTTCATATTAATAACTACGAGTTCAATTTGAATTTTCATTTATCATTATTGAACAATGTAATTGGCTATTAATTTTTTTTGCTAAGCATTTGTAAAAGTTGTAAAAAGTGATTTTTTTTTTTTACAAGATTAATCTTGATGACACCATCTACAAAAAATAACAAAAAGTTTATTCATGCATGATTTTGTCACAAGTTACTCAACTAATATTGTTCCAATAAGCATTTTTGAACATACATAATCCTTTTTTTTCCCCTTCTCTTAAAGATTATTGCTCCATTTTTTTTCTTCTCTTAAAGATTATTGTTCCAATAAGCATCTCCTAGGAAAGTTTCATTATGAGAGTGCATTGAAAAAAGATTAGAGGGAGTAAAAGACATATTTGATGGCTAGAGAGATAGAGATGATGAGTGAGATGTAGAAAAAAAAGGGAAGAAATTTGTTGCACATAATTAAAATTTCCTATTTTTGATAAATTAATATGGAATGCCACATGTCAATTCTTGGAGAGATGAGATGGAACATTCAAAGATTTTTTTGCTTTAGGTCTTTCATTTTAAATACTCATAGTAGCTAGTAGAGTAGATTGTAGCTATATATGTGGTGATATTTATGGTTTAGCTTATACATAATCCAAAAATCTAATCTAAATCCAACCCAATTTTTTGGATATTCTATCCAAATAATGATAGTAAAATGATCTAAAATCCAATTCTCATATTGAATTAAAAAAATTCAGACATTTAAAATGTCAGGAAAAAAGTTGAATATCGGGTATCGAATAATCGAATATCTGATATCCGATTATTTTTTCGGTAACATATATTTTAATATCCTAATATGAATTGAAATATAAAAATTCGGACATCCGAAGGAATCCAAATGGAAAATAATCAAATTTAAAAAATCTAAAAATTTTGAATTGAATATCGTTAATTTTATATTTTCGATCCGCACTCACCCAATTGAAAATAATAAAATTATATAATTAAGAAACAAGGAGTCTCTCATAAAATAATATCTACAAATTTAAATATGTTTAAATAATTTTAAATACTTTTAGATAAACATTAATAAATCATTTACTGGTGTATTGGACTCATTTTTTGAAAATATATTTGATACATGTCTTTTAAAAAAAAAAAGAATTAGAAAAAAGTAATATCCTAATAGGCATATGTGTAGGGATGGCAATGGACCATGAGCTCGATCCGAATTCGCAGATCCAAATTAATTTTGTATATCTAGATCCTTAAAGTATGAGCTTTGATGGTTCAGGATCTATCTACAAAATATGAATCCATGGTTTGGTCCGGCCTATAGTCTCGACTCTTTAGACCCCGCTTATAAAATTAAATTATTTTAAATTATAAAATTTGTTTAGTAAAATATAAATTAAAGTTAAAGTATGTTTAATATCGATCCATTGTAACATTGTCATCATCATCACAGGAAGAACATATATGTTTAATTAATTTAAAAATGGAAGTAACAAATTGTAATAAATTTTAATTAATTGTTAAATAGTTTGATAATTTTTTAACTTTAATTTGAAGCTAATTGTTGTTAATTACTCAAAATAGGCAGAATAATTAGTTAAAACAAGCAAATCAATTTTGGATCAGTTTTGAACGCAATTCTTTGAATTTTAATTTGGATCCATCATCTTCAGACCCGAAAAATTCAAATAAAATCCAGATCTAATATTTGAAAGCGGATAATTCAAATACATGAATACCCAATCTAAAATCCAAGACACCCTTGCCAAAAAAAAAAAAAAATCCAAGACACATTTGCCAATTCCTACAACCTAGTTATGTGGACAATGTGTACACACCGTTTTTCAATCTCATTTCAAAGAATTTATTGGTACGTTACAACCTTACAAAGTTACAATAGTGGAAAAAAAAGACGGTTTGATGTGTGAGCTAGGCAATGAAAAATTGAAAATTGAAAAAGTTTGAAAAAATACTGTTTTCAAAAAACAAAAAGGAAAAATAATACTCCGTAATAATTCACAAAAGACTTGTTTGGCAATCGGTTGTTGGCTTTTAGTTGGTTTAATTGACTTGTTTGATTGGATGGAAGTATTAGCTGTATATATTGGCCTTTTAAGTTACTTTGTAATTGTTTAAGCTAGCTGTTTGGTAAAATTAATTGTGGTTATTAACTGTTTATTAGAGTGTTTGTGGACCAAAAAGACAAAAGTCAACTTTTCAGTCAAACAAAAAGTCAAAAACCAAACATATGTTTTAACTGTTTGACCGTATTAAAAAGCCACAAGCTAAACAAAAACCTATTTTTCTAAACAAATTCATAATCACATGTAACAACACAAGTCTTAACAGCCAAAAAGAAGAAAAAAAAAAAGAAAAAGAAAGAAAAAACAGATGTCTTGTTAAGTTGTTACAGCTTACAGTACAAGTTAGTAGCGGTAATTCTGGAGGACAGTTATGATGTCTTCCTCATCCTCATGCTCTAAAGTTAATTTGCCTCACTTTTTTAACAATTAAATCCACTTTTTCAGTCACTATTTTTTTTTTTTTTATTTAACTATACCTTTTATTCTGTTAGTATATGCATGTTTTTTGGGTTATTATTATTATTATTTTTTTTTGTGTGGAAAAGAGTAGTTACAAATTCTTCTAGCTTGGTCAATTCAAACATAGTTTTATTATCAACCTTTTCAGTTATCTTGGGATCATACTCACCAACCAAGGGGTGTATAGTGTGTTTTTTTTTTTTTTTTAATTTTACTCAATTTTGAGTTCTAGTTAAATTTTTTTTAATTCAAATTGGATTTGATACATAAAGAAAAATAATTAGTTCATCAATTTTACTCCGATTTAAATTAATTCAGTTTAATTCAATCTCGTAAGTTCTTTTCATAATTACAGGATTAAGAGTAGTTTCTTTAAGTATAATCTGCTTATGTTCCGTCTAGTTTATTTTCATATTAATTCAATTCAAAAGAATATATATGAATTAAATGTAGTTCACTTCAAATAAACATGACCTAGTCCACAAACAGAATTTAGTTTGCAATTTGTTTTTTAGAACTGAAAATATGACATTGAAAACCAAAGTATTTTATGTAAGACATAGAATTCAGTAATTTTCAAATTTTGTTCGTACAAGTCAAGGGTATTTACTATAAGACTAAAGATAAGACACTGAAAACCAAAGTAACCGTCATTCCAAATATGTCTAGGGTTTCCAACTTTCCATATGACACGAGACAACTCATGATGAGTTATTACTCGGATTAACTTAATTTTAATTATGTTCAACTTGATATGCAAGCTAATCAAATTAAATTCAAAACATTAAAACATTTTCAACATTCATGTTCTTTGTTAATTTATGTAAATTTTAAGAAATCTTGTGATTAGAGATGTCAACGAGCCGAGTCAAGTAATAAGCTGTTCGAGCTACGCTTGACTAATATAACTCGAGCTCGAGCATAACCGAGCTTTGAAAAACCTTGTTCGGATCGAGATTGACTCGTTTAATTTTTTCATGTTCGAGCTTGGCTCGAGCTGCTCGTTTACATATTCGAGCTCGAGCTGGATTATAATCGAGCATATATTCAAATGAGCTTTGTATCTATTGTTTTATTAATTATTTCTAATTTTACCTTTTGTCCAAACATAAGTAATATAAAATATAAAAATTTAAAAGTACAATACAAATTATGATATTATTCCAAATATATAACAGGACAAAGTATGATATCTAAATGATACGTAATATAAATAAATATATTATAAAATTTAAAGTATTTAAATGAGTTTTTAACGAGTATTAAATGATTACAAACGAGCTTATTAACGAACTTGAATGAGTTGTATGCGAACCTTAACGAGTCGTCGGCACTACCTTGTTCGAGTAAAGCTTATTTATTAATCGAGCTTGAATATTTTGCTCTGACTCATTTATTTATATACGAGGGAACTTTGACTGAGTTTGTTCACGAGTTGTTCACAAGTGCATTGGCTCATTGACGTCCCTACTTGTGATTACAAATTAAATATTCTATGTTGTATTTAACGTGCGTTTATATCTTGTTACGCAGCAAAATTATAAGTTACATTATTCACATGCAATGTCTGTACAACATAATACGACATGACAGTATAGGCGCGCACCTAATAGATCATCTGAAAACAACGTCCAATAAATGGCGGATTTATATAAATTGTTACATTGATTTAGCTCATATATCATGAAATCCATGCAATTAAGGTTCACAATATTTGTCATTTTCAATAGTCCTTTTCACAATTAAGTGAAGGAAGCACATTTTTAAGCACCCTAGCTAGCTATTTCACGCCAAACACATTCACTTACATAGGCAACTTACAAACATAGAATTTAATTTAAGAGAGTCGTGAAAATTGAGGATGTAAGGGTTAGTAAAGTTGTTACGTTATGAGTTTTTCTCGTGTTCTAAACTTCTAACAAGTGTGAATTGCTTCTCACATCATATAATCTTTTAATTTAATTTGGATAGTAAAATTAGGAAAGATGATGTAGTACTTTATTTCTTCATTTTTTATTTTTTTTTCTGTTATTTCTTGTTTTATGTTGTTAAATGCCGCTTTTTATTTGCCAACTTTGATGCGAAAATAGGGTAATTTATCATATGACATTGACCTCATTATATAGCTTTCACTTACCTTGCACATATATATGTATGGTTGTTTCTCGTGCATGGTTTTCATAAGATGCCGTTTGTTTGTTGTACTTGAAATTAGTTACACTTTATTACACTATTACAGTGTAGTTGCTAGTTTGCTACTAGGGATCAAAACCGGTGATGATTTTGGCACTCTCAAAATTGATTTTGGCAATCCTCCTCCTTACTATGTGAGAAGGGGAAGAGTGTCAAAATCATATCCGATCAAAATGGGTAGAGCCGTAGAGCATCATCTGTATCCATCGGTTCATCTGATCCATCCATTACTTGTCCAAATTCTCATTTGTATTCCATCCCCGATTATCTGCGGGCGTGTAGTGTGGATCGGGTGGCTATTATTAGATTGATGAAAACATCTTATATTAAAGGTTTGTTTACTTTAGCTGAATACAGTTGAAATGAACTGAACTGAACTGAATTATACTGAGCTGAAATGAATTGTCATGAACTGAACTGAATACAATTGAAAGTAATATTTTATAAGAGAAAAAAATTGAGAGCTGAACTAAACTGAATTGAGCTGAACTGAACTGAATTGAATTTAAGCTAAAATAAACAGGCTCTAAGATATAATTTATTTTTACTCCGTAAATAATAAACGAAAATATGTTTGACATACAATAATTTAATTATAATCTTCCCTCCATCTAAAAAAATGGCTTCATTTTCCTATTTTATTCATTCCAAATTATTTGTTCTATTTAATTTCTATTTGGAAAAATGGAATTTAATAATCTCACCTTTTAGTGGATGGTCTGCTCAAAATAATTCACCTTTAATTTATTTCAAAATAATTCCACCCTTATACATCATTTGCTTAAAATGGAATATATCACCCAAAATCGGGTCCATTTTCAGAAGAAAAATTAAAGGTGGGATTATTTTAAGCAACTAAAAAGGTGATCGATATTATTTTGAAATAAATTAAATTTGGAATTATTTTGTGCAGACCACCCAAAGCTGGGATTATTCTTTTCCATTTTTCTTATTAACATATGCATGGACCCACCTTAAAATAACATCACCATTTTATGATAAGTCTCATATATGAAAAAATATCAACACCTTAAAATTGACAAAAAAAAAAAAATGAAACAGTTTTTTCGGGACAGATGGAGTAAAGTATTAGGTGGGCACCTTAAAATTAAGCTATTAAACTTATTAAACTTATTATGTGCACCTTAAGCTTATTAAAACTTATTAATAACCTTAAGCTTATTAAAACTTATTAATAACCTTAAGCTTATTAAAACTTAATCAGGGCTTATTAAACTTAATTTTAAGGTGCGCACCTTAAGCTTAATCACCTAATTAAAACTTATTAAACTTAATTAGCCCTGATTATAGAAAAAATTGGACCTTATCACACCTAATTGGACTTGGTCAAACCTTATTGAACTTATTACACCTGATTAGACCTAATCTGAAATTATGTGAACTTATTTGGAATTATATAGTTATATAAACATATTATACCTGATTTTTTTTTAATTATAATAAAAAAATTTTATGGCAAGGATAAAGATTATTATTAATGTTTAAAGTTTCTCTCTACTCGTACACAAAATTTCAAACAAAACTACTCCCTCTGTTCCCATTTGTTTGTCCTGTTTGACTTTGCACATATGCTAATGTATTTGTTTGACCTTAAATATCTTTTGTTGTATATATGTAAAAATTATAATAACCGGATATTAATAACGTACTCATTGAGACGAATCAAACAAGACCCCACATGACTATATTATGTTTTATATATTGAGGGTAATTTAGAAGATTCTCACATCTTATAAATAGTATCAAGATTCCAAACAAGACAAACAAATGGAAACGGAGGGAGTAAAATTCTAAAATGGAGGGAGTAGTAATTACGTAAGTGATTTTTTTTCTTCTAAAAAATATGTGTAAATGCTTTATTCCAAATTTAAAGAAGTATTGGTCTTGCAAAAACTTAGGAAGATTATTTAAAATTTTCTTAACATGCAACAATTAGTTATGAAATCACACATGATACCTAAGTTTATATATATATATAAGTAAAATAAAATAAAATGGAGAAAATACTTTTATTGTGAAACCGATATGCATCAACACCGACTACTATTTTAGTAGTAAGTAAATATTATTTTTTTTTTACTATTTGGCAATTACTCCCTTAGAAGTCGGTAGCTTTGACAATTTTTTATCACTAAAACAAGCATGATACATTTTAGTAATATAGATGAGTTAAGCGGGTGATGGATTGAATTATCACCCAAATTATTCGACCGGCATTCATCACCCATTTCACCAATTACTTGTTTTTCATCCATTTAAATCGTGTTTTTCGCCAGATTAATAATGCTATTGAAATAGATTAGCGGATCTTTCACTTGATATTTCCATCCCTAGTTGCTATCTTTTAGCTACTCCTCTCCCCTTTATATGCCCTACATTTTAAATTTTAGAATTATTCATAAGCAAATTTAAATAAGGTGGATTGGAAGCTAGAGATTTTAGTACATACTAGGATATAAAAGATCAAACTAATGCTCCTAATACATACTAATAGTTTGCTTTCTCTATAGGGATTAGCTAGGTGCAATCCCTAATTTTGGGTCTTAATCATGATATATCAATTGCACCTGAATCCATAAGTGTTACTTTATATCCCAGTAATAGTTTGTGTTGTGCAGTGCGCCCAACTGTAATGTAGCATATAAATACTTGTTGTGGTCAAATTTTCCTTATGAGAGGGTATATTACAACAAAGCTATAAGGTAGTGTTTGGATATGTGGAATTCATTTCAAATTGATAAATTCAATTTCTGAAATTGAAATAATGTTACAATTCAACTGACAATTATTTGTTTGGGTTTTTTTTAGAATTTGAAATATACAATATTTGCTTGTTAAGCATTTGGGTGAGAAATTGGGTCAAATTCAATTCCAAATTTTTTTACATGCCAAATATGTAATTTGGCCCAAAATCCATTATTTCAAATTAAATGCTTGTATCCAAACGTAGCATAAGGTTAATTGATAATAGTTTATTGTAATTTATAAATTACAATATGCTTACCTACATCTTTGTGGTCGATGTAGGGTTTTATAGATGTGTAAAACAAAATGATAATGCGCCATTAATCCAATATATGTTGTGAAAAAATTCCCACCACGTGGTTTGACCATCTAATTAATAGTTAAATAAAAAGTAACAAAATCTTCCTATTCAGTATTCGATTTGAAAAAAAAAAAATTGACAATAAGTTTAAATAGCCAATAACAAATAAATAACAATATTGAGAATGTGATTTCATTGTAGGTACTAAGTACTAAGAAAAATAACATTATAATCAATCATACCGATTATGTGGTAGATGGTCTATCCGTAAGAACATAGAACGATTTAAGAAAAACCAGTAAAATTACGTTCCAACTATAAAATGTATGAAAAGCTAACATATATTTCGTACTACATCGTATGTAATTTTACGGAGTATTTCAAAATTACGGAGTATTACCGTCTACAAAAAGAACCATAATATAAAAAGTTAGGGAAAAAATTATGAAAAACTAATTAAAATGCAAGACAAAAGGTGGAGTTTATCCTATTATAGCTTTAGTAGTATTTACTCTTCATTCATTACTTTATTGAAGAGATGTGCCTCTTACTGTACACTCTTAGGTTCTAATAGTGCAATCTAGTTAGAAGATTATTGAGGTAACATCATGTATGCAACCAAAAGAACAATGCACATGATACTAAGTACTGTATGTGTGCCCATTTAAAATCATGAAATTCAATTACAATTATTTACAATTTTACACACATGCACATTACTACATTACTCATTAGATTCAATAAGTATTTTATAATTATAATAACAATAATTAATATATTAACAATTATTATGATAAAATAAGTACGAACCCAGGCCATGAGTATCAATAAGTACAAATGAGTTAAGATAAGTTCAAATAAAGTAAGATAAGTTCGGATAAATACAAATAAGTTGAGAACATAACCATTGTCACTGAAAATAATGACCACTTTCAAGTGCTAATAGATAGTAATTTTTAAAAAATGAAGAAATTAAGTAAGATATCATGATCAAAGATGATTTTGAAAAGATGTTAATATTAAGAAAATTTTTTGATATCCGAAAATTTTGAATTATATACCTTTGGATATTTGACATCTTAATTTTCCTAAAAAATAAATGTTAAATATAAAATAAAATTTAAAAAAATAAAAAGGTAAAACATCAAAATGAAAGATAAAATAATTTAAAACAATAAATTAAAATAAATATTATAAAATAAAAACTCCATTTCAGTTCCAAAGAGTAGAGCTTTAGTCACATGTGGAGTAATTTATCTGCTATTGCAGGTTAACAATTAAGTCAATTGGTATATTTATATATAATGTAGTATAAAGTTCATATTATTAAGAAATAATTAATACGGAGTAGTTTAGTCTGCTTAAAGAAGATCACTAATAGTTGGAATTGTTGGTGTTAATTTTTCCTTAAGTTAATAGATTTATACATATATATATACCACCTATAGTTCTCTCTATTTATGTATGAAGTATAAATAGGGTGATGTAGGTAAAAATGTAAAATGCCAATATAATATGATAAAACCAAGAATATTTTCTTTTGAAAAAAAAACAATTGATTTCTTATTTTTTGGGAAGAGAAAATTGCTTAATAACATATATTTTTACATGTTTTCATTAAATAACACAAACTTGATGCTCTACAATCTTAGATTAGTGTCTAGGGTTGGGCAAGAGAGTCTCTTAAAGCCTTCATTTTCCTTCTCATCGTAGTTATTTCACAAAGACTTGCCATGTGAAGAAGGAAGAAAGGGGAAACACTCGGAAAAGCGCAGTGCGACGAAGAGTTCTTTGCTGCGTTCTGGAAGAATAAATTTCTCCCGAAAAGGAATCTATTGATTCTCCCCAAATTGGTTGGATCGTAGGTGCGATGATTTACTTCACAGGAAAGGTCTCTGGTTCAAGTCCATGTTTGCGCAGCTGTGGCAGGAAAAAGAATGAATATATCAAAGAAATGTCAGATTCCATCATTCATGATCCACTTGCATCGGGGGCATAACCCAGTTGGGAGAACACCGTTTTTGCGATTGGGTTGTTGCGATTATGGGTTTCAATTTTTCTACGATCCAAAAAAGAATCAGTGGAAAAAGGTAAGTTTTCCGCATTATTTTTGTTTTAGGTTTACCATTAACAAAGGTTTAACGCTATATCAAAAGTAAATACATTTTCTAAAGTGGTATAAATTTGAGAATTTATGACACTATTATGTGTAAATTAATGCAATTTATCCTTACTTTTTCTCAAACTTTACTTTTCGGCTTTTTTGTGTAGCCGTAATAAAAAGGGCTATAAGGCTACACACTTCCTTAATAAGTATGGAAAATTTTAATATTCTTATTACATCTTATTATTTCAAAATTCAAAAAACTAAATAGCATAAATTGATAGGGGTAGTAAATGTTAGATCTATTAAATGTACTCTAACAAGGGTGACAAAGTATGATAAATAATAATAAACTGAAATTAACAATAATCCCCAAGGCATGATATCATTTTTCCCAAAAGCAATATTCCGACCAGGGGTGACAATTGATCTTGGATTTCACCTAGTTTTGCAAATTTAGGTTCGTTTATGTAGATCTAGCTGGATTCAGATCCTATTTTAACCTATACATAGATTCAGCCCTTCCGAATTCGTAGATCTGTATGTATTATAAGAAAATGTTTACTAAAACATATATAGATTAAAGAATGAAAGCTAAAGTCTGTTTAACGTTCATCTACTATAATATTTGTCATCACAAATAGATGAACATATATGCTTGATTATTCAAAAAATGGAAATAACAATAATATTACTTTCCTACCGTACTAAGTTTAATTAGTAGTCTAAATAATTTTTTAATGTTAATTTGAAGTTAATTGTTTTTAGTTTACTCAAATTAGGTAGGATAATTAGTGAACATACGCAAGATTTATTTTGGATATGTTTAGGACTCAGATCTGTGGGATCTGTCATATATGGAACTAACATTTATAGACCCAGTAGAGATTAGTCTAGTCTAGATCTATCCATCCTTCGAAACACAGTTTTTGATCTGGGTACTCAGGGACACAATATAGATTCGATTTATTGTCATTCATAATTTGTCCATATACTTGAGCATGGGTTGCATGAAATTTTCATTCTAGATATAATGAAGAACAACAATAGTGATCACGCTTAATTTGAACATTCATATGAAAAAAATAAGATGTATATGTGTATTTATGAAATTGAACACTCGAGAAGAATTTTTGAATATATGTCAACTTGATATGAAAGCATATTTTCCCCTCTATCGACTTCATTATGAGAGAGCCCTCATATTTATACAGAACTTAATACATGACCAAAGCCTGGTCAAAAGAAAAAAAATTGGACCGGGTGGGAAAGTCTTATTGACAATTTGATATCTTTTTCAGGCTGGCTGGCTATTTTTATAAGCTGAATATACAAACTTAGCTTCCTTCTATTCTCTCGCCGCTTATCCTAAATAAATTTCTTAGCTATTACTTAGTTTTGTGATGTTGAAAGTTTAAGAAACTATAATGTTAGATTTGGTCCATATGTCTAAATCTATAATATCCAAGCAAAATTGTAAATCTTCCACGTTCGTTTTTTCTGTGATAAAAAGGTTTACCTCTTTTATACATTATGCAAAATGTAGGATTTTTTTTCATACAAGCTCTGATACATAAATACATACATATACACACAAGCACACACGATTAAGATCATGTGAGAACATTATCCTTAGGTGAGAATATTATTTTATGTGAGAACACATCTATACATTTGGTTGTTTTGGATCTAAGGGCTAGATGTTTTCCCCAAAAAAAAACCTAAATCCATATTCTTCAACATTTCAGGATTTCAGTCATCTTCTCTTCCTTTGCTTTCTCTCACTTCACTCCCTCTTTTTTTCTCGCCTCAATCACCATCAAAGGTGGAATCACAAACACCAACACCAACACCGAAAGACTACCACACTACTATTGTGATTCTCTCTCCTCTTTTTCATCCCTCGTCTGCATCTGATTGCTGCATTAGTGCAAATAAATCTTCTACATTCGTTGCAATCATTTTGTGAATCAGATTTGTACTCCGATGTAACAACCATTCATGATTTTTTAGAGTTCATGATTTATAGAATGGAGTTATGAAGTTCTGGAGTTTGTGAATTTGAATGAATCTAAATATTATTTATTTGAACTCGTGAATTTACGAATTTGAATGGAGTTTGTTATTTCTAGAGTTTGAATCAAATCGTGAATGAATTCTAAAGTTCAAATTTGAATCATTTAGATTTTAGAGTCTGTTAATCAAATCACAAATGGTGTACACGATTGAATAAATGATTTCAGTTCGTGAATGATTTATGGAGTTCGAATCATTCACAGTTTGAATGAATAGAGTTTGTTGGGCTGTCGAACCACGCTCTCACACACATATAAACAACAATATTGTTCGCTTTGGGCCCAAAACCTTACCATTTAGTTTTTGGGCTTCCCCAAAAAGGCCTTGTGATGTATGTGTGTGAGCTCAACTATATAAAGTGTATCCCCACTTATATTTTTTCAATGTAGGATTGGGATGAACTTCCCAACAATCCTTCCCTCAGACCAAGGCCACATTCCCAGGGCATTCTCTCGAACAATAAACCCAGTCCTCTAGTTTCCCCTTTTAGTACCGTCGTATATGCCTTGCTTGGGTAGAGGAGAGATACCCACAAAATTTCAAAACCCCATACGGAATCCGCAACCTGAACTTCCATCAGCTTCCATGGTTCCATGAACCATCCATCGAGCACATGTCCACTCGCACTGAGTTACAGGGCACCATTTTCGGTCTCAAGGCAACCCCCGGACAATATAGCTTGATCACGCTAAGAGGACTTTCGATACAAAGGCACTCCAAATCAGCAACTTTGAGGATACACAAAGGACGCCCACAAATCTTCACAACAGCCGAACGCCCCCGACCGAACCACATGGCTCTGATACCACTTGTTGGGCTGTCAAACCACGCTCTCACACACACATAATGGACTTCGAATCAAATCATGAATGGAGTTTTGGAGAAATTGAATGAATCATGAAACCATGAACGGAGTTTGAATTTATTGAGTTTTGGAGTTCATTGGAAAACATTCATTTGAACTTCAATCCTGATTTACAGAATTTGTGATTTCTTGAAGTTTACATTCCATCTGCATCCGCATCTAATCTCAATTTGATCAGCAATGGTTTTCGATCTCGATTCGATTGTTTGATCTCAATATGATTGCTCGATAAAGTTTTGTTTTTGACCTTAACACGTATTTTCTACCAGCAGGGAAAGTTCATCTCTACATTTTTGAAATAATTCAGATTACACTCTAAATAATTTAGAACATGCATTTAGAAAATTAGAACATCCAGAATCCAAAATTCTTTGCTCACTTTAACTCCGAGAGGCCAATATTTTTTTTACCACTGCCCTGCGATTGTGAGTTTTGAAGACCAAATCATGGGGAAAGGGAGAAGCTTTAATTTCTTTGATATTTGGATATCTCGCCAAATTACAACTCTCTTTTTCAGCAAGATTAGGAATTTGGAATGAGGGGATCCAAGATGTATAGGCTGACTTTTAAGTTAAAGCAAGTTAAAAAGGCTTTAAAATATCTTTATCAGGTTAATTATACTGAGATTGCAACATAGTACTAGGAGGGAGTGTATAAATCGAGAGCTATCCAGCTTGAAATTCGGAATAATCTTGTGCCCGACCGGTTTACTTAGGAGTTTGAGTTGCTTAAAGATATGCAACAAAATAGGAAAGCCTACTTTTCTCACATGAAACAAAGGTGTAAAATTCATTGGTTGACTTGGGGGGGGGGGGGATTCCAAATTTTTCCACCAAAGCCTCAAAATCCAGCAGTATAGCAAGAGGGGTATAGGTTCAGGATGTTCGTGGGTCCTGGTGTGTTTGTAGAGAGGAATTGGTAATTTCTTTTTTTAGTATTACTACAAGATGTTGTTATGCATGTACTGAGGGTGATGCTAGGTGTCACGACCCAAATTTTTCGCCTTGCCGTGATGGCGTTAGAATGCCCTTCTAACCAGCCAATACACCCACTATCGCCCTAATGAGGCTTATTGTAGAAGCCTGATGTGTATGTTAGCGGAATCAACAACACTTAGAACAATAGTGCACAACAACCATAAAGATAATCAACCATACAAGCACACACACACACACACGCATAATCATATACCAAAGATAGCTTTTATTCACAGTGGGACTTGTATTCACAATAGATGGTTTACAATGTATGTAGTTACAATAGGATGGCTAAATAGATGCATGAATGCTAAGTATGCAAACAGATATATCAATACTGAAATCTACATATGTTGGATGCCTTGGACAACCCCCAAGGTCATCTATTTATAGACTAATGGACCAAGAGACACAACCCTTCCATTGAGTGCCAAACATGACTAAGCCGGCAGACGCACCACTTGGTGTGATTTTACGACCACGACGTTCCTTGACTTTCGCGCATGCCCCCATACACCATTGCCCCGCAATGTTGTCGTCTTTACGTACTTGCCGTAAGCCGTATTCACGAACCAACACGACCCCTCAGCCGTGAGTGCCTTGCTGCCAACTAACACGCCCCGCGTGCCGTAACCCCGTTACTCACGTCATGTGTCCAAGAGTCACCATCGCCGCATGCACCTCTTCGCATGTGTAACTACCCATCTATGTGTCACCAAGGGTTGCCACTTGTCTGCCTCACAAGTGCCCCTAAACAATACGTCCCTTGGGGATAACTTCCAGTAGGACTCAAACAATGCATACCTCTTCAAAGGCATGGAGGTTACATAACTACGTTGGCATGTGCCCATCACATGTGTAGGCCTTTTACGTCTTTGCAACCCCTCACACGCACCACCATGCGTGCTAGCACACTGAACCATCAAGAACGCACCTAAGGGCCCCGCCCCTAGCAAGCAACCACGCTTAGCGAATTTCGACCGTAATCCTCGGGACCGAGTGTAACGACCCGACTTTTCGACTTGTCGATTTACAAAGGGAAAGCGAAATTCGGATCGTTACTAACTTAAATAACAATAAATCAACTTAATTGAATGAATAAATTATCTTTTATTAAATTAACTACTGAAAATCCATAATCCAAAAGTCACTAATACATATAAAGTCTGGAAATTCTGTCCCAACATGCTGGGATCATAAGATAAACTAAATTAATGTCTCAAACTGTTCTGGGAATTCTACATACTCAAAATAAAATACTAATCTACTCAAGCCCATCCAGCGGAGCCCGCTCTACTCTGCTGCATCGTCATCTGAAACTGAGGGGGGGTCCACCGTCAGTGGCGAGTAACTAGGCTGTCCCATTTAATCGAGGGACCACCAAACACATAATAGCATAGAAATATGCATAAAAACTGTAAAGAAATCTAATACATGTCTTTATAAAAATGTACAAAAATACGTATAACAGTACGTATAAAAATACGTATAAAAGTACGTATGCGAATACGTATAAACACACCTGCAGAAATACGGTTAGAAATACGTATAATCTACATATAATGTACGTACAATCAACCCTGCAAATACGGTTAGAAATACGTACAAAAATACACTCAACATTCATGCATACATGCATCCTTACTCGCATACATACATACCCATAAATACAGAAATACACAGCGGAAGACTTAACATACTGAACTTATACCTTATACTATACATCTTAAATTATCTCAATCCTTAACTTATACTTAACCCTTCTTAAATTATATCATTAATAAATCTTAATAATATCTTATCATAATCTTATCTTAATCATATCATATCATAGTCTTATCTTGATCATATCATATCATAATCTTATCTTAATCGTATCATATCATGTCTTTCTTATCATATTAGATCATAACATATCTTATCATCACATCTTAGAAATCATCTTAAACTTCATCTTATGATTTCATCTTATCAAATCGTATGATCGTAATATAATATCTTTGTTGGACCGGTCACTAATAACTCGTTATGGATCTCGTGTTTCACCATAACTCCCTAGAACATGCCGGGAGGAGCTCGTGTACTCAATCCCATAGCGGATCCCGTGTTTCACCGCTAAGTCTAAGCTATGGCCATAACTTCCTGGTAGCGACTCGCAGATACGGTTACCAGACGACTACATGTTCTAAGGTCAAACTACTCAGGGGAACTCATGTGTTCGTCCCATTGAGTAGTGGTTCTGACTTAACCCACTAATGACTCGTGTATCATACAGGTGGGTGTCCATATTGTATCTTATATCTTCAATTAATTTAATCATATCATATATTAGGATAATACTAGGTGACCGTAATAGGAAATGAAATGTTCGGAGTCCCAGGAAAGAGAGGTGCGGCACGTATATTGGCCACCTTAAATACCAAGTCTTTCCTAGCCAGAGACCGAGACATAACATGTATAGCTATTACTCTGTTTCCTTTCTTATCCCTAATAATATCTTATACTTCTCATATTCTTATAACATACACTATTCCTTAATACATATCATATACTTATAATCCTATCCTTTCGGATACTAACCTTAATATTATATCATATATTATTTGTAACAATATCCAAATATTTATATTAATATTACTAATATTATTTTCGGTCCTCCTAATAATATCTTTTTATCCCTTCACTTTACAACTTATCCCTAATAATTATTTTGTCCATAACTTTTATTATTAATTATTTCCTAAATTAATAATAATTCAAAACTAACCAAAATATAATAAAAATCCTATTTTTCCTACTTTCACCACACTCGACATTTTATATCAATAATAGCCAAAATTATTCAATTAATTTATATGAATTCAATCATCAAGAATTAAATAATTTAACTAATTAATAAACATAAAAATCATATTTTTCGACAACATTCATCAAGATTAACATAAAAATAATATTTTAAACTCTTCTTTTAATTTCTATACACTTGACAATTAGAAGATAATAACAAGATTTAATTTTTAATTCAAGATTTATCAATATAATTCAATACTATCAAGATTCATCATAAAAATCATATTTTTAGTTCCCTTTTAATACTTAGGTCACTCGAAAATTCAAGAATGAATAATAGCACATTTTAATAATTCAATTGCCCTAATTTATACAATCTGATTTTTAAATAATTAAATTAACAACGACCATCTAAAGATCTCTAAAAATCTGGAAATTTTTATGGGAGCTAAATATGGGTTCAAGGATTTACGTGCATAAATTTCGTCTAAAAATAACATCTTTTACTATTTTTAAGTGATTTTATAACTAACCAGTCAGATTAGGCTGAATTCGGTTTCAGAATTTTATGCCATATCAAAAGATCTTTAAAAATTACGAAAATTTAACACAAGCTGTAAAACATTATCACTGACTTCCATATAAAATTTCGTAGCATTCCGAATTGATTAAGTACACTAATAAATTCGTAAACCTATTCTGGACAGTTCTACCGGTTTGAAAGATTAAATTTTTATAAATAATAAACGGACGAATTTTGCCACGAAATAAATCATGGTTAATAATCAAACAGTAAACCAGATACCATGAAAAATTCATCAAGGAATAACAAGATTTGATTGGTAAATAAATTATACAAGATCATACATAAAATCAAGAAAATACATAAAAATCAATCAAGAAATTCATGCTTCATGCTCGACATATCCAAGTAAAACAATATTAAATTTCCTACAATTTTCATGATATGATTCCTAATTAACTATGTGTTTTTCTACCCATAGATTAAAGAGGAGAGCATAGTTACCTGGATTCGCTTAATTAATCCAAGGAAAAACAATGAACGTTCGACTTTTTGAGGGGATAATAGGAGAGAAAAATAATCTTTAGAGTTTGGAGTTTTAAGTGCTTAAATGCATAATGGCAACACAAGGGACAAGAGTCCTATTTATAGAACAAGATGAAGTGTTGCAAATCCTAAAATAAGGGAAAGTGAGGGCTGGCCATGTGGACTAAGTATAGGGGCCAAGTCATGGGCTTGGTTGAAAAATACTTAAGCCTTCTTAATTGGTAATTAGCATAATTACCCAATTAAACTAGAAATACCCAATAGCCCAAAAAGGAGACTAAAAACCGGCCAAGGGTAGATAAAAGAACAAATTGGGTCCTTGGCCCAATTTGATGAAAAAGAATGGGCTAAAAAGTAAAACAGTCCAAAATTAAATGGGCCTTTTTGGACTTAGAATTAAGACATATGATTAATAACCGCGAAATTTTCTGGCCCAAAATTCCGGGTCGTTACACCGAGTACCAACCGTGCCAACAAGCCATCTACATCACCCGTGCTTGGCATAGTCCCTGACTAGTGCCAAGGCACACCCATAGCCCACCACAAGCCATGGCTCTTCCCTTGCCCAGCCCAAGAGAAGGTGTCACCCCCTAAAGAGTCTAAAGTAAATGAACCCATAGAGGTTGGCTGCGCGCTTAACCCCCGGTTAAAGCGTACCACTCCAAAAGCCTTGCTTTTGCCCAAGGATTGCCCAACGGCCATCCGCCCTCACGCCTATCATTGCTTTGCCAACGTGCTTCTTGTGTCGTAACACCACATAACGACATGTTCCTTGTGCCTTCTTGCATTGTCTCGGCATCCCTGACGCCAAGTTACGGCGTTGTCCACGCCCTAGACACGCCTTGCCCATACCTGAAATTTCCGGGTCTCACACTAGGCAACATGTGAATTAGGATGTTGTTAAATAGGGCCTGTTATCATTGAGGATATTGTTGTTGTTCTAAATGCACCTGTCACCCAAGAAGAGATCAAGAGGGTTGTTTTTCCAGTTCCAAGTTGTAAAGCCCCCGGCCCGGATGGGTTTAATAACACCTTTTTAAAAAATTCATGGGGTATGATTGGTGATGAAATCACAGTGCAAGATTTCATGGTTTCAAGTCATCTTTTAAAAGAGATCAATAGTACCAAGATTTTGCTGATCCCCATGCCAGATGTGATATACTTGAATCTTCCCTTGGATTTAGGCCTATCTCACTCTGCAACATGATCTACAAAATCATTTTTAAGTTTTTATGTAACAGATTGAGACATATTCTGCCACCCTGATGTCTCTCAGTTAATCAGGCTTCATACAAGGTAGGAGATCAGAATAATGCATAATATTTACATTGTGCAAGATATTGTAGCCGAATACAAAAGGAAAAACACCCCCCGCCTTGTACTTTGTTGAAAATTAACATTAAAAAGCTTATGATTATGTGGATTGGAATTTTTTAAAAGAAATGATAATTGCTTTAAAATTTCCTCCCCATTTCATGGAATTGGCGATGACATGTAAGAATACTCTTTTATACTCTTTGTTGGATAATGGAGAGAGTGTTGGCATCTTTAAAGGCAAGAGAGGCTTGAGACAGGGTGATCCCTTGTCCCCTTTCTTCTTTATAATTTGCACGGAGTCTTTCTCAAAACTCCTACAGGTCACAACTAGACATTCCTCCTTCAAGTTCCATCCTAGATGTAGAGGAGTTAAGCTCACTCATTTGGAATTTGCTAATGACCTAATTGTTTGTTGTGGTGGAGATCTTAGTTCAATTGAATTGTTTCCCAAAACTGTGGCTACCTTCACCGCTTCTTTAGGATTGGTAGCCAACAGTGGCAAGACTCATATGTTTTTCGATAATGTTCCAACATATCTCAAACTCATAATTTTGGCTTCCACTGGTTTTACAGAAGGTAATCAGCGTTTTAAGTACTTGGGGATTGGTATTGGTGCAAAGAAGCCTAAGAATCATGGAGTTCTGGGTATCATGGACTATCATAGTTGGAACTTAGTTGCCATGCGTAAATAAGTATGGGACATTGCCTATAAGAATGATAGCTTATGGCTTAGATGGGTTAACCACCATTATATTAGGGGAAGGAATTGGAAAAGACTTTAATGTCCTAGTATTGCCCCTTGAAAATGGAAACAAATTTGGAACACTAGGGAGCTTCTAAAACATGGATAGGTGATGAGTGGATAGCCACACCCCCAAGGCTATTATGTTACAACTGCTTATATATGGTTGAGATGATGGCTCTGGTGTCCATTCAACTTATTGGGTCTGGCATAGATCGATTTAATATCCCTAAACACATTTTCGTCATGTGACTCACTATGTAGGGGAGATTAAAGATAATATCGTACTTGGCTAAGTTTATTCAAGAGTTGGACAATTCTTATGCTCTCTGTGAGAGTGCGCGCTGAGGATATTATCAATCATATATGTTTTTTTTGAGTCGTTACAATAGGCAATGTATCCATCTGATGCCTGAATTCGTAAAGCTCAACTGTAATTTTTCTAGTCCTGTTGACTGCTCCTGAAGCATCAACGGTCTCTATAGATTCAAGAGGGATGTAGTTAGTTGTCTCCTAGCAGCTCAGATTTATCACATCTGGATACAAAGGAATAAGGGTGTTATTGACAGAGCTGAGACCTACAATGTTAATACAAGAAGTTAATCAAATTAAAATTGCTTGTTGAAAATCAAACAAGTCCTCCCTAAGAAATTTAGTTCTGTCATGATCAGATGGCTTAATATATGGCTTGTTGTAAAGGTTGTTTTGTTTACTTAGCTTGTTGTTTATTTTTTTATGTAGTTTTTTTTTGTTGCTTTTGGTCGATGTCTATTGTAGGCTATAGTTTCCTAGTGTGCATCTGGTGTATTATTTTTTATAGTGAAATGAAAACTTCTTACCTGTTTAAAAAATAAAATAAGAACATACCTTAAGTAATTTAGAACTTCCTTGAAATAATTTAGCTTATCCTCGAAATAATTTATAATATGCATTAGAAAATTATACCATACTTTGAATAATTTCGAACATACTTGAAATGATTTAGAACATACACATGAAAATTTTGAATACAATTTAAATAAAATCTTATCATCTTTAAAATCACTTCGAGCATGCATGTGAAATTTAAAATACACTTGAAATAATTTAAGACATATTTGAAGACAATTTTAAACATGTATTTGGAAATTTAGAATATTCTTAAAATTAATTGAGAACATCCAAAGAAATATGAAGCACAATAAAAATAATTTAGAAAATGGTCTTGAAAATTTAGAACATATATGTAGCGTTGTGCACCAATCCAGGACGTGATCGGATCGGAACCTGCTGGACCGAAAGATCGGCATTTTGACTTTTATGGAGTGAGGATCGGGTTTGGTCCAGACCTGTTGGACCTAGTTGGCACAAAATTAAGAAAACACAACTCAAAATACATATTTTAACTCATGAACTTGTTGGACCTGGCCTGAAAATTGTTAGACCTGTTGGAGTACCTAGTAAAAATACTAAAAGGTTCTAATTCTAATAAATCTAATGTATATCATCAAAAATATAAATTAGAACCGCAATCAGAGTTTGATTTAGAATAAAAGCAAAGATTAACTTTCAACGTTAACTCAACATTCAAACAAAAAAAGGTATGAATTTAGGGTTAAAGAACTTGAGTTAAAGTAATACCGTTTCTGATGAAGTGCTGGTGAGGTTGGCGATAGGCGATTGGATAGATGGGGTTGAAGCCTATGTTTCTGAGGAATTCCGCCGCTCGGCGCCGCTAGTGTCGTTGATGAAGCCGCTGACCTTCCACGGATAAACGAGAGGGAGAGCGACAACGACTGGCGTTTAGCGAGTTGGGGTTGAAGACTTGAAGCCATTGTTTATGAGGAATACCATCGTGGCGCCACTAGTGCCGTCAATGAAGCCGTCGGCCCGCCACAGATACACGAGAGTGAGAGACACGACAGAGAGGAGAGAGGCAAGATTTTAGGGTTTTTGAATTTTAAAAGAGTAAAAACTAAAGCAAGTTAAGCAACCAGTAAAAGTAAAACCTGTGAAATGTTTAAGAAAAATTAGGGTCTACCGCTTTGGACCGGAAAATTTCGGGTTTAGACCGGATTAGACCTAAACCAAAAAATGCTACATTTTTATGGACCGAGGACCGGACTGGAATCCATCGTTCTGGTCCGGTATGGTTTGATCTAGGTCCTGACCGATTCAGGTCCAAAATACGGTTCAAACCGGATTCTGCACAACCCTACATATATGTGTACATGTGTTGATTATAGTCTCATGTTCCAAAAATTTATGCTTATGTTATATTAATTAAAGTTTTCTCATATAATCACCAAAAGAGACATTCTCATTAGATCCCAACCCTAAGTTGAATCATTTGCTTAGCTATAGTCTATAAGTGGGAAAAAAACTATGTGAATCATATGTATATCCAATACTAGGGTGATTTTTTAATAATATTGTTGTCGTTTGTCGTTATTATTATAATTATTTTTTTGCACGATTAGGTATACGAGTTGGATCCCAACACAAATCCTATCTCAGGAACTATGCAATGAGGGAAGGGCAAATCCCTAGCATAATGTTGGGATAACGCTCGAACTCGTAAACTCGATTGTGAGAAGTGTGGAGGCTTACCACCAAGCCAACTCTGTTAGCCATGTTTGTTGTTATTGTTAAAAACAACATTATTATTATTACTGTTGTTGTTGCATTAGTATTAATAATTAATAGTTGTTGTTAATGTTGTTATCATTATTCCTATTACTATTACTATTAGCATTACCACCACCATCAGCATCGACATTACTCTTTTGCTCCAGTAGACAGGAGTTTTGAAAAAAAAAATCTAGTCCACTTTATCAAGCAACTTTTTCTTGGATAATTTTTTAGCTACAATTTATCGACCCCTACCTACTTTCTACATCTTTCTCAAGGCATACTTTTTCGACAATGATTTTTCAACTAAATTTTATTGCAGCCTGTTTTTCGAATAATCTTCCCGACTACACATTTTCATGAATATAGATTCAAAACAAAAAAAAAAATAATTAAAAACTAAAAAAATTACAATACAAATTACAAAAATAAAATCAAAAATCAAAATCAAAATGAAAAAAAATCTAAAAAAAATTAAATTAAAATTTTTGAATTTAAAAATATAAATTAAAAAAATAGTAAAAAATTATATTTTTTTGAAACATAATTAAAATTAAAAAAACTAAGAATTAAACTTAAAAATATGAAGAAAAATAATAATAAAGAACTCTATAAACTAAAATTAAAAATTTTAAAACATAATAAAATTCAAATATTTTATACTTCGTATTAAAATGAAAAACATGAAAGAAAAAACAAAACATTAAATTTATATATTAAAAATTAATTAAAATTTAAATATTTAGAATTAAAATTTAAAAATATAAATTTACAATAAAAATTGTAAAAAAAAAATTAAAATTTAAAATTTTAACAAAAATTGATAAATTTAAAATAATAAATAATAAATATAAAAAATTTAAATTTAATCATTAAAAATTGTATATTTTTACATAATAAATTAAAATAAAAAATACATAATTTATATTAATTTAAAATCTAAATATTAAAAAATAAAAATTGAGTAAATTCTGAAAATTTTAATTAAATACCAAATACTAAATTTAAACATTATAATTAGGCAAGTAAAAATTATGAAATTATAAAATAAATAGAAAATTTAATAAATGTAAAACTAATTTTTTTCTAATAAAAATTCAGAAACTATAAATTTGTAATAAAAAGAAAGATTTAAAAATATAATATAATAAATAAATATTAAAAAGTAAAACTCAAACACTAAAAAATACTAAAATGAAAAATAAAATTTTAAGGTTAAAATTTAAATTAAAAAATTTAATATTAATTATTTAAAATTAAAGTTAAAAATTGAAATTGAAAAATTTATAATTTAAATTAGTAATTGAATATTAAAATTGAAAATTTATTCAAAATTTTAATTTGGAATTATGAAATTAAACCTTAAAAAATTATAAAATTCTAAATTCTAAATTTTCAAACTAAACTTTTCAATAAAAATTAAATATTGAAAGTTTAAAACTTAAAATGGATTATATGAATCATTAAAAATTATATTTGATAATTTGTTAAAAAAATTGGCAATGTAAATGCTCTTTTTAATTATTTATATAGGGTCATAGAGGTGATTAATGATTTCAAAGGTAATTGGTTATAATGAAGAAATAACGAAATAACCTGATAGTGGAATTGTGGATTATGTTTCTTGTATTCATCGAATATGATTCTAAATTTAGGGCTAACGTATTTATCCAAAAGTAGCAAATGATCAAGAAGCAAAAGCACAACAATTTCTGGATAATTTACGATGCTCAAACAATTCAGCATATCTGCTACATTTATTATTGAATTATCTCTCCATATATTATAACTGTAAGATTTATTATTTTAGATTCTGAATAGTGAAATGATTTTTCTTCTGTATTCTCGATTTAACTAATAGTAGAGTATATTTCTGACATTCACTGAATATATTGCGAAATTTGAGGTAAATGATTAATCTCATCCAAAAGGTGCAAGTAGTAATAAGGAAACAAAAGCGAAACAATTTGTTAGATAATTTTTAAGATATTATACGTAACCGATTCAGTGTAACTGTAGCATTTATTATTGAATTCTCTTCCAGCTTCAAAACTTATAACTGTAACGATTATTACATAGATTCTGAACAGTGAAATGATTTTCCTCATAGATTATCGTTTTCATTTTATTTTGTGCTTAAAAAAAGTTTTCAAACTTTTAATCATTTGTCTATTCATATATAATTGAATGTATCTTGATTTCACTATATAGGTGGCTATTACTACATAGTATTAACCTAAGTACCTTGCAAAGCATGGTATATATATCACCATGTTCTACTAAACCACATCTAATAATACAATTTTGTACAAACTAGTAATTAAACTACCACACTTTGTACATGTAAAACCTTTCAAGGCAATGGACATAGCTTGATAATAAATTTTAGTATACATTATTTTCTCATGTTCACTTAAACAACTTTATAAAAGACCAAGTAGTTTGACATATATAATTGAATGTGAAATCAAAGAAAGGGTAAAAATAAAAAAGATAAAGAGATAGGCATAATAATGCTCCAAATTAATCTACCCCCCACACAATCACAAAGATATTTATCATATTAAAAGAGCTACAATAGTTTTAAAGCCACATGGAAAAGAAACAATGCACCAAGCCAACTCATAGCTCTCACCTTTTATTCTCTTTAGCTTATGACTTATGAGCCAAGCCAAATTGAGAACTCTATCACATGCGACATGCCTCAACTCTTTACCAATTATCCAAAATAAAAACCAACATTATTATTACAAAGCAATTTTCTTTTAATTTTTTCTTTTTTTATTTGCAACCTTTATTACCAAAAAAAAAACCCTCAAATTATATTTAACAAATACTTCCTCGTAACATAATACTGGCAACAATTAATTTTGCACGTATTTTGAGAAAGCGATTTAAGGGTGTAAACAAAGGAATTAGTCAAAATTGTTTTAATACAAACAAGAATGTGATTATAAGTTGCTAATATTAAATTTTTTTGACTAATTTCTTCCTTTACGCTCTTAAAATGCTTCCTCAAAATACGTGCAAAACAAATTGTTTGCTAGTATTTTGTTAGGAGGGAGTACTTTTTTCATCTATAAAATTTAATTTCTCGTTGTCCTTCTCTTAGGCCACGTTTTGTTTAGACTTAATTTCTAAAATTTTAGCTCAGCTCATCTCTTATAAGTCTAAAATTAAGTTTAATTTAATTTAGTTCGATTTTAACAAATTCAGTTCAGTTTAGTTCATTTACAATTAATTTAGTCTAAAATAACAAGCCTTTTACATATTAATTTTTCTCCATTACATACTCTAATATAACACTCACAACCAAATTTTATACCGAAAAATCCGAGTAAAATTTGTTAGTTTGTTACAAATAAAATGAAACTGTCGAAAATACAATATAATAATAATAATAAAATTATTATTAATATTACTACTACTATTATTTATTCCAAAAATGGTTATTATTAAAGGACCCCCAAAAGACAGTCTCATAAGAGAAAAGGGGGAAGCAAAGCTCTAGGACCATTCCTCTGCTTAAACTCTCCATTGGTGTCTCTCTCTCTCACTCTCTTACTCTCTCTCTCTCTTTTCTTCTTCTTTCTTCTTTCTTCTTCTTCTTTCTCTTTCTAACTCTGAAATAGAGGAAAGCAGCAGTGTTAATTCTGAGCAAGTTTTAATGTCCACCCACTCTCTTCTGCACTAACAACAACCTCTTCTTCTCTCTCTCTCTCTCTGCTTCACTCACTCATTTGCAGACTCATGTGTTTCCTCTCATTATATTTGTGAACTCTTTTACTCTATTTCCAAACAATTCCTTAAACTAATTTCTTCACACATTTTTCATTTCTCTCCCCCCCCCCCCCCCCCCAGATCTATTACTGAATTTAATCCCCTTTTTTGGGTTTTTCTTAGAATCAAAAATGAGCAAAGAAGAGTTTCTGAAGATTCAGGTACTGTATACATTTTTAAAAAAAAAAAATCAATTTAGTGGCATCAGAATCATTTTAATTTTATTTATAAGGGTTGTAATTTAATTTAATTTTGTTTTTTTGGTGGGGGGGTGTTGTTGTTGTTGCAGACTTGTGTTCTTAAAGTGAATATACATTGTGATGGATGTAAGCAAAAAGTGAAGAAAATCTTGCACAAAATTGAAGGTATCTTCTTCTAATTCATTCATTCATTCTCTTTCTCTTTTATTTTATTTATTCTTTTCTTGCTTCTCAATTCACTAATTAATTAAATTAACCCCCCATGAGTTGAATTTTAAAAATTACTGGGTTTTGGGGACTTAATTTTAATTACTGGTTTTTGTTTTTCTAATTTTATTATTGAATTGAAACAGGGGTGTATAAGACAAACATAGATTCAGAGCAAGGGAAAGTAACAGTTTCAGGGAATATAGACCCAACAACTTTGATCAAGAAACTTGGCAAAGCTGGTAAACATGCAGAAATTTGGGGTGCTCCTAAACCAAACAATAATAACAACAACAACAATAATAATAATAATAATAATCAGTTGAAAAACACTGATAATAAAAACAACAACAATAAAAACCAGAATCAGAACCAGAAGGGTGGTGGTGGTGGCGGTGGTGGTGGTGGGCCACAACCGAATCAGATGAAAGGTGGTGGTGGTGGTGGACCACCACAGCCAACCCCACAACAGTTGCAGCAAATGCAGCAACAGATGAAAGCTATGGGAATGGGAGGTGGAGGAGATCTGAAAATGCCTCCACAATTTCAGGGGATGAAGATGCCTAACCCACAACAGCAGTTGCCTCCACCTAATGGAGGTGGTGGTGGTGGTGGAGGTGGTGGTGGGAAAGGTGGGAAGTTTGTTCCTCCACCGCTTGATAGTGATTTGGATGATGAGTTTGATGATGATGATTATGATGATGATGATGATTTTGATGATGATGATGAGTTTGATGATGAGTTTGATGATGTGGGAAAGATGAAGCCTCCTCCCATGGGTTTAGGTGGTGGTGGGGGTGGTGGGCCTCCTAATATGATGATGAATGGTGGTGGAATGAATCCTCAATTGATGAATGCTATTGCTCAAGCTAAGGCTGCTAATGGTGGTGGTCAGATGATGAATCCTCAGATGATGAATGCAATTGCTCAGGCTAAAGCTGCTGCGGCTTCTGGTGGCGGCGGCGGCGGTGGAGGCGGTGCTGGTGGTGGTGGTAATAATGGTAAAAAGGGGGGCGGTGGAGGTGGAGGTGGGAATGTTCCGGTACAGATGAATGGGGGTAAAAAGGGTGGAGGTAATAATAATCAAAATCAGGGTGGAGGTAAAAATGGTGGGGGTGGAGGTGGTAAAAATGGTGGTGGTGGTGGTGGGCCAGGGATGGGGCCGATGCCGGGTGATGGTAAAAATGGAGGGAATAATGGCAAAAATGGTAATAATGGGCAACATCCAGGTGGAGGAGGTGGCGGCGGTGGCGGTGGCCATGGTGGTGGAAATAACATGATGATGATGATGAATGGTGGTGGTGGGGGTAAGAAAGGGGGTGGTGGGATGCATGATGGAGGATTACCCCCTAATCATCATCATCATGGCATGGGAGGAAATAATCATAATAATAATAATCCAAATGGTGGAGGGTTGAATCATGGCATGGGGGGCATGCCTGGTCATCATCATGTGGGTGGTGCCCCCAATATGGGTCAAATGCCACCACAACCCATGGCTCAAATGGCTAACATGCAAATGGGTCCCATGGGTTCTATCCCGGCCGTTCAAGGCCTTCCAGCTGGCACTGCCACTACTGCCGGTCCCGCCTACTTTCATGGGGGCCCACCGCCCCCTGAAATGATGGGGCCCAACCCTGGTAACCCATACCATCAACAAATGATGTCTCAAATGATGATGAACCAACAACGGCCCGGTGGGAACGACCGGTTTCAACCCATGATGTACGCCCGGCCGCCACCCTCGATGCACTATATGCCACCCTACCCGCCGCCTGCCGATCCTTACACTCACTATTTCAGTGATGAAAACACAGATTCAAGTTGCAATGTAATGTGATGATGTCATGTGATAGATTTTCCCATAATGTTGAGGTGAACAAGGATGGATGGGTAGTTCTGCTCAAAGGGCACAGATAGTTGAACCCCCCCCCCCCCCAAGAAAAAAAAAAAAAAAAAGAGAGTAAAAAATATTACTATAAACTAATGGCTTTTGTTTATTTTAGCTAAAATTTTCATAAGTTTACATGTTAATTTTACTGGTTATTTTTAGTATTAAGAGTTGGTTTCAATTATCATAGAGAAGGTACTTTATATATTTATATAGATAATTTATATAAAACAAAACAAGCTTGTAGTGGAGAATGATAATGTAAACTTTTAGATGAATTATGGTTCACCCAGATGTTTATACTTCCTATGTGTTTATAATGTTTGAAGATTAACCATAATAAAAATAATAGGAAAATAAATAAAAATTAGAGAGAATTGAGTTCATAATAATTTCCTTCCCCCCCACTCCCCCCTCCCCCCAACCCCATTTCTTTCTTGTACAAATTTGTTATCTATCCCTTTTAGTTAATGAAAAATATGCAATTTAAGTTATAAATTTCTTATGTGCATCGATCTAATAATACAAAATTAGGGTAAAGAAATGTCAAATCGTTATAAATAATTGATTACGGAGGCAGTACTCAATGTTATATTTGGGGAAATGATAAAGACACAAATAAATTAATATGGGCACAACCCATTGTGAGAGAACATGATTCTATACTCCTCTCATAAAAGTTGTGCCCATATCAATTTTAGTTCTGCTAATATCAATTCTCTTATATTTGGGGCCTGTTTACTTCAGCTTAAATTCAGTTCAGCTCTGCTCTGTTCAGCTCTCAATTTCCTTCTCTTATTAAATATTACTTTCAGCTGTACTCAGTACAGTTAAGTTCAGTTCAATTGTATTCAGCTAAAATAAACAAGTCATTGGTCATTACTAAGCTAATCTATTAGCGATTTTCTTTTCTATATCATTTTTGGTTTCTTTGGCCCTCTTTTGTTTTAGTTGCTACATTTGGCGTAATTTTTTTTCCCATAGTTTTTAATCAAATATAACAATCGAATAAAGCAAAAGGAATATTTTTTTTAGTTGATACTTAGTAAATAAAAGTAAGGTTGAGTATAAAAACAACTTGTATTTGAGTTTATATTATTAAAAGAAGACAAATAATAATACCTTGGCTTGACAATATTATTTATATACAAATAATTTTACCAAAGAAACAAATATTATTAGGTATGATAGCTATATTTCGATATATGTTTTTGTAATACTTTTAACAAAATTGGAATTATATATAGTGAATAGTGGCTAAAATTGTATATTGACGTGTATAAATATATAACAAAGTTTGTCTATTAATATGGGGGGATATGATAAGCTCATATTGTATGCTTTATCTTTTACCACCCAATTCACACTGCATTTGTAGTTAGCTAATTTAACTCATTGAGTTGAAAGAGTGGTCCATGTGGGATATCATTTTCATAATGATATCGCGGATTTCACTATCTACGTAGCTTCTATTCATCATTAAATACTAGTACCACATTATTGTGGGACATTGTTATTGACACAACTAAAATTGATATAGGCATAACTAGTGGTGCTTATCCAGCGAGTCGATTTCGAGTTGGTGGTTGCTCGACTTGTGCTCGTTAGGTTTCGAGTCGAGCTCGAGTTGATAACGAGTTGCTTGTTTAATGTTTTGGATCTATTGAATTTCAATTTATTTTAAGAAAAATTAAAGATTATATTTTTTTTCTTTAGTTAAATTATTTATTCTTAAAGTGTATCAATATATTATATTAAGTGTCAAACAAAATTTTCTTTATTTGTTATATTAAATTATTTCCAATGATTTCACATAAAAAAATTATTGATTAACGTGTAAATTTATCGAGTATCAAGCTAATTCGAGCGAGCACGAGCCATATCGAGTCGAGCTTTAACTGAGCTTTGACCGAGTCGAGCTCGAGTAGCTCGCAAGCTGCTCAGCTCAATAAGCACCCCTAGACACAACTTTTGTGAGATGAGCATAGATTTATGTGCTCTCACAATGGGTGTCCATATCAATTTTAGTTGTGTCTTTATCATCATTTTCCATTATTGTGGCGTTGTATAGGGTTATATATAATCATTTAATATTTTTATGCTTCATATTACTTGTAATGTACTACCTCAGTATCATAATACTCACAACTTTTATCATTTTAGGTTGTAACATAATACTTGATTGCAACTAATATTTTTTTACTATATTTAGCATAAAAGTTATCCATGTGTTTTTTTTTAATTATTTTTTTAACTTTACTTTTGTTGTGGGGCCAATTAATTATTCATTTTTTACAGTATATCTCTCCTTAAATCCATTTTTTGTCTAGGAGTTCGTATCATCTACTTATGTAGCGAGTATTGTGATACGGATGTAGTAGTTATTTCGTAAGCATTTTTAAGGACTAATTTAAGGATGTAAATAAAAAATATTATTGAAATAGAGGGGAAGCACAAGCTATTGGTGTTGAAATTATTCTGATCAATTTGACCGTTTACACCTTCAAATTTTTCCTCAAACTGTGTGCCAAATGAGTATGTTGTGACTGATATGAAATAGAAGAAGTATGGAGCATATTTTTTCAAACGAGCATATTTTTTCAAAGGAGCAAAAATTTTAGTTTATGCCAAAATGATGCAATGTTCAGCATATTTAATGTTGGATTTAGTTAATATTTCAAGTTTTGACATTTTTAATATAGCCTTATTCAGCCTTTTTTTTAATATAAACACGAGACCCAAGTTCGAACCCAATTATACTCATTTGTGAGAATTTTATTTATTTAAACTTATTTATTCATCACTATCATTATCAATTCAACAAAAATTGACTACAAGAAGGGAAAAAAAGGGAAATTAAGTCCATGTTTGGCTTAATAATAAGGTAGGGTCAAAAATGCATAAGTTGCGGTAAAGTGGATTATTGGCCCCATGTCCCACTAAGCTTCTTTATAGCTAAAGTGAATTAGGTAAATCAAAACCAATCTATATATTATTCAAAAGTTAGTGTTAAGTCTAGCAAGATACTTATACTAGTATTTAAGTATTTCACTATTTCATACTACCAATTTTAAAATTGTGATTGAGAATGAAATCAGAGCCCAGTGGTTAGGGCTTCAGAATTTCAGGCACGAGGTCCTGGGTTCGATTCTCACCGCACGTATTTGCGAGGATTCTTTATTATCTTCCTTTACAGATGTGTGTGTTGGCTAAAATTGGACCGGATGTAGTAGGGCCTGATTCTAAGGCTTAGTATCCCTAGGGGTGTTCATAAACCGGTCCGGTTCCGGGTCCATAAAAATAGTGATTCCGGTCCGAACCGGAATCTAAAAAACATTAATATATAGGCCCGTCGGTCCAACCGGTTCCAATCCGATCCGGTTCTAGATCGGTGCACAGCACTAAGTATCCCACACATTATCTGATTATCATATAATAATAATAATAATAAAATTTAAAATTGTGAATTGGGATGCTTCCTTCTACGGATTGATTTTATTATTAGGTTTATTTTAATTTTTATTCTTTTTGGGGTTTGGGGTGGCGCTAAGTTTTATGTGACAAAATCACATGTCCAAAGTCTCTTAGCCGTTTTTCCACTGTCATTATTTTATAACCTTAATATTTGACCGAATTATTAGTTTGTTATACTACATACCTACTACATTGGTTAGGTAAGAAACAAGATTTTTTAAAGGCAAAGGTTGACACCAATTGGTTTGGAAATGTAATTTTTTAGGGGGAAGTTAAATGTTCTTTTGTTTGACTAATAAAAATATGATCTATTGAAATTTTAAGGAAATAGAAAAATACTTAACTAGCTTTTCCTTGATAAATATAAATTTATGAGGCAATTATAAATTTATGTGTTCGACTATACGCACCAATCTGACCTGTTTCCTATAAAATTGACGAGGAAATTTACCTGTAATGAAATACTCCAAATGGTAATTTACTTCAAATGGTCGCCAAATGACACCCTAGTATTATATATATGATTTGTTGGTGTTTTGTTTTAAAATCACACAAATACTTCATACAAAAACCTGCAAAAAAAGCAGTTATCATTGTATAATATAGTAATGCTTGAAATACATATAGTATACAATTTCTTCATAATCGTTATTATTATAAATCATTGTTAATACAATAAAAATCAAGCAAAAAAGTGCACAAACCAACAGCAAACCTAAGAAGAAAGGGAGCTAATGATACATTGACAAAATGTTAGTCCTTCGTTTCTGAGTATTTGTTGTGTTTGGAATTTTAGGTGCGATAACTACGCAACTTGAACTTTGAAAATCTTTATTATATATTTCTTTCATTTCTAAATGTTCACGTCATTTAAATTTTTTACACTATTCATAATAAGAGAGAATATTCTATATTAGTGCTAATATGTAAGAAAGAATATAGTAATAATTATAGTTATGTGGGACGTCTTCGGATTTGTCTCGACCAATACTATAATAATTTTTATTTTTTATTTTTTATTTTTTTTACTATTGTAAAGTTAAAGATATTAATTAATAATGTTAAAAAATTGCATTGTCAAACGTGTAAAAATAATTTAAAAAATTTAGAAACAGAGGAAGCATAAAAAAAACATATTCATATGATCTTGTTAGATTCATTTAGATCGATGTACAATTTTTTAAATATCAACTTTTATTATTTTTAATGAAATATAGTGGAAAATATGAATGTTTAAACATTAAGTAATTGGAAAGGTGACAAAAATAAATATAACAAATATTTCATAACGGATGAAGTATTATAAATTGATTGAAAGAAACGTTTGGAACAAATTGAATGGCATAAACAAGTGTGGGATTTTATCATCTCAAATACTCGTATATACTATGACAACAACATTTAGTTTTACAAGAAATTCCCTGCAACAATAAATCAAAATTCAACAGCTCATTTGATTTTATTTTTTTTTTTTATTTTTATAAACAACGGTACAATGATAATGAATTGAAGTTATGTGTAAATTTAAAAAAAAAATCAATGTTCGTTCTAATATATACTCCGTATATTTTACTTATAACTTATCTAAATGCATCTTAGTTTACTTGAACTCATCTTATCTTACATATATATTACCTGACCTTAGTAAATTAATCTAAACTAGTTTTCAGTATATAAGAAAAAATAAGGTTAAATAACAAAAACTTTTTATACCTTATTTTCGCCAGAACCAACTTCTTTTTTAGTTGATCTGAATTTATTAGAGCTTATAATATATTTTAATCTTACTTGATCATGATTTTATTAAAAAAAAAAAAAACTATATTTGTTTTTCTTAGTGCAATTAAACTCATTGGGTCAAAGTAGGATAATGTGAAATTATTTCCCTTTTACTCATTGGCAGAGCCATCTTTTTAAAAATGGGTGACGGAGTATGAACGCTAGACATTAAAAAAACATAAAAGTTCAAAAATATTTTTTTAAAAAAATGTGAAAAAACAAGGACTCTGAAAACGGTTGGATAAATGGTAGCGACCACAAGCTAGTCTGAGGTGAAATTGATTCTTACTAGAGTACAATGGAGTCAAATTGGATTACGTATTTCTAGGATCTTGTAATAACAATTAATTCTTACATTCTGTTTTGGGTATTTAGGATTTGCTATGTTTTACGCTTCATACGGTCGTCTTTTGTATTTTTAAAGAAAAAATCTTGTGTATATTGGGTGTTCATTAATGCAAAACAAATAAAAGTTACCATACCCTAAAGTATTTAAAGTTACCCTAAAGTATTAAAACATACCCTTATTAAATAAAAATTTAAAATTTCTATAAGGTCTTTTCTATGTGTTTGGAATAATTCTATATCCCTGCTACAATAAATTAGCGTACACCCGTTAAAATGGATTATTGTACTGTTGTACAACATGTGCCTTAATGCCTTGATCCATTTCTCTTTAGGCTCACCTTTTTTGTTTAATATGTTTGGATCAAATAGAACAAAGAAAAAGAAATACTCCATCCGTTCTAAATTAAACGCAATAAAACATTTTGCACGCTTTTTACCAAAGAAATGTAAGGGTGTAAATGAGCAAATTAACCACAACAATTTTAAGACAAGTAACATATGATCTTATTCTTACTTGTATTAAAATTATTTCAATTAATTTATTCATTTACACCATTAAATTTCTTCCTTAAAAAACATGTAAAATAAAGTGTTTACGTTTAATTTGAAAAGGAGAAAGTAAGAACAATAAAATACTAGCCGAGCTTCGTTGCTCATAAGTACTCCATACTAATTTGTGAAGGGTGGAAAAAATTGTAAATGCAAAAGGGTTTATAACATGTAACTAATTTTATGGTACGTGAGAGAATGAAGTCATAGCCCAGTGGTTAGGGCTTCAGAATTCCAGGTACGAGGTCCTGAGTTCGATTCTCACCGCACGCATTTGCGATGATTCCTTATTATCCCCCTTACAGATGCGTGTGTTGGCTAAAATTGGACCGGGTGACCTATAGATTGCAAGAACATACTAAATGGTAGCAAGTTGTATGAAGTGTAGAATTTATGATTTTCTTGTATCTTCAACAATGAAATAAGCATGCCTATTTATAGGCAAAATGGCAAGAAGAATCAGCTCCAATGAACGCTTTAATACAATGCTAAAGACGTCCAATCTTCCTAGCCAATGAATCCAAGAAATCGTAAAAATCACTCGAATTTTCCAGAGATAAATCATGAGCCGCAACGAAGCAGTCGCGAGTCGCGACCCTGGGCTTGCGAGTCGCGACCTGCTTCAGTTGTTGGCTCGTGGTTATGTTTCTTCCAGAAACTTTCCACGAGTCGCGAGGTACTCGTTCATTAGACTCGTAGTTTATGTTTGCTTAACTCCTCTTTCCTTAGTTCATAAGATCAAACCCATTTAGTCATAAATGTTCCAACATCTGCAACAACTACTAAAAAAATCAAAAAGGAAAAGCTAAATACAACCCTTAGATTATATATAAAAAAAAAAAACTAGAGGAGGAAGTTTTTTTTTTTAAAAAATATATTAATTACAATTCATTAACGTGTGTTTTTGTCATTAATTTTCAAAATCATACAATTTTTAGAAGGGTATTTATGCAACATATAACAGTACAATAGGCATTACCTCAAAGCCATCCAATATTTTTTTTATGATAAATGCAAAGTATTACTTATGCAACATATAACAACACAATTGACTATGAGATATTTGATAATATGCGATTAGCACTTACTTTATTGGGGTTTACAATCCAAGTTCTACAGTGTTGTGTTGTTGTTTTTTTTTTTTTTTGTTTGTTTATGACAGTGTTGTGTTGTTTAAAAGCGTCCACATCCACTCCATAGTATGAAGCCTTTTGGAATGTGCCCACAAATAAATACGTACGGGTTTGACCCAGAGTGAACAATATCTACTAATGTTAGAGTATGGGTGATGTATGGTACCCAACAAGTGTTATCAAAGCCGATGGTTTAGCAAGGACGAATGCAAACAACGCGGAGCTAATGGTGGCTTAGTGTCGGAATACGTTGGTGTTGAGCATTGTGACTTGATGGCGTGGTGTATAAGTTTTTGGCAGTGTTGTGTGACAGATCTTAATTAGTGTATGACATTGCAATTGGAGAGATCTGTTTGGTGCCTAATGCCTTATGTCGAAAGTCAACCTAAAGGGTGGTAAGGTGCGGCATGTTCCGTTGGGTACACTGCAAATAATTAACCTAATATCTAACCCAAACTCTATTAAAATTGACTCATTTACAACAAAAGCGCAACAACAAAAAAATCATTTACAACCTTCTTTTCTGCAACAGAATCACATTTTTATGACGGAAAAAATTGTAATCATGTGACACCCGATATTATTTGGTACGAGTAACACGTAGAATAAAATAAAACAAAGATAATAATATGACCAAAGTATAAAAATAGCAGAAAACCAAGAGAAATAAGGTGTCCGAATGAACGGGAATTGAGGAATAGTGGGTAGAGAAAGGTTTTTATTGCCAAATTTTGGATCTTGTGCTATTAGTATGTAGCAATAAATGCCTCTATATATAATTCCCGTATTATTTTTCCTCATCTCACCGTTTGATTACGCTGTAATAATATGTAATTATGCATAGTCAATTAGTCTTAGTAAACTTTGCTTAAGATTGTATTTACATACCAATAATTCATGTATGTAAAGTAAAGTAAGTTCCACGTATTACCGCTACTTGATAGTAAATTATTATTTTGTACTACGAGTACTTTGTTGTCTCATTTGTATTTGATCTAAACTTTACTCTCTCCATCCTTTTCTTCTTATTGTTTGATATTCGATTGTTGGCCGCTTTAATTGGCTTGTTTGACTGGTTGTAAGTATTAGTTGTATGAATTAGCTTTTTAAGTTGGGTTTTTAAGCCAACTGTTTGGAACCAAATTAATTGTGGTTGTTGGCTATTTATTAAAGGGTTTGTGGGCCAACAAGCCAAAAGCCAATCAAAAAAACTGCTCCAGACAGTTTTTTCATTTTGGCTGATGGTTGTTTATCAGAGGGTTTGTAGGCCAACAAGCGGCCAAAAGCCAACCAAAAAGCTGCTCCAGATAGCTTTTTCATTTTGTCTTAAAAGTCAGCTTTTCAGCCAACTAAAAAGTCAGTAACCAAATATATTTTTTGGCTGTTTAACCATATTGAAAAGCCAAAAGCAAGAAGCCAACCAAAAAACCAGTCCAAACTGGGCCATAGTATACAATTTTTTTATTTGTTACGAAAACCATCGGTTTGTTTACTAGCATGAGTATCCGAATATTTGATTCAAAGATTAGAGATATATATATAGAGCCACTTTTTAATACCTGATATATTTTTTACACGTATAATAAATAAGTATTTTAAAATAATACTTGATATATTTTTTATTTCTAACAAGTGGTTTATAATTGTAAGTATTTTCTTATGATTTTTTACAGATAGTGGAAGATGTGTATGTCGTCGTTTAAATATGTGCATTGAAAAATGTAGAAAAAGCAAACCTGATAATTGTATGAAATGGAGTAATAATAATGGTAATGTTTGACATCATTATTCTCACTTGTTTTTCCTAAAATATTGTGTTATAAGAAGTTTTTTTTTTTTTAATAGAAATAATTTCACAATTCATAATGCTAATCCCTAGTTTATTTTATCTAATATTTCTAAAAAATAGAAAAATTTTGCATCTACAAAAGGAACAATATCGGAGTACAATATATATCTCAAAGAAGCGAGACAATCTCATACCTGATTTACCTCCTGATAAACGTGATGAGAAGTTGCTTATTCGAATTGGTATGGAAGTATTGATTGACGTCCTCGCTCCCTAAACCCTCAACCCATAAATTTCTCTCCCAACAAACCTTTAATCAATTATAGACAAAACTATTCAAAAATTTATACATGAATCCACTAAAAAAATCAGTTGTACCAATAAAGAAAAAAAAAAAAAAACTCTTCTTAGCTTAGAATCTTCTATATACCTTACTAAAACTCTTGCCACTAAAATATACCCCCTTTCCCTCCCAAACTACAAATTTTCCCTCCTAATAAAAAAAAAAAAATTCTACCTTACTAAAACTCTTACCACTAAAATATAATTAATTTTTTTACATCTACTAATCTTTTATACTTCCTCCGTATTGTAATATTCACTACATAAGTATGTGATACAGACTCCTAGACAAAAAAAGGATTTAAAGAGAAATAGAGTGAAAAATGAATAATTAATTAGACCCATTATTACAAAAGTAAGGTCGGCTTAAAAAATAAAAAAGTTACATATAGATAAATTTTTCACTAATATAGTAAAAAAATTGTTGTAAACATTTTGTTACAACTAAAATTGCAAAAGTGGTGAATATTACGATATATATAGTTAAGACTAATGTAACAACCAAAAAAAAACTTTTCTAAACCCGTATTATCCATCCCAACATATCAATACTTCTATTCGATATAGTATATCAATACTTTTATAATAATATAGTAACCACTACAAAAATCTTTCCTAACCATTAATTAAAACCGAGCATTTGCTCGGGTATTATCTATCTATCTATATCTATACTATATACTAAAATTTAAGCCACTAAAAAATGTTTTCCCTCTTAAACACTTATTTTCCCTCCTCACTTTTATTTATCATAATATTAAATGCTCTCCATTTTCCAATGATGCATTATTTGTGTTTTTTTTTTGCCTAAAACAATTATAGTTACTTATACTTACTTTCCAATAAAAAGTATATTAACAATCTATCTTCAAAAGATTTCTTATTAATTAGTGTTCATTCTCAATTTTTGTAATATTTTTTTCAGGCTTAATTTGTTAGTGATTGTATATTGTTTGACTCAATTTTCTCAATAGTAGTTTTTTCTCTATTTTTTGTTTTCAATTTACTCTAAAGTTATTAAAAATTTACAATAGGACAACCATACATGCTTTTTTCTTTATTTTTTTAATAGTATAATTTTATATTACAAGAAATAAATACGAGAGGGTAAGGTTGTTGTGCAGTTGCAGAAGCCTGATGTTGATGCTTTTTCTGAGAATCCTACAATAATTTTGATAAAGAAAATGTAGGAGATTAAAGTGTCAACGTTATAACTTATAAGACATGAAATTTATGTAAATAAATAATTTGATTGATATCAATCCAAATTTGAAATGGCTATAGCAAAAATTGTAGTGATATAATTTTAATCTATTGCATAAGTTAATTTGAAAATTATATACATTTCGGGTATTACTTATTCTTTATTGTCTAATATAACTAAAATAAAGTACTTAATTTTCATCTACAATAACTTTTAACCAATTTTTGCATATAAAGTTTTAATTTAAATTTAAATACCTGCCTTGGGTAATTCGGTCCAGCGAGAGAGCACACAACATCTATCTATATCTATATCTATCTATCTATATATCTTCTAGATACCTTACTAAAACTCTTACCACTAAAATATACCCCCTTTCCCTCCCAAACTACTATTTTTCCCTCCTAACAAAAATAAAAATAAAATTCTACCTTACTAAAACTCTTACCACTAAAATATAATTAATTTTTTTACATCTACTAATCTTTTATACTACCTCCGTATTGTAATATTCGCTATATAAGTATGTGATACAGACTCCTAGACAAAAAATGGATTTAAAGAGAAATAGAGTGAAAAATGAATAATTAATTAGACCCATTACAAAAGTAAGGTCGGCTTAAAAAATAAAAAAGTTACATATAGATAAATTTTTCACTAATATAGTAAAAAAATTGTTGTAAACATTTTGTTACAACGAAAATCGCAAAAGTGGTGAATATTACGATATATATAGTTAAGACTAATGTAACAACCAAAAAAAAAAACTTTTCTAAACACGTATTGTAACGACCCGACTCGCTTAAATCGGCGCGGAAGAAACCGACGAGTCGAATAGTTATAAACTACAACTCAAATACTTAAGAAATTAAAACTAATTCCTCGAGAATATTATTAATCAACCAAGAACGTACAAATACCCACAAGTTTGTACATACTAGTCCAAAAGTCAAAATTAGGAATACTAAAATACGAGTAACTCCAACCACACGTCAGAGTCTAAAACAACGTATAAAGAGTCCAACAACAACGTATAAAGTCTATACAATACGCCAATACTATCTATAAACAACAGAAATAGAAAATACATCAAATAACAGAAATAGTAAACGTCGCTCGCCCAACCCAAAGCTAAGCAAGAGTATCGTCATCAGAAATACCTGAAAAACATACAACAGTCCACCATCAGTGGCGAGTAACATAACTGACTCACCCTAATGGGAATACACATGCACATAGCATAAATCAAATAAACAATATCAAATCAATAAACCAGAGTACAAGATCAACCCACACGTGAACTCGACTCAAACCAACTTAATCAACTATCTTTGGCGCAATCATTCATATACTAGACCGGACTGTGCTCGTACGAACACATCTTACGCGATCGAACTTTCTACTATGCTCGGATTTGAGAATCTTACTCCCAAACCCCATGAAACCAATCTTACTGGAAATCCATGTCCCGTGAAACCAATCTTACTGGAAATTCAAAGGATCACATAGTATGACTCCAACTATCCCAATACCGCAGATGGAATAGGGGCAACGTCTTAACCCAAATACAATGAATCTTACTCAAAGTATCAGGCGTCTAGAAATGAAATCAAGCTAATTATTAATTAAATCTTTAATCATTTTAATCAATTTATTCATAACTAAATTAATTTCAAGAATTGCCTTTACGCCTTGATTCTCGAAAATAACTAGTTAATCAACGAAGTTATACTCAAGATTGCCTTTGCGCCTTGATCTTGAGTCTAACCAACCATAAACCATCATTTAAATTCCATTCTTTAATCAATTTAGACTCAATCTTTAACTTTCTTTAAGTTTTAAACCACTTTCTTTAACTTTCAAGATTCAATCAAGAACCTAAAAAGACTCATCAAGAACTCATAAAGAACTCAAAGAACTCATAAAGAACTCATAAAGAAATCATTCAAGAATCAAGATCTTCAATCAAGAACTCAATCAAGATTCAAGAACTCAACCAAGAACTCATCCAACAAACTAGCATCACACGCACATCACCAAATAACCATTCGAAAATTCCAACTTAAACTTATCCAAAATTCACCAAACTTTAACATAATATTCATGATCATAAAACAACATATAATCAATCATAAAAATCATGAAAACCATCATCAAAACATCATATAAACCATATAAAAATTCAGAATATAAACCATACATAAAATCATGGATATTCAATATTAAACGACCCAAACATGCATTTAATCTATACTATAGACATAGTATACCAAAAAGGTTGAGAAAGTATGTTACCTTATTGAAGATAACACACAAAATTAACACAAAAAGTTGCTGCCCGGAACAAGGCACACACGAACACCACACGGCCCAAACCACGTTGCACACGGCCTTGCTTCAAACCACACGAACACGGCACACTTGCACACACGGCTGCCCAGCACGGCTGTGTCGCACGAACCACCACTGCCACACGAGCACCACGGCTTTACACGACACACGAGCACGACCCTCTGTTGCACCTTGCACGGCCCACTGTACACAAACACGCACGAACCCCCAACGAGCAATCCCAAAGCAAACCCGAACTAGAGATCTTGAATGAAATTAATGTGTTTAGGATTGTGTTTGAACACTTAAAGATCAATAAACCTTGAATTTTTAAGTTTTGGGCTAGGAAAAATGATGAACAATTGATGGGTTTCAATTGCTCAATAATGGCGTGTGAACTAGAGAGCAAATGGGAGAGATTTATGCTTGAAATTGATGGCAAGAGCTTTTTGATGGCAAAAATGAGCAAAGGCCTTACTAACTCTCCTATTTATAGAGTTAGCCAAGGTGTGAACACAAGGCAAGTGGCACCACTTGCCCATGCACTAGAAAACCGGCCAAGGGGTAAAAATGGACCTTTAAATGGGCTCTCGTGATCCATTGGGCTAATTTACATAATTTACATGATTAATCATGCAATAATCAACTTAGCCCAAAATATTAAATAATAAAAACTGAAAATAAATATTTCGAATTAAATCGAAATTATTCACATAAAATAAAATAAATAGTTCAAAAAAAATAAATTTGAACCAACACACAAATACACATAATTACACATAATTATCGGCAAAAATACCAATAAAAATCTGGGTCATTACACGTATTATCCATCCCAACATATCAATACTTCTATTCGATATAGTATATCAATACTTTTATAATAATATAGTAACCACTGCAAAAATCTTTCCTAACCATTAATTAAAACCGAGCATTTGCTCCAGTATTATCTAATTAGGTTACTAATTAGTAATCCAACCAATTCAAACAAACCTTTTGCTAATAATAAGAAGTTTGCAAACAAATCTCAAAAAAGTTAAAACAAACCCAATGACAAATTCATTATCGTTGCAAATGCCCTAATCGATAAGGTATAACATATTCTTAGGTCTCAACTATCAACTTAATATTTTGGGTGAAATAGCCTTTAACATGGTATCAGAGCAAATGTGACATAGAGATCACGGGTTCGAATCTCTCCTCTATACTATTCATTTCCATGGTGCACCCGAAGCCAAGGAAAGAGTTGGACAACCACTGTAACGACCCGACTTTTCGACTTGTCGATTTACAAAGGGAAAGCGACATTCGGACCGTTACTAACTTAAATAACAATAAATCAACTTAATTGAATGAATAAATTATCTTTTATTAAATTAACTACTGAAAATCCATAAACCAAAAGTCACTAATACATATAAAGTCTGGAAATTCTGTCCCAACATGCTGGGATCATAAGATAAACTAAGTTAATGTCTCAAACTGTTCTGGGAATACTAAATACTCAAAATAAAATACTAATCTACTCAAGCCCATCCAGCGGAGCCCGCTCTACTCTGCTGCATCGTCATCTGAAACTGAGGGGGGGGGGGTCCACCGTCAGTGGCGAGTAACTAGGCTGTCCCATTTAATCGAGGGACCACCAAACACATAATAGCATAGAAATATGCATAAAAACTGTAAAGAAATCTAATACATGTCTTTATAAAAATGTACAAAAATACGTATAACAGTACGTATAAAAATACGTATAAAAGTACGTATGCGAATACGTATAAACACACCTGCAGAAATACGGTTAGAAATACGTATAATCTACGTATAATGTACGTACAATCAACCCTGCAAATACGGTTAGAAATACGTACAAAAATACACTCAACATTCATACATACATGCATCCTTACTCGCATACATACATACCCATAAATACAGAAATACACAGCGGAAGACTTAACATACTGAACTTATACCTTATACTATACATCTTAAATTATCCCAATCCTTAACTTATACTTAACCCTTCTTAAATTATATCATTAATAAATCTTAATCATATCTTATCATAATCTTATCTTAATCATATCATATCATAGTCTTATCTTGATCATGTCATATCATAATCTTATCTTAATCGTATCATATCATGTCTTTCTTATCATATTAGATCATAACATATCTTATCATCACATCTTAGAAATCATCTTAAACTTCATCTTATGATTTCATCTTATCAAATCGTATGATCGTAATATAATATCTTTGTTGGACCGGTCACTTATAACTCGTTATGGATCTCGTGTTTCACCATAACTCCCTAGAACATGCCGGGAGGAGCTCGTGTACTCAATCCCGTAGCGGATCCCGTGTTTCACCACTAAGCCTAAGCTATGGCCATAACTTCCTGGTAGCGACTCGCAGATACGGTTACCAGACGACTACATGTTCTAAGGTCAAACTACTCGGGGGAACTCATGTGTTCGTCCCATAGGGTAGTGGTTCTGACTTAACCCACTAATGACTCGTGTATCATACAGGTGGGTGTCCATATTGTATCTTATATCTTCAATTAATTCAATCATCTCATATATTAGGATAATACTAGGTGACCGTAATAGGAAATGAAATGTTCGGAGTCCCAGGAAAGAGAGGTGCGGCACGTATATTGGCCACCTTAAATACCAAGTCTTTCCTAGCCAGAGACCGAAACATAACATGTATAGCTATTACTCTGTTTCCTTTCTTATCCCTAGTAGTATCTTATGCAACTTCAAATCTTATAATATACTATCCTTAAAATATATGTATACGTATAATCCTATCCTTTCGGATACTAACCTTAATATTACGTCATATACCAATTTGTAACTTTATCCAAAAATATTTATATTAATAGTACTAATATTATTTCGGTCCTCTTAATAATAATACCAATAATATCTTTTTATCCCTTCACTTTACAACTTATCCCTAATAATTATTTTGTCCGTAACTTTTATTATTAATTATTCCCTGAATTAACAATAATCAAATTTAATCAAAAATTGACTAATTCATCAATTCTACACGGCATTATTAAAAATATAACAATAATTAACTATTTTCTAGAATTAATTTAGTTAATCAATATAATTACAAAAATTACCAAAATAAGATAAAAATCATATTTTTCAACAACATTCATCAAGATTAACATAAAAATAATATTTTTAACCCTTCTTTTAATTTCTATACACTCGACAATTAGAAGATAATAACAAGATTTAATTTTTAATTCAAGATTAATCAATATAATTCAATACTATCAAGATTCATCATAAAAATCATATTTTTAGTTCCCTTTTAATACTTAGGTCACTCGAAAATTCAATAATTAATAATAGCATATTTTAATAATTCAATTGCCCTAATTTATACAATCTGATTTTTAAATAATTAAATTAAAAACGACCATCTAAAGATCTCTAAAAATCTGGAAATTTTTATGGGAGCTAAATATGGGTTCAAGTATTTACGTGCATAAATTTCGTCTAAAAATAACATCTTTTACTATTTTTAAGTGATTTTATAACTAACCAGTCAGATTAGGCTGAATTCGGTTTCAGAATTTTATGCCATATCAAACGATCTTTAAAAATTACGAAAATTTAACACAAGCTGTAAAACATTATCACTGACTTCCATATAAAATTTCGTAGCATTACGAATTGATTAAGTACACTAATAAATTCGTAAACCTATTCTGGACAGTTTTACCGGTTTGAAAGATTAAATTTTTATAAATAATAAACGGACGAATTTTGCCACGAAATAAATCATGGTTAATAATCAAACAGTAAACCAGATACCATGAAAAATTCATCAAGAAATAACAAGATTTGATTGGTAAATAAATTATACAAGATCATACATAAAATCAAGAAAATACATAAAAATCAATCAAGAAATTCATGCTTCATGCTCGACATGTTCATATGAAAACAATATTAAATTTCCTACAATGTTCATGATATGATTCCTAATTAACTATGTGTTTTTCTACCCATAGATTAAAGGAGAAAGCGAAGTTACCTTAGACGCTAAATTATTCCAAGGTACAATAATGGAGGTCACGGTTTTTCTTTGAATGGAGGAGGAGAGGAGATAATTTTCTTTAGGGTTTATAACTTTTGCAAATATGAACAAATTACCTCCTAATAGTCCTATTTATAGAAGAGATAGGAAGAAAGAAAAGAAAGAAAAAAAAATAAATAAATAAAAAAAAAAATAATAATAATAATAATAATAAAACAACCCCCAAATATTTTTAGAGTTGCCGTGAGAGAGTGACTAGAAATAAGGGGAAAAGTTTGTTGGTCAATCAACAAACTTTTGACTAGGTTTTAGGTGGTTTAAAATTAATTTAATTATTTAAATTATAATAATAATCCTTAAATAAATTAAATCAAATAACCTTGGCCCAAAACAAGGAGTGGCCGGCCATGACACTACAAAGGAATAAATTGGGTCTCTGGCCCAATTTTGAAAGAGAAAGGAATTGGGCTAAAAATAGAACAGTCCAATATATAATGGGCCTTTTTGGACTAGAATTAAATAAATATAATTAATAACCGCGAAATTTTCTGGCCCAAAATTCCGGGTCGTTACAACCACACCCCTCGTCCGCCCGCCACCAATTGGCACGCTAGCCCCCCATCGACTAGGGCCTAAGTTCATACAAATTTTAATTTTCTAAAATATATACTTCCTCCGTTTTTGAATAGTTACAACAAATGGGTATTTTTTGTGAGAGTTAAAAAAATCATTTTTTACAACTATTTAAAAATGGGATGTAAATTTTATATACATAACCCTACTTTTTTTTTAGGATAATGTGTGGGATACAATGCCTTGGAACCGGGCCATATTGCAGGTCACCCGACCCAATTTTAGCCAACACACGCATCTATAAGGGGGGATAATAAGAAATCCTCACAAATGCATGCGGTAAGAATCGAACTCGGGATCTCGTGTCTAGAATTCTAAAGCCCTAACCACTGGGCTCAGGGCCGTCCTATTGAATTTTGGGGCCCTGTTCTCATACAAAAATATTAGGCCCCTAAATATGAAGATGAAGATGAAGAATTAATTCATGTAAATTTAAGATTTGCAATTAATGAATGATTTTTTTTAATGTGAAAATGGAATATGAAAAGTTGGAGCAATTAGTTGACATTCATTGTAGATTTCAGTTAATTTGTTTGTTTCTTTCTTTGTTTTTTTTTTATATTGAGTTAAATATGAAAATGGGGCCCCTTACAATTGGGGGCCCTGTGTTGTTGGTCGCCTTGCACATGTGCAAGGATGGCCCTGACTGGGCTATGACTTGATTCTCATTTAGGTAACTCTACTTGGTCAATCACAATTCTGAGCATTTGCAAATTTCTACGTGATAATAACAGACACAATTATGCAATTTCAACGAATAATATAAAGAAAATTCATATAAAATATTAATTACAATTGAGATCAAAATAAATTATCCCAAAACAAAACAGAGCAACTTAATTATTAAGGGGTAGTAATAAACTAATGTGAGTAGTAAAATCCAAATAAATACTGAGTACGGTAACAGGAATAAACACATTGAAAAAGTTTGGAACAAATAATTCAATCTTATCAGCAAAATCGATGAGTGAATAGTGGGACCCATACATATCTCAGTATTGAAAATTTGAGTGAGACTGTCAGTACAGAGCATGAGTGATGGATTGATGGGTTCTCATGATGATGGTTTGAGCCACCTGTCTCATATCATCATCATCTCCATCATCATCACATATGAATGGTAGGATACCCACATCAACCAAAAGTTAGGGCATAGTTGTGTTCTAAGATTATGTTATGTTATACGGAGTACTCTTTATGTTTTATCACTTTTATTCGTATAAAATGCTATTCGGGTTTGTAAATGGGTGCATCACATGCTCATCATACTGTATCTGACGCTAGTTAATTTCACTTTGGAAATGAAGAATGGATGATATTTGAATTTGTAATCTCTATATAATGTTGGCTCTGATACGATGATAAATTTTCATAGGCTCAACACAAGTCCGTACAAGAGAAGAGTTAGATTGCTTACAAACCCAACCAGGCTCCATCCTAAAACTATAACTCATTAACTTTTATGTCAGTCATACTCTATTTAATCTTTCAATGTGAGACACATGTAAGTTATAATCGATTTGAACACTCAGTTTTTTTTTTTGGACTTCCAACAAGAGATCAACTAACCCTTACGTGTGGCACGCAACTCTATTGGACTACATACTTCAAACAATTCTTTAAATAGCTTCCATCCTAGTACATTTTTTTATGGGCCCTCCTACAATAAGTTAGAATTGTCTGATTTTATATCATGTCAAAGAATCAGCTCAATCAAAATCTAAAGTTAATGATTGAGACCCAAAATTATATTATATACTATATCATAAACCTCATATGTAGTTCTATGATGACTTCTACTTGATATTATATCGAAAAAAGGAGTGAGAATCGAGCCGTAATCCAATGTCAGATGAACACAAATTCACAGACTCATCATCATAATTATAATGAAATTAAATTAAAATTAGAACATGTGCATGAGTACTGGAACAGTAGCAGAATGTGTTTAGTCAGGACAACTAAATAAAATATTCCAAGTAAGGGTATGTAGCTAGCTACATTGTACTGTGTAATGATAATGGTGGTGGTGGAAGAAGATTGGGGTATATGATTTCAACTTGTCAGTCATACATGTCTAACATGGTATATATATCAAAGTAATCAAACTAGAGTAGAGACTATTGCATGATCAATATAGTATCAAACTAGACTTTTGCATGATCAATATCTAACATCGTAGTATATCAAACTAATCACCCTATATATACATGGTGATGGACATGGACTGATGGGTATCAACAGTCTATAGCTCAGTATATATATATATATATATATATGATGGTATATACACTTTTTTTTGGGTAATAAGGTAGGCTAAAGTTGGTGCATATGGTAGCTAGGCTAGCTATTGATAATGAAGTCATAGCCTAGTGGTTAGGGCTTCAGAATTCTAGGCACGAGGTTCTGGGTTCGATTCTCACTGCACGCATTTGCGAGGATTCCTTATTATCCCCTTACAGATGCGTGTATTGGCTAAAATTGGGCCGAGTGACCTGTGGTAGGGCCCGATTCCAAGGCCTAATATCCCACACATTATCCTATATATAAAAAAAAAAAGCTAGACTAGCTATTTTTTCTAACTGTTGTACTTCCTCTGTAAGATATTAACTGCAATAATTTGACATTTTTCCTCTCTATATTATGTCTAATCGTCGTAGTTATTTTATTATAGAGGGAATAGTTCATAAAGTTTATATATAGGTCAGTTTATATGAATAACCAGCGAGCATTGTAGGGGACAATGCATGAGAATCAAACTCGCATCATTTCGCTTACAAGGTCCACTCCAACACCATTTCACTAGCTAGAGCTTGATTCTTATGTGATAGCAATTTTAGCTCACAAGTCACAACCCAATATTACAAGTTTAACTCTCATTAGCTTTAAGTGTCTAAGGTTAAGGGCTTGTTTACTTCAAATTATATTCAGTTCAGTTCAGTTCAGTTCATCTCTATTCAGTTCAGTTCAGTGCATCTCTATTAAGTTAAGTTCAGTTCAGTTTATCTCTATTCAACTAATGTAAACGAGCCCTAATTAAGGGTGCTTAAAACCCTGAGAGAAAGTGTAACGACCCTGATTTTCATGATATTTCTGCCTTGACTTATGTGTATTTATGTGGTGTTATGTATAGTTCAAATTTATTTTTGAACTATTTATTTTATTTTATGTGAATAATTTCGATTTAATTCGAATTATTTTATTTGCAGTTATTATTGTTTATGTTAATTATTATTTAATTAATTAGGATTTTTATTATTTAATTTTCTAATTAATTATTTAATATTTTGGGCTAAATCGATTTATGCATGATTAATCATGCGGTTTTTGCAAGTTAGCCCAATTGATCACGAGAGCCCAATTTCGGCCCATGTTGCAAGCCAAAACCGGCCCCCTCCTTATGCATGGCAAGTTTTTCCACTTGCCTTGTGTTCACACCTTAACTAACTCTATATATAGATGAGTTAGTGAGGCTTGATGATCCATTTGCTCATTTGCCATCCTAACACACTTGCTCATCAAAAGTTCAAACACAAAACTCCTCTCATTTGCTCCCAAACCCCACGCCATTTTTGGCTATAATCATCATCAATTGTTCATCATCAATTCTAACCTTAAACTTAAAGATTCAAAGTCTATTGATCTTTAAGTATCCTAAACACAATCTAAACCCAATTGTTTCAATCAAGATCGTTGGTTCGGGTTTGGTTTGATCGTGTTCGTGTGGGAGTCGTGTGGTTCGAGTGGGTTCGTGTGGTGGACCGTGTTGATCAAGGTGGTCCGTGGTGGTGGCCGTGCATCACAGCCGTGCAGCAGGGCCGTGTTCGAAGTGGTGTTTGTGTGCAAGGACCGTGCCGTGTGTGTGTGTCGTGCCGTGTTCGTGTGTTGTGCGTGGCTGGGCCGTGTTCTTTGGGTAGTTCCGGGCAGCAATTTTTGTGTTGATTTGTGTGTTAATCTTCAACAAGGTAACATACTTTCTCAACTTAATTGGTATACTATGATTATAGTATAGATTAAATGCATGTATGGGTTTATTTGTTGAAGTTTGATCATGTTTTCATGTATGAATTGCAAATCTGATTTTATGTGGTTTAATGATGATTTTGGGGATTGAATATGTTGATTTTATGGTTGAATAAGTTGGTTTTAAGTTCATGTTGATCATGTTAAAGTTTGATGAATTTTGGGTGATAGTAAGTTGGTACTTTCATGGTTGAAAAGTTGAGTTATGCGTGTGATGTATGTATGATTGGATGAGTTCTTGGTTGAAGTTCTTGAATCTTGATTGAGTTCTTGGTTGAAGTTCTTGAATCTTGATGAGTTCTTTATGAATCTTGATGAGTTCTTTATGAGTTCTTGGTCGAGTCTTGAAAGTTAAAGAAAGTAGTATTGATTAAAGAAAGTCAAAGAAAATGTTAAAGAAAGTTAAAGAATGGATTAAGAATGTTGATTATTGTTGGTTAGACTCAAGATTAAGGCGTAAAGGCAATTCTTGAGAATAACTTCGTGTTTTAATTAATTATTTTCGAGAATCAAGGCGCAAAGGCAATTCTTGAAATTAATTAAGTTATGATTAAGATATTAAGATTTTAAAGATTTATTTAAAGATTAGCTTGATTTCGTAGCTAGACGCCTAAAACTTAGAGTAAGATTCTATGTTTTTGGGTTAAGACGTTGCCCCTATTCCATCCGTGGTATTGGGATAGTTGGAGTCTTACTATGTTGTCTTCGGATGTGGATTTCCAGTAAGATTGGTTTCACGGGACTTGGGAGTAAGATTCTCATTTCCTAACATAGTAGAAAGTTCGAATGCGTAAGATGCGTTCGTACGAGCGTAGTCTGGTCTAGTATATGAATGATTGCGCCAAAGATGAGTTTGGATAAGGTATTTGAGTCGAGTTTGTTTTGGGATGATTTCGCATATTTGATGTTATGTTTTGATATTTGATTTGTGCTATGTTCATGTGTATTCCCATTAGGGTGAGTCAGTTATGTTACTTGCTACTGATGGTGGACTGTTGTTTATTTTCCAGGTAATTCTGATGACGAGGCTCTTGCTTAGTTTTGGTTTGGGCGAGCGTCGATATTTTAATATGATTGTATTTTCATTATTTGTTGATTTTGGATAGTATTAGACTATAGTATGGACTTGTATACATTTGTTTGAACTCTGACATGTGTTTGGAGTTTATAGTATATTAGACTTTGTAGTTTGACTTTTGGTTTAGTATTGTACAAACTTGTGGGTATTTGTACTTTTGGAATCATAATAATAATATTTGAGGTATTAGTTTTTAATTCTTAAGTATTTGAGTTGTTAGTTATGATTATTCGACTCGTCGGTTTCTTCCGCGCCGATTTAAGCGAGTCGGGTCGTCACAGAAAGCATCCTTAATTAATCCTTGACCATAAACACATAAATTTAAAGTATCATAAACTTATTTACTCCCTCCGTAACATAATTCTGGCAACAAGTTTTTTTCCACGCATTTCAAGGAAGCGATTTAAGGGTGTAAACGAATAAATTGATCAAAAAAAAATTTAAGATTAGTAATTTATGAACTCAATCTTACTTGTATTAAAACCATTTTGATTAATTTGTTCGTTTACACCCTTAAATTGCTTCCTTGAAATGCGTGAAAAATAACTTGTTGCCAGAATTATATTACGGAGGGAGTAAGTGAAATGGGTGCATGTATACTATTATAAACTTATTATCTAAACGTATTTCAAACACACAAGTTCATCAATCAAGTTTATATACTACCTCCGTTTCTTATTATTTGCAACGATGTGACATAAAGTAGAGAGGAAAAATGTCAAATCGTTGCAAATAATAAGAAACGGAGTTAGTATGTGTTTAGTTCATCAGTCAAGTTTATATATGTGTTTAGCTCGCAAACTCGCAACTTTCTCTTCCCTTCCTCTGAAATAGTAAACATGCACCTATTTCACCCATTACGCCCGCATCTTTTTTAAAAGGAATAATTACATTATTAGGTATCAATTATTGCACTTTTTATTTTATAGGTACAAACTTTTGATTATTCACCGGCAGAACGAACTACTACATAAAGTTGCGACGATAGTTATATGACTTAAATATTGTTGCAACTTATAAGTCATCCATACATATCGTTGCAGGTTTATGTAATAGTTCGTGTTGGTGGTGAATAATCAAAAGTTGGTACCTATAAAATAAAAAGTGCAATAGTTGATACCTATTAATGTAATTATTCCTTTTTAAAACTCAAAGCCTAAAGTTGATTACAGATTGCAGCTCTATTCCACCGATGTATGCAATATTCGGACGAGTACAAATTAATATCCCAACAATGTATGCATGCAATATCTGGATGGGTACAAATTTGAGCATCCATCAGACTCCTATTGCGGATGCGTACAGGATTTTCTCATTTCTATAGTCTCAAAATCATTTTTTAATTTGGGCATTGAGTGAGGCTGAATTTAATTTGTCTAGATGACGAACTCGATGAATTTGTATTCCCAACACAAAAAAAAGGCATCCCTCGTCTCAAAATGATTTGATAGAAATCTCTTCGCTTTGTGCAAGAAGCCTATATCATTATTTCTGGCAAGCAATATGTCATTGACATATATAATACCAAGAAAATACGTTTACTACCACTAAAGTACTAAACTTATGGTATACATAGTCATCAAGTGCATTTGTCTCAAAGCAATGCATGAGACGTAGCAACTTGATGAAACTTGAAATTTCATTGACGAGAAGCTTGTTTGAGTCCATAGATTGATTTCGTTAACTTGCAAACCATTTTCTTCAAATTTCCTGAAACAAAGTGGGAGACTGAGAATTGAAAAATAAAATAAAAATAAAGTGAGAGACTGAGTCTAAGGCTCCGTTTAATAGAGCTAAAATGTTTTCCTTGAAAATAGTTTTCCAATTTTACGACGTTTACTTTGGTTGAAAAAATAAAATGTAAAATTTGAAGTGAAAATTCATTTTACACCATAGTGGAAACATTTTCTCCCAAATTTGGGAGTAAAACGTATTTTCCGTGCAAGTAAACATTAGAAAATCTCTATGAAAATGAGTTTTACAAGATAAAATATTTTTCATGTAAAATCATTTTACATCGAAAACGTTTTACACCCAAGTAAACGGATCCTAAGTGCGAGTGCGTAGGCTACATCGATACATGCACAACCGGGGATGGCCGATGATGGATTGACAATTAATTGCGACGAGCACGAGCCCATGGAGAGTGCGAGGTTATTGGCAACCTGAACAAAGCAGCCACGACCAGGAATATTTTTCGAATTTAAGTTTTCAAAAAATTTGAACTATTGTTCATTCTCAAATGTTGTTTTTGTTGCCATCGATTTGTTGTTGTTATTGTCAATTATTGTTATTGTTGTCGAATGATGGCGTTGTTGTGTTGTTGTCGAATGATGGTGTTGTTCTGTTGTTATCGATTTGATTTAAAATTGTTCTATTGGATTTTTTTAATTAAAAATTGCGGTACATATGTATGTTGTAATTAATCATGTATGTTATATATTAATTAAATTTGTCTGGGCCAAGTTTACGAAAACGAGCCAAACTCAAGACATGATAAGTTTGACGAACGAGCAAGAGCTAAGTTTTAGGTTTTCAGGCTCGGCAAGCTCATGAGCCGAGCCGAGCCGAGCCCAACAACAAAAAAAAATGAGTCAAGCCTAAGGGTCTTAGAGCTCGAATTGATCGATAAGCGCGCACACCTAGGTTGGTGTATAAGATGTTATTTGAAATAATATAAAACGTTTCTTAGATGTTGAAGTGTGAACCGACAGATGTGAAACGATTACCGCGTCGTGAAAGACCACTGTCCTAAAAGACAATTCCGCGCTACCCGGTGCAGTAGACGCACAACGGTTGTCCTCCAGGATTAGCATGGCGCCGGAATAGTGTGTACGCACAACCCCAACTGGAACTCAGATTATGCCCAAAAAACAGTATACGAATTGTGTTTGAGAACTGTAGAGAATAATGAAACAAGAGCGTATCCCAAGTCCTACGGCCCGAGCCCGACCGGGTCCGATGCGCGCGCATGTGTCTTGTCAACAACCCACCTACTACTTAAGCTTTTAGAGAATAGAGGTAAGCTCAAATATATAAATGTGAAAAACTCTTCCTATTCTACCAATGTGGGACAAGCTCTCTCTAACTAGTCACATTCTCACCCTTTTCACTCTTTGAACTTCCAACATAAGATTAGGGCCTTCCAATTGATGTTTAATTTTAATATGCATTTAAAGATTAATAATATAATTATTAATAATTGTATAACCGGAAATTTATTAGCATAGGCCTTAAGTCTATTTGAAAAGAAAATAAATGGAAAAAAAGAGAGGATGCATTAAGAAATCAATAAGGACAATATATCTAACGGTGGCTGACTTACATTTAGACCTGACAAAGTTGATCCGATATCTAAAATTCGACCCAATTTCGGTTTGAAAGGACATCATCCAAAATTCGAACCAATCTGATCTAAACCTTATGCGGTCTGAAACTCATCTGAATTACTCTGGTCCTAACCCGTCCGATCCGAAAACAACTCGATTTAAACTCATCTGATCCAAAAAAAAATCAATTTAAGAGTAATTTGCTTAACGATAAATTTGGGTCATTACTCATTTTCCACTTTTAATGAAACTATATGCGGAAGAAAATTAGATTAATTGACAACTCAAAAGGGTATCGATTATGTTAATTGCATATACATAAATATTAATTACGTAGAATTGTTGAACAAAAAGATAATCAACAAAATTTCAACAATTGTTTTTTCATGCATTTTAAGAAAGCGTTTTAAGGGTGTAAACGAAAAAATTAATCAAAATGACTTTAATACAAGAAAGAGGGTGATTATAAGTTACTGATATTAAAATTATTTTGATTAATTTGATTGTTTACACCCTCAAATTGCTTCCTTGTGTGCAAAATCAATTGTTGAAAATTTTGTGTTACGGAGGGAGTAGAAAATTTATCACCACTATCATCGCATCGAGCTGATCCGAATTAAATGATTCGAAACATTCTAATCCAAAGTGACCCGGTCCAAAACAATCTGATATGAAATGGTCTCAATCCGATTTGATCCAATCTCAATCCAAAATCCGATCCAGTCTGAATAGTACATCAATCTGAATCATGCTCGAATCCAAAATGGTCTGACACAATTCGAAATGGTTCGATCTGAACCCGACCCGAACGATCCAATTGTCAGATCTACTTACATATCACTCAAGATCCCTCAGTAGGACAGACTAGAAATTGCTCTTTAGTCCCTCCGTTCCAAAATAAAATAGCTCCACTTACTTTCTTTGCGAATTTTAAGGTGGTGTAGTCTTGTTGTTATTTTATTATGGAGTGGAGTAATTTATTCTTAAAGTGGTGGTGGTGCAGTAATTTTAAGTTAGATCCATATGCTAAAAATAAAAATGGAACAAATAATTTAAAATGGATAAAAAAATAAAAATGGAGCAGATATTTTTTGGATTGAAGTAGTAAACTAGCTGTTAGCACATCAAAGAACTAGAGATATTATTGATATATATCTGATATATATGCATATCAGCTACAGGATAAACAAATTAATAAAAATATTCGTATTTAAGACTCTATGATGGTGTAGATAATGTTTTCGATCTTTACTCCTTACATGGATTTGTTTTGAAGGACATCAATACATCATAATTCATAAATCCCCTTTTTTTTGGAAGCTTAATTCGACTTAGTGATAAAGAGAACATGTAGCCAATGATAATTTTAAGCCTCAACAAGAGCCAATTCAAGAGCCTTCCGAAGATCTCTAACCTTTATCCATAACCCAACTCGTTGGTCGTTGGTGATCCATATCCATTGGTTGGGTTAGGGTTGTGACCAATGAAGTAAATAGATGCTAGCTAGTTACTCCCTCTGTCCCTTTTTATTTGCTCCATTCACTTTTTCTCATCTCCCGAGATACAATTTTAAATGAAAATATCTTTAGATAATTATAATAAAAAATTATATAAGTTGCATATTAAAAAAGTACACATTGAGCTGAATCAAATGCGATCTCATTTGACTATATTTTTCCTTATATATATATAAAATTATAGAGAGTCAAAGTTACTAAATGAACAGTATCAAAAGTCAATTAGGCAAACAATAAGGGACGAAGGGAGTACTTCCTTCTTTTTTTTACTTGCAACAAACTGTTTTACATGTATTATAAAGAATAATTTCAAGGGTATAAACATATAAATTAATTAACATTTAAAAACAAGCATGAGAGATATTAGAGGTTAGCTGTGTCAATTTTTTTTTTTAAAATTGTACGTTTACACCCTTAATAAACTAATTTATTCCTCAAGAATTGTGCAAAATAGTTTGCTGCAAATAAAAAAAAGAGGTATTGTATTATTTTTTTTTTCCTGTAAAAGAAATGTCATTTAGGTGTTACATAGGGCCTTGAACGGTTGCACCCATGAATGTCTTACTTTGCCTTTTTTCCAATTCTAACATTATTCCAAGAATAATTCTTTGCTGAGGCTATTCTTTGTTCACCTTATTATTATTTTTATTTTTTTGACAAAGATACATGAAGGAAGTTAGTTCATCCTAAAGGAGGTTGTTATTAAGTGAACCTGGTTAACATAGTTGATCTCTAGCAACCTTCTTACATTGAACAAACTCTAACGAACTAGTTATATGTAAGAAATCATCCAAGATTGGTTTGATGTCTTGCGCGGCCTTTTGTATGTTTTGTAGCCCATCTATTAGGAGCTGGCAGTCCGTGTGGAATACACATGAAGTGGCTAGTTTGACTCCTTCTCGGGCCCCTTGAAGTAGTGCAAAGGCTTCAGTGTGTAGAGCTGATAGATGTTGCCCTTAATCTCTCACCTCCATTGTATTGTTTTCCATCAAAGTGCATAGTTCATCCAATAGCCGCACTTACTCTGAATGTTTGCATGTGTCGTTTCCAAGCCCCATCTGTCTCAACTATATCACAAGCGCCCTCTGGGTTTCTTCCCCTTTCCCAGACTATAGTTTGAAAATTCTGTGGCCATTTCTGCTTTTCTGACTTGTCTGCACAAACGGTAGTTGTTCCCCACCAGTTCATTTCATCACGTTGAATGTGAAGGATTCTCTCAGGATTGCATTTTGCTTTATTGAAAGTGATCTCATTACGATGAATCCATATGGCCCACATGGTTGCTTTGAACTCCGCGATTTGTTTATCCGGCTCAGTGTTGTTTTCATAGAGATAGTGAAGCATGTCTTGTAACCATTGATGGATGGGGATGTGATGTGAGTTGCTTACTCGGAGACCTAAGCTCCCTACTGCCCAAATTCTTTGGCTAATGTTACAGTCTCTGAGGAGATGTGTTGATTCCTCCGTGTGATTCCTGCACAGAGAACACACATTGCTAATCCGCATAGATCTCCAATGGAGTTCTGCTGTTGTGGCCAATGCTCTGTTACATATCTTCCAGTAGACGAGTTTCCATTTTGGAAGCAAGTTGCTTCCCCATAAGTCTTTCCAGAAGGAGCACCCTGGGGCGGTGCTCTGGTTGGTATTTAGGAATTGGTATCCTGATTTTACTGAGTAGTTACCATCTTGGTTTGGCGCCCACATCAAAGTATCCTCTTTTTCCTCCGCTGGAAGGTAAGTAGAGAGGATAGAAATGGCATCCTTACTGGCGAATAACTTCCAAACTGTGGATCCTCGCCATATCCTTTGGCTAGAGATGAGGTCTTCCACTGTTCTTGGTACATCTGGGTTATGTATCCTTTGTGGTTTGATGGAGACACGATCTGTATTTGTGCAGATGCTTTCCGTTAGTCGGATCCAGTTTCCCTTTCCTACTTGGAATTTCAGACCAAGTTTTAGCCGCCGGCTTGCTTTAACTAAACTCTGTGTCGCCCAGGACGCTGCCGCACAACTTTTCTCCGTTTATCCCAGGGTTACTGGGTCCTCCTTATATTTGGCCTTGAAGACTTTTGTCACCAACAGTTGCAAGGTTAGTGTGAATTCACCATGTTTGTTTGAATAAAATTGCAATGTTGAGTTGTTCCACTTTTCGGACTCCTAGCCCTCCTGCTTCTTTTGTTGAGTAGAGAATTTCTTTCTTGGTCCACTAGATTGGTTTTCTATTCCTGCTACCTCCCCATACAAATCTTAGGATCATAGAATCTAGTGCCTTAGTGATCTTTTTTGTAAGCTGATAGAGTGAGATAATGTGGGATGTTGTGGCCACTATAACACTGTTTGCGTGGATCACTCTTCCCCAACAAGGAGAGGTGGTACTAGAACATTGTATAGGTGGTACTAATAGAGTATTGAGAAGGTATTGTGTCAGATCGGTCTGACAATAACGTTTCTGTCAGACCATTCCACTGGACCTGGACACATATTGTTGAATCTGGACACATATGTGTTTAACCTAGACATATGCTGTTAAACCTAGACATGTATTGGTAGACCTAGACCCATTTTTAAACCTGGAAACAGAACTGGACACATTTGAAACCTGGATACATTTGAAACCTGGACACAATTTGTAAAGCTGATGAAAAGTTGTTAAACCTGGAAAAATGTGGACAAACCTAGACAAATATGGACAAATCTAGAAAAACATGGACAAATCTGGATAAATCTGGACACACAGGGACAAAACCTGGATTAATAATATACAGACCTGGACAAAAGTATTATTAACCTGGACAAATAATATACAAACCTGGACAAAAGTATTATTAACCTGGACAAATAATAATACTAACATGGAATAAAACTAACCTAGATGAAAATATTACTATCTTGGCCAAGAATATTACTAACCTGGACAAATAAACTAATTAACCTTGGACATCAGTTGCTTTCATCCCAAGCCCAAATTGGTACTTGCTACCTTTAGCGGCACATTATTGTTCAATACATCATCGTCATCGTTCTCATTGCTTGGGATATTTGTGCATTATTCTGCACTCAACTATTCCAAATACATCATTCATCATCGTTGTCACTTGCCACTGAAATTTGTGCATCATCAATGAAGAAAAAAAAACTGAAATCAATTGTCAAAGTTAGGGTTTTTTTTTTTTTTTATATATAAAAAAAAACCTAATTCGATTCAATGTGAGGACTATGGGACCAGCGCCGGACTCCAGGTGGTGCACCGGAGTATCGTGATGAAGAATGAGCTTGAATCAGACATGAATTACAGAAGTGCTTGAAAAGAATATTGGTATGGTAGTGTAGAAGAATAGAAGATAATAAACTTATAATTGAACCTGGAGAACGAAAAAAGTATTTGTGGAAAGAAGAGGAATTTACTGGGCCAATCCGTCTGACAGTAATATTGGGTCAGACGGTCTGACCCAATACTTTCACTAGAGTATTTTATGTATAATTGTATGAGATTTTCAATTATGATTTATTAATGGTATATATTTTAATTATAAGTTTAGTTATTTGGATTGCATCGGATTGGATTTGGACTATAGAAGTTTTATTCGAATTGGATTGGATCATACTCGAGAACTATTTAGATTGGATCGTACTCAAATTTTCAAGTCCAAAATTTTTCCGGACTAGATTTAGACTTGGCCCAATACAATCCAGTCTATCCAATTTATACCCTAGTTAAACCAAACATGGCCTAAAATTTGAATACTCTATTTGATCCCTTTGTCAACTCCAAGATCCTTCCTTGCACCACCCCTTCAATGAAGTATCCTCCAAAATGTACATATACTCTACCTTTTTAGGGGTGTTGAACCATGTTTGATTTGAGTGATGACAAACCAGTTCCCTATACTTGATTGTTGCTATGTATAATTGTCTATGAGCAGGTTGAATCAAGATAGGAAACAACAAGGCAAGAATTGAATTGAAGAACATCAGAGCATTGAGATACATGAAGATCAAAAGCCAAGAACTTGGAGCTTTTAATTTTTGTTTAAAATGGACTTAGGGAAGTAGGGTTGAGGCTAGGTTTAAATGTAAAAGAGCAAGAAGGTTGGAGTTTATGTTTAGTAAAGAAAACGGTCAAGGAGTAGTACCCTTTTACGGACATAAACTCAGTAGTACTGAGACCACTGTGGAAACAGACCCCATCAGATCATTACGCACGTGCACTTAAGTAATCAGTTTTGATATTTTCGCTCCAAAACGTTTTAAATTCAAACGTCAATATTGATTACTTAGGATATGGAAAGATTGCTCAAATAAAATTAAATATCCAATCAACTCATTTAATGCAACTTATCATTTTGGATTTTATTGTACTTTCCTTTAAACCTCAAGAGTTATGGAAAGAGAATAAAATATGATTTGAAATCTTTGACAGCTGGTTGGGTGATCTATTTAAGAAATACACCAAAGCACAATTAGGGTGACGGTTTTCCATTACAAAAATTCTAATTTTTGAAAACCCCAAAAAACCCTCTTGCTCTCTAAAAGAAAATCAGTCTTACTTTCATAAGTTCATCCTTAGTGCTTAAACATCTCCAAATTCATCTTCAAGAGACAACTTACGGAGAAAAATTGGGAATTGTAATTGAACCACTTACAGAGAAGTAGTTGGGGAATGTTCTGTGAGTACAGAGTGAATTGTTAGAGTTAACAGTTGGGGAATTGATTGTTATGGGGTTGTAACAATTCAATTGAGTGTGTAACCATTGGTATTCTTCAGAGTTGATTAATAATCTTTGTGAGAGAGTGGAGGACGTAGGCTTATTGAGAAGCCAAACCTCGTGAAATCCTTGTGTCTTCATACTTTACTTTACTGTTCTCTCGCTATTCTTAAAAACTGTTAAATAACTTAAAAAAAGAATAGAAAATCTCACATAGTCAATTCAGCCCCCTCCCCCCTTCTTGAGTATCTATTAAACTTACAATAGGCTATTTGGACCCTTAGGTAAAATTGAGGCCGTAATTGGCAAAAAAAAAGATTGAAAATATCTCAACCTACGAGCTTAAAAAGTATCAATTTCATATAGGAAAAGTTGCTCATCAGTTGAGATTTTGTAGGTTTTTGGTTCTTAAAGAACAAATTTTGATATTGAAAATGACAAAGAATGGTAAAACTATCTCCATTTTTGTGCAAAAAATAACTTAGATATTAAATGTCAAGAAAATTACTCAGGCTAAAGACATAATAATTTTGATTCCTTAAAAGATAAATTTATGGTCAAAATTGAAAAAAGGCAACACAAATTTTGTTTCCATGTGTAATAATTATGGAAATGCATAATTAACTTAATCTAACTAATTATTGATGGAAAATGAACGAATTATGCTCAATTTATCATGTGTTAAAGATGAACGATATGTAAGAGTTACTTACCACATATAACGATTCTTAATTATGGCTACTAAATATAATCCGGAAAAAAAGAGGGTTACCATATAGAATTTCTCGAAATAAACAATACAATCTAAAATACTACTTGAGTACTACTTCCTAGTGTTCACTTCGTCCCTAAAAGATTGCACCAATTACTTTTTCTCATCTTTTGAGACACATCTTTAAATGAAAATATTTTGAGATATGTATAGTAAAAAATTATAAGCATTACATATTAAAAAACTACATATTGAGCCGAATCAAACGAGATCTCATTTGGCTATATTTTTCCTTACATGTATAAAATTATAGAGAGTCAAAGTTACCAAATGAACAGTAGCAAAAGTCAATATGGGGCAATCTTTAAGGGACAGAGGGAGTAGTAAGTAAAGTATGTTACACGGTAGCGAACCCATATATAAAACAATACAATCTAAGGGCTTGTTTACTTCAAATTATATTCAGTTCAGTTCAGTTAATCTCTATTCAGTTCAGTTCAGTTCATCTCTATTTAGTCCAATTAATACATTTCTATTCAGTTCAGTTCATCTCTATTCATCTAATGTAAACGAGCCCTAAATTGAACTAGTTGATTGTTAATTCTCAATTTCTCATTATGAGTAAAATATGGTCTTAATGATCAATTGTATTAATACTTTCCTTTAATTCTTGGTCAGAAAGAAGAAATAACGAACCCCAAGCGAAAATTTGAGTTCAGATCCTCTAGATTTCAATTTTGGTAGATTTAGCAGATTTCTAAAATTTGGATCCTTGAAAAACAATCAATGGCTAAAATAATTTCTGCAAAAGTCAAACAGAAAAATATTTAAAAATTCTTACTCTCACAACTCTACTAAATCTACCAATCCTAAACTCTAGAAGATCAGGATTCACTGATAATAAGCTAAGACATAGCCATCACATCGTTTGGTTGTTTAGATTAAGATGGAACTTATTTGAATTGAATCATCATCTTGAATCAAATTGTCATGGAATTAAGGTTAGCCAAAATCAAAATAGTTCAAAGGTGGCATGGAATATGGTTAATCAATTAATCATGCTTTATATGATTTGACATTTTTTTAAGATAATGTGTGGGATACTAGGCCTTGAAATCGGGCCATACTACAGGTTATCCGACCCAATTTTAGCCAACATACGCATCTGTAAGGGGGATAATAAGGAATCCTCGTAAATGCGTGCGGTGAGAATCGAATCCCTGACCTCGTGCCTGAAATTCTGAACTTCTAACTACTAGGCTATGACTTCATCCTCACATGATTTGACATATAATTGGTAAAAGGTTTGTTTTCATGTTAGAAAGGAGGTCATTGACATATAAGGAGTATGTATGTATGTATGTATGTATACTTTTAGTTCTAAGTTTTCTTAGAGTGAACCTTCTTCCACTAGAAAGTAACCACTTCACTTCCTCTAGCAAAAGCACTAGTTGGTCGTTATTATTAATGCGATATGAGGAGTAATGAAAATGACTTCCACTAGTGTCACGTTTTGGGAAGGACAAATTAGGGAGCGGTCCCTACTGTATTACTCTCAAGTCCCATCACTCAAATTATTATACCCATCAATTCTTGTCCAAGTCCATTCTTCTTATTAATTGCAATAATTTGATACTCCGTCCCAAATTAGTTGCTACATTCTGAAAAATTTTGACTACTTATAGTTTTATGTACATAAAGAAAAATATAGTCATGATGGATCTAGTTTGATTCGTCTCAATATGTACTTTTCAAACATATGATTTTTATAATTTTTTATTATGTGTAATTCAAAATATTTTAATTTAAAGTTGTGTATTGAGGGATATGAAAAAGAGAATGTAGCAAGTAATCTGGGACAGAAGGAGTACTACATATGTATTTGATTATTTGCTACACTTTTCATTGGTATTGTGAGTATTTTAGAAGAAACATGTGAAGTGACAGATACTATTAAAAATAGAAGAGGTATTTCTATTTTGTATTTCATTATTTACTACATTTTATATGATATTGTGAGTATTTTAGAAGAAACATTTGAAGTGACAGGGACTATTAAAAAATGCAGTTATTTATGAAGGAGATAAAAAAATACGGGTAAAATAAGTTGAGTAAAGACAAAAATAATGGTAGAATAGGTAGAAATCAAGTGAGCCCCGTATATCAAAAAAGAAATGTAACAAGTAAATTATGACATCCAAATAAAGAAATTGTAGCAAATAAAAAAGACAGTGAAAATATAAAATAAAAAGGTATAATGTCAAATCCTTACAACTAATAAGATAACGGTGTACTTCATAGTAAATTCAAGTACTGCGGTTTTGTTCTGTTCTTATTATTTTCATTATTTATGGAATAAGATAAAATTAAATAAGTACAAATAAGTTCAAGAGAACAAACCCTATGTTCACAATAACTTTATACACAAAAAATATTTGAAAATCTTCTCTCTTTTTATGTCAAATTATTATTACAAATAAATTATTAAAAAATAATACTTCCTCAAAATCCCAAACATACTGCTACATTTGTTTTTTTCAATTAATATTTAATATATTAATATATTTAATTATATATAAGAAAAAATTATAAATATTACATATTTGGAAAGTACATATATATCGACACGAATCAAACAAGATCCCGCATAACTTTAATTATTCTTACATACTGCCTCCGCTTCTTATTATTTGCGACAGTCAACATTTAACACTATTCATGTTATGTACTTTGATCAAGATTTGAACTTTACCCGTAATGAAAAACATAGTCAAATGGGGTCTCGTTGGATTCGTCGCAACATGAAGGTTTTAATATACAATTGTAATAATTTTTACAAACATGTAATTAAAGATATTAAATTATTAATATTTAAAGCTTTGTCTCGTCATGCGTAAAAAGTGGGGTGTTACAAATAGTAAGAAATGGAGATAGTACATAAAATTAAAGAGAGTGGAAATTACAAAGTGAAGAGTGCCTAAAGTCAATATAGAGCAATTTTAATGTGACTTAGGGAGTACAAAACTTACTTCATAATCATTTTATGTTTGGATTGTCAATTGTGGAGAAATAATTATCCATTTTTGGAATTATGGTTTGACGATGGTACAACATAATAGCTCCAAATGTTTTCCATTTTTATTACTCCCTCCCTTCAAATTTACTTGTTAAATTTTTCTTATTTGTGATGTCCTAAAATATTTGCTACAATTCTTTTTAAAGTCTATGTGTTTTACATATATTTTACATTTTTTTTTTGTCATTTTACATATTAAGTATCAATTATGTTAAATACTCTTTTGTCATTTTACAAGATCCAACAGTGAGCCCACATAAAATCAGTTTGCCAAAAAAAAATCATGCCAAAAGTGAATGCGACAATTAAAGTGTGACTGATGGAGTAACATAATTTAGGGTTAAAATCCTATGTTTCTTTTTTGAGTGGAGTTACTACTTTTGTCACAATTTACCTAGACATGAATTTACCTAATAAAAATTAAAGTAAAATAAAAAATAATACAAAACACTCACTCTCACAAATCTACAACTCTATAAAAGCTTGAACTCTAGAGGATCTAAACCCTGAATTTTGGAATTGTGAAATAGTTAAATTGTGATTGTGAAATAATATCACATGATTGTAAATAGTTAAAAATAATATCAAATTTATTTGTAATTGTGAAATAGTTAAAGTGTTGAAAATTATATAGGAATTTTTGTCACATGAAACTCTTTTTTTTTTTTTTTGCAGGATGAAACCTTTTAAATAAATCTTGGTGACATAAAACCTTAACCAAATTATTTTTTTCTTTTGGATAAAACCCTGTGTTTACTTTTCATCGTTGGCTAATTTTTTGTATATTAAACACTCTCTCAGTCTTAATATTCAAGAGAATAAGAATGTCATTTGAATTATAAATAAGATTAAGTGATGTCTGATGTGGGATCTTAGTTCTAATGGTGATTGGTGGTATCATTTTGGGCATACTTCGAACATGCAAGTCATGCGAAGATCTCTATTTTAATGCTTACAATAACCCTTGGTTGCATTTGGATGCTTGAGATTATATAGGTTTACAAGAAAATCATTAAAGCTTGCAAACTTTTGTTTGCATAAGGTTTAACACTTCAACTTCAACGAGCAATATCTCTTAGAAAAATTAGGAAGAATTGCCATAATAAGTCAACTTTTGGCCGATCTTCAACAATTAAGCCAATTTTTTGAAAATTCAGAAATAAGACAACCTTAGCATCATTAAAGCCAAAAATAGTTTTAATAACATGTAACTTGTTCAACAGGTTATTATTTTTTTCTCATTTATTAATGTAATGGTTATCATTCGGAAACGGTAATTGTTTCCATTAGAATTTTTTTTTTCCAATTTCCATAACTCATAGCAAACAAATGATAAGCGTAATGCTATGTAATTATGTTTCCTATACTAATTTTTTAGTATACCAAACAACTCCTTAATAGATTTAATTATAAAAACTTTGACCAATTAAGGGGGGAAATCAAATAAAATACACAAAGGAATCTCAAAATTTTACTATTTGCTGAAACACTGCTCGTCAACGAGTGGTAACAATATTAGATTTGTAAGATCGAGGAAGTGATCCTTAATCTATTAATTTAAGTTGGTGTCCCATTTTTTTGTGTTTCATAGTCTCTCTGTTTCAAAATAATTGCTCTATTTATTTTTTCAAATCATCTAAGACACAACTTTAAATATATTGGTTTATATTTAACTGTTATATTTAATATATTGGTTTATATTTAATAAAAAATTATATATTCCCTTTATCCCAAATTAAATGATATATTTTGACTTTTGACACTGTTCACTTTGTAACTTTGAGTCCCCTTATTTTTATACATATAAGATAAAATATAGTCATGTGAGATCTTGTTTGATTCGTTTCGATACGTATTTTCTAAATATATAATTTTTATAACTTTTTATCATACACAACTAAAGATATTAATTTTTAAAGGTGTGTCTAGGGTGATGTGAAAAAGTAAATGGAGCATTTATTTTGGGACGGATAGAGTATTTAAAAAGTACATGTCATAAATCAAACGATATCTCACATAGCTATATTTTTCATTATATATATAAAATTAGAGAGAGTAAAAGTAATCTTACAAAGGCTCGCTTACATTAGCTGAATAGAGATGAACTGACCAAAACTGAATTTAATAGAGATGAACTGAACTGAATAGAAGTGTATTAATTGAACTAAATTGAACTGAACTAAATATAATCTGAAGTAAACAAGCCCTAAATAGTGCATCTAGTCAAACTGGAACACTTATTATGAAATAGAGGGAGTACTATGAAAAGTGTAATCTCGAGGATGATGATTTTACAACCGTAGATTTAGGGTTATGTGCAAGTATCATACTCGTACAATAGGATTCAGACAATCGTATTTGACTCTAATTAACCATAAATAAACAAGTTTGGTCTAGTGTAGACTAGTATATACTCCGTAATCAGTCCGTATAGTAGTACGAGTATATAATTATACTCCTTTATTAATTCTTCCATTCTTCTGTGTATGTAATAAAATACAGTACAGGAATTGGTACAATGCCAGAATTAAATACTTTTAGTTGGAAGTAGCAGTATAAGAAGTCAAGATTCACGAGGGGTTCAATTGGGAAATGTTTTTTGCTAGTGAAATGTCACGTTCTCTTTGAAGCTATGAATTTGATTTCATGTGGATGCAGTATGAATATTCTTAATTTGGTAGGGATGTTTATTCGAATCGATCTGATCCCTAATGTCGAATATTCGAAAAATTAATAATTAATTTACGATACGACTATACGTAGTTAGAGGTCGTGGCAAAAGTGATACAATCCGAATTACACGACTCAAATGACCTGACCCAAAACTTACATGCATTCACATGTTATTATTGACCTGAAAATGTTGACCCGACCCGACCCGAATTGTCTGACCATTAAAGTGTGTAATTTTGATTCTTATGTCCTTTTAATATATTTGGCAAAAACCCAAAGTTGAACCGACCCGAAACTCAAAGCCCTCAAACCCAAATTGACCCGACCTGAACGACCTAATTGTCACCTTTATAGTAGAAATATTAGAAATTATTAATCTCACCTTTCACACTTATTCAACTAATAATCTCACATTTCATAAATCAATGAATTATCTCAACTTTTCATATTGTATTTATTTATTAGACCCATTTAATTTACAATACTAATCTGATTTAATTTTTAATTTTGAAGATTTGTTGTATTTAGAATATATTTTCAGTTAGACCATTCAAATAAAAACATTACTGTAGTTTTTTAAAAAAATATACAGTAAATTGCAGGGGGGGCATATTTAAGTTATCGATGGGAATTTTGTGGAGTTCGAAGCAAAAACTAATTGAAAGTGCAATCTCCAACAAAAACTAACAATTGAAGATGAATCACATGGTTAGACACTTACAGACACACACTAGGTGTAGTGTTTGTGTAGTGTTCTTCTCAATCTCAATTCAACGGTGAATGTTATTATTATTATTCATTAATAATTTTTTTTCAAGAAAATATTACAAGAAAATCAGGAGTTCTTCGTCTCAAAGATATGACATGATTTATCTAGAGCTAAAAAATAAAAAATTTTAGCTTCCAAAAAGAATCAATATCGATATGCGTAGGGGTCCAGTATCCGAACAACGCAATTTATTATTCATGTAAGACATTATTAATGAATAATCCATCCGTCCCAAATTACTTGTTACATTCTTTTTTCACATCTCACAATATACAACTTTAAATTAAAATATATTGAACTACACATAATAAAAAATAATAAAAATTATATATTTAAAAAGTAAATATTGAAATGAATCAAATTAGACCAATGGTGACTATATTTTTCTTTATCTACATAAAGCTATAAACAATCAAAATTTGCAAATAAATTGTTTCATATTTCAAATTGTAGCAAATAATTTGGGACATAGTGTGTATTATACTATTATTCATTAATTTTTTTTTAATATGATAATGTGATGGAATACAAGAGTTAAGTAGTCCTTCTAACAAGGGTAGTACCTACTCAATGCTCCTCGATGATATTGAAAAGTTGAGAAGGGGGAGTACAAAAAATTATTACATTTGACAAAATTAAATAGCCAACGTTGACAATCCAATCGGCAGCCCGATTACCTTCACGATACACATGTGAAACAGTATACTATTATTATTCATTAATAATAATGTCTTACGCAGTCGACGAGGGTTGGTAGAGTTGGCTACCCCCTCCCCGGTTCTCCCAAGAGACCCGGGTTCGACACCCCCCCTCCCCTTCAAACTATGTTAGTTTAGTTATCCTGATATAGGAGTCATGCACTAGGGCCTAGTATACCTTTCCTTGTAAAAAAAATAAAATTAAATAATAATGTCTTACGCAGCGAAATTGACATATACGACCATGTACAATTATACATACAGCAGTACCTTACTAGATTAGATTGGGAGACGAGGAACCACGTGAGCCACTTATTTTAGCTTCTATCGAGGACATTTTTATTCCTTTTTTTTTTTTTTTTAAGTCTGGTCTTATGGTTTCATTCAGGTTTGACTTCTAGTCGTGTATTATACTCCGTACAACAAATGTGTTAGCGCGGTTTCTTAGAGCATCTCTATTGGCAAGCTACAAATACTTATAGCTTTGTGTGCCACATCAGATTTGCAAAATACAATATTTTCAAGCTACAAACTCTTCCAATAGAAAACTACAACTATTTGTGGTTTTTATAGGTCCCACATATCATCACAATTTATCCATTTATTAAAACGATTAAATCCCATATGAGTAAATGTGGTTGGGGCAAACAAAAAAGCCATGTAGTTTTGTAGAGCTACATTGCTTTGTTAAGCTACAACCTATATTTTGCTCTAACAATAGAGCTACTAGCTTCAACTTCTTACTATTTGCAAGCTAGACCTTTTTGACAATAGGTGGAGATGCTCTTAGTGAATTTTTGTTAAAGGTTAGGATAATGTTTTAGAATAAAGTATAAAAGAAAAAAAATGATACTCTCCGTATGTAAAGTATTTTTTGGATAATGTGTAAGGTTTAGAAAGAGTATAATATTTATTTAAATTTTTAATTTAAGGGTATTTTTTTTATCATTTTAGGCCTAAAATTTTGCCAAATTAGAAAGATATGAATAGTTGCAGTTATTATGTTATAGCCTTATTTTAAAAAGTTGCAAATAAACCGATACAGATGGCGTAGAATAATACTCCATATGTCATAGAGTTACACTAAATGTTTAGTTTGTTCTTTGGATTTTTTTAGGATACAAAGGGTAAGAAAGTTTTAATAATGAAAAATCTTCATTATACAAAAGAATTAATATATTCATATGATGAGATCTTGTTTTATTCATCTAAATGTTTAGTTTTTTAATACATATTTTTTTTATAATTTCTTTTATAATGTATACTATAAGATATTAACGTTTAGATATGTGTATTGAACAATGTTCAAAAAGTAAACGTAAAGAATAAATTCAAAAGGAAAGAGTACGAGGGATGACATACATACAACTAGCTTTTATATGCATGCATGCGTGCACTGACATTTAACAATATTGATTGATGAAATTCAATATATACTTTGTACAAATTTAAGTGATAATAATACGTTAAATTAATTAAAAACAATAATTTATAAAGATAAAAAAATTAATATAAAAAAACAAAGATTGATCAAATTTATAATGAATATATATTAAACAATACATACATTAAATTTCTCAACAATAATGTTAAAAAAAGGGTTATACAATTTGAAACTGAACAAGTGAATATAAAGATTGAGAAGAAAAGAATGAGAAGACGACGAACGAACGATAAGAGAAGGGATTTAATGGTAGAGTATAAGATGAAAACGAATGTGGTTTTTTTTATACACCCATGAAGTGGTGAGTAAATTGAATGTATTTATGGAAATATATATTACAATTAATTGATTTATGAATGAGAAAATTGATAAATATAGATACCAATTAATTTAATGTATTTATGGAATAATATGTAAATTGATTACATAATTGACTGAATGATGAATCATTCAAAAAATTAATTAATGTAAGATTGATTTATACAGATTTGACCATATGGTGAGCAATCAATTAAGAGCTTAATTGATTGAAGATTGATTTATATTGAATGAATTCATGAAGATCTAAACTGGTAAAATATTTTAAAGATATGATTTCTTTATTATATAAGCCAAGGGTAGTACAGATCGACTTTTCCAGGGGACACTATGGCTCCCCTCTTGGCTTATATAATACTAGAGATTACTAGCTTTTTGTGCACGCTATGCGTGTGTGACATTTTAGTTTGAAATATTAAAGGGAGTCAAACAAATTAAAATCAAAAGTTTTTAACAATCATTTTACGATAGAAGAAAATTGATGCATTTAGAAAATAGTAATTAAAAACATGTTATTAAAAAATGTAAGTAATAATATTGCTTTTTTTTCACGGTATGAATCTAGTGATATTTTTGGTATAATTGTTACTTAGTAATAAAAAACACTAATAATGAAGGTTTATTCACACATTTTTTTGCAATAATAAAAAATAGAAAAGCACGTATGAATTTGTAGAGACACGTATTTTTATTTTTTACAATAATCTTAGTTTTTCATAATAAATTATGGAAAATCAAAAAGGAAAAGGTGGATTTTATTTTTTTGTAGATGTATTGAATTAAAATTATTTGCTCACATGCGACTTCTACAAATTAAGATTCAACTACCAGGGGTTTGAAAATTGAAAGAAGTATGAAAAGAATTAGTTGATAATTAATAATTAATGTAGTTAAGAATTAACAATTAACAACTTAAATAATTAAATTAGTAGCACAAAAGCAAGATTTAAAAAGAAATTTGCAATTGATCTGAAAATGAGTAGCAAATTACTTGAGAAGACCCGAGAGAAAATTTTTACTATTCATTAAATTCTCACTTCATAATATAATCGTGAACAAACCTATTATTTTTTCTCCCAAGACAATTGTGAAGAAAAGAAAAAATCCTCCACTATGCTATTTCATATCAAACTCCCACTATAATTCAACAATAAAGTTAAAAAAAATTATGTAACAAAACTATATCAATATGGATGTCTATTTATAGAGAATTTAAAAATATATATTTTAGTGTTTTATTTTATTTTTTTAAAATTATATATTTAATAATATTTTCATTTTAATCCTTTTTTCTAAAAAAAATTCCTTATTAATGTTAACAGTTTTAATAGTAATTTTATTTGAATTTCTAAAACTTATTAGGGGTAAAAAAGACATCCATGGGAGGACACCATCCTCTCCCCTTTCCTTATATAATAGAGATTGTATATAGCTTTTACATATGAGAAATGGCTAGTAAATCAAATTGATTTTTTTTAGCAAATATATCAAATGACATTTTTGTAATTTTGTTGAAAATAAATTACCAAAACACCCCCTATAAAGTTGGTGCTCGGATCCCTGCCCCTAAATTTGTCAAAATTACATGAAAATGTCATTTGAGATACAAAGTTTGTATCTCAAATTGATTTACTGGGAATCCCTCTTCTACATATCATGGCCAATTTTTTTATTTTTTTTAAAATAGAGATTAAGGAGGCAGAAAAGGAGGAGATATTGGACCCAAGTAATTAACTAATAGAAAGTGATTATTGTATGTATAGGTTTATCCGATGAATACCTCACATCTTCAAATTAGAATTAAAGGTTTATTTCTCATGACCCCCTACTGTATTGGACAATGATTATGATATGTTTGATTTATCTGATCTGATATTTGTTGATCTAATCTAAACGTTTCTGATTGGATTGGACTTAGATCTTATTTTATTTGTATTAATGAGTATTTTTTAAATTAATAGTAACTAGGATGTCATCCCGGCGATCGACGTTGCCTCGGGTATTTTTTTACTTAGATATGCATTTGTGACAAAAGGACCCATGTTCCGCCCACTGCGAGGAGTGCAAGTCCGCTCTACACAACCAATAAGGTTCTACATCAAAACCATATGACAATAAGGTGAGTAGACCCTTAGCCTTATACATACATTATTGGTGTCAACTCTTACATTTTTTCAATGTGGAATTTAGCACAACACCCCCTCTCTTTATTTTTAATGTGGGACATTGGGACAACACTTACACTTACATGTGGTTTTCATGCTTTCATGGGCCCAAAAATTCATTTGATATCCTTTTGAAAATTTAACCTCTAATTTACTTAAGAATAAGAGAAATCTACGGAGTATAAAATTATATAAACATTTAAAGCACTAATAAAAGTTAATTGAGTTGGTAAGTATATTACCTTGGTTTGTAAGAGGTCATGTGTTCAAGTATAGCTCTAAGCATTTTTTGAAATTAAATGAAAAGATGTGGCATGATTATGTGGCTCATAATTGTGTCAAGAGCACCTTTTAATATAGTATATAGATATTAATAATATTTTTTTAATGAATTATAGATATATAAAGTTTTAAAACATCAAATTAAATAAGTAATAAGGTGTTGCAATAATGTGAATCAAACAAGGCCTTAGGCCATGTTCTTTTGGACAAATAAAAACTAAATTCAACCTAAAACAAGTCCAAAAGAACAAGGCCTGAAATGAAAATTTTTATGTTTATTTAATTTTTGTCTTTAATATTTTTATTTTTATTTTTTTTAACATTTTTTAGTTTTAGTCGGTCGGAAAAGGTCAGGCGGAAAAAGTTTGTTGGAAAAAGTTCGCCAGAAAAGGTCGCCCGGAAAAAGTTGTTCCATAAAACGGTAAAACCATTGCCGGAAAGCTCGAAAAAGTTGGCCGAAAAATCATTGCCGGAAGGTTGATCGGAAATTCGGACTGAAAAACCGTTGCTGGAAAAGTTGGAAAGTTGGCTTGAAGATCCTCAGTGTGAGTTATTGTTACTTTAAGCATGTACAAGGATTTCAAAACTCTATTTTACTTTGCGGACTTGCCCTCCTTGTGATTTTGGGTAGGCTCGACACACTGTGATGGAGCTCTTCGGTCATCATTGGAGCTTAGCGTGGTGTCACTGCTTCGGGGCCCAATTTTGTTGATTGGCAGTGGTGTCTTGCTACCTTACCTTTTTCTTTGGGTAGACTTATTTGGTGTTTATTTTGCAAGTGATGTTCAACACTATGCTTTTCTTGCTTCACAATTGCAGTCTTACTACCTTACCTTTTTCTTTGGGTAGACTTAGGTTGTGCTGGTGTTGTTGGTTATGGTCGAGCTTTTGAGAATGCACTGAGTTTCTTTAATAGGACTGTGGAGACTGAATTTTTGCATAATCCAAGTGAGGTCGTTGCCCCCAAACTCATGAAGAAATTTGCAAATATATAATTCACTAAGGTTACCACAACTACGTATAGTACAAAATCCACTTTCACTTTATCGTTGTGTCAGTTGGCATTGTGATTAGTGTTGTGCACCGATCTAGAACCAAACCGGACCTGATTGCACCGGTGGACTGGAATCAACATTTTTTGTGGACCTGGACCGGATCGGTTTCTAACTTTTTTTAGAAAAAAATATTTTTTTCTCTATCCCGTCTGGGTTTGGACTGGACCGGAATTTAAATATACTTTTTTTATTAAAAAAATATTTAGTATTAATTTTTTTAGATTCCGTTCCAAATTGGTCTGGGCCGTAATTTACCGGGTTTGGACCAGAATCACAATTTTCATGGATCGGGGACCGATCTGGTCCAAATTCCAATCCGGAATGGTTTATAAACATCCCTAATTGTGGTAATCGCAGCAAGGAGATCACCTCTATTTGGCTTCAGGCGGTCCCTATTTCAGGGTTGGGTAAAATGATGAATACTAAGACTTATCATTATGTTTTATGCTACCGCTTGGGTTTTACTTTGTTCTCTATTGCGGCACCCCTCTCTACTTACTCGAGGATTTTTAGGGGGTATTTTTGGGGATCATACAGTGTCATGTGCTAGTATGTTGGGTATTAAGCATTGGCATAATGTTGTTCGGGACACCCTTGTTGATGTTTGTTATCGGTCCGAGATTATTTCAACAAGAAAGGAGGTGGATATTGGTTTGACCGAAGGGAATGCCAGTACAACCTGCAGACATATTACTTTATTCTTAGGATCGGTAGCTTGATGTGTGTGTGGACTTGATACAGTCTTCCCCTTTAACAGAATCTGGATTGGCTGACTTTGTTCTAGTTCGTGTTGTGACGGGTGCAACTCTTCAAAAGTAGGTTAACTATGTAGATAGATGTCAAAGATTGGGATACAAGTTTCTTCCTTTCTCCTTTTCAACATTAGGTAAATTGGAAGGGGGGTTGTTTTCTCCTTATTGAAGCAAATTAAAATAATCTCTCAGACTGCGGATGTTAGAGCACGTGCGACTGTTCACATCTTCACCAAAATAAATTTTACAATTGCTAGGGGAATTAGGGCCCACATTGTATATAGGCTCCCCCCTAATTTCTTATATATAAACATTTTGAACTCCTTTATTTTACAACAATAACACCAGCAACACCACTACCTGTAGGGGTCGTTTTTACCCGGTCGCCTACGTCTCACGAGTTATTTTGAATGCTCGTTAACGCCGTACGTGAATACGGACTAGTAGGAGTTGCCACCGTGCGTTTTATACGGTCCACAGACACCGAAGAAGTACTGAAAGCCAGGAGCAATCAGCCCCATATGGTCGTGCACCAGAGTATGGGTTCGGGGACAGGTTACAAGCCAATCGTGCATTGGGCCCGCCCGCCTGTAAGCGGTCTCTACTAGGTCTCTTTTTGTGGTCAAATTATTATTAATCCCGAATACATAAATATCTCCGTATTATGTCCTTAAAAGCACGATTTACTAGGCGTGTTCAAATTATTACAATTATGACTAATTTAAGGTGACCACTTTGATTTAGTCCATATTAAACGGTCCCTAATGTCACAATTGTCCAAGGTTACAAAATATATACATGAGATAAAATAAAAATATGTACATGAGATCATGAAATAATAAAAAAAATCAAGTAAGATAACAAGTGACATAATTAAACAATATGTTACCAAATAAAATCATATGAAATAAAATCAAGTCAAATAATATCAAATAAAAAACTAACAAAAATAAAACAAAATAAACTAAGAAAATCAAGTCATATGCAATCAGATCAGCACTGACCAACCTGGCTTCGGACCAGAAAATCACCTTCAAGAATATTTTTAAAATTTTTTCTAATATTTTTCCATAAAACTAGACACAACAATCTTCAAAATGACTACTCAAACGACCACTAATTAGTTTCGAGCAATCCTGTAAAATTCAGCAAAGTCAGACAAATGAAACTGAAAAGAGCAAGACTGACCATCCTCTGTTCGAACCCATAAAACATCTAGAAGAAAATTTTATAAAATTTATTTGATATTTTTCAGTACAAGTAGACATAATAAACTTTAAAATTATTATTCACACGACTCCTAATTCAATCCCAATTGTCCTGCAAAATTTGGCAAAGTTGGATAAACAAAACTGGAAATAAAAAATCTGAACAGCGAGTTCATGATCAGGCTGCGTTCAATCCCATAAAACGCCCAGAAGGAATTTTCTTAAATTTTTTTAAATATTTTTCTGTAAAACTAGACATAATAGGTTTCAAAACTAGTATTTACACGACTCGTAATTCAATCCCAATTGTCCTAAAAAATTCGGCAAAGTTAGACAAACAAAACTGGAAATAAAAAATCTGAACAGCGAGTTCATGACCAGGCTGCGTTCAATCCCATAAAACGCCCAGAAGGAATTTTCTTAAATTTTTTGAAATATTTTTCCTTGAAACTAGACATAACAAGATCGAAAATGAGTACTCGCATAGATTGTAACTCATTCCCAATAGCTCTGGAAAATTCATAAAAGTTACTGCTCAGAACAAAACCGAGAAAATGAAACAAAACATCAAGCTATAACTTGCTACAATCATGAATAAACTGATTAGTACTTAAATGAATTATGAAATCAAATACATATATGATTATAAAGAGATTGAGTCCTCAGAAATTATACCGAAATCGCCATGGTCGAAACGGAATCGTCAAGGCTTTCGAATCGCTCGTTTTTTTACTGTTTGAGGGTTGCTTTTATGTGTTATTGTTGCTGCGTTTGTTGTAGTTTAGAGGGTAGTTCGAGAGAATTTTTTTGTGTGTCTTTTTTGGTGATGAAGAGGGCTGGTATATATAGTGGTATTGGAAGGTTCAAGAAGAAAATTAACAAGGATATGGGGGGGGATGTGATGAGATAGAATAAGGTAAGAGCTTGATATGGAGATGATTATATGGGATTTATTATTATTATTATTGTTATTATTAAAAAGTTAGTAATGCTAGTTTTGGTTTATTTAGGCTAAAAGGTTTGGGCTTGGTTAAAAGGTCTAAATTTGGGTCTAGCCATGCACAAGCAATTCTCGGGCCTTTTCAGAAATCCGGACCAATTGACGATGGGTATATTAAAATCATTGGACCCTTAATTGGGGAGACACTTTTAGGTGTCTACACTACCAACAACAAAAGCATCATCAACAGCAACAATAATAGCAACAACAGAAGCAACAATAACAACAACAGCAGCAACAACAGCAACAACAACAAAACAACACCACCGCCGCCGCCATCGCCAACAACAACAATAACAACAACACCAGAAACAAAAACACCAGAAACAGCAACAACAATAGCAGCAGCAACAACAACAATAACAACAACATCAACAACAACAACAATAACAACAACAACAACAACAACAACAACAACAACAACAACAACAACAGCAACAACAACAACAACATCAATATCAACAACCCAACACTAACATCAAAAGCAACAAAAACAGTAACAAAAACAACGGTATCAACAACAACATCAACAATAGCAACAACAACATCAAAAACACTAACAACAACAACTACTACTACTATTACTGTTGTGATAATTAATGATAATGTTGGGTCCCTTAGTGTTTTGAGTGATGAAAAACATCTGACAAACAGATAGGTCAAATAGCTGTTAGAAACAATTTACAGGAACAATTGTTATTGAATGAGTTTATACAGTTGTTCTGAAAACAGCTGAGGTGTACTGTTCCTAAGTTACTCATTCTGAGTAATATTACCTTTCATGTCATATATTGTAATAATCTGAAAATTTGGGTTAGAAAATTTCGTGAATAATCCGCTTCAATTGTTCAAATCTAAGCTCGGATCTTGGAATTCGGGCTGGGGTCTCTTATCCTAACTCTAATTATAATCTAACTTGGGCCTAAGGTCCTATTAATTAAAGGGCCATAATGGCCGGCCATCTCAAGGCTACTTCACTATCAATGGGCTACTAATCTTAATTAAGATGTAAACCCAAAAGCCTAATTAGTTCCTTATCCCTTTAAGCCTACGCTTATTTATATTCCCTCTAACTTAATCAATTGATTAATTCACTCATTCAAACTCCCTCTCTCACGCCATTCACTCGTCCCCCTCCCTCTCAAAGTCTTTTCTTTCCACCTCAAAGTGATTAAAGATTGTGCATTTCAAAATCTTTAATCATAATTTCTTCTTTCTTTTAAGTTTTTAGAACAAGATCCTTCTTGCTCTTGTGGTGCCATGTGTGTCGAGTGACACTAGGGGCCGAGCTTCAACTTTTGTTCTTTAATTATAGGTAACTAGACTAACCACTTAGAATTAGGAATATTAATTTACATAATTTGATAGATAGATTGCTAAATTATAGAATTTTGATCATGAAAACTTGGTGAAACTTTCGAACCATGCGTATAATTATATGAACATGTTCTTGATGATTTCTTGAATTGTTTACATGTTTTTGTATGATTTATTTAATTGATTATGAATTAATTCATGATTTATGATTTTAAATTGCATGTTTTAAATTTAAAGAATTGCATAAAAACTCATGATTTCGTCTATAAACCACTCGACATTTTCGAGTGTTTTGCAAGTATTGATTTTTATTATTATTTTGATGATTCTTGATGAAATCACATGATTCTATGTATTTCTTTAATGATTATTTGTTATAATTCATGAATTATTATTTGAATTTGCATGTTTCTTTAATTTCAATTGTAAAATTTTATTGCCTTTTGTTTTCTTGAATTTTCGAACCATATGAGTATGAAAGCATGAATTTTTATTGAGTTCTTGAATTAATTCGTTAATTTTAAAGCATGATTAATTAATTTAATAGATATTAGAATGCTAATCTTGAATTAATATTGTATCATGTTCTTTTCTTGAAATTGTCGAGAATCCCATGTTGAATATGAGTTAAAGTTTCAATTTTTATTATTGGATTAAGTGCAAAATCGAATCTTTACTATGAAAGTTTAATTGCATGATTGTTTTAAGTTATGCTTTGTATTTGCATGATGAATTCTTGATGAACTTGAAGTATCTACTTATATGCTTATTTACCTAGCATGGCCGAATGTGTTGGATGAATAAAGGTTGAATTTTTATTTCTTATTTGTGTTATTTAAGCATGATTACATGTTAATTATCTATTTACATGATTATTTGATTGTTTATTATTTGGCTTTAAGCATTATCTAGATTAATTATGTGTTAGAGTCAAATTGCTTGCTTTGCACAAGAACTGAATGCTAAGTTATCAATATACTTGTCATTCGATTCTGACGCAGTATATTTTATGTGAAGAGTTTACGTATCAGGTTTAGTTTACTACTTAATTATGTGTTATCGACTTCGGTCGTGGCGATTATGTGTTTTCGACTTCGGTCGTGGCGATAATGTGTTATCGACTTGGGTCGTGGCGACTATGTGTTATCGAATTCAGTTGTGGCGATTATGTGTTATTGACTTCTGTCGTGGCGATTATGTGTTATCGACTTCGGTTGTAGGATTGTGTGCTATCGACTTTGGTCGTGGCGATTGCGTGTTTAGATTTCAGTTGAGTCGATTGCATGTTTAGATTTCAGTTGAATCTATTGCATGTTTAGATTTCAGTTGAGTTTATTGCATGATTATTGATTTCAATCGAGTATTGTTAAGCATGTTATGTTATGATGATATGAGAGTTTTTATGTCATTTGTTGTTAAGTCTTCCACTGTTCTTTTGATGATTTGATTGAAGCATGATTGATTGTTGTTTTCCGCTGCGTAATTCTGATTCATGAGTTGATTTTTTTATGATTGTTGAATTCCCCTGTTATCATGATTATTATGCTATGTCTGCTTTGTTCTATCTTGTTATGTGATTTATGGTTTCACTTCTAAGTGGAACAACCTAGTTACTCCCCACTGATTGTGGACCCCATTTCAGATAACGAAGATGAAGCTTAACTGGGCTTTAGCGTGTGTTGGGTTGTGTGCCGTGGCAAGGATTTTATATTTACTTCGTCACCTTTTATTCTTTTATTTTCAGTATTTCTTCGATTCCGCCCAGCTTGTTGGGCTAGGATTTCCTTAATAATGTTAAGTTTGGGATTGTTTTCCCTATTAGTTTGTTTTAGTGGTTTCCTCAATTCTTTCCATTAATAAAAGTTAGACCATTTAACTTAATTTAGTTGCTTAATCTTTAGTTTATAACTTATAAGCAATTGGTAATGAACCAGTTTTTCGATGATCGCAAGATCGACAACGTATGAAAAGTCGGGTCGTTACATATATTGTATATATTGTATTGTGCATGTTTGACATACATGTATTCTAGTACTTGAGAAATGTAGAACTTCTTCATCAAAACTGAAGTGATGAGCTAACAATGGAGAATCCAAGTGTCCATGTAGTGAAGAACTTGAAGACTGAAGAGTAGCCTTAGGGTTTTTACTTATAGTCTTTTTGTTGTAAAGAATGTTTGAGTAGGATACTAGATTTGTGATGTTTGATCGTGGTATGTTGCAAACACCAGACCAGTGTCTAGTGTAACGACCCGACTTTTTAGACTGTCGATTTACGATGGAAATCGACAAATGGATCATTATTAAGCATAAACATAACAAAAATAACATATTCTAAATACAATTGATCTTTTATTAATTAAAGTAATAACTACTAGTCTCAAAATCCAAAAGTAAACTCTAAAGTACATATTGAAATGTTGTTTAATCCCAACAAGCCGGGATAAATACTTAATAAATAAATAGAAAAACATAAATAGACTTTGGGTTCACTAAGCTAATCTCATCACATCTCACAACCCGATCCATACGAGCCCACTTATGCGTCTGCATCATCACCTGAAATGGGGGGGGTCCACCGTCAGTGGCGAGTAACTATGCTGTCCCGCTTAAATGAGGGACCGTGTTATTTCGGATGAACTACTACAAGAGGGGGGTGAATTGTAGTATGGAACATGATAGTCAATTTTTGCGGAAATTAAAGAACATGAAAGGAAAATAAAGAGAAACGATGCAAGAGAGATTTAGCGAGGAAACTTTCCAGGGCCCAACTGGAAATAAAACCTCGACCCACTAGGGATTTCTCTAAAACACTTCACTATAGGGCAATAAATCAATTACAACCTATAATATTCTACTGGACCCGTAAGTTCCTCTGGGAACTTACTTCTCTATTCTTTGTATTCTAGTGTTCTTTTCCCTTTTCTCTTTCTCTCTTTCTCTCTTTTTCTCTTTCTCTTTCCTTTTCTATTCTCTGTTCTTTTTCTCATTTTCTTTCTCTTCTCTTCTCTGTTCTCACACTTTTCTCAAATTCTCACCCCAATTACAAGAATTCTCTCAAACCCTTTACAAATTCCCCATTACAAGAGTTCACTCAAACTCTCTTCTCTATTCTTAAAATTACAGACTCTTGATAGAATAAAACTCTAATATATTGAACATAAAATCTGACTGGAACTTGGAACATAATCTGGAACATACGATAGGAACTTTGAGTGGAACCGACTCAATATGTGGGTATAAGATGGTACGTTTTAGCTCTCCACATTATTGAAGTTTGGCTCACCTTAGAAATGGTGATTCAAACCGTATTTATAAGCAAATAGGTCGTGTTTCCCAAGAAACCACTAAATACACCACTAAACCCACTCAAAGTTCTGTCAGGAACTTGTAACTGCCCACTACATTGCTGCCCATGTTCCCATTAACTACAGCCACGTCCCACTACTTGTTGACTCAATAAAAGCTCTGATTGTGTGTCTCAAATGTCAGAATTATATATGTGTATATATGGGTGATTGGTTATTACAATTTCTTGGAGAAAAAGCCTAATTAACCACCCCACACTTACCACTCACACGTCCACCACTCTCACACACACCACTAACTTTTACTCACTAACTTAAACAACCCACTAACCTAATTTTTGACTCAAAAAATCAGAAAAGAAAACTTAATAAACTACTCCTAAAAATTAGCTCAGTCAACCCTAATAAAAAATAAAGACCGGTTTTTTTCTTTTTAATTTTTCCGATTTTTTCCTTTTTTTAAAAAACTTTAAATCAATTTTAAAAACAAAAATAAACTAATAAAACAAAAAGAAATCAGAATTAAAAAGTAACCAACCTAGTCCTAAAATTAAGGAGACTAACTTGACTACTAACTAATTCAAAAACACTTACCAACTACTCCTAAAATTAGGGTGCACTAATTCAGTCAGTTTTTGAACATTTTAAACAAGTTAAAACAGTCAAGGAGTTGTTTAAACCGTCCCTAAAAAGTAGCAACAGTCGTGGACCAAAATAACTAACTGACTCGACACAAGTTCCTCTAGGAACATGACCCAAAGTTCCTCTGACAGACACGACTAAGTTCCAATCAGACTTAAATGCATTAATATACTTACATTTACCCTAGAACATTACATTATAACATTCATGGATGCTTCTCTTCTCTTCATCAAGTGATTCGTTGGAATACTTGAAGTTCTTCTCATGTTCCTTGCTGAATTCTCTTCAGGAACTTCTCTGATTTCTCTGTAGAAACTTGACAGCGACATCTTTGATTCATAATTCGAACCTTGACTTGAATCACCATCTTGTTTCTTCAAATGATTGAATCTTCATGTTTGAATCTTCAATGCTTATTTATTTGCTTCAACTCAGAAGCTTCTCTTGATTTGTTCCAACTCAGGAACTTATATTGCATACATCATCAAAGATGATAGGAATCTTCTTCCTTAAGACCTATGAACTTGTTTATGCACATCTTAACACACATGTTAGTTAGATAATCATCATTTGTTCATTATCATCAAAACCATACATAGCTCAACAATTTCCCCCTTTTTGATGATGACAAACAAATGATGCTTATCACAAATTAAATAATAAATCGATGCACATTTATTCCCCCTCAATTAAGTAAGGTAAGAACAATTAAACAAGTCATGCATGTACAACAATAAGAACATACTAGAAGTTCATTTACCACCGGGAACTCATTATCAATGAACACACTAGGAACTTGTTACTATTAGGAACATTAGATCATTAAGTCTTAGACTTGACTATTTAAACAATAAACATCTTGCATATTCTTCCCCCTTTTGTCATTATCTAAAAGGGCATATTTCCATATAGGTTCTTGTAATAAATTATGCATACTTTAAATCTTATATGCCACTCTCACCACCATTAAGGTAAAACACTTGTTTATCCTTTAAAGCCTCAAGGTCTCATATTTTAACTAGAATGCCACTACTCCACAAATTTCCAACTCACAATCCAAAGGGCAACTTCAAAACCAGTGAAGGAACTTGACAAATAAGTAAATAAAAGTCAAGCAAAAAATAGGTTTTAAAGTTAGATTGAAGATTTGTGAACAAAAATATTAAGCTCAAAAGATATATGAAAGAAATTATTTGAAACATTTGAGTAGAGGGAACTATGATAATAAGGTGGGTATTGTGCTCTTAGTTTAGCCTTTTAATCGAGGTTCTCAGCAATCATTAGAGTTTTTCTATCCACGTACACCTCGCAATTTGCAGCCAAACGTAACACATATTCGCCTAGACATGTATCCACCAGGTTCCCTTCACATCAACAACCAACTTTAATAAAGATCGAACAGATTCATCAATGGAACTTGAAAAATCTTCAGCTTCATACAGAAGTTCCTTTAATGTTTTGTTGTTGTTCCATCCACGTTTATAAGTAATAATCTTCAAAACCATCAACCACTTTATAGGAAAATAAAATTTTGACTACCCTTCATCTTTTTCATTTTTTTTCGTTTTTTTTTTTTTTTTTTTTTTTTTTTTTTTTGCTTTTCAACTTTTTATTTTGAAGGGTGTCGTTACATGTAGATATAGATTCCTAGAGATTCAAAAACAAATAGAAGATTAAACTTACTTCTCCACTTTTAATAACTCCATCACCAAATATATAAATTATCTTGTTTGTTCCTTCCTTATTCCCCCTGAATTCCTTATCATTCTTCCTTTTGGAACTTAGAAGAATAGTCTCAATAAATAACTTTTTTTCCAGAAGCATACATAGAAATGCAATAATATATATATGCTTCTTATTTCCTCCACTCTTCAATTGACACCACACCACAAACAACATATAACATGAATTTTTGTAAAGATATTAACTAGCTCAAACATCAATCTAGTAATATTAGCCATCCTCATGCATACATCGATCTAGTTATAGAAGCTAAAACATGTGAATTTGGCTTCCACTTATTTTCGATCAACAATTAGCAGTATGGACAATAAGGGTAATATTACAAAGACATCAGTGAGTCATCAATAACTTTTTAACTCATGACTATGTATTAAACGTAACTTATTATTGTGGTGACATCTTTTCTTATGAAAGATTATGCATGAAACCTTCCGTACTTCCCCCTCAATTTGTATTCACCTTTTAATTAAAACTCTTTATGCATCATCGAACCATAAAAGGAAAAAATTTATTAAATTTGAGCACACGGGAAATCGAAAAGTAAAATGGGAGGATATGAATGAAATAAGGAATTATGAGGATAAAGATAATTAAGTGATGTAAAGTGGGTTAATGAAGTTGGCTCAAGTATAGGTTTGTTCCCTCTAAGATATTAAGAAGGGTTAAAATTATGTGGGAACTTACCTATCTTGTTCCATCAAAGTTTCTTTCATTGTTCCTTTGGCAACTTAGGATTTTCATGTTTCATAGCATCCATTGTTTTATTAAGAAACCTCTAATACTCTAAGGCAAGTGAATATGTCATCTTATGACACAAAAATTAAGTGTGACATATTGACTTTAAAATGTACATAAAATACTTTAATTTAAAATTTTTCTATAACTCGATTAGACAAATATTTTGGAGAAAGAATTATTTAATGCTCAAGTCATATTTCATCAAGTCTAATCTTATTCCTTTTAACAGTCCATATGCATGAATAGGTAAAAATTAGAAAGGCAAATTGATTCATGGAATTCACATAAAATATCATAAGATTCACAATAATGCTCATTACTTATGAAATTACCAAAGATACTAAATTGTGAACATGAACCACATACCTTACTGATATTTCACCACATATATTAAATTACATGACTGTTGTAATTTCGAGTTCCTGAAGTGCTTGTTCCATCCTTTTGATGCCTTCAAATCTGATGCAAACTTCCACTTCTAATTCGATTCTCATCATGAGTTCCTTGATATTGTTCCTTTCTTTGGAGGTTTATATCATGCATCATCATTGGTCTTTCAACTTTCTCTTAATCATTGACATATATATAAACCAAGAAAGTTGTGTTCCTCCTTTATGCTCATGTATGCAACACTAAACATCAGGTTAATGAACCTTACATTGAAATTTATTAGTTGAACTAAATAAAATATTATCAATACTAATATGCACAACTAACAAATCAGTTCCTTCTAAGTAAAATGTTAGATTTGAAAGTATTTTGAAGAAGGAACTTAGAAAATTTCCTATAACATACCCAAGGAACTTGTGCTCATGGATATGAAAAGGAGATGTAGGATTTTTTAAATCCTAGATAGGTTGTTCCTCATAAGCGTCCTTAATCAAGACATCATTTAAAAAACTTTGACGTTTATTTAGTACAACCTATATCCCATACAAGCAACAAAAATAATAATACAATTACCTTTAGGACGGAGCAAAACTTTTCTTAATTCAATACCTTTCATATTGTATATATCCTTTGAAGCTTACCAAATTCCTTATCATTGTGCCGCGCTCAATGAACTTGTTCCTGAATACCCATATTAGTTCATGATTTTTGGTATTCTAGAAGAGGTCCAAGGTTTCACACCTTGTTCCATTCGAGCTTATTGAGTTCCTTCTGCATAAAACTTGTTAATCACAATTATAAACATATATATGCAAAGAATGCACAAAATTTCTTTAGTTGAGATCCAAATTTGAAAAATATGAACTTCCTCAACTATGAGAACTTAACAGGAACTTGGTTGTGGATATTGATTGATTTTAAATTTTGCTTCATGTATTGGAACTTGATCATCATCCTCAAGTTCCTCACCATCAAATATTGTAATTTATTCTGTTGCCTTTCATAAGTGACATATTTTCATTAAAATTAAAGCATTGATGATTCCTTAGGAACTTGGCCCATAGGAACTTGCAACTTTACAATTATTCCAGCATGTTTGTTGGGTACAAACATTAGACTAAAAATATGTTCACTATTTGCGAAGCACATTATCATCAAATTTTAACTTTGAAAGACTTTGATCAATACCTTGTACCTGTAAAAACATAAAACTTCTGTGGAACTAGGTCCAAGGTTAGAATTCAAAATTTTAAATATTTAAAATCAAAATATGCTTGAATCACTCAACAAAATATATGGTGAATAGAACCTAACTTACCAACCTTGCATGGAATGATTTTATCTTTTGTGTTGCTGTAAAAAGTTAAAGTTCCTCCACCATCACCCTCTAGTGAGATTAATTATATTTGACTTTCAACATGTTTGGAACACTCTTTGCTGAGATATTTGGAGTTGTTCCCCCTCACTGGGTGCTGCTAGTTCCTTTCATACTTTCTGGAATCTGTCCGAGTTCCTTTAGATTTTTAGAGCTTCATTTTCTGTTGGAACTTGTTCCTTTTCAGTAGGAACTCTGTCATGTATTTTTTCTTTTCCTCACATATAATCATCATTCTGATCTAGATTAGTTCCTATGGAATATGTCGAACCAATCTTACATTCATTATTAGCCATGTCACGAATATATGAGGCGTTGTTCCTTCAGTCGTTATTTCCATTTTGGGTTGTATATAAATGTTTTCTGAAATTCAAAACCCAAAGAAAACTTTTGTGCAATCTCAAGATTAGTAGGTTAGTAGAAAATGATAATATACTAAAGCATAAAGAAGAATAAACATAAATTCCAAAAAAAATACTCCCTTAGAATGTAGTTCCACCTGTATAGTTATGACATTCTTTAAGGAAAATATGGAATGAAGTTTATGTTTTGTTCATCAAAACTAGGTTCAATCAGAGTAAGAACAAGAACTTTAATAAGTCTTGATTTGTTCATGTGCCATAATCCAATATATTCTTAGTTTCATCATCAGTTCCATTGGGAACAGGTTGAGTTCCTTTTATCCATGGAACTAGTCTTTATGCAATTAGCACAAAATAATCTCACACGCTTAACCTACAAAACATTTAACTTTGATATGCAAGATTTGCACAAACTTGAAGAGATATTAATTTTATCATGAATTAAAAGTAAACAACATAACTTAAAATTAAGAGAAAAATAATCTACATCATATCATAATTAATTAAGTTTCTATGAAAAAATCATAGAGACTATTACTCAACTAGAAGTATATGATATAATAGGTTGGCTTTTATTCTGACTCAAAGGAACTTACCTGTCAGTGGAACTTGTCTTAATTTACGCATCTCAGCCTGTCAAGTTCCTTCAGGATCTGCTGAGTTCCTCAACCTTGTTCCAACGGGTACTCCAGATTCTTTTATTCTCTTTTCTTGCATGATTCTAATGTTGTCTTTTAAATAAATATATTTCAATCATGATTCAAACCCTAAAAAAAACTCTTCTATCCTTGGACATTGGTACCCAAAATTTTGGGTCCTTTCTTGTTAGTAACATTAACGAATTTTTATTTTTCAACCAATTTTAGTGCGAAAAAAAATGCTACTAGTAAGGAACAACATATATTTACAAAAAATATTATTCAAGATTCTCATAAGGCATGAACAACTTATTCTTTGGCAAGAATTGTAATAAACATTCATTATATTGCCAAAAAAAAATCAAGTTCCAAGCTGTTGGAAATTTGAGTTCCAAGTCTGTAAAAAGTATTTTCCTAAAAAATATTTTTCCTTGTAAGATCTCCTATAAACTGATTATTTTCTAAAAAAATTCAAATCATTTTGAAAATAATATGTTTGATATTCAAACATACAAAAAATCATATTTGATAACCTCCAAAATCGATTTGAAATAAAATAATAAAAAATAAAGTTTATAGAAATAATACAAAGAATAAGATAAATTGAATGCAAATATATAAATATTATATGAAAGATAAAATACTGACCTTATAAGCATTTGTCTCTGAATTACATTTACCTTTCAAGAAAACATGTATTCTCGTGAGTTCCTCTGAGTAATGCAGTTTGAGTTCCTTAACAGTGCAGGGTCGAGTTCCTGTATGTATTCATCCTTCCAGGAACTTCCTCCTCAGGGTTGCCTGAATCCTGGAGGAACTGGCTCTGATACCAATTGTTATTTCGGATGAACTACTACAAAATGGGGGTGAATTGTAGTATGGAACATGATAGTCAATTTTTGCGGAAATTAAAGAACATGAAAGGAAAATAAAGAGAAACGATGCAAGAGAGATTTAGCGAGGAAACTTTCCAGGGCCCAACTGGAAATAAAACCTCGACCCACTAGGGATTTCTCTAAAACACTTCACTATAGGGCAATAAATCAATTACAACCTATAATATTCTACTGGACCCGTAAGTTCCTCTGGGAACTTACTTCTCTATTCTTTGTATTCTAGTGTTCTTTTCCCTTTTCTCTTTCTCTCTTTCTCTCTTTTTCTCTTTCTCTTTCCTTTTCTATTCTCTGTTCTTTTTCTCATTTTCTTTCTCTTCTCTTCTCTGTTCTCACACTTTTCTCAAATTCTCACCCCAATTACAAGAATTCTCTCAAACCCTTTACAAATTCCCCATTACAAGAGTTCACTCAAACTCTCTTCTCTATTCTTAAAATTACAGACTCTTGATAGAATAAAACTCTAATATATTGAACATAAAATCTGACTGGAACTTGGAACATAATCTGGAACATACGATAGGAACTTTGAGTGGAACCGACTCAATATGTGGGTATAAGATGGTACGTTTTAGCTCTCCACATTATTGAAGTTTGGCTCACCTTAGAAATGGTGATTCAAACCGTATTTATAAGCAAATAGGTCGTGTTTCCCAAGAAACCACTAAATACACCACTAAACCCACTCAAAGTTCTGTCAGGAACTTGTAACTGCCCACTACATTGCTGCCCATGTTCCCATTAACTACAGCCACGTCCCACTACTTGTTGACTCAATAAAAGCTCTGATTGTGTGTCTCAAATGTCAGAATTATATATGTGTATATATGGGTGATTGGTTATTACAATTTCTTGGAGAAAAAGCCTAATTAACCACCCCACACTTACCACTCACACGTCCACCACTCTCACACACACCACTAACTTTTACTCACTAACTTAAACAACCCACTAACCTAATTTTTGACTCAAAAAATCAGAAAAGAAAACTTAATAAACTACTCCTAAAAATTAGCTCAGTCAACCCTAATAAAAAATAAAGACCGGTTTTTTTCTTTTTAATTTTTCCGATTTTTTCCTTTTTTTAAAAAACTTTAAATCAATTTTAAAAACAAAAATAAACTAATAAAACAAAAAGAAATCAGAATTAAAAAGTAACCAACCTAGTCCTAAAATTAAGGAGACTAACTTGACTACTAACTAATTCAAAAACACTTACCAACTACTCCTAAAATTAGGGTGCACTAATTCAGTCAGTTTTTGAACATTTTAAACAAGTTAAAACAGTCAAGGAGTTGTTTAAACCGTCCCTAAAAAGTAGCAACAGTCGTGGACCAAAATAACTAACTGACTCGACACAAGTTCCTCTAGGAACATGACCCAAAGTTCCTCTGACAGACACGACTAAGTTCCAATCAGACTTAAATGCATTAATATACTTACATTTACCCTAGAACATTACATTATAACATTCATGGATGCTTCTCTTCTCTTCATCAAGTGATTCGTTGGAATACTTGAAGTTCTTCTCATGTTCCTTGCTGAATTCTCTTCAGGAACTTCTCTGATTTCTCTGTAGAAACTTGACAGCGACATCTTTGATTCATAATTCGAACCTTGACTTGAATCACCATCTTGTTTCTTCAAATGATTGAATCTTCATGTTTGAATCTTCAATGCTTATTTATTTGCTTCAACTCAGAAGCTTCTCTTGATTTGTTCCAACTCAGGAACTTATATTGCATACATCATCAAAGATGATAGGAATCTTCTTCCTTAAGACCTATGAACTTGTTTATGCACATCTTAACACACATGTTAGTTAGATAATCATCATTTGTTCATTATCATCAAAACCATACATAGCTCAACAATTTCCCCCTTTTTGATGATGACAAACAAATGATGCTTATCACAAATTAAATAATAAATCGATGCACATTTATTCCCCCTCAATTAAGTAAGGTAAGAACAATTAAACAAGTCATGCATGTACAACAATAAGAACATACTAGAAGTTCATTTACCACCGGGAACTCATTATCAATGAACACACTAGGAACTTGTTACTATTAGGAACATTAGATCATTAAGTCTTAGACTTGACTATTTAAACAATAAACATCTTGCATATTCTTCCCCCTTTTGTCAATAATTTACACAATTATTTAAATAAATATGATTATCAATAATTCATAACAACTTAATGTTAAACATTAAATTTATTCTATAAACACAATATTTCAAGATTAATTGTAAAAACAAGATCAAAATCATTCTTTTATATATACAATATACACGGCATTTTGGGCATAATAATATTGTCAAGATTAAATTCAAGAATTCAAAATAATATGAAATACTTAAAGATTAAATTCAAGATTAACATATAAATTCAAGAAAACAACATAAAAATAAATCAAACCATCATCATCATCACTCGACTTTTACTCGAAAAAAAAAGAACATGGAACAAAAATTTATCATGCAATTATTCAATATAAATACACAGTTCAATAATTTAATTCATGACTAAAATTAATTTAACAATTCAAGATTCATAAAGATTACATAAAAACATCAAGAAAATTTACATATCAACATCATCGTGGAATTCGACAATCACTAGGCAAAACATGACATAAATCCTAATAATTTTCATGATCAAATCCTAATTAACTATGTGATTATCTACTCAAATTTAAGAAGGTAAGTCTAGTTACCTTAATTACGCAAGAAATCCAAGAAATTCCTCCCTTAGAATTGAAGAACACCACACGGACAAGAGAATATTATTAGGGGTTTTTGGAGAAATTTGAAGTTAGACAAAAGTTGAATCATAAAATGATTTAACTTAGAATGAATTAATTAAATAAATAAAAAAAAACAACCTAACAACCAAAAAAAAGGGAGGGCCGTGAGTATGAGGAAGGATAGGGAAAGAGGGAGAAAAAATAGGATGACCTAGTTTAAAGTTAGACTAGGTTTTAATAATTCAAACAATTTAAAATATAATTAATTAAATAAATAATTAAATTATCTTAATTAACCATAAATTAAATAAAAAGGAAAACAATTGATGGAGATAATCAGAGAGGGCCGGCCATGCTAAAGGAGGATTGGGTCATCGGGCCCAATCTCGAGATAAGCTAGAAGATTTAATTTGGCCCCAAAAATCATAACGAAAGGTATTCAAGTCCGGTTACCAAGAAGAGACTAAAATTACTTCTAACCCCTATTTAGCCAATCCATCATTAATTCAACATTAATTTTGAGTCGGTCCACAACCATGAATAGCCATAAGGTGCAGTTCTAGGTACCTAGCGGGTTGAGGTCAAGAGAAAATATACGATAGTCAGATTAGAGAAAAACATTAAAATAGTTTGACAACGTTATAAAATATTAATAACATAAATTCCCGGAAAATAACTTTTAAAAGATTTTCCATTTGTAAAACAGAGAATTTATTTATAGTTTTCGAAATAAAATCTTAAGACGACTGGAAAGACAATCTATTTTCCGGAAATTCTAACCCCAAAAATACGGGGTGTTACATCTAGTGGTTGTAACACGAATAATATGAAGAACAGTTCCTAGAACAGTTCAGCAGACCAGCAGGTTAACAAACTGACTCGCGAAATGTTTTGAAAGAATTCGATTCTTGGATTCTTTAAAGATCTTGCACATGATCAAGTCAGTTTAGTAATCATTGTTAAGTGCTAACAAACCCACGTATCTCCAAGAGATCCTAAGAAATCTTCGAGATCTTTGATCTTCGAATATTTGATCTGTTAATTAAATGGGTTTAATGATTACGGTTACAAAACCCCTTTGATTGAAATAATTTGGGTTTTCTAACTGTCTATATATAGTGGCACTTAATGAACAAAAAAAAGCCAAATTTGTGAGACTCTTTAATACTTCAAAGAGCAATATTTTCGAGAGTCCAAAAAGATCAAACAAAATAGTTTACAAACTACAAGAACATTAAAAAACCTAGAACTTAACTTTATCTCTTGTAAGTTTTTGAGAAACATTTTTTGAGAGAAACTTTCTGTAATTCGTCACTAACAGAGGGGTTAGTGATTGGAAGCATTTGAGAGTTCATTTGCGAGTGCTTGTGAGTTCAAGTGCGAAACAACACTCTTAGGTTGAGAGTGAGGAAGTCTGTTGTATGAGTTTATGACAACAAGTTGTACTATCTTTTGTTCTTCAAAGTTGATTAATAAAAGTTAGTAGCGAGAGTAGGAGGATGTAGGCACAGTTGCCGAACCTCGTTAAATCTGTGTGTTCTTTATTTCCTTTACATTTTATTGTTTTACTATTCTAGATAATTCCGCTGCTAAACCAGTTCTCTGGTTCTATCACTAGAACAAATCCAAGAAAAAGTCGATAAAGAAAATTTTAAAGAAACACTCAATTCACCCCCCCTCTTGAGTGCTATTGGGACCTTCAGATAAGTAACAGACTCTTTGTCATTGTAGATGTGGGCTGTAATTTCCAAAAAAGGCACAATGCTTAAGGAAGAGAGAGGAGGAAAAATTGAAGAATTGACATACCAAGCAGGGAATATAAATTAATTAATGCAGCCATTGGATTGACTGTTGGTACATTTCCCTATTTCCTATATAGGATTTTTTTTCGAAACAAAGCATAATTGTTGATGAAAGAAGAGAGAGGAGGGAAAATTTGATATTGGGAGGGAAATTGGCCTTTTGTAGTGGCAACAACGTACTTTTAGTATAGAAAAGTTATATAGTTTTTTTTTGTAAGTAAAGAATTGTATACCAAAGGAGAAGATTATTACATCCTACACTAAGTGCGTGACACAAAGCCACCACCAGAAAGAATCATAAAGCTCATAGGGACAGACCCCTATTAGTCCTATTCATCCATCAAAACCAAGAAAGCTACCCTACATGGTTAATCAAAAGGACTACGTCCTTAATATACAATAAGAGCAAGTAAAAAAAAGTATGGAAACAACAACTAAAATAACCACCTAAACTAGCCAAAGGACTCAATCCTTTATAAAACATTACACTGCAAGCTAAACTATAAAATAAGCAAAAGTACATAATCCATGGGACGTCCAAGCCACTAGCTTTGATATCGACCATAGCCATCTTTAATCCATCCATTCATCATCAACCATAAACAACAAGAGTAGTAGACCACTATGAAGTATCCTCCTTGGAACTGTCATAACCATACGGGCATTAAGCACCGATGCAAACCATCTCCCATGAAAGAACTGTGGTTGAGATAGCTTGAAAGATTCTACCTTCAACAAATAGCCAACACACCATCTTATCATTGTAATAGCAATAATATCCCCAATTACGACCCAACTCATCAACAAATAACCAGAGATGATCTAGTCTTCATCACTAGACGTTAAAGCATAGGCAACCCACAAACTCCTGTTTTGAACTTGGAAAATCAAGGTCCTCTCTCGGTCATTATCAACGCTTTAGCTCACCATGGGTTAGTTACCACCTTGCTTGAAAGATGAATGAGCATGGAATTCACTAGACCCATCCCCATTGCACATCAAGGACTTCGACAATGGGACACCAACTTAATTGACATCAACCATGGCACCTCTGTCCTAACTCGACATATGGCATGGGCAGCGAACCAAGGAGGCTCCCTGCAGCACCTCTCATACCTGCACCTCTTAGCACCTCTCAGACCTGTAGCTCCTCTAACACAGGGAGGGCCTCCTGCTCCTTTTTGCACAGGGGAGGGCTGACCTGCTTGGCTTAGGCAGCAGCAACCCATAACCCACAACAACAGCCCCAGAAAGATCTCCAGTGAGGCGACACCCCCGTCCTCTCGCATAGCAACACGGAACTGCTGCTCCCTGCAGCTCCACTCGTCCACCTACAATCGAACAACCATTCTGAAGCAGGGAAGGGCATCCTACCCCTGTTTGCACGAGGGAGGGTTGTACTCGAAACCCCCCCAGCAGACCCTACGACAGTGACTCAACAACTAACCAACAAATCAACCCACCAATTTCAAGCACCCATAAAGGACAACCCTCTAATTCTAGATCTTGAACCACATACACCAAGCAAACCCTCGACCTCCATAATCACTGTATTTCCAAGCCTCGTATCTTGACCAAACTTTGCTCATTCGCACAAGCCTCACTTTTCGTGCTGCTTCAACGACCCAACACACTTAATGAAATCTATAACTATCGTAACGTCTGTTACATTATAATTTTTTAAAGTTCAGCACTCTAAATACAATTTTAACCAATTTTCAGTGCCATTAGAGTATAGGGTTACGAGTAGTATTTATTTGTGATATTTTTTCCCCCTATCATTACTCCAAATCAAACGATATTACAAAAAAGGATTTTTTGTTAGATGGAATTTTTTACATTTTTTTTTTTTGCAAAATAAAGGTTTTTTTTTTTTTTTTTTTTTGCAAGACGAAACTTTAAAATAGAAAATATTTGTCACATGAAACCTATTGCTCATTTACCAGTGTTGATCAAGTTTAACGACATTGACCCATGTTTAACGACGTTTAATCACAAATTAAGAGGCTAATTAAAAAATCTAACCTAATTTGAAATAACGTTAGGGATTTCAAATTAGGTTAGTTAGATTTTTATTTAGCTTCATAATTTGTGATTAAGGCATCGTTAAACATAGGTCAACGTCGTTAAACATTAGTCCACGTCAGTAAATGAACAATATATTTTATGTGACAAATATTTTGTAATTTAAGGTTTCATGGCAAATTTTTTTTTAAAAATTTCATCTTGATATTTTTTATTTTTATTCTTTTACTAACTCCGTTCCAAAAAAAACGCAACAATTGTCATGGCACGGACTCCTCGGCATTTTTTGTTGTGGGTAATTAGAAAAAGTGAGGGCTTGTTGATTAAAATAAATGGAGAGAAAAATGGGGACAATTAAAGGAATTGTGAGGGCGAGTGGGGACAATTAAATAATTGGAGAGAGAAAAGGTGAGGACAAAGGGTATTTATGTATTTTAAGTAGAAAAAGTTTACTATATAAAAAAAATAAAAATTTGTTGCATTTATTTTAAAACATCCAAACATGAAAATTGTTGCGTTTTTTTTAAATGAGGAAATATTTTGTTTAAGTTTCTGACAAAAAAAAAAAGGAAAATCCAATTTTAGGACATGCTCCCCAATTCCCCCAATTCCACTACAACTCCTAGATTATCTCTCATCCACATTTTTCTCTCCTCCGTCACAAACCGACGACGGCCAAGAGCACCACTAGCGGCGGTGGCAGCGGCGGCGTTGTTGCTTCCGCACCTTGAGTGTTGATATCCACATTTTTCTCTCCTCCCTCTTAGTTGCTGTGTAAGGTATGCACTTGTTCATCCTGTGTGGAACGGAACGCACATCCACTATTGTTTTCTGTTTTCGGAGTAATTCAAGCTTGAAGCTCTCATGTTTAAAAGCAACAATCTTGTTGCTAGATTATTTGAACGCCAGACTCATCGTTCCACTCCTGGCACTAATGTATGTCTATCTTCTTCTGAGTAGTTTATAAGCAAAGCTGCACTTGTTTTGTTAGCTCCAAATTTAAGGTTTTATTTGTTTTTATATGTTTGTGTTGAAATTTTGGCTATTTAGAGTCTAGAGTTGGAATGAAATGTTAGGAAGCATTTAATTCTTATGTATGTGCTACTTGATGCTTCCAAGATTATACTAGGTGTGGTGGGTGTTAAGAAGAAACCCAAAATTGAGGGTTTGAAGGATTAGATGAAGGATAACTTACATACTTTTTATATATAACATAATAATTGCTAGTAGTTTATAAGCAAATTAGCTACACTTGTTTTGTTTTTTTGAATCCAAAATTAAGGGTTTATTGTTTATGTATGTTTGTGTTGAAGTTTTTGCTATGTAGATTTAGACTGAAATGTTAGGAGTAATATAAAGCATTTAATTCTTATGCATGTGCTACTTGATGCTTCCAAGATTAGACTAGGTGTGGTGGGTGTTAAGAAGAAACCCACAATTGAGAGTTTGAATGATTTGATGAAGGATGACTTACATACTTCTTATACTTATAACAATAATTGCTAGTAGTTTATAAGCAAATTAGCTGCAATTTTTTGTTAAATCCAAATTTAAGGGTTTATGTATGTTTGTGTTGAAATTTTTGGTATGTAGAGTTAAAATGAAATGATAGGATTAACATAAAGCATTTAATTCTTATGTTCTACTCGATGCTTCCAAGATTAGACTAGGTGTGGTGGGTGTTAAGAAGAAACGAACAATTGAGGGTTTGAAGGATTTGATGAAGGATTACTTACATAACTCTATATATAACATAATAATTGCAACACCAAGAGATAGAGAGAAATAGAAAAGAACCCAAGAGATCAAGAGAGAGACAGAGAAACTATTAACCAAAATAGATATGTAGCAATTAATATGAAACTTTCAAATTGGGGATATATAGCAATTGATGTAGAACGGAGAAGTATAAAATAGTTGGTGGTCTTCTCTCTCTAATCTATATGAACAATTAGTTTTATGACGGAACCTTATTCGGCTTATATGCAGTCTGGTTTTCTTTCTAAGAGTATACCTGTTTATACACCAATAAAAATTTATTGGTGATGGGTGGATGTGGAAGGTTGGACTGTTGGAGTGCTTTTATCTTGAAATTTTAGGGGGATAGACAATCTTGGCTCTCATTTTGGTTGTAATTTGTTAGGTTTGACCTTTTGGATTTTTATTCTAATAATTTTGCCATAATTTTATATGTCCAGATTCACCGTGCTAGACAATTTTACGAGAATCTTGTGCCAAGTTATACAATATACGATGTTGAATGCCCTGACCATTCTTTCCGGAAATTCACCGAAGATGGTCAATACCTGATAAGCTTCACCAGGAATTTCCAGGAGCTTGTAGTTTATAGACCAGCGTGGTTAACGTTTTCATGCGGTGGAGAGGAGTGTGATACCCATGATCTGCCTCCAAGAGCTAACAAGTTTGGAAGTTTTTTCACTCAGTTATACTGTGTATCACTTGCTCTAAGCAATGAGCTTATTTGTAAAGACTTTTTTCTCTATATGGAGAACAAAAAATTTGGACTCTTCGCAACTTCTACTGCACAAGTTCACGATGCTCCTTTTACCAGAGGTGCTGTGCAAGGTGTTCCATCAATAGAAAAAATTACCCTTCACCTAGTGAGGTGTGCAGTTTGATCTTCGGTTTTTCAATAGTTTTGGTCTTTTATTGGTTAGTACTTTTAGTCTGACATTCATATTGACCTAATAAGTTTTCTTATGTTTGCTTGTGCTGTTTTGCGTATCATGAGCTGGCTGTATTATTTGTAAACTATTTGACCTTTCAGGTTGGAGGATGGCATTATATTGGACAAGAAGGTCTTTCACAATGATTTTATTAACTTGGCACATAACATGGGTGTGTATCTGTATGATGATTTGCTTGCTGTTGTGTCTCTCCGCTATCAAACTATAAACATACTCCAAATACGGGAATCTGGAAACCTTGTTGATGTGCGCGCGATCGGAGAATTTTGTCGAGAAGATGACGAACTCTTCTTGAATACAAGTTCTCAAGTAAGCCATTTTCTCGAAAGCTTTATGGATTTATTGACTGCAGTATTTTAGGGACGAAGTGCTTTGTTACAATTGTCAGAGAAAATCGAAGTTACCCTTGTCTAGACCCTGTTCAACAGCAAATTTCAGACACCTTAAGATTATTAAGGGCTATTAAACACATCAAAAATTCCTTCTTTTTATCAGCAGGATATTGATTTTCTTGATAGTTTCACATTTTCATCAAAATTATTTTTCCCACCTATTGGTCCTTTCATACTACTCAAACAAGTTGTCTTTGTGTTTCTTAAATCTCTCTAAAAGTTTCCATATCATTTCATTGAAAAGCTAATTTGTCGAAGTTAAGTGTCTGACCAATTATTGAGTAACACTTGTCTAAAGTAGCTTTAATTGTAACTTTGCTGACTATCATAGCATACAAATTTGTATATTCATATGTGAGTTGACCCATAGGGCCATAGGCCCATAGATGAGACAGATAAACTACTTCACAAATTTGAGGAGTTACTCCAACATTTTGCCAATTAGTTTTTGGATTGAACCTTTTAAGGGCTTGTAAGTGTTCCAAACCTTTTTGTTAACCTAAATCGCACTAACATGAATACATGGTTCATTCGCCCTACTAGTTGGTAGCTGGTTGTCTTGGTTGATGGTTTGATGTCATATGTGGGCCAAGTTAGGAAGGTTAAACCTTTGTGCCACTCTACTTTTAGTAGTGAGGAGGTTCATTTCTATACAGTAAATAAAGTAGCCCACATTCAAAATAGTAGAATGAACATACTTTAAAGCAAAAAGGTTCATGCTATGGTTCAAAAAATTAAATTATAAAAATGGCAGAGAAGTTTTCATATTTTTACTTATTGAAATGGTAATTGTCCTCTCCGCTTATGTACTAGCCTGCTAGGAGCCTAGGAATATTACTCATTTTATATCAAGAAGAATTTTAATGATTTTCTTGACAAACAAAATCCAATATTTGCTCATGCTAATGGCTATGGGTGTTAAAAATTACCAAACCCTCAAATTTCACTTGTTGACTCCACTAAAAAATCAAATTTTTTTTTGACAAAATAAAAATAAAATCAAAGAATTCAAGGTTTCAAGTTATTAAGGCAATTATGTCGGGTAGCGGCTATTTTTTTGTGCTTTTGCCAAGTTAGTAGAATGTGCTTTTGCCATATTTTTTTTATTCCTTCCCAAAATTTTACCTTAGTATTTTTGTGTTATTCAAAATCTCGTCATCTCAATATCTTCTCAATTTAGTTTATTTTTGGAGATTCTAATTTGTTCCTAGTTTAAATTCAGTAGAATTGTGTTGGTATCACATTTTTTTAGGTGTTTTAGGACTTAGCTAGTTAATCTAACTCTATTAGGAATAGATTGGACTAGATAAGCTGACCATGTTTTGCCTTTTGTATTTGCATGCATCTTATGAAGCTAGTTTTGTGAATCTTTTTTTTTTTTTTCTTTTTCCCAATGCTTCGTTGTTTTCTTCCTTTTGCTCACTTTATTTTAATTTTTAACTAATGGGCTCATTTGATGCACTCGTGACCTTAAATTACTGTGATTGAGTCAATACTAATTTAATGGCTAAGGGCATTTAGGAATCATACCGGCTAAAGCTTGCCAATCATCTTTTGGAAGAATAGCTAAAATACCACACAAATTTAATTATTACAATTACCTTATAATTCGACTTTAAAGTTTTGGACTTTTGGGTACCTAATCAAGCTTACCTGGATGAACTCCCCTACTAAAAGAGGAGTTCATCTAATGCCTATAGGACTTCTTTCTTCGAAAAGCTTGATCATCCTTGTACACCCCCTCTTCAATTAGACTTTGGAACCAAATGTAAACATTTTCTTTCCCAAGAAAAATCTCCTGGTATATTTATGTCTGCAAACGTGCTTTTGTTGTTTTGCAATGCAATATATATAGGAATAGGATTAGCTAAAAAGTTTTTAGCGTGAAAACATCTATATTAGATGCTTAAAGGGGTACATGAGTGATCATTAATGGTATTTTTGTAAATGCCTTCTTAGAGCTGACATTATGAAAAAGCCTTGCAGGACATCTTTAGCAACTTGAATAATTTACTAGGTGTTTCTTCCTATTATATTATTCATGGCTTGGGGACTTCTGACTCTCTACGTTCCAAAGATAAGAGATGATCAAGTGGAGGTCCTAGGCGAATTAAAGAAGCAACATTTAGTTTGAAACCAGAAAATGGAGTACTTCCTATAACAATTTGGAAATTCTGGTCAACATTTGGGAAAAACTTACATTACGCTAATTGTAAAGAGGGAGGGTGGGGGGGGGTTGATTTGTGAGTGTCAACCATTTTAGGCCCATTAACTTGTTTGCAGACTTAAGAGCCCGATGGATGATATTGGGGGAAAATTCCAATACGCTTTCATTCTAGGTAAATGATGCAGGATAACAATTGGGCGTGAGATATAGCATTGGGTCAAGAAGAAAAAAGATATGTAGATATTTTCATAATGGACCTTAGTGAAGTGTGTTACAAGTTATGGTAGAAGTTTTTAAAAAGCGTTCTTACTATGTCCTTTTGAATGGAGAACCTTTAATCCTTTCCATGTTTAGAGTTGGTAATGGGATTCGACTCGTTGAGAATGGAAAGTGAGGGGAAAATAAGAGAAGCCAAAGTGGGAAGAAATTCCCCGTCATTAAAACAACTTTTCTTAGTAGATGATATGTTGTTCTTTTTCAAAGACAACCAAGCCTCATGTTCCTTCAGGTGACGGTTAGCTTTGACAAACCTTTATCTTTTTCAGCCTTAACACAACAAACCAGATTTGAAGGATGAAAAAAATAGAAAGAATGTACAAAAAGAAATGGAGGAAAAAAATAGAAAGAAAGAAGAGAGAACTCATCACAGTGTCAACAACCACAACTGTGGATAGAAATCATAGAACTATGAGCTTACTCACTGACTTTCTTTACATAGATGGAACATTAGAGTTCATTCATTGTTGTCAAATTGTGATCTAGGGCTCTTCGAGTTTAGAATCTTTGTTTTTATTTATTTATTTTTTAAAAGGCTGCAAGTTGGTTAACGTAAGTGCAATTGAACTAGATTTTTTTATTTGAAATTGATTTAAAAGACCTAGGTAAATTTTAATTTTAATTTTTTCTTTAAAATAACTTTTAAACTCAAATAATACATATACCCCCACAAGTAGCCAACAGCCTTGGAAGTGCACCTCGCCAAAAAGGTGGAAGTGCATGCCATTTGTAGATTGCTTTGCCCCCTAAGTCATAAGCCCAAATGCTCGCGCCTAAGTTAGCCTTGTTTCTGACGTGTCTTGGAGCTCTTTTTAAATTAATTATTCAAGAGGAAAGGATACTTCTTTAGCCAAATGGAGAAGTAGCCCAAAACACAACAAAGTACATTGAATTTGAAAGAATGCCTTTTCTTATAAATGTAGGATTCACATTTTTTAGAACTAACCAGCTTAAACTTCTGGGATTCTTTTATCATTGGGTTAGGAAAAAATCGATTTACTCAATTGATAACAAATTAGAGTAAGTGGGAAGTGGGTGACTATTTGAAGAGAGACAGGATATGTACTCAATTCAAATTAGAGTAATTGAAATGATGTAGAGCTGCTATTTGCAAAAACCTGATTGCAAAAATCTGATTAACAAGAAGAGATGAGTACATATCCGAGTTGGCTGAGAAATAATGCTATCGATCTATGGTTCAATTGGGCATTTTCCCTCTTGTTTTTCTCGTCCCCCTTCTTTCTCTCTCTCTCTCGTATCCTCTGTTCTTAATGTTTCATTACTAATATTAGAGATGGTTGCTTTTGTATTTTCTATCAACTAATTTCCACGAGTTGCTTCTGCAGTATGGGACAATAACTGCGACTAATGAACAGAGGCAAGCCCTTGGGAACAACAATGAAGATGTTCCCAGCAATCATGCTGTGTTACAAAATTCTTTCCTTAGTGGCATTAAACAACGGTTACTTTCATTTATATTTCGAGGGATATGGAATGAAGAACCGGATGAAACAGAGGTTAGTCTGTTTGCTTGTCCAAATTGCAATGTTCATTAATAAACATACATTAATTGGCTGGCACGCAGCTGCTAACCCACTTATGCTTTACAAATTATATAATTTTCTACTAGTGGGCATGCCTATGGGCGTGCATGCGTGTGTGTATCTGCTACTTTGTTAGTTTTTTCCTCTTTTATTTTCCTGCTGCATTTTGAATACCTTTCCCTATAAATTATTTTGTTCACTCTGCTTTGTTGATGTATGCCAGAGGGTCCAACAGTTGAAAAAGAAGTTCTATTTTCATGTTCAGGATTATGTTGACTTGATAATCTGGAAGGTAAAGTTTGATAGGCTAAAAAACTCTCGGTATTCTTTGGTTGTCCTCACAAAACTAAGTTTTCAAAACCTAACTTTTATGTGAACTCTTTCATGGCCTAGGTTCAATTCTTGGACCGACATCACTTAATGATCAAATTTGGTAGTGTGGATGGAGGGGTAAGGCAGCCTTCTTTGTTTTTCTTTGCAGGCAAACCAGTTTGTGCCCTGGTCGTGGCATGGACTTTCCCCCTCTTTTTCATCTTTATTCTGTATGTTTTCTATTCTTTGTGGAGGTTTTCACACGAGGAAAGGGGATTGCTCGAAACCTGTGGAGCAGATTTATCTGCATTTCACAAACGAAGATTTGATAATATATGAGTTAATTGAAATTTTATTCCAGGTATCCCGAAACACTGACCACCATCCTGCTTTTTTTGCCATTTATAACATGGAGGACGCAGAATTTGTTGCATTTTACCAGGTGTTCCATCTTCTGCTAATTATGTATATAATTTTGAAAATTGTTCCAACTTGGTTGTAATATGTGCTTGTAACATGCTGCAGAATTCAGCAGATGAGCTTTATTTTTTGCTTGAGAAGTTTGCTGACCATTTTCACACACCTCCAAACAATTCACTGCATATGAATTTCATCTCATCCCATTCGAATAACCTACATGCCTTTGAGCAACTAACCTGCTTGAAAATTAAGTCCGGCAGCCTTTCTCAGGCAAGATTTCGGCCTTTATGTGTTCTTTTAATGTTTTGAAATGAGAATATAATCATTTAACATGTGACCAGTTATTGCAGTTTGTGAAGAAAACCTTGGTATCTTTACCTTTTACTTGTCAATCTCAGAGTCCATCACCATATTTTGATCAGTCACTTTTTCGGTTTGATGAGAAGGTTTGTCTCTTACTCTTTAATTTTGTCTTCGAGTATTTTAGGTACTACGGTACTACCAGTTAAAAAAGGGATAAACTTTTCGTGTTTTCTCTTATTGCCTATTAAAGTTGCTTGAATCTACTTAAAGCCAGAATTTATAAGTGCTTCAGATCTTTCAACTGCGACGAAATCTGTATAAAGTTGCTGCATTACAACCAGGGAGTTTTTTAAAATAGGACTAATAAGCATGTTGTATATTACAACCAGGGAGTTGTGTATATTACGAGCCAAAGATTGCTAGCGAAGTATCGAACTATAAATTATCTACTATACACAAGTATATTACATGCAATCAGAAAACTAAAACTATCCATAAAGTTATCCACAAAATCATCATTCATTATGGATTCACAATACATCACCATTCATGATATATATTACGTAAATCCAGCCTATTTACGAGCCTTTTGAGCTGAGCTTGGCCTAGCTTGGTTTGGTTTGTTTAACTCTTGAGTCGAGCCTAAACTCAAGCCAAGCCTTATCGAGCGGATCTTTAACTGAGCTCTCATCGAGCCGAACTCAAATAGTTCGCTAGCAATCTATGGCTCGTTACCATCCAATGACACCCTAGTTCACCTCAAATATGCAGATGAATATGCAAATACCAACTTAAAATATGGAAGATCAAACAGCATGGCCTAGATCAGTTCTCCAAGTTATGACCAGTATCAGCATGGCTCAGGTTGTGTCGTCTTCTGATGGCCGAAATCACCACAAAATGAATGCAGGGCCCCCTTCCAATCTAATGCAACAAAAGTATCTTGTTTTCTGGTCCATAAAAGCCTAGAATATGCACGAATCCTTTATTTTTAAAAAACCAAAAGAAAGCCAAGAATGCATATAAATATAATTTGAATAAAACTCACACAAACGTGCTCTAGTAAGATTAGATTTATAGTAGAAAAGATGACACATAACTCTGATACACATCAGCCTAGGCCACATGTCACAATTTTCTATAAAAGAGAGTCAGCAATGGGTGGGACTCCGTGGGAAGCCACTGCCAAGTCAGCAATGAAGATCACAAATATTACTGATGCCACTAAATGAATTGTACTTTATTTTAATAGCCTTACATAAATAAAATATCTGAGTGGAGAGAATCTAGAGGAAGGTTGTTAGGAGTCTGTTAATTGCTTTCTATATATACAGTGCCTTGGGCATATGTAAGGGATATCCAGAAAATTAATAGAGTTATATTCCTTTGGAGAGACCTTGTCCTCTCTAAAGATGAGGGTGTGTGCTTTGATTGTCTAGAATATATCAAACTCACCCTCACTACTCTACAGCTGATGCATAATACTCCGCACTATTTTTTTTACAGCTGATATGTAACTCACTGTCACTACTCAAAATTGTTTCATAATTAATCTTTGTTTATTACTTCTGCTACATTCCTTGCACTTGGCTTGTTGGCTAGTAACTTTTATCTCTTTCTCTAGAGTTCCATTTGTCCTCTTTTCTCCTCCCCCCCCCCCCCCCCAATTTCCTGGTTTATCTGGAGCCATTAAAGACGGATGCAGTTGGGGCTTCCTTTTGTCCTTGAATCTTATGCGCTGATGATTATCCTTCAGCATTAGAGATTTAACTTTCTATGGCGTGTCCCATGTGTGCTTTGTTATAAAGAAATTACATACTCGTATAAATTTAGAATAATCTGTACACGGTCGCCTACTTGCTATGCGTCCGACATTTACTGATTATGTCTATGGTAATTTGCTCCTACTTGTTAGCAGGGAATGTTTCAGGTTTAACTATGATCCGCCTTTGTTGATAGTAACTGTGTTAGGATCATTTATATAGCTTCACCCCATATTGTTCATTGTTGCGCATACTGACTCGTCGAGCAACATTTCTGTCACAAGTTATCTAACTTATTTATTTATTTATTTATCACTGATCCAGCTGATTTCGGCAACTGATCGGCATAGACAATCCACAGATCATCCCATCAAATTTATCTTGAGGAAGCAACCCAAAGTTCCCAGATTCAAGATTAAACCAGGTATGCACTCTGCATGATGAATGGAATAATCAAGCATTAACCCTTAGAAATGGTGCCCCATGATGGACAACTATATGCAATTATAGCTTGTATTTGCTTTTGTTTAATTAGGTCCAGAAGCTGGGAGTTCAGATGCTAGGGCAAAGAAGCTATCCTTGTTCCTGTTCCATCCAATTCTACCTCTCGTCATTTCTGTTCAGCAAACTATGTACTTACAATCCTCATTTGTGAATATTCACTTTCGAAAGTGATAAATAGTTCTTGTTTTAACTTACTAGTTTTGGTGGCGGAAGTGATACATGCCCATGAATTGTATATTGCATTATTATTGGTAATTTATCATAGCTTGTATGGTGCTTCCGCCTTTTTCTTCCAATTTGCTTTTATGTTACATGCTTGTGGTTGATCCTAGGTCAAATTTTTGGGGATTCAGGTGGGGAGTCATTATCGTTTCCTCTAAGTATATTCGCTACTCTTTTTTGGCTATGTTGTTTGGCTGGATAGTCCAATACCGACAGTAGATTTGGTTTCTGAGCAGGTAGAGTGAGCCTGCCCTCTTTGGGTTGGTGGGGGTGTTAGGTTAGTCGTAGTTTTGTTGCTAGTAATGCTGGTTTCTAGTATGGCTGTCTTCTAAACGCGGTTTTTTGTTTTTTTAATCTCAAGTTGATATTCTTGTGATAAAAATGCGCTGAAATCCAATAACCTTACAAGTTTTCTTTTTATAATTGACAACATTATTCATTTAACATCATACAATATTTTATTACACATTCCAACTTATTTAAGAATTTGTGACAGATACCATAGGTCTATACCAATGTCACACAACATTAGGCTAGATAAGCTAAGAACCAATAAATAATCATTACTAGATTACAAATATAGCAACTTATTGCTCAAATCATAAAATAGTATCCCCGTTTATGTTATTTACATGATTAACACGAGAGTACTACACAATACACATAATCTCCAATGAATACCAATCAAGTAAAGTTTCTTAATTTGAACAAGAAAATTAGCCATTGTAATTAGTCAAAATGTGAAATTGTGACCTAACGCAGACAGTTGAGAATTTGGTAGACCATTGAAACCACTTAGGCACTTATAGAATAAGTAAAAATAACGTGTAATGACCATTGCAAATTTGCAACATGTACACCAGCTTGAATTCTCATATACTTCATGGCATCAACAATTTGTTCACATTTTACTTGTATCTCAATTAGGACACTATTTGGCTGCAAAGATTTGATACTATTAGGACATGTTTGGTTCAAAAAGGTACAATGGAATGGTAAAGGAATGATAATCTTCTAGGTATGGAATGGTATAGAGATGAGAAACTTATTGGGGGGGGGGGAAGGTGAGTATGGGATTGAAAAATCATTGGGTATGAGGTTCCATACCCAAATATCCTAACCAAACACTATATTGTTCATTAATAGTATTACATCCATTCCATTCCATTCTAAAAACTTGCAACCAAACATGCCCTTAGAGCTTAGAATTCACATCAAACAGCTTAGAACATTAGTCAATGGACCGTCCATTGAAATAATTCTCAAAAACATTTTGTAAATATACACAAGAATCTGCGATATGTCTTTTTCGTTATAGATTTAATCAGGGTTATCTAATTCCTTAAGCTCTTTGCAAATTGCAAACTGAAACAAACAAATTATTGTTAGTTTTGGGCCATTATTGATCTATTTTGGGAAAATTCTAAATTATAGAAGCGGACTGAATATATAGTAAATTAAGTAACACTGGATTTAATCTTCCACTACCTGCAATCAACACCCAGACATAAATTGCATCATCATTGAGAAAATTCAATAGATTAACACTTGCTTCTTAGGGTGCGTTTGATTCATCTGAACTAATTTGATCTGGTCTGATCTAGTCTGAACTGATATGAAATTTTCTTATTTGGTTTGACCTGAATTTTTCTGATTGTAGTTATTATTATAGTTATAAATTTTTTGATCTGATCTGAATTTTTCTGATCTAAATTTTCTGAAAATAAGCACATAAGTACTTATTTAAGTTGAATCAAACTCTCCCTTAGTTGATATACAAATAATACAATGACAACGTGTTGTAGGCTTTGTAACCTATCTATCTATCTTAGCGGAGAAATTGAAGTCCATAGATTGATATTGCTACTCACATAATCTACTCTGAACTAGATCTGTTTGTGGTGGATTCTCTCAAACCATCTCCAAGTCTCCAACTGTAGATGGAGCAGATCAGATGGCAACATTTAAAAGACATAACTAAGAAATCTACACCATGGCGTCCATTTTAAAATCTTCCTTCTACCATAAAAGTAAGAGCATCAACTTACTAGAAGACACTTAAGGCATTGGTAATAGCTCAAATATCATGGTTTTCGTTTTCGGTCGCGATCGTGGTAACGGTCACAAAAGCACATTTGCAGGCACTGTGGATGGTTTGCGGCCGTTGCGGCCTAATATCTCAGTCTCGATAAGTTCAAAAAATTTCACAATACAGACGCGGTGCGGTGATGCGGCCTTGATTTAATACCATGGAGCAGCCAACGATCTCCTTGCCCTCATGGCAGGGGATCGATCACTCACACCCACCCCTGGAGTTACGCTACCATGATATTCCTATGATAGGGCCCATAGGTGAGGTCCAATACACCTTAACAACCAAACTCGTGTCTTGGAAACTAATTAAAAGACACTTTAATTTTCATTTTTTGTGTGGTAACTTTTAGCTCAAATGCACTACCAACCAGACTCGTGTCTAGGAAACTAGAAGAGGATGAAGATATGGAATTAAGGAAAGTTCAAAGTAAATAAAAGGAAAGAAAATAAGCAAAGAGAGAAATAGATGAATACAGAAGACTGAGGGCTCGTTTACATTAGATGAATAGAAATGAACTGAACTGAATAATTGAACTTAACTGAACTGAACTGAACTAAAATGAACTGAACTGAACTAAACTGAATAGAAGTGTATTAATTGAACTAAATAGAGATGAACTGAACTGAACTGGGATTAACTGAATAGAGATTAATTGAACTGAACTGAATTGAACTAAATATAATCTGAAATAAACAAGCCCTGAGAAGAGAACGAACAAAAGATAAGAGTTATGATGATAAGTGAGAATAATAGTGACACTTAAAAGGTGGGCATGGGTTGTGCCCAGACGGCCCACGTGCCTCGTGCCACTATGTGTCGTGCCTATAATGAGCTAAGAAAAGTTCATGATGTGCCGAGCTCATGACAAGTTATAAAATATAAGGCCCATACACGACCTAGCCCATGTATCGTGCCGGGGCCTACTTGTGCCGTGCCATCCTGCCTTATACGAATTTTTATATATTATGAATTTTTAACCAAAATGAGTGTGCCAACATGCGGGCCGGCCCGTCGTGCTCGTGCTGGGTTCGTGCCAATATTTTAAAATGTTGTTCATGGATGACCCACAGTCCAAGCCTTTGTACCGTGTCGTGCTCATAGCAGACTTGTGCCAGACTGCCAGGTCGGGCCCAAATCGTGTTGTGCCGAGTTGGCCCTCATGCCGGCTCGGCCCATGCCCAGCTCCAGTGGCATACATGACATAAGAAAAAAAAACTCCTTACCCCTTAATGCAAGTCTACAGTACAAATTTGGAAAACAAAGATTCTATACTTAGTTGTATGGTACTATTACAGGGATCATTTAGTTGTATAGAGGTTACTGAGTATTTATATTGTGTGTTGTAGGGGGTTATTAAGTATTTATATAGGGTATATATTATGGGGGTTACTAAATTGTATAGGCGTTATTCAGTGTTTTATTAGGGTTGTTATTGTATAATTGTTAAGTCTACTCTATATGAGTTACTTAATTGCATAAGGGTTACTTATTATTTTCTACAAAGATTACATACCCAATGTTTTGTGTAGGGACTAGGTATATAGGGGTTTATTCTATATATTTTGTACAGTGTAAATTTTAAATCATGTATTAATTATTATTTTTTATTAGATGAAACATTAAAAAAAAAAATCAAGATGAAACTTTTCAAAAAGGTTTTGGCAACTTACAATATTCATTAAAAAAAATCTCTTTCTTATTATATTAAATAGGGCTCACAAGTATATATAAAATGCATAAAAATAAAAAGAAAAAGAAAAAAAAAAACTAAATAAATAGATAGTACAAATACTCTCAAATATGTTGATTGAATCCTCTCAAAAGTCAAAAGTTTATGGCACCAAATATAAGCTCTATGAAGATTCTTTCATGTACGGTGATAAGGTGATTGGAAGAGTAAGTTGCGGAGTAAGTGGGGGATAGAAGGATATCAAGTGCTCTTGGAACATTGGTGATGGGAATACAGCTAAAATCAAACACACTTGGGTCAATGGGAAGCCTCGAGTCCTTTGGGTAGATCCCTTTGCGTCTTGGATTTATTCATAAGAGGAATATGTGAGTTCCTTTCTCTGCAACACAGATGCATGAATGTGAGGCTTTTTGACATCAATACATCCAAAAATATCATGTGTCTTCAACCGTTTCTAGGTTGTTTTGGTTGTATTTCAAAGACGGGGTTTACATTATTAGGAGCGGCTATGCATATTTGAAACAAAGCGGTAATGATTCGAGTGCAAGAACCCTAAACAAGGCTTTTTGCAAGCTCTTGACCTGGAAAGTCTCTAACAAGGCTATCCCGGTGAAAGGAGATCAGAGTTGGTCAAGTGAGGAATGGACATAGAGCCCGCCGTGGTGCGTAATCTGTCAAAGATCAAGCCTTGGGGATATAGTTGTTACATTTGCTCATGTCCTTGAGGATTGGGATTTCGCCAAACATGTATGTATGGCATGGGAGTCGATTATTGATATAGCAAGGTGGATTAAGCGTCTACTTCCTCTATACAGGATTGGTCCACGACATAGACCCATAAGTTGTTCAAAGAAAATACTACAGACTTCAACAAAGTCGCTTATTTCATTACAATTCTTCGGATCATTTGGAGCCAACACAATAGGGAGGTTTTCAAAGTCAGTCAGTCTCTGGTGCCCTCGGGTAGCTAGCTACAAGGTTTTCAAAGTCAGTCAGTCTCTGCACGACTGAAGCATCCCCGTAGGTGCCACCAGGATCCGATAGAGCTCAGCAAAGTGAAGTTTGTGTTATTGGTTGTGTTTGCGACACTCTAATTGCTATTTGATTCTCAGGAAAAAGGATCAAGGATCATAGATTCTCGTTGTCTTGCAGCCTAGAAGAGGGGGATCCAGTTTACAATAACCCAACTACTAATTGTGCTTTGGATAATTGACATGGGTTCCTTCTGGCATTGGTTAAAGATTTGAGTGAAGTATTAAACAGAAGACTTCTACATATCCGTGTGGTCACCAACACCATCGAAATGTTATCCCTTTTGAGTTCTAGGTTAACGACCTAGGTGCGGGATCACAATGTCCTGCAACAAAATTCTTTAATGTTTTCGTAATTTTCATTGACTTTAATCGTAAAATCAACGTTGACAATATCTAACTCGGTAAAGCTTGTTCGATTGTTAAAAACACAAAAGATGGATTCTTTATTAAATTAAAAATATGAGAAGGTATTGTGTCAGATCGATCTAACAGTAACGTTTCTATCAGATCAATTCACTGGACCTGGACACATATTGTTGAATCTGGACACATATGTGTTTAACTTGGACACATGTTGTTAAACCTGGAATGTATTGGTAGACCTGGACACATGTTGTAACTAACCCGGACAAAATATAACTTGGACTTTTTTTTTTTGCATTTTGAGGCCTTTAGAGGCCTCATTTGGCATTCTCTTGTGGCCAAATCCCTTGCAGTTGCATTCGTCTCAAAAAACTAATCAATTTCGACATATCATATGCCCCGATTCGACATCTGAGCGCAAAGTTATGGCTTTTCGAAGTTTTTTCCACTATTATAATAGCTTATTGGGTTAGCCGTCTGACCCCATACTTTCACTAAAAATATATATATAAGTTACCTGTTTCAGCCCATGAGAAACAGTCAACAAACCTATAGGCACTGATAACTACTACCTCCAAGATACTGGGTTTGTTACTGAACAAAAATCAACGCTGGGATGACATGTGTCATGGGCCAGTCCCATACCTGCTGTCACTGACTTAACATTCCATAATTTTGGGAAAACACGCCTATAAAAAGGACTAGTCAGATCACCTGACTGTTACCCAATTCATGATTAACAAACTCAATACTTTTGACTCCTTTTCATTCTGATCTCTGACTTAAGCATCGAAGGGGCGTTCCTGGGTTCCACCCCCGGGTTAGCAACCTTTCATTGTTTTACAGGTCAAACTCTCGAAGAAGAGCCCTCGAAGTCAACTCAAACACATCAAACACACTCGATCAAAGAGAGAAGTTCCTGAGTAGGAACATATTGGCGCCGTTTGTGGGGACCCGTAACAAAAAAATGGCAAACACTAGAGCTAAGGCACTTCGATCTGGTTAGCCCAACAGACATCCCCGTGAATCGCCTAACCGACAATCAGTGCAAGTCGAGGATGATCATTCTTCGAATCAGGCGAGTGATCAAAATCATAATCGTCGAGAAAACCCTAAACAATTCGTTACTCGTCAGGATCTCGAACAGATCATAATAGTCATGAATACGAATTTCGTAAGAAACCTACAGGAATTAAAAGATCTGCCTAAGTTGGTCGAGCAACCAAATCTCCTCGCCGGGGGAAACGCCCCTAAAAAAGATCACGTCCCTAACCGAGACCGTAACCATAGTTCGCAGAAAGAGCCTCAGCGCAATCCTATACTACTATCGCCATGGGGTAACATGGCTATAGTGACCAAACTTGGGTCAAGGAACTTTGATAGAGGCCAGGTGACAGAGATGCTTGAAAAATCATTAATTCTCGAAGAACTGATGCGCGAACCATCATCGAGTCTCGATAGACTGCAAGAACCGAGCCGGATGCAAGGGCAATCATCGAGAGTCGACGATAAGAGACACAAAACTCACCTCAAGAATCTTATCGAGACGAGAGATCCCATCGAACAATTGTAGGGGCCAATCCAACCAAGGATCGATCGACCGTTATCCCTAACCGGGAAGGCGTTCGAAGAGGACAACCTCTATTAGGAAATGAGACACGACCATCAAGGTCCCTTACGTATAAAACTCCATTCAGTCGAGAGATTTTGGAGATGGTCGATTCTAGGAAGGTCAAGGTCCCCCATATCGAGTTCTTCTCAGGGACGTCAGATCCAACAGATCACATCGCTGCTTACAAAGCCCAAATGGCAGTACAGGCTGGGTGCGAGGCTAGTTGGTGTCGATAATTTCCCACGAACCTAATAGGTTTGACCTTGACATGGTTTACTGAACTCCCATCGGGTATCGTTAATAGTTTTCTGTTTTGGATGGCATGTTCCTTAGCCATTTGTGGCTGGGAAGAAACAAAGGAAGGCAAGCATCCACCTGATGGCGTGTCAAAAATAGGACCACGAAATGTTGGGAGAATACAACAAAAGTTTCAACGAAGAGTTACTCGAGATACCCAACGTCGAAGACTCGGTAGCCTATGCTGCCTTCGTGTCAGGACTAAAGCGGGGTAATTTCAAAATTTCCTTGCTAGAGAACGAGGTCTCATCTTATGCTGAAGCAATGGATCGAGCTCGAAAGTATGTGCACACCTCAAATATCAATAACCCAGTCGAAAAGTCTGAGAAGAAAAAAAAGGGCAAGCGTAAAGGTGAACAACGTCGATTTGGGGGCCCTAGCCGGGCACCGGACTTGAAGAAGGATGATCACGATGGAGATAATGACCCTCGATTTAATGCTAACAGAAGAGAAATCTTGCTAAACATCAAAAATCAAGATTTACTCCCAAAATCAACACCTGTTAGAACCTCAACCAACAGAAGGGATAAAAAGTTGTGGTGTGAATACCATCATGAATGTGGCCACACCACTGCACCAAGGACTTTCGAGAACGTAAGAAGGCCCTCGACAATCTTGTTGATCAGGGTAAGTTGAACAAATTTCTATCCAAGGATAAGGGAGCGAAAAGACAAAAGCGTAGCAATAGTCTAGACACTGATGGGATGGTCGACGTCATAGCTGGGGGATATTACGAGGAAACCGCATCAAACAAAGCAAGAAAGAGGGATCTTCAAAATGCAACCTTTTAGATCGCAGAAGGCATTGTCGAAGTCCCAGATTGCCCCATTATGGTATTCGACACTTCCTCTCTTCGACCAACCTATTTTCCTCATAATGACCCCTTGGTCCTGGAGGTCAAAGTAGCAAACTCCAAGGTCAAGAAGGTCCTTGTCGATAGTGGAAGCTCAGCTGATGTTATGACATTGAGATTCCTCCAACAGTTGAATTATAGTGAGAATGATCTAACCCCTCTCGAGAGGCCACTCGTTGGCTTCGGCGGTCAATCTGTTTTCCCAGTAGGAACTGTCAAACTCCCTATTCGAATTAGAGAAAAGGGACAGGGTCGAAGCTTCCCAGTTGTCTTCACGGTCGTCGACATCTAGCTCCCATATAATGTCGTCCTAGGGAGATCCTTGCTCAACAGGGTCAAAGTGACCATCTCGACATATCAGCTCCTTCTTCAACAAATAAAGGAAAAGATGGCAAGTTTTACGGGGATCAGAAGTCATCCAAGTAGTGTTACATCAACAACATTAGGGTGTCGAGGCTAAGACCAATGTGGGGGAAAAGAGGAAGGCACCAGTTGAACCTTCAAGACACGGGGTATTCTTAGCTGAGGGAAAAAAGTTGTACGACAGGCCCAAACCGATCGAGGGGCATGAAGAGGTTCCCATCGATGACTAGCATTGTCAATTCAGGTCAACAGTCCAGTTTTGATTTTAACCAATCAGTTTGGGTCGTTTCAGTTTAGTTAATTTCAGATAATTTTTTTCCCAGTTCAGTTCAGATAATTTTGATTTCAGTTTAGTTCAGTTCAGTTTTTGTACGGACATATTTCAGTTCAGTTCAGTTTCAGTTAATTGTTCAGTTTAACCAATCAGTTAAAAATTCGAACGGGTGCAATTCAGTTCAGTTCAAAATGTCGACAGTTCAGTTCAGTTTTGGTTACAGTTTTTTGGTTCCGTTAGCTTTAGGTCAGGTCATTTGAGATTATAATTTTGTAACTCCAAACTAGCCTTAAGATAGACATTCAGTAGGAAATTTCCTACCGTTAGTCGGTCGCATGCAAATGTGTAAAATCGGTCGTAAATCACCTACCCATATTTTCAGTAGGAAATTACCTACCGAATTTTCGGTCGAAAATGTTGAGAACCGCGGTAGCAAATCACCTACCAATATTTTTTATTTTTCGGTACGAAATTACCTACCGCTAAAAGTCAGTAGGAAATGTTGTAAAATGCGGTAGGTAATTTTTCCGACCGAAAATCGGTCGGAAATGTACAATTAGCGACCAACGTATTTCCTACCGCTCAATACCGATCGAAAATCGGTCGAAAACATGATTTCCGACCGATTTTTCTACATTTCCTACTGCTTATGGCGGTAGGTAATTTAGCATTTCCTTGTAGTGTTCAAAGCAGTTCGGATAATATTGTATCATTTTTTATTCTGTTTAGTAATATTCAAGTTAAATTAATTTCAAGTCATTTTTAGTTTCAGTTAGATCCAGTTATCATCTTTTCAGTTCAGTTTCAGTTAGCTTCAGTTATCCTCTTTTCAGTTCAGTTTCAATTCAGTTCAGTTATTTTCAGATACCCAATTTTCAGTTCAGTTATTTTCAGATATTTAGCAGTTAACTTCGTTTCAGTTGGTTTCAGATTCAGTTCAGTTCAGTTCAGTTTAATAATTTTCAGTTGACTTTCAGTTATCAGTTCATTCAGTTCAGTTCACTTTCAGTTTCAGGTAATTTCAGATCGACCCAAAACAGTTCAGTTTCAGTTAGTTCAGTTCAGTTAAATCAGTTCTGACCCAATCTGACAGCACTATCGATGACCAACCTTACCACACTGTCAAGATTGGTCGAGGGATGGAACCTAAACGCAGAAGTGACATCGTCGAATTGCTAAGGGAGTTCCGAGACGTATTCGTATTTGAGGTTTCAGAGATGCCAGGAATTGACCCCTCGATCATGACGCATGAGCTCAGCATAAACGAAGGTTTCAAGGGCGTCAAACAAAAGCTAAGGCGTTAGGGTGAAGAGAAAAACAAGGCTGCAGCAGCAGAGGTCAAGAAGCTCCTCGATGCAGGATTCATCAAAGAGTGCCAATATTCTGAATGTTTGGCCAACTTCATCTTATTCAAGAAACCTAATGGAACTTGGAGGATGTGCATCGATTTCACTGATCTAAATAAGGCTTGTCCAGAAGATGACTATCCTCTCCCTAAGATCGACAGCCTTGTAGACGCGACGGCGGGGCACACCATGTTTAGCTTCATGGATGCCAACGCTGGTTACCATCAGATACCCATGGTAGAGAAGGATCAAGCCCACACTGCATTCATCACCAACCAAGGGGTATACTAGCTGCTATAGTGTTATTGAGTCATGTCGTTTGGGTTGAAAAATGCTGGAGCCACATACCAGAGGCTAGTCAACAAGACTTTTGAAAATCAGATTAGTCGCAATGTCGAGGTCTACATAGATGATATGATCATAAAAGGCAAAAAGACAGGCAATTACCAAGAAGATGTCAAAGAGACATTGACCACCTTGAGAGCTTATGGAATGAAACTCAATCCTAAGAAATGCATTTTTGGAGTGAAAGGGGGCAAGTGTTTAGGATTCTTGGTCGATGAAAGAGGCATCGAGGCCAACCCTGAAAAAATCCAGGCCATCATCAACATGCAGTCCCTAAGGACTGTAAAGGAGGTAAAACGCCTAACCGGTTGTATAGCTGCATTGGGAAGGTTCCTATCTCGATCTGTAGACAAGAGCCTGGCATTCTTTCGGGTCTTAAAAAGAGAAACTTTCAAATGGGACGACGAGGCTGAAGAACCTTTTCAACAGCTAAAGGGTCACCTTGTCGGTATCCCAAAGCTAGCTTCTCCCTTGTCGGGGGAAACATTGTACGTTTACTTGGCCGTCTCAGAGTATGCAATCAGTGCAGTATTGGTCACAGAAAGGCAAAAAGGTCAACACCCGGTCTACTTCATCAGTCATGCATTTCGAGGGGCAGAATCGAGGTATATGGATGTTGAGAAGCTGGTATTTGCTCTAGTAATGGCCAGTCGAAAGCTGAAGCCCTATTTTCAAGCACACCCCATCAAAGTCCTAACCAGAAAACCAATCAGGAAGATCATCGAAGGGAAGAATCATTCGATTCGCTTGACTGAGTGGGCAAACCAGCTATCGGATTTTAGGTTGGAATATGAACCGTGCAAGCTATCAGAGCTCAGGCCTTGGCAGACTTCATAGTCGAATGTACCAATAGACCTACGTACCATGGCAAGGTTGAGCAAATGGAAGCTCTTTACTGATGGCTCATCTACACAAACAGGAGGAGGTGTTGGAATCTTAATCAAAACGGATCAAGGCGATCGATTGGAGTATGCTGTCAAGTTTACCTTCACATCCTTAAATAATGAGACTGGGTATGAAGCCCTGATCCTTGGAATACAAATGTGCATTACAACAAGAGCAAAACAAATTCTAGCCACAACTGACTCTCAACTGGTCATGGTCAGGTTAAAGGTGACTTCGAAGCAAAAGAAGACAGCATGAAGATGTACCTTCAAAAGCTTAAGACCCTCACCAGGAAACTGGAGACTTGAAGATATAACATATCCCTCGATCAGGAACCAACAAGTTGATGCTCTGTCGAGACTAGCCAGCTCTGCAGATGGGGAAGAACCTCGAACCATACAGTGGCAAGTCCTTCGAGAACCCAACATTAACGAGCCAACAGTCTTACCCCTAATTCGAGGCGAAACATGAAAGGATGCCATCATCCAATACTTAAAGCATGAAAGTTTTCCAATGGATGAAAAAGAAGCTGAAGAAATTAAAAGGAGGTCGAAGTGGTTCACCTTACATGATGAGGAATTATACAAGTTATCCTACACACATCCCCTACTAAAATGTGTAACCCCAGAAGAAGGTGATTACATACTTCGAGAGATCCATCAAGGAGCATGCAGCAATCATCAAGTTGCTCAAATAATTGCTGGGAAAGCACTTCGAGCTGGGTATTACTGGCCCACTCTAAAGCAGGACGCCGTCGAGCTTGTTAGGAAGTCTGTTCAATGTCAGACTCACGCAGCTATATCAAGAAGACCCTTGAGTGAGTTGACAACCGTCCAAGCAATTTTGTCATTCGATCGATGGGGCACGAACCTTCAGGGACCTTTCCCGCAGTAGTGGGGCAAAGGAAATTTCTCATTGTAGCCATCGACTATTTCACCAAATGGGTCAAAGTTGAGCCTTTAGCTCGCATCAGTGATAAGCAAGTAAAAGAATTCATATGGAGGAACATCATCACTAGATTTAGGGTACCTCGAATGCTAGTATCAGATAATGGAAGACAATTTGAAAGTGAACCTACGAGGGCTTACTGTGCCTAATTCGACATTCAAACCAGGTCACATTTGTAGCAAGACCATAGTCAAATGGCCAGGCAGAGGTAGCCAACAAGGTTATACTACAAGGCATCAAGAAAAAGATCGAAGCTGCCAAGGGATCATGGGCCGATGAGCTTCCAAGAATTATGTGGTCAACAAGAACTACCGTCAAAGAGGCAACTTCTTTGGTATATGGAAGTGAAGTTGTTCTACCAGTCGAAGTTGGGATCCCCTTACCGAGGATCACCTTTTACGACTACAATCAAAATGAGCAAGAAAATACCGTCGAACTAGATTTACTACTCAAGTAGATCTGCTAAAAGAAAAAGATAGCTCGATGTTTCAATCAAAGGGTAGCTCCTCAATCTCTAGTTGTGGGAGATTGGATGTTAAGGAAAGTTGAAGCTATTGGAAACGAAGCCTTATAAGGGAAGCTAGGCCCAAACTGGGAAGTACCCTATCAAGTGATTAAGATGATTCGACCACGCACCTTCGAACTAACCAAGATGGCAAGCCCTTACCGAGGCCATGGAACGTCTATCATCTGAAGAAATTCTATATATAAAGTCAGTTATAATAAGTAATGTTTTTTTTTCGTTTCTTTTCAGTAATAAATAAACACGTCTGGGAGAGGGGCATGTATGCCTTCCACTCCTCAATGTAAGTTAGTGATCAATGTAATACTTCTGTTTACTTATCAATAAAATCCTCACCGGAGTTATTTTACCCCTACCGGGTTGAAGTGCATTATAAATACCAAAGTAAAATGCAAAAATTAAAGCAAGGAAAGATACCAAGAAAAAATTTCTTTTATTGATAAATTGATAAAATTTAAATAGTCGAATACATTGCTAAAAAAAAAAAAGCAAAAGCAAAAAGGCCTATCCAAGTCTACTCTTCAGAAGCAGTCGAAGGGTCCTCGGTTTCGATCGAATGTTGAGGATCATCTGAAGCCTCACCAGCTTTGAAGGTAGCACGTCGAGCCAGCTCAGTCTCAACAGCCTCCTTCTCTTCCTTCTCAGTGAGGGCCCTGTAGTCTTCCTCGAGGGTGGCCCACAGGTCAGGCTGATGTTGTTCGACCACTTCCCTCATTTTTTCGAAGGATATCACCCTCGACAAACGGAATCCCATTAACAACAGCATCAGCTGAAAGTTCACTTTTGAAGGTGAACCCTGCGTCTGACTCCAACCAATTGTTGACAATCACCTCGATGTCAGCATCACGAGCCCCCTCAGCTTCTTTCTTCATCTCTGCCTCAGCAAGGCTTTTGGGTAGACTCTAGGCTCTCTCGAACACTCTGGATAGAGTTGGTCAACTCCTCCTGGGCTCGGAGAGCATCATCCTTGGCCTTGACAGCTTCTTCCTTGGCCTTCTTCTCTTGATCAAGGCTCTCTCGAAGCTTAGAGAGCTCAGTATTGGCCGTTTCAAGTTCACCCCTCACGTTGGTGAGGGTGGTGTTGAGCTCCTCGATCTGTTTCTAGGCCTGCTTGAGCTCTTGACCCTTGTCTTTGAGCTCGCTCTTTTCCTCCACTGCCGTATACAAAAACTTTGACAAGGCGTGCATCCGGATCGACATCTACACAAGTCAAAGAGTTAGCACATGCTCAAGTAAAAGAAATAGAAGTAAAGGTCAAGGACACCCACCTCAAGCCATAAGTCGTGGAGGTCTTCTAGCTGATGGTCGAGGCTCATTTCAGCCAAACCCCTCTCGTCCTCCTCAGAGTACATCTTCCTGATACCAGCTGCGACTCGTCGACGACGGTCCTCCTTACTCAAAAGACTAAAAAACTTGTCTGAGCCAACAAGCCCCCGTGACGACTCGGGGGGAATATCAACAGCAGCATCAGAGTTGGGATCGACAGGGCCCTCGTCAAGGTGAGGGGTGGCTTCCTCGGTTGGTTCGACGGCGGTGGTGATATCCACCTGAACATCCTCGACCTTAAGAGCGTCAGACCCTTTCTTTTTCTTTTGTTTCTTCGACTTGGGTAAGTCGAAGGGGTTGCCCTCGACAAACCTTTTGTTCTTGGCCTTAGTCGACGCCGGGGCAACTTTCTTCTAATGTTTTGGATTCTGCAAAAGAATAAGGTTAGGAAATTACAAGTAATAAAAGACAAAACAAGACTAAGGACGAAACCTATACCTCGGGAGCATCAGGGATAGGGATTTCTCCTGACTGGATCTTGTGTCGAGCAACAGGAGCCTTAATAGCAGCAAAACTGAGAAGAGAATACATCTCCTTCGACAAATTGTTTCTGAGGAGGCCCTGCATAGGAAACAGTAGAGTTAGCAAAACAAATCATAGTCAAGAAAATTACTTACACCTCGAAGATAACCTACCCTTTTCATAAGCACTACTCACACCCACAGATGAAAGAAACTCCTCAATTTTAAGCTCTGCTGGGGAAGGAAGCCAATTCTTCAGAAAGTACTTGTTCACCCCCTGAACATACTCAACGTCGAGTTCGCAATAGAGGGCAACTAAGGCTTCCTCGGCTGACATTTAGAGAACATTGAGATTCATCCCAAAGTTTGGCTCTTCGTCAAGGAAACGAGGGAAAGGCCAAGACTCCCCTCGAAAGACAAAGAAGGATAACCTATGAAAAACGGCCTGATTCGAGGATAAGCCTTGAACCATCCTGTACCAAGGACAAGTTGGAAATAATACCAACATTTTCCATGGTCATTTGTTCGACTCTCAACTAACTTCATCATATTTCTCCATAGTCGAGTAGATTGAGCAACCTCTAGCATTGAGCAGATAACAAGGAAGGCATTTATGATGCCCCAAGTATTGGGAGTTAAAGAAAAAATGGAAAGGTTATACTCATATAACAGTTCCTCGACAAAGGTAGGGAGAGGAAATTAAAAGTCAAGGTCGAGGGCACCCCCATATACAACCAGGCAACCCTCGGGGGGAGAGGCTACGATTTGAAGTTTTTGGGGACGAATAACTATGTACGGCTCCCTTATTCGATATTGAGAAGCTATGGACACTTTGTCATGTTTTAATAATAAATTGAAATAGGGGGCTATGAAAAAATACTTATGACCCCGTTTAAGGGGGTGATAGGATACTCAATTGTGTCAGAATCGTATCCAACATCCTTACCAGACGCCGAGGCTACCTCACCCTCCATGACTCTGACAGCACCTACATCAAGATAACGTCGATAACTAGAATGAAAAAGTTTGGTATATGCTACGGAAGGCTCCCAGGGAAAGGAGATTTCATCCTTCTCTCCCCTTGAAACTGACTCGTCGAGTCTATACGAGAAGGGACAAAGAGGAATACCGTTGAGGACATTTTGGGAGTTGACTCCTAAGTCTACGTCGACTCTTAGTAACCTTTTAAGCTCAGGGGAAGGGGTAGGAGGAGTACTTGACATGTCCAATACTTAAATTATTCTAAGCACAGAGAACGGTACTCGACAGCACAAGGACTCTTTATTACATAAATAAATAACAAAGGAAAAGGCTTACCTCAGAAAGCTAATAATGTCGAGAAAGAGAGACTGCTAGAGCAAGGGACGATCGTCGAAGAAAGGAAAAGACTTCTAGAGGGAGAAAATTTTAGTGAGATAAAGTTGATGGTGAAAATGAGTTAAGTATTCCTATATATAGACATTAAGAGAAGTTGGATGGTTTTCACCTCAATATCTGCAACCAGTGACATCATCACAACTTTCTTTTGGGCTATGTGTTTGAAAAATAAGGCCCAAAATAAGGTTGGTGTGGTCAAAGCAAACCAAAACAAGGCCAAACCTACTTTGGTAGCCACCTAAATGCCACCAACACAGGAGATTCAAAGTACAAGAATGCAACCTCGAGTAGCTAAGGTTCATAAAGTCCTATAATGCTAGGGCTCATTATCCCCAAGGTCCTCAAGGGCGTTCATCTTAAACCAACACTTAAGCCCTACAATGATAGGCACCCTCGAGTAACTAGGGCTCATTAACCCCAGGGTCCTCGAGGATAAGATACCCTCGAGTAGTTGGGGCTCACCAACCCCAGGGACCTCGGGATTAGAACACCTTCGAGTAGCTAGGGCTCATTAGCCCCAGGATCCTTAAAGACAAGACATTTTCGAGTAGTTGGGGCTCATTAGCCTTAGGGTCCTCATGGACGAGACATCCTCGAGTACCTAGGCTCACCAGCCCTGGGGATACCCGAGGTCCAGTACTCTCAAGTACCTAAGCTCACCAGCCCTAAGGATACTCGAGATCCAGCACCCTCGAGTACCTACGCTCACTAGTTTTAGGGATACGCGAGGTCCAGCACCCTCGAGTACCTACGCTCACCAGCCCTAGGGATACTCAAGGTCCAGCACCCTCAAGTACCTAGGCTCACCAGCCCAAGGGATACTCGAGGTCCAGCACCCTCGAGTACCTAGGCTCACCAGCCCAAGGGATACTCAAGGTCAAACACCCTAGAGTACCTGGGCTCACCAGCCCTAGGAATACTTGAGATCCAGCACCCTTGAGTACCTAGGCTCACTAGCCCTGGAAATACTCGAGGTCAAAACACCCTCGAGTACCTTAAACACATTAACCACGAGGATATTCGATGTCCAATACCCTCGAGTACCTTGTCTCACCAGCCACAGGTATAATCAAGGTCGAACATCCTCGAGTACCCAGGCTCACCCCCTCATGAGGGTACTCGAGGACCACTACCCTCGGAAAAAAGGCACCCTCAACTATTGCAGAGGTTCGGCTTAATTTTTCTATACACGTTTCCGCTAGACATCAAACGTTCAGACAATTCACATCAGATGTCAAGCGTGGAGCTAATTGTTCCAGCCCATGAGAAACAGTCAACGGACACATAGGCACTGATAACTACTGCCCCCAAGATACTATGGTTTGTTACTAAACAGATTCAACGCTGAGATGACATGTGTCATGGTCCATGCCCATACCAGCTGTCACTGACTCAACATTCCCATAATTTTAGGAATACATGCCTATAAAAGGACTAGTCAGATCACCTGTCAGGTACCCAATTCATGATTCACAAATTTAATACTTCTGACTCCTTTTCATTCCAATCTCTGAATTAAGCATCGGAGGAGTGTTCCCGGATTCCACCCCGTGTTAGCAACCTTTCGTTGTTTTGCAGGTCAAACCCTCGAAGAGGAGCCCTCAAAGTCAACTCAAACACATCAACACAGTCAATCAAAGAGAGAAGTTCCTGAGCAGAAGCATTACCTTATTTTTAATTGACAAGATTATAAATTTAAGGTCACAATATTTTATTACACATCTCAGCCTCTTTAATACAAAGACATATATAATAGTGTCACACAACAATGGGATAGACAAGCTAAGAACAAAGAACAAATAACAAATCAGTACTAGATTACAAATATTGAAATTTGATCCACACGTCATAAAATAGTATTCTAGTTTATGTTATTTACATGATTAATATGAGAGTACTCCATGTAATCTCCAACGAATACCAATCAAGTAAAGGTTCTTGAACAAGCAAATCAGCCATGGTAAGTAGTAAAAATGTAAAATTATGTGGCAGAGACAGTTGAGCATTTCGTAAAGCACTTAAACCATCTACACACTTATAGAATTGGTAAAAATAATATGTAATGACCATTGCAAATTTGCAGCACGTACACCGACTTGAATTCTCATAGGCTTTATAGCATCAACAAGCTGTTCATATTTCACTCGAATCTCAATTAGGACACTCTTTGGCTGCAATAATTTGATACAGTTAGAACATAGAATTCACAAGACACAATTTAGAATATTAGTAAATGGACCGTCCATAAAAAAAATCTCAAAAATTATGTAAATATACACAAAAGTCTATAGTATTTCTTTCTTGATACAAATTTAATCAGGGTCACCCAATTCCTAAACTCCTCGCAAATTACAAACTTAAAAAAAAAAAAAAAGCAAATTATGGTTAGTTTTTGGCTATTATTGACCTATTTTTGGACAAAATCCATATTATAGAAGCGAACTAAATAATAACTTAGGTAACACACTGGATTTAATCCACCACTAATTGCAATCAACACCCAAACATAAATTGCATCATCATTTAGAAAATTCAATAGATTGCCACTTCTTTGCTGATATACAACGACAACGTGTTGCAACCTATATATCCTAGTAGAGGAATTGAAGTCGCTCGATAGGTATTGCTACTCACATAATCTATTATGCATTTGGTTTGTTCCAGCCTGCCAGGTTCGCTAAAACCTTCTCCATCTTTAGATAGAGGGTGTGTTCTCTTCATTCTTCAACTTATATCAAATCAAATCATATTTCATCTCATCAATTCTCATAAGTTTTCAGATCAGAAAATTTCAGACGAAGAGAATGCACCCAGAGTAAATGGCAGTGTGATAGGCATAACTATGAAATATACACCATGGCCTCTTTTTTTTAAATCTCCTTCCAGAAAAGCAACACTTCAAAAAAATTCAGTGCGATGCTACAGAATATAGGTAAAAAGATAATGGACATAAGAGCATCAAACTAAAAGACACTTTAATTGTTTTTTATTATTAGCTCAGATGCCCTACCAGCCATAAGAGGAAGAAGATATGCAGATATAAGGAAATTTCAAAGAAAAATAAGCAAATAGAGAGATAAATACAACAGAGAATAAGATATAAGACTTATTTGCAGAAAGATTAAAAAAAATCAAACGAGAAGTACAAACCTCGTAACAACAGTTCATAATCTTGTAGCTGCTTCATGAAGCCGGCATTAGGTGATGCCTGCGGCCTTTTGCTTCTTACGCTTTCAAGAGCTTGAGATAATGTCATGCCATACTTTTTAATAAGATAAGCAAGAATAATAGTGACACTGCTTGGCATAAGGAGGGAAAAAAATCAGTAGTGTTTCATCCACTTTCAGTATCAGCAACAAGGAACACATAGTCAACCAAGATCAAATAACTCCTTGATGCAAATTTAGAAAACAAAGAATTTATCATGATCACTGAAAAGCATGTAGTATAGGCTACCTTCTAGATCTCCCCACAAAACAGTGAACCAATACTCCGCCTCCTAACCTTTTAGCTTGATCGATGAAATCAATACATTCATCAAAGTATTGAGCTAGATTAGTCTGTTCTCTGTCCGCCACTATCTCAACATCAATAAAGAAAAGGGAAACAATTAGACCTTAAGGTCAACAAGAACCTAAACACCTTAACACTATTAACATTCCAAAGTCCAAACGTGTAAATCACCATACATTTATAAAGGACAACCCCAAAAAAGTGATATTGGATGACATACAGAGAAGTCAGGATCCAACAGTGTATTCACCTAGTTTGCAAAGAAATCAGAAGCTCAAGCTATAACAATCAAACAGCCATACAAGGCTGTAATTTACGAGTTGCTGTCTTGCTGATGGTGCTTTAATTAGATTAGAATGAGGAACATCAAATTCCAATTACTTATTTGCAAGAACATGAGATCATAAACAGGCTCCTTAGGGGAAAGCCTGGAAATCTGAGGATCTTCAGTGAATTCACCTGTCACTGATGTTATTATCTGTTGTCTCTGCCAATGGAAACCAAAGCAAGGCATTCAGCTGAATGTTTCATAAATTAAAGCATCCCATCTAAGGGCTAGGAACAAGAAAGCAAGTCATTTGATGTGGCATAGTGACCATTTGACTATTTGAAGGTACTCTTGAGAAAGTAAATCAACATCAGAAGTAACAGACAGGCACCAGCATGATGCCATAATGAACAAAAGGACATTCATCATTCAATTCATTCATTCTAGGACCCATCAGTAGTGCCTAAAGCTGAAAATAGTTCACAATCAGATTGAACTTGTCGGGACATTTTAAACCCCCAAGAGACATTATAAGGGAGCCATGGAGTTTCTTTCAATTGTATAAGAAGCTCAATTTGCTGCTCTATTAGCTACAATTCCAATGCTTTTCTACTTCACCCTACCAATCTACTCTTTTGGGTTGCCTAAATTGAGAAAAATCAAAACCAAATCTCAGCAAAATCAGGATTGCTAGCAACTGCCAAATTTATAGTTTCTGTATATGATACACCACAAAACTTTTATGGCTGTACACACTTGTGATTACTCATAAATTCATTTTTCAGCTAATCGAATATTTCTTCTAGTATCTTTGTTTCATATCACTTTACTAAGACATGCAGGAAAGAGGAGCAGGAGACTGCATTTTTTTCCCTTTTTCTTTGAGCTGAGACACATTTCTAGAGAGGAAATACCTTCAATGACTTTATACTTGAAGTCAAGTGGATAAACAGGGCTCATCGAACCAGCTACAGTTAAGATATGAGTAATATTATGGCTTTTCAATGCAGCTTTATTGTTTGCTGCTCCAAAAGACCCAACGAAGAGACCCTGCAAAACAACATGAAAACAAAAAATTCTAATTTTCATAATTTGAAAAGGTCCAAACTGAAGGGGAATTACATAATTATACACACTGAAAAACTTACTTCTTCTATTTGAATTGGTAGATTGTCATCCCTTAAAAACCTCCCAGCATAGATAGCCCGCATAAGGGCTTGCATCTTATTCTTGTAGATATCATCCAAGTGATTCATTCTTACTAATAAGCTTCGACCCTCCTTTTTCACAGTGAAAAAAATGCCTAACCAAAGATCATTTTATTAGGCTAATTTCTTCACAACTTTGAGCAAAACAAAATGGACAATCAACTAACTCGCTTTTAAATGTAAGAAATAGCATAGACCTTAGCAACCAGTGTCCAACTAGCAATTCACATGATTGCAATGATGGTAATTAGGATCCTTTTTTTTTTTAATATATCACATATAATCTTCAATACATGCATATCAACTCACACATGAATTTCTAATTACCATTTCAAACAAAATTAGTGGATGGGAATTAACTTAATGATAGAGTAGTTTTTGGCTTAATAGTGGCAACACCAAAGCACATGATTTCATTCCAAAGTCTAAACATATACGAGTAAATGCAAGTGAAAGTATCCCCTAATACTACTATGGTTTTTCATTCAATTTTCAATACCATATTACAGCTTTCATTTTTATTTTCCTATTTTGACTGCAATTATAGCTTCCACTAGTAGATTACGTTTTTAAATTGGAAATAATGACAACAACCCAACTATGGACAATCTTCTAATAAAAGATCCCAACTATTGATTGACTTATATTGTTGTAACCTGTAGAATTATCTTCCTATAATACCCCGAAGGTGCAGACTTATAACCAGTTAAAATATTTAAAAAAAAAAATGCAATAATAATAATATTAATACTTTTTTTAATAAGAAATTAGATTATTTCTCTAATTTCCTTCTCTATTTGAATATACTATTTATTTTTGGAAATTGTTTAATAAATTTATAAATTAAAAGTCATGTTGAACTTTTTCGAAAGACACTCGGGTAGGAATTACCCGAGTTAACCAATAATTGGGACCATATATAGACAGTGGCGGATCCACAATCCAAACCATGTGGGTTTGGAATTGTTCAAAGATAAGATATAGTACAAAATCCAAAATAGGGAAATAACCAGTTTTTCAAAAAATGTGTATCTCAAAATATATCAAATGGCATTTTTTGTAATTTGGTTGAAAATATATTGCCAAACCGCTCTCTATTTAGTTGGTGCTTCGATCCTGCCCCTAAAGCTTGGATCCTTCATCCAAAATGTACTTCAAATTCGAAATCCGAATACATATTACACAAGTGCAAACCAAGCTTGCAACAAATTAACCTTTAACACTCTCTCAAACAAAAACAAAAAGTAACCTTTAACACTTGTATCAGCTATTCACCATTCAAACCAAGCATTCAACAAATTACTTAAACAAATTTAGAATTCAGTCAGTCACCATTCGGAACAATTCAAGCCATTCACCATAAAATTTGAACTAATTGATAAGTATTTACCACATTCAACAAATTCGTAGAAACTGAAGTCTGAACCAATTGAAGAAACTTACAGACATTCGAACCAGTTAATTTGAAGCTCGAACTCGATAATTCTACCAATTCGAAAAGAAAATTGGAACTAGTTAATTTAACATTCAAGAAAAAATTCAACCAATAGGAAACTAAAAATCGAAATATTTATTTTTACATTAAAGAAAAAAACAAATTAACATTTACCATTAATTAGAAGAATGAGCCAATTCAGCAAAAGACAGGACTAGAAACTTACAGAAAATCAGTAAAAAAGAGTCGTCGAAGAGACTGCTTCTGTATTATTGTGGTATAGGGATTTATGAATTGAAAAGGGGGGAAAAACATTTACTTTCAAGTTTCAACAAATTATCAAAATCCAAAAGTTTCAACAAATTATCTAAATCCATTACATGCCAAACCAAATACGACGATCAGGCATTAAATTTAGACCACAATTGAAGATTTCATTATTGCAAATTGATCCTTCAACTTCATTGAAATTGAAGTTCAAACTTCGATTATTGTTAAGGAAAATATGCTTGATGTTAAAGAAATTAGACAAAATAGCTAAGATAAATTGAAGAATGAATTAAAGGAATAAGAGGAGAGAGATTGACGGACCTGTGAAAACCTTCTTCTCATTTGCAGAGAGATGACTTGCGCTCGATTTTTTTTTTTCCTTTTTGTTAATTACGCAAACTCTGTTTTTTTTTTTAGAAAAAAAAAAAAAAAAAGGAAGAAAACTAGTGTAAAAAATGTGTTAGATCTTTTAGAGTTCGTAGATTTCAACAAATTTTGACTGAACAAATCTAAATCTATGGCTACAATAAATTTATTTAAAAAAGATTAAAGTAAAGTAAAATACTTCCATTCTTGCAATAAAGGACTTTTTACAAGACAAAATTTTGAAGATTAATATCTATAATAATGTATTTTAAAAAATTATAATTATTAAATAATAAAAAATTATAAGTGCATTCTTCATACATAAATTAATGTACGTATATACTAGAAGTATATAGAAATTGTAAAAAAAAAAAAAAAAAAAAAAAAAAAAAAACTTTTGTTTATAATATTAAAAAAATAAAGAAAGTTTTATTTTGTTCATAAAAAATCCGGATGACAAAGGCCCTTTTTGGTAACTAGTGTTGGAGTTTACCTGAATAACAATCTTTGACCCAGGCCAATATATGCGTCAATATTTTTCCAATCGGTAACCCCTGTATTTCTAGAATAATTATATGATTTATATGTACGGTATCAACAAAATAAAATATTTTGAAAAGATTATTAAAAATAATTCGAAGCTTGAATTGGGGGTATCTTCCTCTACTAATCTTAAGTTTTACTGTTTCCAAAATAATTTGAAGTTGGTATATTTTTTCCACATATGGTTTAAGTGCATTTCCAACCATATAAATTAAGGTATTTTAAGACTGTTTTTACCAAACCTCAATTTTGATTATTAAGAACCAAAATAACTCCAACAAGATTTAACGAGTTATTTTTCACTCAATTTTTACTTGATAGGTAGGTCAATCTTGAGTTCATGTCATGAGACCAACATAGGAAAAAAAAAATCACTTCAGATTTATTCTTGAAATATATAACTTAAGATTAATGGTGGCCTGGATAGGGATGGAACACCTCAAACTTTAGATTTTTTTTTCCATTGTCTACACTGATTTTTAGTATTGTATGCTTAACAATAGGGTTGCATCGCCATCTAAATTTTTAAATGTTAAAATTTTACATAAAATATAAAAAATATTATTCATCATCCATTTGTTTATATATAAGCTTATAGATAATTTTTTTTTTTGGCAATGAAGCTTATAGATATTAACGAGCAACATTCACTACAAAAAAATAAGTGAATTTAGCAACCAATTTTGGCAATAATTTAAATTGATTGCTAAATTGCCAACAAAGTATTGAAAAAATAGTTGCAAAGCCTATGCACCAAAATTGGCAATCAAATAATTTTTATATGGTTGCTAATTGACAACAAAGAAATGGTTGCTAAGATTATGTACCAAAATTGACAACCAAATGATTTTTAATTGGTTACTAATTGGCAACCAATGTCAAAAGAACAGGGCCTTAAATTGGAAAAAAATTGTTCAATCATTTGGTTATAACCTTTTGATATACTAATCGGATTGAAGCGATTCAAATTGCGTTGAAAAATAGATTTCAAGAGCTTTTCCTATGATACTTCCTCCGTTCCAAAAAAAATGCAACAGTCAACATTTCACGCATGCCGAGACATTACTTTGACCCTTAATAAATAATAACTATAATTATGAATAATTAAAAATTATAAAAAGTTGATATTAAGATAGTATTTTACAAGACGAATCTAACAAGATCTCACTTGACTATATTTTTTATTATTTATAAAGCTCAAAACTTGATCAAAGTATATAATGTGAATAGTGCAAAATGTTGACTGTTGCGTTTTTTTGGAACGGAAGAAGTATGTGATATGCTAATTAAATAAAGTCGGGTCACGAAAAATTCATGTTTTCTTTGAAAATGGAAACTTTGTCGGCCCTGTGAGTTTGGAGCATCTGCTCCATCGAAGTTGTTCAACCTTTTCCATTGTACGGAAATTGCTTGTAATTTCTTGATATTTTATGTTGGATGTTACACTTGAAATTCTAAACTACATTCTTGGTTATCCATTTTCTTCATCATATTTTCCATTATATTAGTTCATGAGAAAGTATTTGAGGGATTTATAAGATCTATGTAGTCAAAATACAGTTTTATTTTATTTTTTTTTTTGAAAAGGAAAAGTAGAGAGGGAAAGTTAGGTTGTCTTCCTCTCGAAGAAACAACCCGACTTATCAGCAAATAAGAAAAAAAAAACTTGGCAATTTGCGTAGGGGTCCAGTGCCCGAGAGACGCGATGTAGTCGGCGGATTTATTAGCTTCACGATAAATATGAGAAGAGGTCATACATGAGAAATCTTGAAGGATGCACCGAATATCAGACATTAAAATTTGGATCTTCCAGGGGCATCTGAATTTACCCTGCAAAACATTAATAACAGTTAGATTATCACCCTCAATAAAAATAGAAGAGTGATCTTGGATACAAGTGTGCAAAGCTTCGATCCTTATATGTAGTGTCATAGTAAGGAAAATATGCGTATCGTTGAATCACGAGCTGATAAGAGACTAGTGTAAATTTCAGTTTTGCTAGAATTCGTTTTCAAGTTAGTGAATATTTTTGCTTGTCACGACACACTTAAGTTGATTACTTCCTCCGTTTCGAAATAAATGCAACAAATTCTATTTTAGGAAATTTCAAAATAAATGCAACAATTTTAATCATTCCATTTTTGTAAGTTTTTTCTTCCTATCTCTCTCATCATCACATACCCTATTTTCTTTCTCTATCTCTTTTACTCTCACATCAAAAAATGGACTAGGAGTCCGTGCCATCCAATTTGTTGCGTTTTTTTTCGAAACGGATATAGTATTATTTATTTCTTTTCTCTTATAATTTTAGCTTCTCATTATAATTTGTTCATCGTTGTATTCTCAATATCATCTCATTGCAACTAAAAAAAAAGTTTCTCAGTCCCCCAAAAAAAAAAACTTTAAAAAAATTCGAAATATTTTCATCATATTTTTCGTACCTCACACTATTTTCTCTCTATTCTATCCAATAATTTTCATGCAATATTTGCTTTGAGTAATTAAAAAAATGAAAAAGTTACAATGAGATAGATAGTGGGAAGAATTGATGATGTTAGTGGGAAGAAGAATTAGTTTGCCACCAATTAAACTTTTTTTGATGCTCTAACTTGATCACCGAAACATAGGATTCGAATCTTACTAATACTTAAAAGCAAAAATTCATATGAATAATTCCAACTATTGAAGGTCTTCCAATATTAATCTCAACTATTAGTTATTACACTATAATTCAAACTTTGGGAGTTACTTTATGATATTAGTCCATTGACATAGTTAACCTATTATAATTGGTCACCAATTCAAAAATTAATTGTTATCTTCTCTTTTCCCCTATTAATTGTACTTGACTATATCTTCCTCCCTTTCTACGAAGGAAATCGGAGCCGTTCAAAAGTTAGTATAGACTAATATCATAAAACTACCCTTATAGTTTGGATTATAGTGTAATACGGAGTAACATATAGTTGGAATTAATATTGGAAGGCCTCCAATAGTTGGAATTATTCATATGAATTTTTTCTACTTAAAAGTTATGATTACTTTGAAGAGAATTAAAACAAAATGCCATTATTAGAATCAATTCCAAAGTGTTAAGCCTAAACATTATTGCTTGCAAATTACACACTATCACCCGCACTTTTTCAATTTTATTCTATATAATTTTATCCATCATGTGTTCCCTTTTGTTTGTTTGTTTTTTTTAAAAATAAAATTCTTAATTCTTTTCTTGTTTGCAAATTTTTATATTTTTTAGCTCTAATTTTATCCACCTTTTTTTGGTAATATGTACCTGGTGAAAATAAACACTAAGATGAAGAAAATAAACATTAATCTTGTGAAAATAAACACTAACTTGGGGGTGTATTTGGTTGAGCCATTTTTAATTTTAATGGATTGGAATGGAATGACATCCACTCCAATATTTGGTTAGTTGGACATTTTTAGGGTAGAACCCTATTCCCAATGGTTTCTATCCTAGGTTGTACGGACACTTCTAGCATGTGACGTGTCCCGTGTCCGACACGTATCAAACACCGACACTCATTGGACATGCCTAAATATGTGTTGGACACACCAACTCACGTGTCCAATAGTTTTAGTTACATGGACACTTACGAGACACATATTGGATACTTATAGGACACATTCTAAGCTTTTTTTAAACATATATATTTAGATTGAATGTAAATTTATATTATAACGTGTAAAGTGACTTTAAAAAAGTGAAATGTAAATCACGAATATTGTCGAATATTCATTAAAATTAATATTATAATGACAATCAAATTTTAAAGATAATTTTTCTTCTTCATTATATATTTTTCTAATAAATTAATGAATAGAAATATAAGGAATGAAGATAGAAACTAGGATGTATGAAAACGGATTCAAATATGGGTATTGATATGATAAGGGTACGGGAAAAAGCTAACTCAAAAGTTAAAGATACGTGGACACGGGTATATAATATTAATCTAGAATTCCATACTCCTCTACCCCCTAATTAAGATTCTAATTCCATTCCTTTATAGTATCAAACCCTAAACTAGAAAATAGATAAAACAAAACCATCCAGGCATCCATTATCATTGTTCCCATTTTTCGAATTTTTCAAGAGCTGCAAATCGTGTGTCTGGCCATTCCAACCATCATCCTCATCTCCGACGACCAACAACTTATTTATTTATTGATTCCAAACCAAAAGTGAACCAAACAATATAAATGGATTTATAATCCATACTAATGTTGAACCAAACAATTCTAGGTTGGTATGGGATGTGAATCCATACCATTCGTTCCAACCTGAACTAAATAGGCCCTTGGTTATATGATAAAATCAAGCATTTATTACATTGATGTGCGCACAATTTTGTCATAAATTCATAAATTATTTTCATTTTAGAAAGTACTCCCTCCGTCCCTTAAAAATTGCCCCATATTGATTTTTGCTACGTTCATTTGTTAACTTTGACTCTCTATAATTTTATACATGTAAGGAAAAAAAATGGTCAAATGAGATCTCGTTTGATTCGGCTCAATGTGTATTTTTTTAATATGTAATGCTTATAATTTTTTATTATACATATCTCAAGATATTTTTATTTGAAGATGTGTCTCGGGAGATGAAAAAAAGTAAATGGGGCAATCTTTTAGGGACGGAGGAAGTACTAGGTTAGCCCGTGCGATAAGAAAATATTATTCATCACTTTTAAGAAAAAAAGTGTAGTTATATTCTCATCAAACTTGTAAGAGAGCATATATATTAATTAGTCTTGAACCATACGAGGATTAGAATTAGAAGCAAAGTTTTCTTTTTAATGCGAATGAGCCACAAGGGCCACAGGGTATTGAGAATTTGAAATCGATGCTAAGATTAAATTATCTGAAATCGGAAGAGAAGCACTAAGCACCGAAATCATCCCTCATCCTCATAATTAGAAGGAAAGTGATGTTATCATTAGTTTTATATTGCATCAAAAAAATAGTTTTATAATTTTTTTTTTAATGAAATTGACAAAATAAATAAATGAATTTCGTCTTGATTCTTGTGACAGATTGGATTGGATAAGTTATCGGACAAGTCCGTAAGGTAGGACCAAAGATAAGCTACACCAATTTTTTAGTGAGTACTTTTTTTTTATTTTTTATAAGGAAGCTACAGACCAAATTTGATAGGTTGAAATTTGTAAAATACACCAAGGAAAGCCTAATTATCTCTCTTGTTGTCACTTTGCCAAAAATAAAAAATTGGAAAAAAAACAATAGTACTCCACTATGTTAAAGTATCACTTATGCAGTTATCAATCAATTTTTTTTTTAAGGATAATGTGTGGGATACTAGGCCTTGGAATCGGCCCTATTGCAGGTCACTCGGTCCAATTTTTAGCCAACACACGCATCTGTAAGGGGGATAATAAGGAATCCTCGCAAATGCGTGCAGTGAGAATCGAACCCAGGACCTCGTGCCTGGAATTCTGAAACCCTAACTACTGGGCTATGACTTGATTCTCTGGTTATCACTCAACTTAACAAAAGGTAAAATGGCCTAAAAAAGTGTATGGGTACAACTGCACAAGTTTTAGGGTGTGTTTCTTTTTTAAAATAAGATTAATTCATTGATAAAAGAGTCATACAACATCTACAAAAGATATCAAAGTCAACAAATACAAAGCAAATTGAATTAAATAAAATTCAAACTCAATAAAACTACGATCGTTGATGAGATCTGACATTGATGAATTCCACCGTCTTTTACATCGCTGTTTTTTGCAGCCTCCTACAAGGGGGTCTTGTGATCTGTTGTAGTTTTTGAATTGAATACGACTTAACCCAATTAATTGCACATGTAGATTTCGATGCCACATAAGCCTTTATCAACAAACTAATTTCTTCTAATTCTAAACTCCCATAAAGGAAGAGAACAAAATCCAACTCCAAATTACTCCCATTAGAGAAGAGAAAGAACCCAAGTTTTAGGGTGTGTTTGATTCATCTAGATTTTTCTGATTTGATTTTAACTTTTCTTATCTAATCTGAATTTTTCTGAAATTTTATTGTACATGTTATTATTGCAAACTATTAATAAAAATAAAAAATATTAAAAATAAAAATAAATTGAAATTAAAATTAAAATTAGAATTAAAATTATTTTGAGAATTAGAATTAAATTTTAAAAAAGTAATAAAAAATAATTTAAAATAAAAATAAAATTTAGAATTTAAAATAAAATTTAAATTAAAAAATTAAATATAGAAATAAAAATTGAATTAAAATTACAAATAAAATTAAAAATAATTAAAAATAAAATTTAAAATTGAGTAAAAAATTAAATCAAAATCAAAATTAAAATAGAATTAAAATAAAAATCAAAATTAAAATTAAAATTAAATTAAAATTAACAATGCATGAGAAAGTGCTAAACAGTTTTTGTTTTAGTAAGTAATATACTGTATATATAGATAGTAAATCTTGCAAACGATAAGGGTAAGATTTTAGGCTCCATCTTTTTTTTTTATTGTTGAAACTTAAGTTTAAATTTCACTACAAACATTTACGACTATTCCTTATCTTATATTTTCATACATGCATTATGCATATATCGGCTAAATTAGGTCAGATAACTTATATGACTACATACAAAGACCCAATATTATCCTCTTAAATTAAAAAAAAACACACAAATTAATTCACACACAACGTCGTGTACTCGCATACTAGTTTCCTACTCAGCAACACACCTTTCTATAAGCTCTTATCCTTATATCAACCGTTCAACTAACTCCCTTTCACTTTCCCCCCTTATCAACGGCCACGATCTCTTCTTATTAACCCTCCCTATTCGCTGCGTATCTCCAACGCTTCTCTTTAATTCCTATTTATTCTTCTTCTTCAACCTTTTTCCCCTTTACTTTACACTCTTCTCCTTCAACAACTCATCATCAATGGCTTCTCTCACACTCTTCTCTTTCTCTCTCTTCCTTCAACTCTCCCTTTCTCTCTCTTCCCCCCTCTTTCTCCCTCTAACCAAACACCCCTCTTCTCACCACTACTTGACCCGAGTTTTCCCAACCCGTTTACCCGCTTCACTCGTCGTCGATCTCAACTCCCCTTTCTTATGGCTCGATTGTTCCTCTTCTTCCCCTGATTCAATCACCGCCGTTCATTCCCGCTCCATTCAGTGCACCTCCGCCGCACCCAACCCCTCGTCTTCATCGGGTCAACCCTGTTCTGTTCCACTTCAAAACCCGCTTACTAGGGTTTCCTCCGCCGGCGAGCTCGTTCAGCACGCTATCTCTCTCCACGATGACGAGATCTCAGCCGTTGATCCCTTCCTCCTCTCCTGCGCGCCGCCCGATTTACTCTCCGGGCTTCCGTCGGGCTCATCTGGAGTCATCGGGCTGGGCCGAACCCGAGCAAGCGCAGTTTCTCAAATCTCACACTCTTTAAACTCCCCAAAGAGATTCTCCCTCTGTTTATCCCCAACGAACGGGATGATTTCATCTCGAAACAACGAAAACGACGCCGTCTACAAATCCCTAATTTACACCCCTCTTTTAGACACCGAAGATTCATCATCCTACAAAATCCCCCTCAAATCCCTAAAAATCCAGAACAAAAAACTCCCAATCGAAAAACCTCTATCAACCCTAAAAATAAGCACAGTCGATCTGTACACAAAGATGGAATCAAATTTGTACCACCAATTCGTAAAAGGGTTTCTGAAAGAAGCCGAGACATTGAACATGATGAGGGTCCCACCAATGGAAGGATTTGAGCTCTGCTATGGTGTGGAAGGGTCTAGAATCGTGCCTGTGATTGACATGGTGTTGCAGAGCGAGATGGTGAAGTGGAGAATTTACGGGCATAATTCAATGGTGAAGGTAAACGATGAAGTTATGTGTTTAGGGTTTTTAGATGGAGGAATTGATTTGAATGGGGTTTCGATTGTGTTGGGGACTCATCAATTTGAAGATAATTTGTTGGAATTTGATTATGGAAATTCAATGTTGGGATTTAGTTCGTCTTTGTTGAAAATGTCAACTAGTTGTTCTGAGTTGACTTTGTCTTCCATGGCTATGAACAAGGGTAGTATTGAGTCCTCTTGAGAAACAATTGTTTTTTGTTTTTTTACTGGATGTGAGCAATATCCAAAGATTACTGACAATTTTGGTATTTTGAGTGTAATTTAGGAATATGCTTTTGGCATAATATGTAAATGGTAAAGTTATCCGGTTTGTTATTCATCTTATCCCAAATATCTTTAATTGAAGATATTGTTTTCAGATTATATCACAATCTTTTTTATTTGTATACGCGAGTATATTGTTTTAGTATACCATTTGATTATTATTTTTTTTGGAAAAAGAAAAGTTAGGTTGTCTTTCTCTCAAAAAAACAACCTGACTTGTTAGCTCTTAAGAAAAAAGAGAACTTGATATCCATAAACGGGTCAATATCAATGTGCGTAGGGGTTCAGTGTCCGAGAGACAAGATGTGGTATACCATTTGATATTATTGCAATTAATATGCTCTAAAATGAGTATTAGCCTTATCTACATGCTATGTGTATTTAGATCTATGAATATTTTATAGGATTTTTTTGGAAAAATTAGAAATAACTACAAACCTTTTTACGTTTTTAGTAATTACCCAATTTATTAATTTTTTTTAATTTAACCCCTAAATTTTCCCCTCCGTTATCCAAATCACCTTCAAATTTGAATATTTCGTTAAATTTAACGAAATATTACTTTTGATTTGTTAATTAACAACTCCAAAACATAATTAACACAATAATATGATTTATTAATACACTAACATAATTAATACAATCTCCATCTTCTTTCTCTCTCCTCTTGCCACCACCACCACCACCACCTTCATTTTCTTTCTCTCTCTCCTTTGATCACCCCTTGCCACCACCAAAACCATGACCTCCATTTTGTTTCTCTCTCCTCTGACCATCCCCTTGCCATTACCACCTCCACCTCCATTTTCTTTTTCTCTCCTTTGACTACCCCTTGTCATCACCAACACCATCACCTCCATAAGCTTTACCCTTGTTCCAACCTCCTTCAATCAAATTTAGTAAGTTTTGGGAGGGTCAGAGGAGTGAGAAAGAGGTTGAATTGAAAGAGGAGGGTGATGAAGTGGTGGTGGTTGTTGTGGTCAAAGGAGAGAGAAATGATGGTGGTAGTGGTTTGGGATGATGAAATGAAGAAGATGATGATGAAAGAATGATTAGAGAGAAAGGAATAATTAGTAAAAAATGGGCCCCACCGTTAGATTATAACAGATTTTTTGTGATTTGGGGGTGATTTGGATAAAAGAGGGAAAAGTTTGGGGTTAAATTAAAAAAAATAATTTAAAGGGGGTAATTGCAAAAAAACATGAAAAAGTTTGGGGGTTATTTCTAATTTTTCCGATTTTTTTTTCCAAAATCACCTAAATTTTTTAGCACTTTACGAAAAAGTAACTTATAAAAACAAAATCGTGCAAAATTATGTGGACTATACGAAACCGCTATTGACTCATACCCAAGTAGTTTGAAGGGAGAAGTGACCTAGTGGGCCAGTTTTCAGCCCCTTAAATGTACATGTCGGTCATGTGGTCGATTTTTCACCCAAAAAATTTCATTTTCAGCCCAAACCATTGCCCCTTCTCTTCATGCCTAATGCTTAAGACAAGACATCGAACCTAGCCAACCATAACCACCGACACCCAAAAATCATTACACCATCGATACCCGACCCCCATCACAACACCACAACAAACCCATGAACCACGCACCGCAACCAAACCCATTGCCACCACTCAAATCACCCAAACCCACCGAGAAGATGGTGTTGGTGGTGGTGGTGGTGAGTTTTGGTGGTGGTTCATATGGTTGAAGTTTGTGTGATGGTTAATGGTTGTTGAAGGTCGATAACGACTAATGATGGGTAGGGTAGGTTGCATGTGAGGAGGGGCGGTGGTTTTGGTGGAAAACCGTCTCACTTGACCAAAACGTACATTTTCAGGGTAGAAAATCGGGTCAAAACTTCCTTCAAACTACTTAGGTATGAGTCAACAACGGTTTCGTATAGTCTAGGTATTTTGGACAATTTCATTTTTGTAAGGTAGTTTTTTCGTAAAGTGCCCAACAATTTAGAGGTTTTGGACAAAAAATCTTATTTTATATAATGTTTGTATATATTATTTATGAGTTTGCTGAAAATGAAAATACATATAATGTCGTATCAAGTTATCAACTAAACTATGTCTTATCAACAAACTCATACAAAATATATTCTTTGTGATTTGTTGAAAATACACAAAGAAAATGTCTCATCAACTTTTCACTATAATCAAAAGGTAAAAAATAAATGAAAACCCTCCATGAATTTGAGTGTCAATATGTAGAGAATTTAAAAATATTAATTTTTGTGGTTTTTTGGCTTAAAAAGTTAAAAAGAAAAATATTGTAATACTTCAGTTAACTAATATAAACTAGGCTTTTTTTTTACTTCTTCTCAGTTTTCCTCAGTTCATTATTATTATTAGGAAAAATTATCAGGAGGGATCTTTAACTTTTTTTGATTTGTGAAGAATGACCTTTTAAAAAAAATTGGCATTTAAATTTTAAAGGCCCAAAAAAAAAATTAGTTGTGAAGAGCTGAGGGACCTTACCCCTCTTTTCCGACGTTGACGCTAATTTCCCGGCGTTGACTACAACAAAATAAACCATAACTAACCCGATTAATAAGAGATGTTAGCAATTGAAATTATTTGGGAAGAATAGAAAATTATAAAGGTCCCTCCTCACTACTTTTTTATTTGTTTTGGGCCGGAAAATAAGAGTCAATGCCGGGAAATTAAAGTCAACGTCGGAAAAGAAGGGTAAGGTCCTTCCTCACAACTATTTTTTTTTTTTTTGTTTTGGGCCTTTAAATGCCAATTTTTTTTAAAAGGTCCTTCTTTACAAATCATAAAAAAAATTAAGGTCCCTCCTGACAACTTCTTCTTCTTATTCTTATTATTATTATTATTATGGCATCGAGGTTCCAAATATGGATGCCAACTATCTTTTCCCTCGGTGAAGGATGTTTAGAAGCAAGAGCTCAAAAGTTTCAAATCTTCATCATTTTCGAGTTAGTTGTTTATAAGGGTTCGTTTACATTAGCTGAATAGAGATGAACTGAACTGAACTGAACTGAACTTAATAGAATGAACTGAACTGAACTAAACTGAATAGAAGTGAATTAATTGAACTTAATAGAGATGAACTGAACTGAATAGAGATGAACTGAACTGAATATAATCTGAAATAAACAAGCACTAACGGCCCGTTTGGTAGCCGGTTATAACGGGAGGTAATGGGAATGAATTTATTACTAAATTTGGAAGGAAAATCAAAATTCATTCCCATGGTGGTACTAATTTAACTCCATTTTATCTTATATTCTTCACAAATATCCATTCCCATCTAATATCACACTTCCACATGGTAATGGATAGTAATGGAAAATAAGAAGGAATTTCAAGTTTGGGAATGAAAACTATGTTTTCGATGGGGATTTTGAAGTTTTTCCTTAACAAATTACAGTTTAAATTCATTGCCATTATCACAATTTATTACCAATAACCAAATGGGCACTTATTGTCATTGATCTTCAATTACAAAAATTTGATAATCAATTTTCCTGAGATAAGTAAAGAATTTGTGTGTGTGTATGCCTTGTTTTAGTCTGGATAACAGGGTTTTTTCTTTTGAAATAGAAAAATTTTATATGAAGCTTGGAATATTCTATCCAAATGATGAATTTCTGAGTTCGGAATTGATTTTCTTTGAACATTTCACTTCAAAATTTCATTGTTACTGACTTCCTGTTAGACAAGATGAAAGGTTTTGGAATTTGAAGAGTCTTATTATTTTTGAAGTTGGTCTTGGTTCTTCCCGTTGCAACGGCAAGCTAGTGTCGAAAAAGGGTTTTCTAGTATGACAATCATGAAAAAAAAATTGTGTAATAACATAGGAGATCAAGTGTTCGTTGAATGATTGTTTGATTACTTTTTTTCCAGGGAGTGATTTGTTTTTCGATGTTAAGATGGATGATATTATCGATAGATATCAAAACCTAAAAGTTCGTCGTGAACAATTGTAATAGCTTTATATTACTATTTATTTCTAACGATAGACTATAGTACTTTCGGCCTGTAAGATGGATTTTTTTAATTATTGGTTGGTTATTGTATGGCCTGGACTTTTATGTCCTATTTGGTTGTAATATAAATTTCTATAATATTTTTTGGATTAAACTCAATTAGGAACTAGATCCAGTCATTTAAAAAAAAAAAACTCTTACAAGTGATCAATAACTGATAATGACCCAATATCTTAAAAATTCTAGTTCGTCAATGATCGAATCCCAATAATATTGAAAAATCTGCCGGTAATCCTAAAAAAAAATTATCTTTGATTAAAGAATCACTAATCACTAATCAGTCTTCTTTTCAAAATTTTGCATCCACAATTAAACAAATGATATTTACTTGACTTGTATTATTTTAACTAGTCATGTTATTATATACTTATAATAGTTTATAATAATGTGCCCTTTGCTTTCACCAAGCTGCGTATCAGTGTATGAATTATTAATTTATTATCATCCATAAAATAAAAGCAAAAGCGAAATAAACACTAGCTTTAATTTTCACTTTCTTAATGCAACAATTATCATCAACTTTAGGTGACTTTCCAACATAATCTGACCGCCATTTTTAATGAAGGTGATACAGTTATCTCTATTTTGTAAGGTAAATTTAGATGTCCTTGAAAAATCCAGTTGTTTGCTTGCTTATCGATGATATTCGCTCCATTCTCCAAGACTTAACGACCCACTATTCTGCTCACGTCTTTAGAAAAGGCAACATACCTACGGATTATATTGTGTTTCTCGGACATTGGACCCCACAACAATAATATCGATCCTTTTTTGAATGTTAAGTTATCCTTTTTTTTGAAAGGGATCTTAATGTTTTAAATATTTACCTTTAAAAAAAAAACTTTAGGTTCCTTCCAACTAATTGTCCATACAATAATAATACTTGTAAATAAATGAAAAAAAAAAAAACAACAGTAAAGAAACATGAAAAATGTAAACGTGATTGAATAAAATATAGTGACAAACATATCCTTTTGGACAAAAGTACTTTGGATGTGACGAATCCAGCGCTATTGGTCACAAGACTTTTTGAATTAAACTAGTTTTAACCCCGTGTCATGCACGACTGCACGCCGTGCACGGGATTTTGTTTGACTTATAAATTTACTATATAAGAGAAAAATTACAATGGTTTGCCATAAATATATAAGAAACATCTATTTATATACACAATGTATATAAAATCAAATAAAGAAATTGAACATGCATATAAATAAGAGCATGTATTCCGTAAATAAGAGTTTAAAACTATGCTTTTAATATTGAATTAAGATATGAAAAAGAATTATGAATTTAAAACCAAGCAATGTAAGGAAGTTAAAAAGATTAGAAAGATGATTAGGTACTTTATCATTAAATTTCTTATATTTCTTTTTTTAGAAATTATAAATTCAATATGTTTTGAAAAAAAAAATCCAAATCACCCAAATCATACTCAGGACAAAACAAATTGAACACCATCAACTAATAACATCAAACTGAATGGAAAAAAAACTTAGAATAATGATAACAAAAGCTTACCCAAGTCCGTAGTGGAGCAAAGCAATTGGAGCATTGTGGTCTTAAATTTGAGAAACTGGACTGTACTTATTATTGTGGCATTCATCCTCAACTGATTGCAGGAAGATGAAGGACAATCAATTATGAAGAGGAGCGACGATTGAGGAGCAAGGAGCTGAAATGAAGCATGCAAATGAAAAAGTAACGCACAAATTTTGATTAATTAGGAGGAGATTAATGGGTGGGTTGATGAGTGAGTAAGGCGGTGACGTGTCATGGGGAGGAGGGTTAAAGGGTGAACACGTGGCACTAAAACATCCTGTTTTAAATATTTAAGTTTAGATTTAGATTACTCCTATGTTATGTCGGATTCAATCGATGGATATTTGTTGAATTGAACTTATTATTTCTGATCTAAACTTATTTGGTTGATTTGATTTGAATGCTTTTTTTATTAGTTTGATCTGAATTTTTTTATTTGATCTAATTAATTTTTTTATATAATCTGATCTGAATAGGAACTTAAAATGTTTACAAAAAATTAGAAAGCAATTGAGATACTATTTTGGCCTCTACTCCCATAGCTATTGCAAATTCGATCCTGGTAAAAATGTGAGTAGCTAAACGTGCCCTAGTATTGAAAGTCCTGAAGGATTTCTGAAATTGTTTCCTCTAGTTCCCCAAACGTAGAAAAGGAGAAAGGGCGGAATCCATAACCAATTGCCCTACAACACTAACAACATACTTAATCTGCTTGTGTTGAACTACACCAATCACCACACGGCCAGAAACAAAGACAACATACAATCCAAATTATGTTAAAGGTAATCTGTCAATTCCACACACACATCAAGACCTCGTTCTCTAGAATAAAGTAACTCAGTGATGTCAGCTCGCTCCATAATTCTATTAAATAGACTCACTGCATCCTCAAAGGCTTATGTTGTTACGTTGTTGCTGCTACAACTATTGTAAAACTATTTATTGTTTTTATTATTGTAATGGTTGTTGTCGTTGTTTTGCACTAGTCATAATTAATTGCTACTCCGTTATTGCGCTGCTATCGATTGAGGTAGTTGTATTATTTTAACTAAAAGAAAGGTAATGTTAATTGATATTCTTGTTACTATACATAAAATTTAAGAAGACCTATAGATTCTCATTCCAAATGCCAACACATGGACCATCAATATCAATTGGCTATAATGATTGTTGCATACTTGCATTTAAGATGTGTTCTCTTGAACTTATTTTATCAGTGATAAGGGCTTACCAGGGTTGAGTGGAGCTAATAATCAGATCAAATCAGGGCTAATAAGTTTATATTTTAACTATGAGCAGAGCTAATTAGTGCCGAGCTGTTCTGAACAAGCCAAGTTAGGTCAAAGCTTATTAATCTTTAAACCCTCATTGTAGCCCCGATAATGCCGTACAGGCTTATCCCCTAAGAACCAAGTGGATTGAGGGCATGGGCGGACCCACGTTGGAACATAGGGGGGATAGTGGTCCCCCTATGTTCGAAAATAAAAAACTGAATATATTTAAAACATAGAATAAATATAATTCGCGTGTACTAAGGGACATAGTAGTACAGTGGTAATGTTACTCTTCTACTTCGTGTGATGACAGGGTTCGAATCCCTCTAACCTCAATCAATCCTTTTTCTTTTTCCCTCTAATTCTTTTGCCTTATTCTATTAAATCTTACATATTCCCCATGCAAAAATACATACTTTACAATTTTTTTTTCCTCTCTTACTTTACCCTACCTTCAAATCCTCCTAACATTACTTTAAGAAAAAATACTTAAGAAATCGCGTTAGCCCATTTGTTTCAATTAAACCGACACGGAGGGAATATTTTACCTGAATAGTTTATTTTTCTTGAAAAGTTAGCATGTTAAAAGAATAAGGCATTTTGAATACCAAGTAAAACAATAGATTTAGCAGTTTATTATCATTTTTATGCATATATGTAGGAGTATGTTGAGAAAAATAATAATATAATAGAATGAAATTTTTTAACGACTAACAAAAGGTGGGAATAAAAAAAATTACCTTTTTCCATTTTAAGAATATCATGTGGATTGTAAGAATTTCCGCATTTTAGATTTTAGAATGTTTAAGTATTGAAAAATTTATATACTTTAATTAAAAAAAATTGTATTTAAGTGCCTGATTATTATCCAAATACTTGGATATTTACATTCCGTCCCCCCAATTTCAATATCCTGGGTCCGCCACTGATTGAGGGGCAACGAAACGATAAAGTCTAATTAATTGATTTTTCAGACAAATGAGCACAACTCACCCACCAGGCCAACACGAGTCCACAACAACTTCTATCTAACCAAAAAAGAATTGCATACTTAGCTTATAAATGTTAGTTAAGCACAATTATATTTCCGCATATTTTGCGACCTATAACACATAAAAGATTACTTGTGACCGTGTTGCACAATTATATGCAGGTAAAACTAAAAAATCTTTCATCATCCTTGTTGGAGCAAGCAAGCTATTCCCAATATTAAGATTACAAGCCAAAATATCCTAATAATAGTAATAAACTAATAAATATCCAAACAGTAAAAAGGAGGAACTGTTAGATATAATACACAAAATTATCCTGCATTGTTCTTCAGCTTGATCTTGATCTTCGAGCAAAGCATCATGACCTCGCTCCCATCAAACTCCCCCCCCCCCCCCCCCCAATACATTGTGAAAGTGTCAGAAACATAAGTGCCCAATAATTCTCTGAAAGTGCCTTACAGTAAGTTGACTTTTGACTTGTTGGTCCACAAACTCTCTAATAAACAGCCAACAATCACAATTAATTTTACCAAACACTATTTCAAATAGCTAAGCTTAAACAACCAACTTAAAAAACCAATACATACAACCAATACTTCCAGTCAGTCAAACAAATCAATTAAATCAGTCAAAAGCCAACAACAAACAGCCAATTGCCAAACAGACCCTGTTCACAAGCCTAATATCCATCCCTCCAACTTCCCCTATCATCCCTAACCTAACCCAGCAGAACCAGAAGATGCATAAAAGGATGGATGCATCCACATTAGTTTTCAATTAACTTGACTTTATAAAGGGGTGGAAAGAGGGAAGGGTTACAATACTATTCACAATCTTAAGAGCTCGTTTGGTTTACTATAGGAATTTAATTCCTACAAGAAGTCTAATTTTATGAGAAATATAAAATCCCTTAACTATTTGTGTTTGGTTCACCATATGTATTTTTATTTGACGCATGAATTTGCATTCACCAAGGGGAGGCAATGGTGGATCCAGAATTTCGGAGATGGTTGGTCACCACAAATGATTGATCATATGCCAAAATTTTTAAAAAATAGGGTCTAGTTTATAATTGAGTTCAATCAAAATAAGATTAAAAAATTCATATTACGACCAAATAGTACTTAAAAAAATCCATCTTACAAGCCGAAAGTCGTACGAATCTCCAAATTAAATGCTACAAACAAATAGTACTATAAAACTATCACTACTAGAAAAGATGCGATTACAACGAGAATTCCCGTCGTGAAAATGTGACCCCATCCTAAAAAAGAGGGTCGTAAATGATTTTTTCTGTTGTAAAAATGTGACCCATCCTAGAAAATATGGGGGTTGCAAATGATTTTTCGTGTCAAGGTCCCATCATAAATGAGTCAATTTTAATAGATTTCGGGTTTGATATTGGGGATATTTTAAAATTTTAATGACAATCCAAAAATTGTCATAAAACATCTACTTTTTAGACATAATTTAAGTCCGTCATTAATGTGTACCATTGTTAATGGGGTAATTTTTAGTGTATTACAATTGTTCATGACGACTTTTCATGTTTTAATATCTATCATTCATCTTAACATCGATAACCAAATCACTCTTAGAAAAGTAAATAAGTAATCAAACAATCCTTCAACATTTGATCTCTCATGCTCTTACGTAATTTATCTTTCACGATCGTCATACTAGAAAATACTATATCGACACTAATCGTAGCAACGGGGAGAACTAACAACAACTTCAAGAGCAAGTATACCCTATTATAAAAAATTTCTGAAAATTCCTGGTGGTCCCTGGTGAGTCACTGGACCAACTAGGACTACCACTGAGGGGAGGTAAGTTAATAATTTCCTACACTTCATAGAAATTTCAATTTTCCTTGGAATTTTAATTTCCTATGCTTTTGTTATTCAGTGTCAACCAAACACGAGACGATTTAGATATTTCCTAGAAATTTCAAATTCCAGGAGAAATATGCTCCAACCAAACGACCTCTTAGAGATTAATCAGCACTATTTCATCAGCGGAAGCAAACTAAGCAAAATTAAACACTATTCGGAAATAAAGTTTAAGAAGCTCAAAGGAAATAATCTAGAAAATTCAACTAATACACCAACTAAAAAGCAAACTAATCATGTTCAAACTATACCCCATACACATAGGGTTCTAACTTCTAAGCTAACAGGTTCCGAAATAAGACTTCAAGGTAGTTAAACTTTCTCACACCCAACGTCGAACAATCGTAGAAAATCTATTCATCGGCTTCACCTGAAATGTGGGGTCTACCGTCAGTGGCGAGTAACTATGTTGTTCCACTCAAATGCGAAACGCAAACACACATAGATTAATCAAGGCAAACCATAACAAACCAGCAACGTAAACGCATGTATTAAGTATATACACACAATCTCATATAAGTTGACGTACCAGGTGTCCTTTTGCAGCGGAATCAATGTAAACGATAAACAACACATACCCAAATCAAGACTTCGACTAAACTATACTTCTCTAGTTAAACTCATCTTAATCTTTCATCAACTTTATTCCATGGTCTGTCATTTGCTCATAAGAAAGCTTGACTACTTCCTAACTTTTCTAAAACATGCTGAATCGAACTCGATTGTCCTTCCCGTAACCCCTCCAAGCAAGGGATTATGTCTAAGCATGGCCACTACTCCTGAGTCAGCTACTTGAATTTCACTAACTAATAGGCTTCGACTTTACCCTAATTAGTTACTCGAGTTTCACTAACCGACGACCACTTCTTAAATCTGTATTATTCCTTTACTTAACATTAACTAGTTAAAACTAATTCCAATCGACATGTAATAACCCGAAATTTAGGGCCAGAAAATTTCGCGGTTAATTATTGTTATTTTAATAATCTAAGTCCAAAAGGCCCAATCATTTGGACTATTATTCTTATTTCTTTTCCTCTTATCTCAAATTTGGGCCCAAATGACCCAAACTTCCCTCCCTTGACCGGCCCCCTCACACTATGGCCAAGGATTATTTTCCTTTGTATTTTTTAATTAATTAGATTATTTATTTAATTAATTTTAAGAAACCTATTTTTACTTGGTCTCCCTACTTGTCTCAACCCTTAACTAACTTCACTCTGTTCCCCCTATTTCTCCTCAATTATCACGGCCCCCTTCCCATTTTTATTTATTTTATTGTTTCTTTAGTTCCTTATAATTAAATAGGGAACGACACTCATAACCTTTTTACCTTACTTCAAAATAACTCTAAACTCACAAAAGAACCCCTTAACCCTTAAGGAGCCGTGTGGAATTTCGAACCCCTAAACAAGAATTTTTCTTGTTTTCCTTCCTAATTCAGGTAACTAGTCTATCTCTTTTAAATTTGGGATAATTTAACTATATAGTTGATTAGGATTAAGCTAGGAAAATTGATAGAATTAGTATCATGCATAGGCTATAATTGTCGAACCATATGATGTAATTATCTATGTTATTTTTCTTGATATTTTATGCAATCTTTATGAATCTTTGATTATTTGAATTAATTCTATGCATGAAATAATATCTTTAACTGTATGTTTACACTGAATAATTGCATGATAAAAGTTGAATCTTGTTCTTGAATTTCTAGCATATGTCGAGTATTATGAAACAATTTCTTTTGATGATTTTATGATATTTTCTTGAATTGAATTGATGATTATGATAGTTTAATTGTTTAATTAAAGTCTTAAATTAAAATTATTATTTTTGTTCATGTTATATAAAAAGAGTCGAATGGCCCTTATGATTAAAAGAAACAAAAATCTAATCTTTCTTGATGAATCTTGTTACAAATCTTGAATTATTATTAAATCTTGAATTTAATCTTTAATTTAAGCATGATATGGTACTTTCTTGAATTAATTCTTGATATTGTTACTTAGCCATGAAGGCCTTGTAGTTTATGTATCCAAAAGAGATTGATTTTGATCTTGTTGATTCATGTTTGATGATTTAATGTTTAAAGCATGATTTTATTGTTTATTATTGAGTTTAAATGATTAATTATTGATAATTGTATTTAATTAATTTAAAGTGTCAATTTTGGTATTTACATATATAAATGTCGAGTGGCTCCAAATAATAAAAAGGGGATTTTTATCATGTTTTAAGCAATATTAGTTGATGATTGTTAGTTTATATGATTATTTGATTATTTAATTGATTTATTAAATTGCTTATATGATTATTAAAAGAATTGAATCAATTATTGTTTTAGTTTGGAAAATGTCGAGTGGTTCAATAAGAGGAATGATCAATTTTAGTTTAATTTTTGGCTTATGATAATTTAGATCGTAATTTTAAGAATTAATATGATTAAAGGAATTAAAAGGGAACTAATAAGATAAGTTACAATATGAAGGGAAGGAACAATATAATAATAATAAGGATAAAGTTATAAGATAATAATAAGTATTGGTCTCACGATGACCATGTCGATAAGATAAGATAAGATAAGAAACGGACGCCTGTTTGGTAATACACGGGTCACCAGATTAGGTTAAGTCGAAGCCACTGCTCTACTGCGGTCTCTGGGCAGTTCTGGATCTTAAGATACGCAGTCGTCTAAGTAGTAGTACACGGGCTACTATTTAGGAGTTATGGCCATAACTTAGGCTTAGTTCTTGCAAAGGAGAGCTACGGGTAGAATACACGGGTTCTCCCCGGCGTGTTTTAGGAAAGTTGGGATGTACACGGGCATCCTTACGAACTATAATGACCGGTCCATAAAGTTAAGAAGATGGTTAAAAGAAGGGTTTAAGGTAATAATATGAAGGATATGTTTTTACAGGTTGGATATGAATATGTATATGTCAATGTATTTATTTGTATAATTCTACGTATTGTATAATTATAGTATGTTAAGTCTTCCGCTGCGTACGTCTGATAAGTATGTAATGCGTAAGTCTTTAAGAATGTATCCATGTATGTATTTAAGTATGAATATATGTATATGTATATGTATCCCTATATGTATTCTACAGGTATTTCTATACGTATTCATACGTACACGTATGTATTTCTATACGTATTTTTGCAGGTAGTGTATATGTATTTTATACGTATTCCATTCATATTTCGTATGTATTCTTATACGTATTTTGTATGTATTTTTATACGTATTTTCATGTATTTTTGTATGTTTTTCTTGGAATAATTCTATGATATTATATGGTTAATGGTCCCGCATTTAAGCGGGACAGCCTAGTTACTCGCCACTGACGGTGGACCCCCCCATTTCAGGTGATGATGCAGACGCATAAGTGGGCTTACGTTTGGTTCGGGTTGTGTGCTTGGTTGAGTTTTATAGAGAAAACCCGAAGTCTATCTTATGTTATTTACTTTTATTATTACTTAGTTCTGCCCAGCCTGTTGGGAAAGACAATCTGAGTTGTATTTTGGATTTATTTAAGGACTTTTGAGACTTCTATTTAATAATTAGTTAACAAATGGAATAAAGAACTTTATTATTAATAATATTCTTTAAGTTTAGTTTGGTAATGATCCAATTGTCGATTTCCTTAACAGCCTATAAAAGTTGGGTCGTTACAGACATGATCATCAATAAATCAATATTGACAATGCAACTATACGTCAAATCAATTCTATCCGCAGGCACGCTAGAGGCCTCAACTGGAATTATACCAATTCAATAGTCCAAATCGATTATTTATCTAATTCAATTAATCCTCAACTCTAGTCCAATTCTTAACTATGGACGTGTATGACACATTAGACTTAACCTCTAACTGACTAGGTTCATACCACCTTTGGTATCATTATGTTCTATTAGTAATAACATAAGAAGTTTTGGCACACAAACATAGTCATTTATAAACAAACCTTCATATGTAAATTAGCAAAATAACACTCCTAAAATTCGAACAAGAACTGTGACGACCCGACTCGCTTAGATCGGCGCGGAAGAAACCGACGAGTCGAATAGTCAAAACTAACAACTAAAATACTTCAAAATTAAAACAAAACCTCAAGATATTATTATTATAACCCAAAAGTACAAATACCCACAAGTTTGTACATTACTAATCCAAAAGTCAAACTACAACTACTAACAAACGTAACTCCAAACACATGTCAGAGTTTAAAACCAATGTATACAAACATCACTACTAAAGTCCAATACTATCCAAAACCATAGAATAACGAAAATACAACTAAATCACAAAATCGACGCTCGCCCAACCCAAAGCTAAGCAAGAACCTCATCATCAGAATTACTTGAAAAGTAAACAACAGTCCACCGTCAGTGGCGAGTAACATAACTGACTCACCCTAACGGGAATACACAAGAACATAGCATAAATCAAACATCCAAAACAAAACATCACATCATGCGAAAATCATCCCAAAATACAAACTCGACTCAACTAACTTATCCAAACTTATCTTTGGCGCAATCATTCATAAACTAGACCGGACTACGCTCGTACGAACGCCTCTTACGCGATCGAACTTTCCAACTATGCCAGGATTGAGAATCTTACTCCCAAATCCTATGAAACCAATCTTACTGGAAATCCATGTCAAAGACGACATAGTGGTACTCACTATCCCAATACCGCGGTCAGGATAGGGGCAACATCTTAACCCAAGCCTTAGAATCTTACTCTAAGATTAGGCGTCTAGATACGGAATCAAGCTAAATCTTACATTCTTTAACTTTAATCCAAAGTTTACTCACTTAGTTACTTCTTAAGTTGCATCTTACGCCTTGACTTAAGAAAATAACGCGTAAACCAACATCTTACAACTTCTTATCGATTTCTTTAATTCTTTCTTTAACTTAAAAGACTTAATCAAGAACTTAACAAGACTCATCAAGAACTCATCAAGAACTCAAAGAACTCAACCAAGATTCATAAAGAACTCATCCAAGATTCAAGAACTTCAACCAAGAACTCAATCAAGATTCAAGAACTTCAATCAAGAACTCATCCAACATACATAATCCACACGCATAAATCAATACATATACATGAAATTACCAACTTACTAGTATCCAAAATTCATCAAACTTTAACATGATTAACATAAACTTAGTACCAACATAATCATACATAAAACCAACATATTCAATCATTAAATCGTCAATAAACCGCATCAAAATCAGATTTACATCCATACATGAAAACATGATCAAACTTCAACATAAACTAATCTTACTCATTTAATCTATACTATGAATAATAGTACACCAATTAAGTTGAGAAAGCATGTTACCTTATTGAAGATTAACACACAAAATCAACACAAAAATGCAGCCCGGAAAATGAACCACACGGCCCTATCACACGGTGTACCCACGGCTTCCACACGGCACCACACACGGCTTGCACACACGAGCACGGCTGCCACACCACGAACACGGCCCGTCTGCACGACTGCACCACCACGAGCACGGCCCACTTTCACGGCCACCACACGAATCCACACACGAACACCCACACGAACAACCCCAAACCAATCCCGAACTAGTGATCTTGAATGCAACAATTGGGTTTAAGATTGTGTTTTGATACTTAAAGATCAAAGGATGATGAATCTTTAAGTTTGGGTTTAGAAAAGATGATGAAAAATTGATGGGTTTCAATTGGCCAAAATGGCGTGTGGAATGGGAGCAATGGAGAGAATTGTGTTGATCTTTTTTATGGCAAGAGCATAAGATGGCAATTGTGTTTAAATGGGAAAAAAGAGCAAAAGCCTTACTAACTCCTCTATATATAGAGTTAGTTAAGGTGTGAACATGAGGCAAGTGGCAAAACTTGCCACCAAATACAACGGCCAACCGGCCAAGCAAGAGAAAAGGGCCAAAAATGGGCTTTCATGATTAATTGGGCTAATTTACAAAAAGTACATGACTAATCATGCTTAAATCAATTTATCCCAAAATATTAAATAATTAATTTAAATAAATAATAACTAATCAAAATAAAATATTTCGAATTAAATCGAAATTATTTACATAAAACAAAATAAATAGTTCAAAACTAAATTTGAACTATACATAGCATCACATAAATACACATAATCATCCGGCAGAAATACCAATAAAAATCAGGGTCGTTACAAGAACCATCCCAAAAGAAAGCTTCAAAGGATGGATTTTTGCTTGATTAAATTGTGGAGAAAATATGTTGCTTTGAAGATTTGAAGGACAACTTGAGTTTTGATTGAAGATAAAAGCTAACAAAATAATTTTGTGGGGAAAGATGGGGTTTAGCCGTGTGGAATTAGGAGGAAAAGGGTTCTTTTAATGAGATCTTATAGAAAAAGAATGATCAACCTTTGAGGTTGAATAAGGGGGGTTAGTTCCCTAAATTTAGATGGGGAGTTAGGGATTAGATAAAATGATAATTTGCTATCCAAAAGGGGAGGGGGCTGGTTATGAGGGGGAAAAGAAGGGCAATTGGGCTTGCTCATAAGCAAGCTCACCCAATAGTGTTGGCTTGTCCAATAAGAGTGTTGAATTTTGGGCCTTTACTTGAAAAATACTCTTTAACCCAAGGTTAATTAAGAAAAACACTCAGCCCAAAATTCAGGTTATTACAAAGACACTGTGTTTGATTATAACCAGTGATTTTTAATATGTCAAAGAGACGACACTACAACATTTCGCGTTTCTACCGTTCGCTATTTAACGTCCGCCACGTAAACGGACGTTAAATTAATTTTAACGTCCGCCATTAGGGATGACATCATTTATAATTTAAAATTCAACTTAGCGTCCGTTTTCTTTAAAAGTAACGTCCGTCTGGGCCAAACGTTAAAAACGCGGGATTTTCAAATTTAGGTCGTCAAAATTAACGTCAGCCTTTTAATATTTAACGTCCATCCTAGGCGGATGATAAAATTCAACTTTTTTTATTTCACTCCTTTCCTTTTCTCTCACTCCATTTATTTTCTCTCTCTCACTCTCTGATCTTTCTCTCTCTCTAATTCATTACTTCCTTTCTCTGTCTCACTCATCTCTCTTTCTCTGTTTCATTTTTTCTCTTTTTCTCTGTTTCACTTATTGTTCTCAACTCACTCACTCACAGTCTCCTATTTCACAAAGAAAGCAAAGGTTGATGTTTTTTTAGATCTCATCTTTTTTGGTTTAAAGACGAAGTTGCCGCCAGCCGCGGTGGCCAACGAAGATGGGAAACAGTTGCCCTTGAAGGTTGGTGTTTTTTCAGATCTCATCTTTTTTTTATACAAATTTTCGTTTATATGTACTGATTTTCGTTTTATGTATTGGTTTTCGTTTTTTCTTTTTTGTTCTGATTTTTGTAGATTTAGGTTTTCCATTTTTGGGGGTTTAATTTTATTTTTTTTTGCATTTTTTTTACTGATTTTCTTCCGATATTGATTCTTTTGAAATCATCCCACGTTTGAACTTTTTTTTGGGAGAATTTTAGATTTTGGTTGGTTTTTTATTTTTCATTTATTTTTCATTTTTTTAAGTTCGTTTGATTTCCTTTAGTTTTTTTTTCTTTTTCTAGGTTGGGGTTTGATTTTAAGATAATATGGGTTATTTTTTTTCTTGGTTAGTTTTTTATTATTTTAATTATTCTGAGTTAATTTTTTTGTAGGCAAAAATGACATACTAGAAACAAACTAAGGCAAGAAAAATATAATCAAAATAGGGTATCTTTGAATTTTTAAGTTTGATTTTAGTCTGCTTTTAGTGTGTACTCACTCCATTTTTTTCCTAATGATTTTTGGTTGCAGATTTTGGGGTTTCTTCATCAAATCTTGTGAATTTTAGATGTTGTTGTTAGGTGTATTTGATGTATGTTGAATTTTATGATAATAAAATTGGATGTATGCTGCATTTTATTATAATTAATAAAATTGAATGTATTTTTATTTTTGTATGTATGGTGAATATTTTAAAGTTTGAATAAAGTTGTGTGTTAATTTTTTTTTTTACGTTTATTTTAAATTTAAAAATTGAATAAAATTGGAACATTTTGGTTCCAATTTTATTCATTTTTTTTTAATTTTTGGTTTGGAGATTTAACGTCTGTTTGAGGCGGACGCTAATTAACGTTCGCCAAGACGGACGTTAATTAACGTCTGCCAAAAGTGGACGTTACCCATTTGTAACGGACGTTAATTTATTAACGTCCGCCAAGTGGACGTTATATCCCGCATTAACGACAAAAAAAAGCCGTCAGTTTAACGTCCGTTGGTGGAAGTTAATTATATTAACGTCCGCTATCCGCTAATTTAACGTCCGCTAGTAGCAGACGTTAAAAACACGAAATCTTGTAGTGCCAGTTATTAAAGTACTGGTTTCTTTCGTTGTGCCGAGATGAGTAGCAGGGCCGTTCCTGACAATTCGAGGGCCCGGGGCGAATTAATAAGTAGGGGCCCATAAATCCGTTTCCAAATATTGAATAACTAATTTTAAATTAAGAATATAAATCAAGTTTCACATATAAATGAATAATACAGTTCACGATATTATAATAATAACAACAACAATAACAACAACATAAAACATTAATCATTCAATTAAAAAAAGTCTATTGGAAAACAAAGTTTGATATAGATTTGAGTGTTTTATCTATTGTGTTGCTATTGTTAAGAAAATAAATAAAATAAAAGCAAAGATAATCTTGACAACTACCTTTCTTTAACATTTGATATAGATTTGAGTGTTTTATCTATTGTGTTGCTATTGTTAAGAAATTAAATAAAATAAAAGCAAAGATAATCTTGACAACTACCTTTCTTTAATAGATTAGCTCATATAAATATAAAACATACTTCTTATATCTGATTATATTTGCCCAAAGGATTTACTTTATTTTGAGAGAGCTAAGGTCTTTTTTTTTTTTTTGGTGAAATAAAGTAATGGTAATAGGATAGAGGGAATATTCTGAACTACTAAGCTTTAAAGTTTAAATTAACTTAAACAACAACTGAAGTTGCTAATTAATTAAAAAATAAATTAAGGTTATGCAAAAAGAATACCATATTAGTAATTAAGATGGTTAATTAGGAATTAAAAAAGAATAAGCTTTAATATATGTAGGGAAAAAAATTAGAAAGATTAGTAAGAAAAGAGATTGATCCAATGGATAAGAAAGAAAATAATATCAAAGTTTTAAAACTCATATTTTAATGGTATAGATGGAAAAGTGAACCCTAAAAAGGGAAAAAAAAGTACAACCATGAGAGCAAGAAGATTTGATACCAAGACCTCAATGTAACAAGGCTAAATTAATGCAAGAACCTACCGCTAAGTCGTGCTTCTTTATTCTTAAATTCAGCCAACTTGTTTTATATATAACCATTATAAACAAGGAAATTTTGGACCTTTTCAACATGGGCACTGGGCGGTAGCCCCTCTCGCCCATGCTCAGGGCCGGGCCTGATGAGTACAAAATCAAATAAACTGGTTATTTGGCAAAGCCGGTTTCTTTGTTTGATTTTCTAATTAAAAGCATGACCTATCATCTACTCTAAACCTTCACACTCTATTTGCAATCTCCGCCGGACCATGTAATTCGCACCACCATTATAACAATAATACCTGAAAGAGTATGAAACATATTCCTGGACCTCAACTATAAGCTTAAGCTTTTGGTTGAAATGGTCCTTTAACATGGTATCAGAGCCAACATGATGAAAAGGTCAAGGGTTCGAATCTCTCCTCCCTTTCCCAAGTGGAATTTATTCGCACTAGGTATGATGAGGCCTCAGTTGCGTCCGCATTTCAAATCCAAATGGCCTTTCATGTGAGGGGGAGTGAGAGTTTGTAACATATTCTTGGGCCTCAACTATCATCTTTAGCTTTTGGTTGAAATGTTCCTCTAACAATACCCACTATTAATAAAATTGATGAATATCGAAAAGAGAATCGGACATACCATTCAAGATGTGACCCCTACACACATAATCGTCGTTGTCCCAGGCCACTTGTTACGCCTCCTTGTTTGGTCCATGGTCTCATCTTCCTCTTCAACCAGTTTTGGTGTAGTAAGGACATAAGCAACCCCAAAAGATGTAAGAAGAAAATGCATCTTCTTTTGCCATCAGCGAAAGTCCATGCCCTCCAACTTCTCCAATTTATGAAAGTTTGCAGTAAATTCCCTAATAGTTGTCATTCTAACAAGGTTATTGTCTTTAGATTTTTAGAACTAAGGTGTTTTGCAAGAACAAATCTGAATACTATGAAACCTTTAAGGCACAAATTAATGCTTTCCAAAAGATAATAATCCAACCCTAATCAATAGAGAAAAGGTAAACCGAAATTATCTTTGATATACAATGAAGAAATTATGAATAAGGAAATCGTATCAAACTGCAAAATCGCCTGTTTGGTTTGCGATTTTGTGCGATTCAGACCGCACTCCACTCAGCCCTAATCTAGGCATCGTCGAACCAATATACCAATTTAAAATTTAAAAAATATTTATGGTTTCATATTTTAACACTATTTACAAGTTATAATATTATTTTTTAACAAAAGAAAAATTGACAAAAACCATATTTTGCAGGTTAGGTTTTGTAAAAACCACCTTATCTAGACCTTTTTGTAAGAAACTATTTTATGTGTATCACACATTTCCTTGTTGATCGCCACATTACCGCCAAAATCTGACTTTTTTTTTTGGTAGACCCTAAACTCTAAACCAGGTTTTCGACGCTGACTTACATATTTTATGCATGTGACTCATTAAAATATTTTAATTTCAGTTTTCTTACCTATTGTAATCCATTTATCTCCATTGTAAGAATTTGTAACCCATTTAATCGATTTTGAGTAGAGGTGGCCAACGGGCGGGCTAGGCCGGGCCGGGAGTGGGCAACCCGGAACCGGCCCGTGGGTGGGGTTGGGCGGGCCGGGCTGGGTCAGACGAGGGTCGACCCATGAACCGGCCCGGCGGGTTGGGGACCGGGCTGGGCTGGGCTGGGTTGCGGGTTCGTGGGTTGGGTTCGTAGGTTGGGCTCGTGGGTTGGGCTCGTGGGTTGGGTTCGTGGGTTGGGTTCGTGGGTTGGGCCCATTGGGTCATGGGCTGGGTTCATTTATGGGTTTTAGGGGATTTAGGGGTTTTGTGGGGGGTTTTGTTGGGGTTTAGGGGGGTTTGAGGGGGTTTAAGGGGGTTTGGGGGGTTTAAGGGGGTTTAACCGTTTAAGGGGTTTGGGTTTTTTTTTTGGATTTTTTAATTTGTAAATGTAATCATTAGTTGGCAAAAACATATTAATTATATATTTAACTTGTTAATTTAAAACCGAACAACTAAATAACTAAATATTATGATTTATTATAAAAGTAAAAACTAATAAGTAAATTAATTGATAATTAAGATGATAAAATATTCTTAATAATTAAATAATTTAATGGGGGAAGGGGGTTGGGGGGGGGGGGGCTTGGACTTACTTTGGAAATTAAAATACATATAAAAACATATATTTTAATTTTGCAAAATAAGATGCCTACGTATCCTTAATTATATTAAGGAATCAAAGCCCACGTAGTTGTTAAACGTACCTCAATGGCGTGGTTCGTGAATCGTTAGACTTTAGTTTTTGGGGGACGATTCATCTGAAGTATCTAGCACCATCCACGGATCATCTTCTTCATCGTCTTCATCGTCCTTCATTCCTTGTGTTCTTTTCTCCGCCTGGGCCCAATCCTTCTTGCAAACGCACATTTCTATGCTATTGGGAGAAAGGCTGGATCTTTTTTCGTCTAACACTCTCCTACCTGCACTAAAAGCAGACTCGGAAGCAATAGTTGAAGCTGGAATTGCAAGGACATCCTTTGCAATTCTAGCTAAGATAGGAAATTCATTAAAATGATTTTTCCACCATTTAAGTATGTGGAAATCACTGTTAGTTTCAAATTGGAACGATAAATAATCATTAACATTACCACCCGAAGCACCTGCGGATGATGATGATTCTGTTCGTTGTTTCTTCAAGATTGAAGAAACGAAAGGGTCCCACCTGCTTTTGGATTGTTTAGGAACTCCAACCGATTGTGGTTGGTAAATAGATGCGTAGTGATCATAAAGCTGTTCTAAAATATTTTTACACTGTAATACATAAGCATGAACATCAAAATTAATTTCTAAACATTCATAATAAAAATTTAATAAATTTGTCAAACCATCAAGTTTGACACCTGGGTCCAATATGGCTGCAACACCATATATGTGAGGAAATTCACCAAAATAGGTATACACCATTTGACCATCATTCGCGACAAGATGTCGGAAATTTTTTCAATGTCGCCGGCATTTTTTATAGAGTTTACAATTTTAATGCATTCTAAAACAACCTGGTGAATATTAGGTTCATAAATAAGTGAAAAAACTTTTGTAGCACTGTTAAAAGTGCTAAGAACTTCACAAATAACACTGGCAACGCTCCAGTGATCGTTCGTAATCAATTCATTTTCATTTGTACAAGTTTCATTATATAATGTTGTTAGCACATCTTTATACCTAAGCGCGTCTGTCAACATTTTATATGTTGAATTCCAACGGGTAGGAGTATCCCAACTCCAAACTTTTTTTCTTAGACCTTTTTCGTCGCACAACTGCTTATACCTACGTTTAACTCTATGGGTAACTCTAAGCCAACTTAGTTACATTCCTAATGGGTTCTAACAAAGGTTGTAATTCTTTCATGCCTTCTTGAACACATAAATTAAGAATATGTGCACAACATCGGACATGCAATAACTCGCCGTTAAGCAATAAGGGTAACTCAGGATCAGATTTTATGAAATCTACGGCCCTTTTGTTAGCACTTGCGTTGCCTAATGATAAAGAAAAATTTTTGTTAGTAATGTGCCAAGTTCTTAAAACATTTGTAATACGACATTTAATGTTATACCCACTATGACTCTCCTCCATTGATTGAAAAGCAATAATACGTTTTTGTAAATACCAGTCCTCATCAATCCAATGAGTAGTGATACATATAAATGGTTCTCCAATTGTAGAACTCCATGTATCACTAGTCAGACTAAAACGACCGTCATATGTTCGAAACGATTCAATCATATAAGCTCTTTTTTCAAAGTATAACTGTTGAGTCTTACGCTTAAGTGAATTCCTAGGGACTCTTTTATATGCAGGTTGCAAAGCCATTCTATTTAATAATTCGTATTCGGGGTCTTCCGCAAAATTAAAAGGTTTTTCCGTATTAATAACATAATCACCTAAGTACCTACACAAATTATATGTAGTAAAAATAAAAGGCATACCTGCGCCGGGCATGTTAGAAGCATACCCGTGTAGCTGAGTTTGGGTGGTTCCATCGCTTGACTCCGCGCCTTCCGGCCCCAATTTATGATCTCGTGAAAGGTGTCGTGCTAATGTTCCGGTTCCATCGCTTTTTTGCCATTTGTATTGTTTGGGGTTTTTTGTCTTATTGACATCCCGACAAACTTTACAAATAGCTATAAATTTATTAGGCTAATTGGTTTCTGTTTTATTGTAGTATGGCCAGACCCATGACCCTTTACGACCAGTGTTGCCCTGGGTCGATGGCCCGGAATCATCTTCACCTTAATTTAAAATTTAAAGTTATCAATATCACATTATTTATTTCTTATAAATCATAATTAATATACATCTTTATATTATTATATTTCATATTTATATTTCATATTTATAATCACCTTAATCTATAATCCTATTATTTTTTTATGCGTACTAATTTCCAAGTGTAAATCATAATTGGAAACGAATGCTGACTGGATAGAATCTCAGGTAAGAGAGGTGCGACACAATGGTCAACTTAATTACCAAATCTTGCCTAGACAGATCCCGAGCTTCTGTTTAAGCCAACTAACCAATCAGATTGTAACCCACCTTACGATTAAACTGGAAAGTTCATACAAAACAATGAAACAATTTTAAAATCATGTATTACATATTTAATTTTAGTTCTTAACATATATTAAAATCATGTATCACATATATAATTTTAATTCTTAGCATATATTTAATTCATATATCACATATATTTTAGTTCTTAACATATATTAAAATCATGTATCACATACATAATTTTATTTCCTAGCATATATTTAATTCATGTATCACATATATAAATATAATATTAATTCTTATTTCTTAACATATATTAAAATCATATCACATATTCAATTCTTAACATAAAATAATAAAAATAATAAAATGCATAACATTACCTCGGGTTGAATGACGGGGAAGAGGAGGTGGCATTGTGGAAGACGATTGCCTCGATTGTTGTGACGAAGGATCCAAAAAATCTGCGTCGTTTTCCAAGTCCCGAACAAATGATTCCGTATTTATTTCGAATGAACCAATATTTTGATCATCATTTCCACCATCATTACGACCACCACTACCACTAGCTCCACCATTACGACCACCACTTTGCCTACCAAACCCTCTTAAAGCCATTTTTTTCTTAGAATATATTAATATAAACTAGAAGTTTTTTTTTTTTAATTTAAAATTATACAAAAACTAAACAAGATAAATGAAAATATGAAATTATGAAAGTTATAAATTTAGAATTAAGAAGAGAATGAGAGATTGAGAATTGAGAGAATGAGAGATTGAGAGTTGAGAGAATAAGAGTTGTGAGGATTTTGGGTGTAAATTAAGGGGTATTTATAGGGGAAGGGTGAAAATTTTTTTTAAAAAAAAAAAAATAAATAAAATTCTGATTTACTAGCCGTTGTGAGGTAACGGCTAGTAACCGGCCGGGCGGGCCGGGTTTTGGGACGGGCTGGGTACGGGCGGGCCGGGCTTACGGGCTGGGCTGGGTTACGGGCTGGGTCTGGGTCGGGCTGGGTTACGAGTTGGGCTGGGTTACGGGTTGGGCTGGGTTACGGGCGGGTTGGATTACGGGCCGGGTTTTTAAACCACAACCCGTAACCAGCCCGTCTGTGGACCGGGCCGGGCTGGTTACGGGTCGGGGCGGGCCGACCCAGGCGGGCCAAAAACCGGGCGGGTTCCGGGCCGGGTCGGGCCAACCCAGCCCATTGGCCAGCTCTACTCGTACCCAGCCCGGCCCAGACCCAGCCCATTTGACAATTGTACCTCAATTTTTTTTCGAATAATCCTAAATTTTTAATCTTAAATGGATTTCAATTAAGATAAATTAGTTAAATGATGGAAAAACTAATCCCTCACCCTCACGGGCCTCACTAGTTGAGAATGATTGGTTACCATTTCGTTTTCAAGTGTGCTGTTCAAAATGAAAAATGTTTACGTTCTAAAATCTTCACATTTCCATTTATCCTATAGAATCCCCGATTTCAATCTTCAACCTCATACAAACTACATTCACAAATTCATAGAGAAAACTGGAAAATAGAGCAACAATGGCAGCCCAAGAGGTGAGCAATAAGCAAGTAATTCTTAAAGATTATGTTGTTGGGTTTCCCAAAGAATCAGACATGGAGTTGACCACTTCGAAGATAACTCTAAAAGTTCCAGAAGATTGTAATGGCATTCTTCTTAAGAATCTCTACTTATCTTGTGATCCTTATACGAGGATTCGTATGACCAAGCCTGATCGCCCTTCTTATACCGAAGCTTTAATTCCTGGAACGGTATTAATTTAATCTCTATTCCCCATTTCTTATTTTTTTAAACCCTAGATCGCTTGTGTTGTATTATTTTATTTGTTCGTTGATTAATTAATTGTGAAATTGCTATTTGGTTGTGGATATTTTTAATTGTTTGATTGATTATTTCTATCTGCTTTCTATTTTGGGATTGTAATTGAGTTAATTATTTGTACATGTGCTTCTATTGTTAGACCCTACGGCTACATTCTTTTTCCAACTTGTAGCTTCTTATCAGGTATCTGTAGTCCTTATGGTTGCATTTAGCCTTTTCTTTTATGTATTTGTATTTATTATTATAAAAACTACATGCTGAGGCAAATCCGATGAGACTTCATATGAATATGTTCTTCATTAAATAAAAATCACAAATGGTGGTTAAAGTAAATTTTTTTAAGCCCAGTTTTTAGAATTTTGAATGATGACCCCATACATTAAATGTCAATTTAAATTGGTGTTTTATGGTAAAACAAAAGCCATCAAAATATCAAATTAGTATTGCAAAAGCTTCAACATTAACTTTCTTTTACATTAAACTAGTTTTAAGCCCGTGTACTCATGGGGTGATTTATTATTATTAGGATGTTTTGTCAGAAAAGACCTTTTAAAACACTTTATTTGTGGAAAAAGACCTTATTAAAAAAAAAGTTGTCAATCAGGACCTAAAAAACAAAAAACTTGGCAAGGAGGGCCTTTCTTCATCTTTCCGGCATTGACCAATGAACTCCGACGTTGACTAGACTTTTCCCTCCAAAAAATCACGTAACCAAGGGTGAAAGATGTGTAAACCAAACCTAAAGAACAACAAGTACAAACAACATTCAACTAAAAACCCGAAATCAACAATTTCCAACCCAAAATTCATCAATTATGCTAACTTTATCAACATGCATCACAAAATTAAACCCTAATTTATGCTAAACTCATTATAGATTACAAACGAAAATATAACCCTTAATTTTTTGGAGGGAAAAGTCCAGTCAACGCCGGAGTTTGTTGGTCAATGACGGAAGATGAAGGAAGGTGCCTCCATGCCAAGTTTTTTATTTTTTAGGTCTTTGGTTGACAACATTTTTTTTATAAGGTCTTTTTTTTTTCCACAAACAAAGTGTTTGGAAAAGTCTTTTCTGACAAAAAATCCTTATTATTATTATTAAGTTTTTTCATGAAAATGTTTATTAAGTTTTCTATAAAAAAAAGTGTAAAGTTGTATAAGATGATAGTATTAAATGATAGTAGTTTACTATAGAATATTTAAGGCAAATGGGATACATAAATATTAAACACTTCGTAGTAGTTTAATATAGTATAGTGTAAAATAGGATTGAAGAACAGAAGTAAGAGGATAAAGAATTTGCAATGGTACATTGTATAAGATGATCACAAAAAATATTCAAGATAAGTTGTAGTAGTGGCAGTAACTTTTAATTACATAACAACCACATAAATAGTAATTAAGTGGTTATGGAAGATCAATAGACTAACTAAAAAAGATATTAAAGTTTTATCACCAAAAATATTCAAGAGAAATCAAAGTAGTGACAGTACCTTTAATTACATAATAACCACATACATAGTAATTGAGTAGTTATGGAAGATCAATAGATTAACTAAAAAATTATTAAAGTTTTTATTAATAAAAAAAGAGAAAAAATATTTTTATAAGAAAATGACATGTGGCAAGTTAAACTTCATGTTTTAAATATTTAAATTATAGATATAGATAGATTATAGATATGTTCGTACATTTTTAACAACAAGTGTTTAAGCTTTTGTCATACAAATCTCATTATTTTAGTTTTGTTGGTGGAAAAATGGCAAAAAGTAAAAACTTGGTCGAGTATAGGAGACTTGACCGGGTATTGAGGTCAGTAAGGCAGAATGCTCGCCACATTGGAAATTTGGTCCATTATTTCTAGTGCATTGTTTAATCGGCTGACTATAGAGCCAGAAAAGCATACTGACATTTCTTGCAGAAATACTCGATCGAGCATAAATGATACTCGACCGAGTATCTGTGATCGTTCAGGTTTTGCATGAGGAATCTTCCATTTGTAATTCCCAATTTCTAAACATTAATGCCTTGTTTAATTGTCAGATTATGGTAGTTGTTATCAGATTAATTTGCTTAGACTCTTCACTTTCCTTACATGCCTATAAAAAAAACATTTGATTGATCGTTTCCTTGAAATATGTTATGGCGTTTGATCAAATCTCATAAGGGGCAAGCACACTTATAGCCCTTGTCGAAAGAGATGAAGATTGACTTTTACTTAGATGGACTATATATCCAAGGAGTTTGGTTTGGTTGGATTTGTACTGGAAGACTTGTCTTAGTTATTCTTGCTTCCTCAAAGGGTGTGTTAAGCACAGAGGGTTCCTGTTGAGAAGTGAAGTCTTTCTACAAAGTACAGATCCCATTCTATTGAGCTACATTCCTAGCTATCTTATAAAGGTGTTGTAAGAACAGATAGTTCCACTGAAGGGTTGCATCTTACTCCTTCTGATTCCTGAATTTACATATGGGTTTATTCTGCTAAATGTTCTGTGCCATAACATGTTTTATAATTCTTCCAAAAGGTCTCTTCGAACTCAATTTAGAATTTGGTAAACCTAGTAATTCATATAATGCTGTTGGAGATGCAAGGCTGTCAATATGCTGCGATGAGCCCAGCCCACTAATTTAGTCAATATTAGTCTGATTACGTTTATAATTGCATATTAGATACTTTTGTTGTGTAATGAACTCATATTTAGTGCAAGGGTATTTTAGGTATTTTATAATTAAGATAATAGGAGCTAGTGAAGTATCTAGAATTTCTTAGGTGAAGTTATCTATAAATATAGCTAAGTGGTAAGGGTTTAGGGGGATTATTCAGAAAGAAGTCTTGTTTTATGTTTTGCTTTGTTTTTTGTAAAGAATTACTTTGGGAGTTTGGAGCTACTCAAAAGTTCCCTCTCAAGAGAGGGTATGGAGTTTCAAACGTTGGAGACCCCTCCCTCGTCACTGCCCCTCGCCACACCACCACTGTACCCTGCTGTCCCTGAAAACACGAAATACACACACACACACACAACCAATTTCTTGGCCAACTTTGTTTAGAGAGAAAACTTACTCACCAAATGACTTTTCTGATTTTATTAATGCACCCCAGCAAATGACAAGTATAAGTTTATTTATAGACTACTCATTAAATCCTGAAATGACCTAAATGCCCTTATGGGACTTAAAAATAAAAGAATTGACTAATTAACTAATTGACTTAACACATGCCAATTAATTAAAAACTTATTTATTTTTCCTAGCATAAGTCTTATTAATTGTGGTTTTAGCTTGATGTGCGGCAATACCCTCCCCCCAAAGCGCCACCTTGTCCTCAAGGTGGAATTCCGGGAACCGTTCATTGACGGTATCATAATCTTCCCAAGTTGCCTCGAAGGGTTGTAGGCCTTCCCAAGAAATGAGAACTTCAGGCATAGAAGAGTGGGATTGAGGTCGCACCCCTTGGACCGCAGCAGGAGTCATGTCAAGCACCAAGTCGGAGGAAAGTTGGGGAGGAATTATGGCCGAAACAGGGGCTGTCCCCACAGCCGCTTTCAACTGGGACACATGGAAGACCGGATGTATTTTGCTCCCCGGAGGTAACTGGATTTCATATGCCACGGCCCCTATTTTTTGTACGACCTCAAATGGTCCATAATAGCGAGGAGCTAGCTTTTGATATGGTCGAGTTGCTAATGATGTTTGCCGGTAAGGTTGGAGTTTTAAATAGACCATATCTCCTACCTTAAATTCCACCTCTCGCCTTTTAGAATCTTCATAAGTCTCCATGCGTTGTTGAGCTTTAAACAAGTGTGAGCGAAGGTCATCCAAAATAGCATCTCTATCAATCAACATTTCTTCCAAAGAAGAGTTGGGAGTAGCCCCGTTATGAAATCGAATGACCTTTGGAGGATCACGACCGTATAGAGCCTTAAATGGAGTACACTTTGTGGCCGAATGGGTGCACGTGTTGTACCAAAATTTTGCCTAAGGAAGCCACTTCGCCCAAGTTCGAGGATGATTAGAAGCAAAACACCGGAGATAACCTTCAAGCCCCTTGTTGACCACTTCAGTTTGCCCATCAGTTTGGGGATGATACGAAGTACTTCGATGCAAAGCGGTTTGTTGTAATTTAAAAAGTTCCTTCCAAAATCCACTCATGAACACCCGGTCACGATCCGTCACTATCGAACTTGGGAACCCATTTAGGCGCACAATTTCCTTCACAAACATAGTTGCCACCGAGTAAGCGGTAAATGGATGCCGTAGACCAATGAAATGTCCATATTTTGTCAAACGATCCACCACGACAAGAATGGTGTCAACCCCTAAAGATTGTGGTAGCCCTTCGACAAAATCCATAGTAATCTCCTCCCACACTTGTGTTGGAATTGGCAAAGGTTGTAACAATCCCCCGGGACTTAAAGAAGAGAGTTTATTTTGTTGACAAATTTGACAAGCCGCAACATAGTTTGTAACATCCTTCCTCATCCCCACTCAATGCCATTCTTGAGCTAATCGTTGATAAGTCTTGATTTCACCCGAGTGTCCTCCGATGGGAGTGTCGTGGAATTCTTTAAGCAAGATTGTGGCAAGATTGGAATTTCGTGGTATGACCAACCGCCCTTTGAACCGAATAATATCCCCTTCCAACGTATAGATTTGCCCTCAAGTATGGCTGCCCGGATTTCTGAAATGAAGGGGTCATCTTTGATTTGTTGATACACCTCTTCCCACGGAATGCCACATGTAGCCACCAAGCTTCCCAACCTAACTTGGCCCTCGTCCCTCCTAGAGAGTGAATCCGCCACTATGTTAGAAGTATCGCTCCGATATTCAATTTCAAAGTCAAACCCCAATAGCTTGCTTACCCATCTCTGATAGTCCAGGCCAACTTCTTTCTGTTCAAGCAAATACTTAAGGCTATGGTGGTCGGTTTTCACAATGAATCTCCGCCCCAAAAGGTAATGGCGCCACTTCTTTACCGCAAGAACAATAGCCATCAATTCTTTTCCATAAATAGGTTTGGCTTGGGCAATCGGTCCTAGAGTCTTGCTAAAAAATGCAATGGGATGCCCCCCTTATTGGAGGACGGCCCCAACTCCATGTCCCGAAGCGTCAGTTTCCACTATAAAAGATTTAGAGAAGTTAGGAAGTGACAGAACTGGAGCGGTTGTAAGAGCTTGTTTTAGTGCTTGAAAGGCGCTCGTAGCTTGAGTGGTCCAACCGTAGTTGTCCTTTTTGAGCTGTGCTGTTAATGGAGTCGCAATTTGAGCATAATTTTGAATAAACTTCCGATAGTAACCGGTGAGTCCCAAGAATCCACGCAACTCCTTCAAATTGGTAGGAATCGGCCAATCTAACATTGCCTGCACTTTAACAAAATCCACAGCAACTCCACGGCCAAAATTTTTATGGCTAAATATGACACTTCCAGTTTTCCAAACTCACACTTTTTACAATTAATATAAAGCTTATGTATTCTTAGTAAAGTAAAAACAGTACATAAATGTTCTACATGTTCTTCTTGTGTTTTGCTATATATCAAAATATCATCAAAAAATACTAAAACAAATCGACAAAGATGGGGTCGGAATACCTCATTCATTAAAGATTGAAAAGTTGCCGGAGCGTTGGTGAGGCCAAAAGGCATAACCAAGAATTCATAGTGACCATAGTGAGTGCGGAAAGCAGTTTTAGGTACATCCTCCACTTGCATCCGGATTTGATGGTATCCTGACTTAAGATCGAGCTTAGTGAAAACTTGTGCTCCCTCCAATTCATCCAAGAATTCCTCAATTACTGGAATGGGATATTTGTCTGGTATCGTTCTTTTGTTTAGGGCCCTATAATCCACACAGAAACGCCACGACCCATCTTTTTTCTTGACAAGGAGAACTGGGCTTGAAAAAGGACTATTGGATACTTGTATAATACCTGCTCGCAGCATATCTTGAATGAGTCTCTCAATCTCATTCTTTTGGGCGGGAGAATAACGATAAGGTCGGACATTGATGGGATTAGTTCCTTCTTGAAGCACAATTTGATGTTCATTTCCCCTTAAAGGGGGTAGGCCTTCGGGCATTTGGAATAAGTCAGAATACCCATTCAAAACTCCACGCAAGAACTCCGGGGCTTCGTTCCCCTCCTCCATCGTGGCCTGGTAAAGCTCTACCAACACCCCCCCTTTCTCCTTTTGCACGGTTCTCATCATGGCCTTCAAGGATACTTTTGAGCGTCCAAGACTCGGATCCCCAAGCAATGTGACCATCCGACCTCCACTAGTGAATTTCAACATTTGTGATTTCCAATTAGTGACTATAGTACCAAGTTTTTCGAGCCATTGAATTCCAAGAATTACCTCCGAATTTCCAAGAGTGATGGGAAGGAAATCTTCTTTAATTGTAACACCTTGTATTTCTATCGTCACCCCCTTACATTCTCCCCTTGTACTTCCATTCCCGTACCCAAGGTAACACCAAAGACTCGTGTCATGGTAAGGGGTAGGCTCAATTCTTGCACCACCGAGAGGGAGATGAAATTATGTGAAGCCCCCGAATCAATCAACACTACCACCTCTTTTTCTCCAATTAGCCCCCTTAACTTCATGGTTTTGGGATTGGAAAATCCAACTATTGAATTCAATGATATGGAAGACAATGTGGGTTGCTCCTCTTCGTCTAAATCCCCATGGTCACGGCTAGGTTCTTCCTCTAGTACATTCATCTCCTCCACTCCATCATTTACCAACAATACACTCAGTTCTTGACGCTTACAACGATGACCCGGGGCCCAAAGTTCATCACATCGAAAACATTGCCCCTTTTCCCTTCGAAGTTGCCATTCACTATCCGTAAGTCTCCGGGTCCCTCCAGTTCTTTGGGTATTTAAGGTGAGTGGGCTATTTATGGACTGGGTCGAATTGGTGGGTCGAATAGGCGTGGGTGGGCCGTTTTTTGGCTAGGAATTTGAGTAGGTGGAAATGACTGGATTTGGGTTTTTTTGGGTAAAATTTGAGGAATATGGGGTGAAAGAATTTGGTCTAGGATAATTGGCTCCCAATTTTTTTGTGTTACCATAATTCATCTTACCTTCAACCTTGAGGGCCAACTCCATGGCATGGTCTAAGGAGGTGGGTTCAAGAACTACCACTTCTTGTCTAATGTCTTCCTTGAGCCCATTCAAGAATTGCCCGGTAGAGATTTCTTCAGCTATGTTGGTGAGCGGAGCAATTAACTCAATATATTTGTCGATATAGTTCTCAACCGTCCCCGTCTGCGGCAAAGCCAACCATTGAGCATGGAGGGTAGCCCCGGCAGCCGCTATTCGGAATTTTCTTAGTATCAATTTCTTTAAATCCTCCCACGTCCTCATCGTCCTCCTATTATTTTCGAACTGAAAAAATGAAAGGGCCCGTCCTTCCAAGGCAACCACAGCCCCTTCAAGCTTCTCTTCTTCATTCATTTTATAAAATTGAAAAAATCTTTCAACCCTTAAGATCCATCCATCCGGGTTCGAACCATCAAAGAGAGGTAAATCCAATTTCTTGAACCACCAAACCCCCTGCGTGCAGCCTTCATGTGTTCGGCTGGGTTCCACGATCGACGACGACTCTGGCTGCTTCTCCTTCGACGCCGCGTGATGTTGAATTAGGGTTCGAATTTCTGCCATAATTTCCCCCAATTCTTCTTGCTGTTTCAGAATTCCACTTGTTAATTGTTGCAAAGATTCCTCCATTGTTGATCTGAAAGTTGCGAAATCTCCCTCCGAGGTGTCCAACCTCTGCGATTGAGTCGGACCGCCCATCACCGCCCTGCCCAGAACACCGCTCTGATACCAAGTGCTGGACCCCTCCCTCGTCACTGCCCCTCGCCACACCACCACTGTACCCTGCTGTCCCTGCAAACACGAAATACACACACACACATACAACCAATTTCTTGGCCAGCTTTGTTTAGAGAGAAAGTTTACTCACCAAATGACTTTTCTGATTTTATTAATGCACCCCAGCAAATGACAAGTACAAGTTTATTTATAGACTACTCATTAAATCCTGAAATGACCTAAATGCCCTTATGGGACTTAAAAATAAAAGAATTGACTAATTAACTAATTGACTTAACACATGCCAATTAATTAAAAACTTATTTATTTTTCCTAGCATAAGTCTTATTAATTGTGGTTTTAGCTCGATGTGCGGCAAAGAGCAACGTATCCGGCGAGAGCTTCAACTTCTTGAGTTTAATGGCACAAATTGCCATGGCTGTTATAATGAAACGGAAAAGATGAAGGCAGTTATAATGTCTCTTGTTGGCGAGTCATCATGGTGGTTTGAAGAGGAACAACAGCGAGGGCGATTCTATGAGTGGCCAGAATTGAAGATTCTAATGCTACTCCACTATGGCTCTTCACCAACGAGGTGGCAGTCACAACAAATTCCAGTGGGGTTTGGCAGCCAATGGGTGCACCATGAAGAAACTAAGATGAAGGAAGAAGTGAGGAATAAAAATATGGAAGCCAGAACAGAGAGTGAGAACAAAGGGGGTGCACACGATTATCACCCACCCTCCTGTGATTGAGGAGACCAGAATGGAGCCAGAGAAAAGAAATAGGTGATCACTGAGTTTGCTGTAGGTAACATCAGATATGGACAGGGAAAAGAGTAGTGATTTCAGTGGTGGCCGTGGTGGTTGTGTAAGTGGCCAAGGTTGCTTCATAGGTGGTTGAAATGGGGCTGATTTTGCAAAAGGTGGTTTTGGTGGTGGATCGGGAGATGCGGTCAGAGAATGCGAAGGTGAAGGAAAGCTGGAAGGTGGCGGCTCAGATGAAGAACCAGAAGTTATCACCGGAAACTTCTTGACAGATGTTGCATCAGACCTTGTAGATGGCCTCAACAATGGTGAGGGACAAAAGAAAATTCTAGAAGTATAGTGGTCCAAGAGAAGTTTGACTGAGGTGGATAGCTTGCATAAGAAACCAACTTTAGAAGATCCTAGAAAGTGGCAAATGGTAAAATACCAAGGTAGGAACATGAATGTCAGAATTGTTGGGTCACATGATTTTAATAAGCAAAAAAATATCCTCCTTGCAAGAAAAAATTCTGAAAAACCTAAAGAACTTGGGCCTGCCAGATTACAACCAAACAACTCCAAGACCAAGCCCAACTGTCCACCTAAAGATTTAAGAAGCAGCCTCATCTTTCCATTAAAACACAACTTTATTTACTCACTAATTCTTCTTTTGTTGGAATGACAAGTTGTTTTGGGCCAAACCCTTCTAAGCCCAATTTTCCCTACCATCCCACCAATATAATCTAACACCCTAACCCACTATCTTTTACCAAGTTCTCTCCATTTTCAACACTCAATACTCTTACACAATATGGTAGCCCACAAAATTTTCAGCCCAATACAATAGCCCATCCTTCCAAACTTACATCCAATATTCCTTATTCAATACCAATTTCCCAAACCCAATTCCTACAGCCCAAGCTTTCTACTCCTCAGCCCATAGTGCACACCACCTTATGGTACTTCACCCAACCCCCCAATCATGAAAATGATCATCATTTCAGAGGTTGGAAATTCAGCACCGATTACGACCCACCTTGAGGACAAGGTGGAACCTTAGGGGTCCGTAATGTAATGAACTCACAGTGGAAGGGTATTTTAGGTATTTTATAATTTAGATAATAGGTGCTAGTAGAAGTATCTAGAGTTTCTTAGGTGAAGTTATCTATAAATATAACTAAGTGGTAAGGGTTTAGGGGGATTATTCAGAAAAGAAATCTTGTTTTATGTTTTGCTTTGTTTTTTGTAAAGAATCACTTTGGGAGTTTGGAGCTACTCGAAAGTTCCCCTCATCATTTGAATATTATTCTGCCCTAGGTCTACTGCTGATTTAGTGTTCTTATTTCTGTTTCTTTTATTCTTCTATACTCTGTGAAGTTTTGGTTGTGTGCCGCACTGTGGCTGTGAGAAGGTCGTGGTGTTTGCAGGGGTGGCTGGCAGCAGTCCATAACATGTTGTATTTTGTTATTAAGGGTATTTTAGTCTTTTCCTTTTTAGTTGGCTGTCATTAGGCTTGTTAGTAACAGGCTGTAAATAGTGGTAGAGCTTTGTGATAATATTCATTGAATCAATAAAGAAATCAATCAGTCAGAATACTTGGATTGACCTTGGCCCCTCGAAAGCCAAGGAAGGTTGAGAATCAGGAGGTTCTTAGCAGATGCTTGCAGTCCAATACAAGTCAGTGCTTTTAATTTCCTTGTTTGAAAAAACTTTAAAAAAGTAGTGATAGATGTTGCTAAAATGCTAATATTCTTTCAAAATGTTCTATTTGATCACGGAGATGCTAATTATTTGTAGCCCATCACGGGGTATGGAGTGTCCAAAGTTCTGGATTCCCGGCATCCAAACTTTAATGCAGGTGATCTTGTATGGGGATTTGCTGGGTGGGAAGAATATAGTCTTATCACGTCTCCACAGCTTTACTTTAAAATAGAGGATACAGATGTGCCTCTTTCCTATTATACAGGGATTCTTGGTAAGCTTCTTTATTCATTTTATGTTACTGTTTGTTAGAACATATCTAAAAAATGCATCTTCTAGGTTAAGTAGAGTCCTATTCGTGGGAGGAGAGGAAAAAAAGAAGAAGCAGTGATGGGAAGAATGTTGTGGAAATAAATTTTTATTTCATTTTAGTTATTTGTTTTGTTGGCTTGGAAGGAACATAATGATCTTGGAAGTTGGAAATGCTATATATAGGTAGGCTGTGATAATTTGATTGTTAAGGAGTAGATGGTTTCAGTTAAAATCAAATAGAAGAGTAGCATAAAACTAAGATTAACTGGTAGCTGAAAACATATGTTGCAATCTAGGAGCTGTGAGTATATTTTGTAGAAGATGAAATAGTAATTGGAGTTCTGTGTGTTCGTGTGGCTATGATCGAACACTGAATGTCACGGTACACTTATTGGTGGATCAATAAATGCTAAAGTTATTAGAAGGGGGAGGGGGGCGAAGGCGGAGAGAATGGGACTGAAATTATTCAATCTCATAAAGTGATCTAATGTTTAGGCTTTGGTATGGGAGTGGGGTTTGTGATAGGCTTCATTTATGTCTTATGTTTTTCTTTGTAGCCTTTAATTTTGAAAGCAAATCAAACACTTAGGGGCGTTGTGGTTCATCATCTGAATTTTGCTGAGATTGGATTCTTCTAACTTAATGTGATCTACCTGAACTGAGTGCTTAATATGATTTAAATCTAACCTATATGTTCACTAATTTGTAAAAAGTATAGCAAATTAGATTTACTTAGGTACGTATTAATGTGTGTTGTAACTAAGTATCCTTCATAATTATGGAAGTACTCTACAAATAATAAGATAATGCTTTATTTAATCTGATCTAGAATAAGTAAGGTTAATTAAACATATCTTTATTTGAAGTACAAATATCTAGCTACATTTCTTTGGCCATGGAAAGCAAACATTCCCTGTAAAATAAAACTATTTGGTAGTCGAATATAAACATTTTCTATGTATTCAGATTATGTTGACTTCTATGTCTGCATAGGTATGCCTGGCATGACAGCCTACATTGGTTTCTATGAGCTTGGATCACCTAAGAAGGGAGATCGCGTGTCTCTGCAGCATCTGGTGCTGTTGGTCAACTTGTTGGGCAACTTGCAAAATTGACCGGTTGCTACGTTGTTGGAAGTGCTGGTACCAAAGAGAAGGTAATTCTCTTATTGCATTTGTTTTGTTAGTTTGTTACATTAACAGTGAGTGCCTCGTTTCTTACACCAACAGTTGGGGATTATTTTCTTCTTTTTTTTTTGGTGGGGGGTGGGGGCTGGGGTGGAATTAGGAATGAAGTAAAAGGTTTTCCCCCTCTGAAAAAATGGTAGTAAAATCCAAAAGTGGTTGAAATGTTGAATACTACTCCAGTTTTTTTTTTTTTTTATTTCTTAATAAACTCTAACCTAGTTATGAAGTTCAGTTCATATCTACAGCAAAGATTATCCAAACACTTTTTTCTAAAATAAAAATTCTGTTTCTCTCATCCTGTGACAACTTCCTCCATGATAGGTTGAGCTGTTGAAAAGTAAATTCGGATTTGATGAACCCTTCAATTACAAAGAAGAGGAAGACTTGGATGCAGCCTTGAGGAGGTTAGTTTATATAGATGCACTCTCAGTCTCACTAGTCACTACTATAAAAAGTGTCAACGAAACCGTGTAAAATTGCCCAAGAAGCCATAAAACTGGTTTATAACGAGGTCTCTTGGGTTAAGAAACTGGATTTTTTTTCCCGGTATCTTAGATTAAGCTATGAAACCAGTTAGTAGACAAAACCGGCCTCTTTTTAATTCTAAGCTGAAAGATGCAGTCGAAGGCTAAGATGTGGTCGAAAGCTAAGATGCGGTTGAACAGATATCCAAATTCTTTGATTCAGCTTTAAAAACAGTTTGGACAAACAAACATTTTCTTAGGTTGATCCAAAGAAACCTGGTATTCTCTTAACTGGTTTCTTTGCTTTGGTGTTTATAACTTTATATTAAGCAAGCCAATCGCTTTTTTTTTTTTGTTTCTTTTTTGACAGCAGCTACACATGATATATTTGAGTATTTGACCATCTACATAATGATCTAACCTTAAACCATTAAAACACTAATCATTTGCTCATCAACAGTCAACGATTTATTAGAAATATCTAGTATTTACAAATAATGGATAGATACATCTAGTTACATTTGATTTTATAACAGTGAAGAATCCTCTTACATTGCCAAAAGCAAATATAACAAGAAAACATGAATGCAAACACAATTTTAATTGCAGTATGAACAACAAAAAAATGATTTGGTATGTGAAGCAAGGAATGAAGAGAAAACAAATATATTTTACAGGTTTACTTATCTCATATAATGATAGTATATTTCTCTTCATGACTTCACTGATTTACATCCCATTATTTATAGGCTAATAGACTTGCTAACAAAGAATTAATTGCCCTTGCTAAGCCAGCTCATGACCTCTAACAACTCATAACAAAATTACGGTAATTCTGTTAACAGAAAATAAAAGAGTAAAACTATTATTATTTACTAATAATTCCTCTACTTTCTTCTAGAACAATCTCGAGCCATCTGATGTGTAGCAATACCCTTCTAGTAGAAAGCCTGTCAAAACTCCAAATAGAGGGCATAACCAAATAAGAAGATTAAACATTCAGAAAACTCAATATTATAAATGTCAGGAAAAGGGTGGTTAGGAAATTGAATAAAGCCTAGCCGTTTTTGCACATTTGTAGCCAACTCGCACTCCATGAGTGTGCAAGGCACAAAGGCAAGTAGCAAATGTAAGCAAACTAGCATTCCAGTAATATTTTTATAGTGTATCCTTGATCCTTATATGGGTGGCTAGGATGTTTCTTCTATGGTCGTCGAAAAAACGGCCACCAAAGTCAAAATAATCTAGACCGTCGATCTTGGTAATTAGATTTGACTTTTTACATGAAAATAAACAATTTTAATTTTTTTTTTTAATATTAATTCATTTCTAATATTAATTCATTTCTAATATTTTTGGATTTATCTAAATTAATTTCAGGTTTGTAATATAATTTTTAATCATGTAAATCTAAAATTAATTTAGGTAAATCCAAAAATATAAAAAATGAATTAATATTACAAAAAAACAATTTTAAAATGTATATTTTTATTTAAAATGAAAGTCAAATCTAATTACTAAAATCAACTTAATTAACATAGATAATCAACGGTCTAGATTTACTTGACTTTGGTGGTTGTTTTTTCGACGATCATAGAAGAATTTTCAATCTAATGAGTGTATTAATTAAGCATTGTCACTGTTGGTATAAGAGAAGCAGCAATATCACCCTGCATGCATTAAACAACTAGATTAAGGAGTGAGATAGATATGGACTGCTACAAAATACTTATAAAAGAAATATTGCTGTTATAAGCTTTAGTATTTGTGGTGTAAGAAGTGGCAGCACTTAACCAATCATTTCAATATATTGGTGGAACTTTGTCATCCTTGTGATTTAAAAACCAAATTTGTTCATGTAAAGTGAAGATCCAACAACATACATAATAGTTGACTCAGATTTTTGTGTTATCTTCTTCATTTCTGCAGCCCCAAATAATAACCCAATTCATTTACTCAAACATAGGAAACAAAAAAGGCATTCACTCAAAAATAGAAAACAAAAAAGGAAATAAAAATTAACTATTGTAAATGAGGAAATCATTAACGATCATAGCCAAATAAATCACATCAATGAGGGTTGCTAGCGACTTTGAGTGGAGAGCGTTTTGTAAGGACTATGAAATCCAAAAATATGCGAACATCACCTTGATTTGCACTAAAAAAACTGAAATGTGTAATCACAAATAAACAGCATACTAAAGCGAAAAAACATCATAAATACAAACAAATTCAATCACAAAGAAGTACTTTAAATCCCACCCCAATATTGAGATGTATGAATCCTGTCCATTGGAATTGTGGTAAGGTCAAGTTGTGGTGGGTTTGCAGCGACATTGCAGTGAAAATTATGGCGGTGTTGTCTATTAATAGTGGGTATTATTGTTGTAATGGTGGTGCAGATTATAGGGCTTTGGACCTTCGGTCGATCACAAAATATGGAGATTGCAAATAGTGTGTGAAGATTCAGAGTAGATGAGAGGTCATGATTTTAATTAGAAAAATAAATCAAAGAAGCCGGTTTTGCCAAATAACCAGTTTCTTTGATTCTTCACTCATCTCGTCACAACGAAAGAAACCAGTAATTTAATAACTGGTCTCTTTGACATATTAAATGTCTTTATCAAAGAAACCGGTTTTGTGAATTTTACAGTCTTTTTGTACTCCGTAGTAATATTGTGCAGATTAGGAATGCCAATATTTATTTGTACAGATGATTCAAATGTTGCATATGTTGCGTTGCTTAGGTACTTCCCGGAGGGCATTGACATATATTTTGAAAACGTTGGAGGGAAAATGCTTGATGCTGTTTTAATGAACATGAATCTACATGGCCGAATCCCAGTCTGTGGAATGATCTCACAGTACAATCTTCAGCAGCCTGAGGGAGTTCAGAATTTGTTTAACATTATCTCCAAACGGATTCGCATGGAAGGATTTATAGTTATCGATTATTATCATCTCTACCCTAAATACCTCGAACTGATCCTGCCACACATCAAGGAGGGCAAAGTTTCATATGTTGAAGATGTTGCTGAAGGTTTGGAGAAAGCTCCATCAGCCCTGATTGGTCTCTTCTCTGGCCGTAATGTTGGGAAGCAACTTGTTGCAGTTGCTCGCGATTAAGCTGTATCAATGAAGTTTTGTATGGTGAAAATTAAAACACCTCTCTAAAACCCTCAAAGATATATGGTTAGATAGAACCAAATACCTTGGTTGTAAAACTCTCCAGTAGAGGGATAGTGAGGTTTTGTTATACTAGTAGTTGAAAAATAAGACTAGCAACGAAAGGAAAAAATGGGCTGTTGGCAGGTGGTATGCTCCTTTGAGATGAACATGTATTGCCATGGGAAGTACAATGTTTTTTTTTTTTTTTTTTTTTGTGTACCCATCCAGTTCATCCTTTTGGGCTAATCCGGATTCGGAGTGCATTCCGGGGTTAAGGTTTTAAACTCCTCCCAACGTGCTTGTGGAGGATCGTACCGTGGTTCTCTCTACCAAGTCTAGCCCCTGACACCACTAGACCAAGATCATGTTAACTCCATGCTAAATTACACTTAAAAGTAGCATGGCATCGACACAAGTTTTTCACGATAAACGCACCTAGAAAACCCGAATTCGCCTCCATTTTGAATTCTAGTTTTGAAGAGATGCGACCCCCCTATTGCCAGAATACGAGGTACAAACTCATTCATGAATCTTTACTCCAATTGGGGAATGCACAACCAAGTAGAGAAAAAAGTGTACTTCCTCCAATCTATCTTAATCACAACATGTGAGTATTTTTTTTTTTTCTGTGAGAAAATATTCATTTGTTGCGATTAAAACGGATCGGAGGAAGTGAATGAATTGGTATGGGTTGCCTCCCACCATCTAAAAAATCATTGGAAAGGAAAGTTATTATAAAAGAAAATGTAGTAAAAATCTTGAGACACCTAAAAGAAGGAAAGGAAAATTCTCAATGGTAGCCCTAAGTTTTTGCGTTTTCTCTTTGGTAGCCATTTTTAATTGTAAATCTCAATGGTATTGCTTAAGAATGTGGTATTAATAACTATTTTATTATTACAAAAAGATGATAATAATATTATTTTCAAAGTAATTAAGGTCTTGAATGCACAACCAATTAGAGAAAAAATTGTAAGTGCTGCCTCCCTCCATCTGGAAAGAAAAAATATCATAAAAGGAAATGTAGCAAGTATTTTGAGATACCTAGAAAAAAAAATTCTAAATGGTAGACATGGAACTTATTTGTGCCTAAATGTGCTCTCAGAAAATGGAATGCCAAAGGAAAAAGTAAAGTGTCAAAATCACTTACCTGGTATAGACCTAAGTTTTTGTGTTTTCTCTTTAGTAGTTATTTTAAGTTGTGAATCTCAATGATATCATAGGTGTAAAGTTATGCTTAAGAATGTGGTATTAATAATTATTTTTTCATAACAAAAAGATTATAACAATATTTTCAAATTAATTAAGTTCTTTAATATTTGAAGTAACATAAGTTGCTTCAAAAGACTTTGTTTCTTTTGATTCATTTATAAAATGAAAATGAAAGAAATATAATTTTTTTAAGTGAAATTTTTTATTACGTATTAGTCCATCTGTCACAATTTAGTTGCTACATTTACTTTTTCACATCTTCCGAAACACGATTTTAAATAAAAATATATTGAACTACACATAATAAAAAATTATAAAAATTATGTATTTAAAAAATACATGTTGAGACGAATTAAACTAGATTCATTATGATTAGGTTTTTTCTTACGCTTATAAAAATAAAAGCAGTCAAAGTCAACAATTTAATTGGGACAGAGGGAGTTTTTTTTTTTTTTTGTTTTTTTGGGCAAAGGAAGAAATGAGAGCTACAGTTTCATAAAAAAATGTACAGGCAAGGTTGTGAGTTTGCTATATATGTAGAATAGAATAAGTTGAGTCAAAAATCTTCTTTATGGAATTTTTATTGGCCTTTTGTTTGCAATATTATTCTGAATATGTGGATAATTTATTGTGTTTTTTGAGCAATTTTTCGTCTTCAGCGCCACATTGTTAACAAATTTATCTAAAGGTGATATTGAGACAAATATATGGTAAAGTTTTTCATAAAAATTGTTTTCTCTAATGTTATTTTTTCTCCAAGTGAAAAATTATTATTGTCCTGAATTAGGATACTAATAAAATCAAATTTTAATTTGTTGAGAATTAGGACTAACACCTCCAATCCTATCTTTTGGGCCACTCATCTCATTGAAAACCCTTATTATTATGAATGGATGAGTATTGGATTATAGGAATAGTTCAATTTGGTGCCAAAAACTATTCTAATCATCTACTTTTGGTGTTTCATATAGAACAATAAGATTATACTGGAAATTCGTATTATATATAAATATTCTACAAACTATAAATATGTTGCATTTCAAAATGACATTCAAATAAAACGGCTGTTGATTTATTTCTTTCCATAAAATCCATAATCCTCTAGCCTTTCCAAAAGCCAAAAAGTGGAATATAATCCATGTAACTAAATCCAGAATTTATGACATCACAGCTAGAGAGAGGGGTTTGCATTTATGTGTCACAAATACATATAATACAATATTACTTATGCTACAATAATCTCTTAAGTCTTAAGTTAACTAGTACTCATCACATTTTTTTCTCTTAAATTTTCACAAATGTTTTTTTTTTTTTTTTTAATAAAAAAGAGCCAAACTGATCAATGTTTTAACTCAAGATAAGCTAATTGTAGTGGTTTTGGACTAGTGGTTTTGGACTAATTGTTTTGGAGTGAAACATTAAGTGTGTGTTTTCTTCAACTTATATCAGATCAGATCACAAGTTCACAACAACTATACATGGTCCACACTACGGTAAAAAGTCAAATGGGGCAAACAATTAGGAGAGGTGCTCCCCTTGCACATCGCAACTTTTTCATACAGCTTTTCGCGAGAGGTATCGTCGATCTGCAATAGTTTTAAAGTAGATTTTGATTCAATTCTTTTGAATGTAGTGGGAGTACAAAAACATGTTGTGATCTCGTGTAATTTTTATCAACAATTTAATTTCAGAAAAAAAAAAACAAACACATATGAACAAATAAAAAGGTCTTATTGTAAACCATAAAAACAAAAGAAGAGAAGAGAGAAATGGGCTTAGCCTCAACGTTTAGACTTTAGAAGATTGATGGTAGCCAAAACAACGAGTGAGATTGAAGAGTATTTCTGTAAAAAGAGAATGAACCTGTTTGAAAACTGTTTTTTTTTTTTTTACTGGCTTCTGACTTTTGGCTTTTCAATATGGTCAAACAACTAAAAATATGTTTGGTTATTGACTTTTAAGCCAAAATAAAAAGCTGTTTGGAGCAGTTTTTTTTTGTGAGTTTTTGGCTTGTTGGCCCACAAACCCTCTAATAAACAGCCAATTGCCACAATTAATTTTACCAAACATTATTCCAAACAACTGGCTTAAACAACCAACTTAAAAAGCCAATACATACATCAAATAATTCAAGCCAGTCAAACAAGTCAATTAAATCAGCCAACAGCCGATTACCAAACAGGCCAATGACTAGCATTTTTGAGATCCATTTTTTTTTTTAAACGAGTTAAATGCCAAAAAAAAATAGTGTTTACAAAATTTTGTTTGTGCCTTTGTGTCAAAATTTTGAAAAAAAAAAAAAAAAAAAACCAAGGTGTGAAAGTGAAAGAATGGCCTACCGCTAGTTTTCAAAGGTGCTCATCAAAATGAAGATGTTCTCAAATCTCAATGTGTGTTGGGAGCTAATGCTTTGCTAAGAGAAAAAAAAAAAAAAAATCTGCTCACCGCCTTATGCCTGCTATTCACACCTCCATTCTCTCTCCTATATAATCCCCCATTTCAATCTTCATTCTCATACAAACCCACATTCACAAACTCATCCAAAAAACACAGAGAAATCTGTAAGAACTAAACAAGCAACAATCAATGGCAGCTCAAGAGGTGAGCAACAAGCAAGTAATTCTTAAAAATTATGTTGTTGGGTTTCCCAAAGAATCAGACATGGAGTTGACCACTTCGAAGATAACTCTAAAAGTCCCAGAAGATTGTAATGGCATTCTTCTTAAGAATCTCTACTTATCTTGTGATCCTTATATGAGGAGTCGTATGGCCAAGCCTGATCGCCCTTCTTATGTCGAATCCTTCGTTCCTGGAACGGTATTAATTTAATCTTAATCTCTATTCTCCATTTCATTTTTTTAATCTTGTATCACGTGTGTTGTATTATTTTGTTGCTTGTTTGATTAATTAATTGTGAAATTGCTAACTGTTGCGGATTTTTTTAATTGTTTGTTACTGTGCTAATGATTGATTGATTCTATCTGCTTTCTATTTTGGGATTAAATTGATTTATTTGGTTCTTTCCTGTATTATTCCTAATATTCAAATGGGGATCAATTCATTATTTTTTTTGCTCCCTTTTACCGAATAGGGTTTTCAGATATCATTGTTTGGATTGCCTTGTTAATTTTTTCAACTCTAAAAGGAAAAATTGCTCTTTAAAATTTGATGAATGGATCCTAGTTTTTACCACTCTTGTTTGGGGCAAGTTAGTGGTAATATGGTGTCAATGCTTTATGCCTGTATGTGATCTTTTCGATAGTGGCTAGACTACTTGGATGTTTTCGGGAGTATACACTTAGGCCTGTTTACTTCAGCTTTAATTCAATTAAATTAAGTTAAGTTCTGTTCAGTACAATTCAGCTCTCAATTTTCTTCTCTAACAAAATACTCCCTCTGTCCCTTTTTGTTTGCCTCATTCACTTTTTCTCATCTCTCGAGACACAACTTTAAGTGAAAATATCTTTAGATACATGTAATAAAAAATTGGGAAATTCCCAATGGTACCATTGTACTATAGGGAATTCCCAATGGTACCATTACTTTTGATTATTATTTCCAACCGTAAAATGATGGAGCAAAGATTCCGTTTACTTTGGCATATTCCGTTAACTTTGAAATAAAAAATTAAATAAAAAATAAAAATAAATTAAGATTAATTAATATCAACCAACCAACCAAGCCCACAGACCCACTGCCACCAGAGCCACCGCCAAGTCGCCAACAGCACCCACTGCTACCACACCCACCACAGACCCACCGCCACCACACCCACCCAGACCACCTCCCCACCGCCAACATCACCTCCCCACCGTACCTTAACCCATAACCACCTCCAATTCGAACCCAAACCAAATCCCAAATCCCACGCCGACAGTGCCTCACCAAACCCAGACCGCTGCACCTCCCCACCGCACCCTAACCCAGCCCAATGCACCACCTCAAATCCCACCGCACCACCTTTCATTCGAACCCCAAATCCCATTCAATGCTACCACCTCCAATTCGAACCCAATTCTCATCCAGACCCACCGCACCCAATTCGAACCCCCACAGAAATCAAAACCCCCACCGCAGCCCCATTCGAAAAGCTCCAAAAATTGTACAGCCCATTAATCGATTTTTGAAGATGATGATGATAATGATTGATGAAGAAGATGATGATGATGATGATGATGATTGATGAAGAAGATGATGATGATAGATGAAGAAGATGATGGGACGGCGGGTGGTTTCTGATGAAGAGGTGGGGGTGGTTTTTGATGAAGAGGAAGGTGGTGAGGATGAGAGGTGTGGCGGGGGGTTGGGGCTGCTGGGTTTTTTTTTTTTTTTTGGTCTTTTTTTTTAAAAGTTAAATTTAACCCAAAAACCATTTATATGGTAGGGTTGGGAATAATAATTAAAAGTAATGGTAACATTGGGAATTTTAAAAACACAATGGTACCATTGGGAATTCTCAATAGTACAATGGTACCATTGGGAATTTCCCTAAAAAACTATATAAATTGCATATTAAAAAAGTACACATTGAGCTTAATCAAACGAGATCCCATTTGACTATATTTTTTCTTATATGTATAAAATTATAGAGAGTCAAAGTTACCAAATGAACAGTGCCAAAAGTCAATATGGGGCAAACAATAAGGGACGGAGGGAGTATTACTTTTAGCTGTATTCTGTTCAATTCAGTTCAGCTGCATTCAATTGAAGTAAACAGGCCCTTAGTGATTATTGTTTGGTCTATAGAAAATATCTCGTTAAGGGTTATTTCTGAGGAGTTTGTTTTGGTTGGACCGTAAGACTTGTGTGAGAAATAATTACTATAGATGAGTCAAGATCCTCTCCATTTTCTTTAGGAAATGGATGGTCCATTTCCAAATCAATGGTTGAGAATGTCTGGAAGGGGAGATAAAAGGAATTTTTGCAAATTTTATTTTAATGTTAAATTAGGTGTCAAAATTAAGATAGGAAATGGAGAAAAGGAGATGGAGAGGATCCTAATTCACTATAGATAGCAACATTCTTATTTATCCTTTCTCCCTAGAAGGGTGTGTTAAGCACAGAGAGTGTTCCTATTGAGTATTGAAGTATCACTCCAAATCCCATTCTATTGAGCTACATTACTAGTTATCCGATAAAGTTGTAAGCACAGGGGGTTCTAGACTTCCATTGAAGGGTTGCAACATAGTCCTTTTGATTCCTGAATCTACATGTGGATCCATTCCGCTGGATGTTCAGTGCCACAACTTGTTTGATAATTCTGCTTAAAGAGTATCCTCGAACTTAATTCAGAATTTGGTGAAACTAGTTATTCATAGAATGTTGTTAGAGATGCAAGGATGTCAATATGCTTGCAGTCCAATACAAGTTCAGAGCTTCTAATTTCTTTGTTTGAAAAAGTAGTGACAGACTGACAGATCATTTTAATATTCTTTCAAAAGATGTTTTATTTGACGGAGATTATAAAAAAATTTGCAGCCTATCACGGGGAACGGAGTGGCCAAAGTTCTGGATTCCCGGCATCCAAACTTCAAGGTCGGTGATCTTGTATGGGGAATGACTGGATGGGAAGAATATAGTCTTATCACGTCTCCACAGCTTTTCTTTAAAATAGAGGACACAGATGTGCCTCTTTCCTACTATACAGGGATTCTTGGTAAGATTCTATATTCATTTTATGTTTCTGATTTTTGTTTAAAAATTCTCTACAAATTCGTCTTATGGGTTAAGTAGAGTACTGTTCATAGGAGGAGAATAAAAGAGGGGGAAAAAGCAGTGATGTGAAGAATATTGAGGAAAATAACTTTTATTATTTTATAAATTGATTTTGTTGGCTTGGAAGGAACAACGAATATGTTCTTGGAAATGCCATAAATGTGTAGGTTATTGCAATTTGGTTGGTAAGAAGTGGAAGTTGACACATGGTTGGTAATCTAGGAGCTATGGGGTACATATCTAGTAGAAGCTAGAATAGTGAATGGAGTTATATGTGTTCATGTAGCTATTATTAAACAATGAATGTCACGATAAACTTAATGGTGGAAACAATAAGTATGCAATATATTAGAAAGGGGGGGTGGGGTGGGAGTAAGGCTCTCTTTGGTAATGCACCTTAAATGATAAGGTGCTAAAATATTAAGTTAGATAACTAATATTGTTTGGGGTAGGAGCTTACTAAATTTCAGTCCAAAAATTGACTGTAGTTGAGTTGATATTAAATATAGCATTTCAAAAATAGGTGCTGAAATTTTCAGCTACCTTGTCAATTCAGCTCATTCACCTACCTTGTCAGTTTCAGCTCCATTCCAGTGTGTGTTGTTAAACATAGCCTAAATTGTAAATTGTTCTAATGCTTAGGCTTTGGTATGGGAGGGGCTTGTGATAGGCTCCTTTATGTCTTATATTTACTTTATAGCCTGTCATTTTGAAAGCAGATTACTTACACTCTAGTTTTGCTGTGATATGAAATCTTCCAAGTAGATTTGATCTTCTATTTGACTGTTTAATATGATTTAAATCTGACCTTATATGTTCACTAATAGTAACTCAATGATCTTACATATTTTCCCTTTAGTTGTTCCTTATAGATTCTACATTTTCTATTTTATTTGTTCCTTTCTTGGTAATGTTTTATTATTTTTTTACTTGTATATGAATCTATGACCCACAATATGGGGTCTAAATATTTATTTTAACTATTCATAACACTTCTCTTTCCAATCTAAACATCAATTAGTTTGCACTTGTAATACTTGAGGTATAAAGGAACTATGTCGAATGGGGTGTCCTTATATTCTTATTAACTTATGTTTTTTTGATTATGTATCTTTCATAAACTTGTTCATTATGGAAGTAAAAATATTTAGCTAATAAAAGTTAATAACTGCAAATGAAATGGTGAGTTTTAGGCTATGTTTAGTTCACCTTATTTTAGTTACTTGTTACTTGTTTCATATTAGGTCAGAAAAAATAAGTTCAGATCATACATAAAAAATAAGTTCAAATCAGACATTCATTTTATTTGTTTTTTTTTTAAACTTTAAATATCTTTAATTTCGTAACAAAAAATATATATATAAATATTACATATTTGAAAATAAACGACTCATCTATACAAATAAAATAAGATCTCAATTGATATAATATTTTTTTTCTTATGGATTAGCGTATATATATGGTTAAAATTTAGTCGAATCAGAAAAAATAATTTCAGATAGATCAACAAAAATCCGTTGAACCAAAAATAGCCTTATTTAATTTGATTCGAAATAAGTTGTAAGATCTTGAAAGGTTAATCATCAAACATAGCCTTATTTACGTAAGGTAAGTGACTTGAAAAGAGAATAAATTAGATGACTTAAATTGTTGGCTATGGTGCTAATCTAAAGCTTAGATTAACAGCAATTGGAGCTACATATCTTTAACTATTGAAAGCAAACATTCTCTGCAAAGTTAAAAATATTTGGTAGTCTGTATGAATGGATTGAAAGCAGACATTTTCCATGTAGTCAAATTATTTGTTCTTCTATGTTTGCATAGGTATGCCTGGCATGACAGCCTACTCTGGTTTGTATGAGGTTGGATCTGCTAAGAAAGGAGATCGTGTCTTTGTCTCTGCGGCATCTGGTGCTGTTGGTCAACTTGTTGGACAACTTGCAAAATTGACTGGTTGCTATGTTGTTGGAAGTGCTGGTACCAAAGAGAAGGTAAATCTCTTACTGCTCTATGTTTGCCTGTGAACTGCTAATGCTCTCTTGGCCACATTAATTCGCCTTAGCATCTTCTCCATATTGTGTAGGCAAACAGATTATACTTGTTTTAAGTCTTTTATGACCTTATTATTTACCCACTTTCACATGGCAGAAAAATAATGTCAGGAACCTTTCCATTTTCCTTCTAGAAAATTAACAGCTCGTTTCTTAAAACCAACAGTTGGGAATGTTTAAAGGGGTGATTTTTTTGTTTCTTTGTTTTTGTTTTGAGGGGAGAGAGGAGTGAGGAATGAAGTAAAAGGTTTTTACCCCACCTCTTTCAAATGGTAGCATACCCTAAAAGTGATTGAATGCTACTCCAGTTTCCAGTTTTTATTTGTTATTAATTAAATCTCACCTGTTAAGTATAATGATGAAATTAGGGGTGTTTGGTATGATAATCATAAAAGAAATGGAGAAGGATTTTATTAAGAGGGGGAAAGGGCAACAATAGATGTTACTTTTTTAGTAATTGTTTGGTTTAAAGGTGTAATGTGAACAACTAAGGGGAAGGGAAGGGGTTTTGTTTCTCTAAGTTTCACAAAAGAAACAAATTGAGAGATTATGTTACCCCAAACGGTAAGTGTTACTTGTGACCTTCACCAAACAAGTTCAGAAGTAAACACTTTGGTTTAATCCATTTCCAACTCTTAGATTTCTATACCAAACGCAGCATTTTGATAAAAGAATTTATGCTGATTTTTTTAATTTTAAAAAACGTTTCTGGTTCTCTCTTCCTCTGACAACTTCCTCCATGATAGGTTGAGCTGTTGAAAAGCAAATTCGGATTTGATGAAGCCTTCAATTACAAAGAAGAGGAAGACTTGGATGCAACATTGAGGAGGTTAGTTTGTATGGATGCAGATAAGGATTGCCAATATTTATGTGTACAGATGATTAAAATGCTGCACATAATGCTTTGCTTAGGTACTTCCCGGAGGGCATCGACATATATTTTGAAAACGTTGGAGGGAAAATGCTTGATGCTGTATTAATGAACATGAATCTGCATGGCCGAATCCCAGTCTGTGGAATGATCTCACAGTACAATCTTCAACAGCCTGAGGGAGTTCATAATTTGTTTAATCTTATCACCAAACGGCTTCGTATGGAAGGGTTTTTAGTTTTTGATTATTATCATCTCTACGCTAAATATCTCGAACTGATCCTGCCACACATTAAGGAGGGCAAGGTTTCATATGTTGAAGATGTTGCTGAAGGTTTGGAGAACGCTCCTTCAGCCCTGATTGGACTCTTCTCTGGCCGTAATGTTGGGAAGCAACTTGTCACAATTGCTCGCGATTAAGTTGTCTGAAATGAAGCCGTGATTCTATGGTTTGCTTGGGATGCAAATAATACTGTTGGGAGCACCATAATAATTGTGTGTGTATCAGTGTGTGTATGTGTGCTTTAGAGGCGAATGCTACGCTGTATTTGCGTTTATGTGTCTGTGCTGGTTTGACATCTATTAAGCAATCACTATGTTCATTTTTGTTGTTTCTTCCTTTCTTGGGCTTACAACTTTTAAAGTTAGGATCTTTTAAATTGTTTTGAATATTGAAGAATAAAAATATAGTCAATTAGAAGGAATGACATCGGGTCTGATTCAAATTGAAGTATGCTCAGACTTTGCTAGTAGTTGGGTGTCCAACCCGGCTTTGAAATTTTGACTCCATTATCAAAATCAAACAAATGTTTAATATCATTTTGAAATTACTATATTTTTTTATTGCTAATATATAATGAGATATAATACATTAATTAAGTACATAATTACAGTAAAGTGTATCAACCCCAAGTTTTTTCTCTCTCTAAAAATATTATGCTCTCCTCTTTGTCCTAGGGTTTCACCCTAATTAACATCAGTTCTCTCTTGGGCAGTTGACGAACACACCTCTTCGCTGTCATTCTACGTTGTCGGCAAGCCCCGTTTGTCGCTGAAGCTTCTGCCACATTGTTATCCCTTCGCGAGCCCATCCATCCTCCATCATTTTCCATCTCTGGCATGTTTTTTCTTCAATCTACACCAAGGTTGCACGCCGGTGAGTCCGATCGTTCTCTAACGCCTTAGCCGCCATCTTTTCCTTGCTGCGACGGTCCCGATGGTGGATGCTACATTTTTCTAAGGTTCTTCGCTGGTGGTAAGTGATAGGGTTTTAGATCCACCTTTTTTATTTTTTTTTTGGGGGGGGGGGGGGGTGGGTTATGGAGGTTGCATTGTTAGGTTTTGTTCAATTTATGTTTTTGTTGTTTCAAATAACTGATAGACCCCCTTCATTGGGCTATAGGGTTGGTTCCCCTTTTGTGGGATTTTTTTTTCCCCTTTTGTGGGATTTTTTTTTGGTACCCATGATGTGGGATTTTCTAACTCTGGATTGCTTTTGTTAATAATTGGTTGTGCGGCCTTGAATCAGAATTCAGACCTAAGAGTACAATGTGTTGAATCAAGTGTTGTTCGATGTAGGAACTACCATGAATTGTTAGGCCCCCTTGTAGTAGGCTACATAAGACAACGTTATAAGAGACGAGGACGTTCTTCAATTTCAAATGTAACTTACGATTGTAGTTCCCTTGTATTAGAATTGATGTTTGGTTCAATGACAATTGTATTCGATGTTCTTAACATCTGTTGTAGATGTCGTATGACTTATTATCTATGAAATTTCTCCTTATCCTTCAAAAAAAAAAATATAATTAATATCAAATATATTAAAATATAATATGAAAGTAATTAATTAAATACGATTTAGACAACCTTAAAAAATGATCTAGACAAGAAACAAACCATACGCTAACTTGTTGGATATATTCCAACATTCAACTTAGAGTTGAGATCAACTTTTTCTCGAGTTAGATGTGGATTTTTATTTTTTAATTTGGATCGGATTAATTCTAGTGGATCCGCACTCAATTGTCACCCTTATCAAGTACTCTCTCCGTAACGAATTATTAGCAACAATTGAACTAGCACGAACTCGTAGATGAAATAAGTTAATTGTGGTATTAGGTGGTATAATGATAAAAGTAAGAGAAGGAAAAGTAAATGGGGTATTATGTGGTATGATGATAAAAGTAAGAGTGAAAAAAGTAAGTGAAGTATTGTGTTGTTTTTTTTGCCAAAAAAAGAATAAAATGAAATTAGAAAAAAATTGTTGCTAGTATTTTGTTACAACCAAAAAAGGAAAATGTTGCTACTAATTCGTTACGGAGGGAGTAGTATTTTGTTTAATTCATCTCAATGATTATCAATTATTTTTAATTTTTACTCTGACCGTTCCACAATGTTTTTGTGCATTTACTTAAGTTTATTATTTACAAGTACATTAATTTTTTAAAATATAATTCAATAAATATAATCACGTGGTGTTTTATTTTATTCATCTTAATAAGTAAATTAATGATATGCGCATGCATCCTCACATACACACACCCACACATATGCTTATCCATCAATTAATATGTGTGATACTCCCATAATTTTTTTTATCAATTTACACAATTTGACTTTTGACGCTATTGAGATAGCTACAGTTAACTTGTCAAATATAGAGCCCAAACTTTCCAACTAATGTAAATCTCTATTATATAAGCCAAGGGGGAGCTAGGGTTTTCCCCCTAGAAAAGCCTAAAACGCCCTTGCATTTTTAAAAAAATACAAACTACATAATTTAGGAAAGTTCATACAAACTTTTTATATTTTTAAATAAAAGTAATACAAAATATATAGTACAAAAAAAATATGTAAATTAATATTTTTAAATTCTCTACAAATTGATATTTTTTTTACCTTTTGATTACAATGGAAATTTGGTAGTAGAGAAAAAAAATATATAGTGGATCAACATTTATTTTTTAAAAATTCAATCAATACTAAATTTTGTAAATCTTTACGTGGTGCAAGTAAAGCTTTGATTTCAGTACAAACAATAAACTGTTTTTGCAAGCAGCGTAAATGGATGCATAAAGAATTAAAAATATGTTTTCATTAATATTTTAAAATAAACCAATGTTTCTTCCATAGCTATATGGATGTCAACTTAGTTACAAACTTTTAATCTAAAATTGGTTTATTACTTTCGAGTAACACAAAGCTCTAAATCTCAGCACACATAGCGTGCACAAAATACTATTTATTATATCTGAGCCAGTGAGCCCTACTTTTTTTTAGAAACAAAAAAAAGGAATTTTTTTTTTCATGATTCCTTAATTTGGAATCAGGCCACTAAGAGTAAAGTTTAACATATGACATCCATAACCGTAGTTAAAATTAAAAAATACATATCAACCAAATTTTAGCTAAGACTACTAACTGCAATATAAAGAATCATGGATGCCATGTGACAAACTTGACTATATTATGTTCATTTTTTGATATGAAAGAAATTCAATTTGCTTATTATTTTCAAATTTTTATAATATCAAAAAATGGATGAGAACTCATATTCAAACCTTATTTCTTTGTTGTTTGTTTTACTATTGAATATCACCACACATATAAAAAATGGATGAGAACTCATATTCAAAAAATGGATGAGAACTCATAAAAATTATATAAAAAATATCACCGCACATATAACGTGCATAAAAAATATCTCTATTATATAAGTCAATGGAGGAGCTATGATGTTCCCCATGAAAATAATTCTATAGCCTTAAGTTAAAACAATTATGAAAAAATTACCTTATTTGTGCTTCAATATATCAATTACAATTAACAATTGAGTCTTTAATTAATTTAATAAAAAGGTAAATTTACCTTTATCATATTCAATTTTAATGTTTTGCACTAATTCAATAATATATCAATTATATGTTGTTTTATTCTATAAAATGAAATATGAGTTATTTCACGCAAAAAAATAGATTTTTTATGTTTTGTATAACTTTGTATTTTTTAATACAATATCTTATTATAGTTTGACTGTCATTATTAAATATATTGCTATTATTTTATTTAATTTTTAAAAAAAAATCAATCAATATACTAATTTTTTGGTAAATCTTTACATGGTGCCCCAAGTATTGTTTTGATTTTTGTACTAACAATAAATATATTGTTGTTGCAACCAACACAAATAGATGCATAAAGAATTAAAAATGTGTTTTAATTACTACTTTAAAGTAAATCAATGTTTCTTCATTCTATACCAACATAGATGTCAACTTAGCTACAAAATTTCAATTTAGACTTGGTTTTGTTACTATCGAGTAACACTAAGCCCAAAATATGAGCACGCAAAGCGTGCACAAAAGGCTAGTATGAAATAGGGTAAGCCAGGATCGATTCCATAGTGAGAGCAATACAAATTTATTATTCTAAAAAGCGTAGATTATCAATTCTACCATAACTAGTGTAAAATGATGAGTCCAATCTCCCACTTGCATTGTCCCTTCTTAAAGTAACTTTCCTTCTCAAAGTACTTGTTAAACACCCCACTCTTATTCACCTCCAGATTTTTAACACTTTTAATGCTACACAACTCTACTATATTTTCCACTACCCCTTCCCTTTCTTCTTTACAAGAAAAGTAATAAAGAAAAGAAAAATGTATCAAAGGAAGGTCATCGAGGGGGTGTTTGTTAAGTAAAGGGGTTTGGTTGTTGGGGGTAGTTAAAACGGTTAATTGCAAAAAAGAGTAATGATTTTATTGAAGTAGTCATGATAAGTGGTATTTTGTTCCCTCTTTCATAGTCTTTTTAAGTTAGTTTTAGGGTAGTTTGTCTTCTTTTCCTTTTCTTTCTTTTTTTTCTTTGTTATCGTAGTTACTTCCCTTTTTGTTTCTCTTGTGCTCTTTCTCCATTTTTCAGGATCCTTTTGTGGTTCGAAAGCCAACGAAGCATGCCAAAAAGCATAGGAAGCAGAACACTCCATGCCTTGAAGCCACAAGCTGTTAAGTAGATTCCAAGGGCTTCTAATAAGTCCCTTTATTAAGAGCTTATTCAATGTATATGTAAGAATCAAGTCCTCATAGAAGTCATAGAAAAAGGGAAGAAAATAATTGAGACAAGACCATCTACCCTTCGTAAATAATCGGCACCACAATCACCACTTTTGGAGCTTAGATTAATTTCGAATGGCCATAACTTTTTACATACTCATCATTTTAAGGTGATTCAAATTGGAGGTGAAATTTCGTTTTGATATCTTTAAAACGACTAGTCATAGCTCAATTATAATAAGAAATGAAGGAGTTATAACGTTTTCAAAACTGGCGGCCAAGTTGCCAACGCCCGCTTGGATTTACCAGCGTCCACTTGAATTTTCAAAGCGTCCGCTTAAGCGGTAACTCATATTTTTACTGCAGCGGCCGCTTCAAGGGCCAACCACTCACTTGCGGAGCCCTGTTCATTCCTTTTTTTTTTTGTTTGGGGGGTTTGGGGGGGGGGGGGTTTATAAATACCCTAAAATGTTCATAGTGTTAGGTTAGCTTAGTTTCTCTTAGTTTTCTCTCAAATTTCTCCCTTGTAAACTCTATTTTGTTGTTCTTCAATTTATGCAAGTAATTTCTTGTAAGACCCCATATTTTCGAATTAGAATTTTAAGAATTTATGTTATAGTTACGGTCGCCTTAAAAATATATTTCAAAAATTATTAATAAATTATCTGTTTTATGAGTGGAAAATATTTTAAATTTATTTTTTTGAGAATTTATCATATCAATATTTGATGATGTTTTCAAATTAATTTCTTTTAAATTTTGTTATCCTATAATTTCTCTTAAGTCTTTAATTTAGAGGCTCAATCAATCAATATATATACTATAAGAGAAGCACTTAAAACAACATCTTGCCACGTGTTGTCGCTCTCTCATTAAAAAAAATTCCCGCCCTTTTCCCTTAACCTAAAAGAGCAACTTTTTTTTATTCTATATATCTTAATATATTTTCTACCTTAATAAACATTGATATCTAATATAAAATATCTTTAGCAATATTATGTGATTTAATTCCTATAAATAATACTTGTACCTAGCTTAATTCTTTAATTATAAGTAATTTAGTTTTGATCATATATTAATGTTCTATATATTCTTATGATCAAAATTTACTTCCGGTTATTCATTTATTGCCTATACATATTTTCATAATAAAAATTCTGCTACTTTTATAGGGGGAAATAAGTATCATTATTAATTTATTATTTTGACATGCATAACAAGACTTTTTATATAATTCGAAGGATCTCCATATTAACTTATCAATTTTTTTAGGAATCTAATAATTAGAAAATCAACAAACAATGCACATTTTAATTTTATTTTTCGCTAACAGTTGTGATAAAATAAGTGTTAGCTTAATGTAGTTATTTTGTATGTTTAAATTTTGAGTGTATTATAATTTTTTATTTGTATGTATGACTAGAATTTTCAGAGAAAATAAATTTCTAAAATTGAATTTATATTATTGCTATATGTTTAATTATACAATTCTATAATCGAGCATTTTTACTTAGATAGTTCGGTTTGCAAAGCCCCACCATCCGGGTCAGGATCGGTAGAAGAGGCCTAACATCAATCATCAATATATATACTATAAGAGAAGCACATAAAACTACATATTGCCACGTGTCGCTCTCTCATTAAAAACATTCCCGCCCTTTTCCCTTAACCTAAAAGAGAAATTTTTTTTATTCTATATATCTTAATATATTTTCTACCTTAATAAACATTGATATATAAAATATCTTTAGCAATATTATGTGATTTAATTCCTATAAATAATACTTGTACCTTAATTCTTTAATTATAAGTAATTTAGTTTTGATCATATATTAATTTTCTATATATTCTTATGATCAAAATTTACTTCCGATTATTCATTTATTGCCTATACATATTTTCATAATAAAAATTCTGCTACTTTTATGGGGGAAATAAGCATCATTATTGATTTATTATTTTGACATGCATAACAAGACTTTTTATATAATAAGTATCCGGGTCAGGATCGGTAGAAGAGCCCTAACATAATTGATATATACTTCTAAAAATATACTAAAAGAGAATTATTTATAATCTAAAACTTCATGTTTTAGATTTTTTAAGCAATGAAATTTTCTGTAAATAAGAGATATATATATTTTTTTTTCTTAAAAAAAATTCATAACATATAAAAGTAATTTTATTCTCTTTTATCAAAACTATCCTTTAAAAATTAATAACTAGCTAACGTTTGATAACGATCATTGAGGGTTAAAGTTTTTATAAAATTGTTTAAATTTACTCCAAAATTTCTTGATGCATGTTACCTTAGAATTAATTATTTTATATTAAATACAATAATGTATCACCTTATACAATACTTTTTTTTTGTTGATTTCTCCCATAATTTTTTTAATTCTTATCCATATATTACAATAATTTGAGAAATAAATTAATACGGAGTAATATTTTTTAATTTTTTTTATTCATTGATCTTGATTTTTAAATTACAGAGTATTAAGCATAACAATTATCGGATTGAATATCAATCAAAGTATTACTAAAAAATATCATTAAATATTTTAAATTTTGTTATAATCATCATTTCATTGCACAAGCACTTATATTAAATCGGTCATAACCATGACTACCGTACCAATGTCTTATAAGTTTATATGTGAATGAAAATGTGAGTTAGCAAGTTATAAACTAACCACTCATAAAAATGGGGGCAGATTATGTTTTTAATGGGAGGATTTGTAAAGATGAAAATAAAAAGTTGGACCCTTAAAAAAGTAAGCGAATTCAATTTATTTGCTATATATTCTATAATGTTTGTGAAAAAGTTGGACCATTATAGAATTCCACTTTTTATTTTTAATTCACTTACTTTTTTAGAATATATAGTATTCTATAATGTTTTTGGCAGATTATATAGTATTCTATAATGCTATAATGTTTTCTGACAAAAAGGGGGCAGATTATGTTTTTAAAAGGTATTTTCTGACAAAAATTTCACCATTAAATTTAACCCTTAAAAACTACTAGAGATGTAAGATAGGGTAAGTAGTGGATACAAATTTTTTAATTTTCATTTTTTATAAAAGCATGTAATTGTCGGTGTTATTTAAAACAAATTAATCTATATAATGACGGGTATAATTTTTTTTTATGATGTTAAAGTCACCATATCAAGAAATAAATTATGCAAATCTTTTCATTACTATTTACAAAGTTAATATTAAGATTTTCAAGTCGTGCATCGCACGGGTGCTATGCTAGTATCTATCTAATTATTTGGACAAATTCTCAATCCGGCTGATTATATGAAATTAGCTTAATTAGTCATGGGCTTTGGGCAAATGATTTTAACAAAGCCCATCCTTTTTACCCTCCCCTCCTTCACGGTTCAAACGAACACATTTTGTTTCTTTTTATTTTATTGTTAATTTTTTTCCCTTATTCCTCTAGGTTATTAACACACATGCCTATATATATACCCATTCCGATAGCCTATTTCATTCATCCGTAAATTCCACTCTTCTTTAGAGCTTGAGGGCTGAATTTTATAAAGACTAATGGCCCCTTTGGTTGTTAGTAATAAATTGTGGTAATGGTAATGAATTTATAATGTAATTTTGTTAGTGAGGAACTTTATATTTGTGAAGAAAATTAGATAAATTGGAGCTAAAATAGCACCACCATGAGAATGAATTTTGATTTTGCTTCCAAATTCAGCTGTAATTTCATTTCCATTAACATCATCTATAACCGACTACCAAACGAACTATAAAAGGATTAATAATCTTCTTGCTTTGATCTTGAGGTACCTAGTCTAGACTCAATTACTCGTGTATTCAAATAATGTTAGGATAGTTTAGACCGATTAAATTAGGGAAATAAATTTGTTAAATTATGATCATGGACTTGGAATTATAAGATGCGTGAACTGGATTGTTACATTTGTTTTAGTTTCATGAATTTTAATTTTTATGCGAAAAAGTCTCATAATAGTAGGCGAATAGTTATTGGTTGTTTTGATCATGTTTTAATGTGTTAGCGTAATATCAAGAGCTAGAAAATCCTAAAACCTAAATCTCTTATTAATTTCTAAAAGAAAAAGACAAAAATAAAACAAAAACCCTAAACTATTCAAAGGAGAGTAGGCATTGTACATTGGGTTATTTCAAGCTTCTCTAACCACTCTTGTAACGACCCGTATTTTAGCAACGTTGTTTTCGAAGAAAACAACAATACGAATCATCATTATTCTAAAATCTTATAAAACAGGACTTAAAATAAAAGTGGAAGTTCTATCACTTAGTCATTTTATTACTTGAAAATAATAAATCAAAACAAAAGAGTTAACCAAAATTCAATTAAAATACTAATGAAACAGGAAGTAAGGCTAGGACTACTAAAATACTAACTCTTACACACGCATCTGTAAGGGGATAATAAGGAATCCTCGTAAATACGTGCGCACAACAAGAAATTCTGGTTCGGCCGACCGCTTTTACCGACCGACTATATTATTGTCGGCAACTACCGACCGTAAATAGTCGTAACAATTTTCCGACCGGCATTACAGTTGGAAAAAACTTTACCGACCCTTTTTCCGACCGACCAGCGGTCGGTCTGGATAAAAGGGTCATTTTTTTGGGGTTTTTTTTTTTTTTTTTGTGTGTTTACCGACCGCTACCGACCGCTACGTCGGTCGGCTGATCGTTTACTTTTTTAATTTAAGTCGGCTCAAACCCGACTCTTTCTTTCTACTCATTCATTTTCTCCACATTCCCTCTCTCTCCTCATCCTTCTCTCTCTCTCTCCTCATTCTCTCTTACTCCTCTCTCACCTCATCCCTTCTCTCTTACTCCCCTCTCTTCCACGCCCCACGAACACCACCGGGCACCGGCAACTTCTCTTAGCACCGCCGCCGTCTCACTCAATCAAGGTATTCACCTTTTTTTTTTCCTGATTTTTTTGGGTTTACATTTTTTAGATCTACGGTTTTTTTGCCTTTTTCTGGGTATTTTAGATCCAGGGTTCTCCATTTTTTTTTCTGGGTTTTTTTAGATCTAGGGTTTTCCATTTTCGTCTTTTCGTTTTTTATTTTCAATTTCGAAATTTCTGTTTTTTTTTTTACATCTTGAATTTATCATATTATTTATTCTCTTATTTGTAGGTTTGAAGATCTGAAGATTCAAGTGTGGTCAAGAACAAGTTTTTTATGTTTATGATTTTTTTTCCTATTTATTTCATGAATTATTCTGAATAATAGAGGTAGATTGTTTATGTAAAAATATTCATTTCTTTTATTATATGCAATAGTATATTGTGATTTGTTTATAAAAAATTTATAATTTTAAAGTACACAATATTGTGATTTGTTTAAATCAAAAGAGAGTATTTTTTGGGAACCAAAGGAACCAGTGTATATTTGCACTGCTGGTTTCCCTTTTTTTTTAATTTCGTCATCAGCCTTTTTCCGACCGACCGCCACGGGCACGGTCGGTAATACCGACCTCATGTCGGTCGGAAAAAGGACCAATTTTTTTGCCTTTTTTTGGGTCGGTAATCGGTCGGTACACAATTTCCGACCGATTACCAGTCGGTAAAAAAAAAATACCGACTAAAATGCCACCGAATGACGTGTACCGACCGACGTGTACCGACCGGCGGCAGTCAGTAAACATATTTATCGACCGCTAACGGTCGGTGCACTTCGGTCGGCCGAACCAGATTTTCTTGTTGTAGCGGTGAGAATCAAACTCAGGACCTCATACCTGGAATTTTGAAGCCCTAACCACTAGACTATGACTTCATCCTCACTATTGTTTGCAATTACAAAGTACTCTCTCTGTCCCCTTTTGTTTGCAACATTTGTTTTTTCACATCTCCCAACGCTCAACTTTAAACAAAAATATATGTAAATACATATAATAAAAAATTATAAAAGTTATATATCAAAAAAGTGCACATCGAGCCGAATCAAATAAGATCCATTTGACTATATATTTTTTTATGTGTATAAAATTAGAGAGAGTCAAAATTACCCAGTAAACAGTGACAAAAGTCAATTTATTGTAAAAATAAGGGGACAGAGGGAGTATATTTTACAAATATACCCTAAAATCGATCTTTATCTTTATGTTTACGTTTCCAGATAATTACTCCTCTATACATACACGTCTGCATGCTTGTTTGTAATTCCATTGCAAATTTTTAATTCCGTATTTATCTTCTCTCTCTTCTCCAGCTCACGTTAGATCCATCGTTGCATTTTTCTCTAACTAACCCATCACGAATCACGATGGCGTTTCCCCTCCGATCGAATCCCCCAAGTACGCCGTCGATCTCAGAACCATCGGCCATGAGAATTAACGGGAGGATCGAGCATCTCAACACGGGTTCGCTCATCCTCCGAAACAACCCTCCGCCTGTGTCGCTTTCAGTGTCCCATCAACACTGTTATCTCTCCCATTCCTCTGCTTACGGTATTTTTATTTATTTATTTATTTTGTTTTTTTATTTATTTTTCCAACCAGCTCACCAACATATTTGATTTTTGATTTTTGACTTTTGTTTAGACGACCTGGATGGGAAATTTTGATCGATTAATCTTTGTATTTGATCCAAATGATTTCATTGGGTGACATAGATCGATGATCTGAGAGTGAAAATTGGATGTTGTCTCGTCTATTAATCAATCAGTTTTCCTTACCGGTGCGTGCTGTCCATCAGTCCATGAATCAATCATTAATCCAAATTACAAATTGGTGTACGATTGTCCACCCCCACACCCCAAATTTGTTAAGACCTTTTCTCGTAGTTGTCTCCCCGCCTCTAATTCAACCTAAAGACAGCATGAAATAAGACAATTTTTTAAGCTTCTAGCTTATTTTGATTTCATAGTTTTAGCTTTTAGGTATGCTTATAGCCTTAAAAACTTATACCACCTACTAACACGACCTAAACTTAACACGAAATTAGCGGGTTAGGGTTGAGATTTTCAACCCGAAAAATTAAATGGGTCAACACGAACCCGACCTGAAATCAAAACAGGTTAGGTTTGGGTTAGGATTAGCTGACTTGAAAACCCACTGACTCGAACCTGAAACTGATCCAACCTGATCTGTTTGCCCCTTGTGATTTTCATCTGATCTCATCTTTGATTTGTTTTGGTAATTGCTTGCTTTTACTGTACCACTCAACTTAATTTTGTTGCCCTGATTTGGTTTGAGTTGGGTCTGGTTCATTTGAATCTCATTGGTCCTAACCAAATTCATTTAATAAACAAGTCATATCGTGTCAATCCGTTATTTAAATGGGTCAAACTCATTAATAATGGGTTATTTTTGTGTGGGGTTAGTGGGTCATGTTAAGTTTGTTATGGGTCCAGCCCATTTGTGCAATTTTATTATTGCTTTTGGATATGTCTTATGTGGGCTTTTTACTAGTGGATTTTATATCCTAAACTTTGGTCCATTTTTAGTATAACTCTTTTGGCTTCTAAGAGAAGCTTGTGGCTGGTATTTTTGGTCAAGAAAAGGCAGAATACAGCAGCAAGAAAAATCAGAACACGCAAAGCACAAAACAGAGAGAGAAAGCTAGGTTTTCATTTTCGGACTTTTGCAGCGACAGATTCTTCGAGCCTCTGGTTGAAGGTCTTCCCGTGGTCCGATTTGGCTCAAATTTTGGGAGCTTGTTCCTGACGTCGAGAGCTTCGTTTTGACTACTTTTAATAGTTGTTTGGAGCTACGGTTTGGTCAGAATCGCTTCCAGAACAGACCTGCAGTTGTTGGGTGATTTCTACACCTTTTGCTCTAATTTGTTCTCTTATTGTTCTTGGTTGTTGGTGGTGGGTGTATGAACCTTTTGTATACTGATTTGGGGTTCTTTTTCCCTCAATTTATCAATAAGAGAAGCTAGGGTGGACTCCTCAAGAGGTCCCGTGGTTTTTATCCTTCACATCGAAGGGGTTTTCCACGTATAACTTGTGTGTGTTGTTTGTGATTATTTCCGCTTGTTTTATTGCTCAATTGGTAGTGTTTTATTGCTGTTTTGGTACTGCAATAGGGCTGATTTTATCTTGGTTATTGGTTGTGTGATAATTTGGGTTGTTTAGTTGAGTAATTGGTTGATTGTCTTGATTGTGTGACATAGTGGGTGTCGTAGTGACCCCTTCCGATCCTAACAAGTGGTATCAGAGCCGGATCACTGTTTGTCACATTATGGACTCTAGTAATCATTCAATGGTTAAATTGACATCAACTAATTATGCTATATGGAGACCTATGATGGAAGACTTGTTATATTGCAAGGATTTGTATGACCCAATTGATGTTGTCACCAATTCTGATGGTAGTGTGTCTAAACCATCTAAGCCGGATAAAATGGAAGAAAAGGATTGGGTAAAGTTGAAACGGAAGACTTTAGGGACTATTAGACAATGGGTTGATATTAGCATCTTTAACCATGTGTCTCAAGAGTCCGATCCTTTTGATTTGTGGAAGAAACTTGAAAGTTTGTATGAGCGGAAGACTGCTCATAATAAAGCCTCTCTGATTAAGAAACTTGTTAATTTGAAATTGAAAAGTGGAAAGTCTGTTTCTGAGCATCTAAATGACTTCCAGGATATTATTAACAAGTTGACTACTATGAAGATTTGTTTTGGTGATGAGTTGCAGGCTTTATTCTTGTTGAGTTCTTTGCCAGATAGTTGGGAAACCTTGGTTGTGACTATTAGTAACTCTGCTCCGGATGGAGTGCTATCTTTGGATGTGATCAAAGAAAGCATGTTTAATGAGGAACTCAGAAGAAAGGAGATGGGAGTTGACAATTCACAAGCTCTTGTTGTTGAGAATAGAGGAAGAGGCAAGAGTAAGGGTCCCAAAGGCCGTGATAACTCAAGGAGCAGGTCCAAATCCAGTGACGGCAGAAATGTGACTACATGTCACTATTGCAAGAAGCCTGGTCATATCAAGAAGTATTGTTTCCGCTTGAAAAGGGAACAAAGGAAGAAGAATGACAATTCACAAAAGGAGGGAGATGACAAAAACACTGCAGCAACGGTATCTAAGAGTGATGATGAGGTCACTTTGATTTGTGCAACTAGTGAGTGTCATCATGTTGATAATTCAGACACCGAGTGGCTTGTAGATACAGGTGCCTCATATCATTGTGTTCCTAAAAGGGATTACTTCATGAATTACCAGTCTGGTGATTTTGGTAGTGTCAAGATGGGTAACCAGAGCTCAGCAAGCATTGTTGGGTTAGGTGATATTCGTGTGAAGACAAGTGTTGGCTGCATGCTTACATTGAAAAATGTGCGCCATATTCCTGATCTACGCCTTAATCTTTTGTCTGCAAATGTTCTTGATCAAGAAGGCTTTCGACATACCTTTGGAGATGGTAAATGGAAGTTGTCCAAGGGTTCTATGACAGTTGCACGTGGCGAGTTGTGTTGCTCTTTGTACAAGACATATTTGAGTGTATGTTCTGGTGAGCTTAATGCAGTGGAAGAGAAGAATTCTCCTAATTTATGGCATAAAAGATTGGGACACATGAGTGACAAGGGCATTAAATGTCTAGCAGGTAAAACTCTTATTCCTGTTGATACTACAATTTCACTTGACCTTTGTGATCATTGTTTAGCAGGAAAGCAGCATAGGGCTTCTTTTTCTAGGAAGTCTACTCGGAGGCATGGCAAGTTGGAACTTGTGCACTCCGATGTTTGTGGTCCCATTGAGGTAGAGTCTCTTGGTGGCAATAGATACTTTGTCACTTTCATTGATGATGTTACAAGAAAGACATGGGTTTACATGTTGAAGAATAAAAGTCAAGTGTTGGAAACATTCAAGAAATTTCATGCCATGGTAGAACGGGAAACCGAAAGGAAGATAAAGTGCCTTCGATCTGACAACGGTGGTGAGTACACTTCTGATGAGTTCAAACATTATTGCTCACATTTTGGCTTTCGACATGTAAAGACAGTTCCTGGCACTCCACAACATAATGGTGTTGCAGAGAGGATGAACAGAACCATTACTGAAAAGGTGAGATGCATGTTGAGGATGTCAGATCTTCCTAAATCATTTTGGGCAGAGGCAGTTCAAACTGCAGTCTACTTGATCAATCGATCTCCATCTATTCCTTTGGGTCTTGACATTCCCGAGAGAGCATGGAAGGGAAGTGATCCCACATATTCACATCTTAGAGTCTTTGGATGCAAGACATATATGCATGTGCCGAAAGAACAGAGGTCAAAGCTTGATTCTAAGACTACTCCATGTGTGTTTGTTGGCTATGGTGATGAAGAGTATGGCTTTAGGCTTTATGATCCAGAGAAGAAGAAGGTTGTGAGAAGCAGAGATGTGGTATTCTTTGAGCACGAGATTGGTGCAAAGCTTCTGAGTACTAGGTATTCTACTACTTCAGATTTTGTTGTTAATACTAATGATGTTTCGCTTGTCCCTACTTCTACTCCTCTTGATCAGGTTCCTATTGAGAATGTTGAAACAACACTTGATGCTGTTGAGGAGGTACATCCAGATGATGATGGAGATGTACCACAGCTTGATGATGCTCCTAATGATGCTCAACCACATGAAGAAGAGGTTCTTGAACAGGGGGAGCAACCTACCCCACCAGTGGAAGATGTACAGGCTCGAAGGTCAATTAGAGATCGTAAACCTTCTTCAAAATATCCCAGCTCAGAATACATCCTAGTCACTGATGAGGGGGAGCCCGATAGTTTCCAGGAGGTTTTGTCTAGTGAAGACAAGGATCTTTGGCTCGAGGCTATGAAAGAGGAGATGGATTCTTTGTTGAAGAATCAAACTTATGAGCTGGTGAAGCTTCCTACAGGCAATAAAGTCTTGAAAAACAGATGGGTTTTCAAGAACAAGAAAGATGGTGAGAAGATTGTAAAGAGAAAAGCCAGATTGGTGGTCAAAGGGTGCAACCAGAAAAAGGGCATTGATTTTGATGAGATCTTCTCTCCTGTTGTCAAGATGACTTCTATCAGAACTGTTTTGAGTTTAGCTGCAAGTCTTGATCTTGAGTTGGAGCAGCTTGATGTTAAAATTGCTTTTCTACATGGTGACTTGCATGAGGAAATCTACATGGAACAACCTGAAGGCTTTGAAGAAAAGGGGAAAGAGAAACTTGTTTGCAAGTTGAAGAAGAGTCTTTATGGGCTTAAACAGGCACCAAGGCAGTGGTACAAGAAATTTGATTCATTTATGACAAGTCATGGATATAAACGGACTTCTGCAAATCCTTGTGTGTATTTCAAAAAATTCCCTGGTGATAAATTCATTATCCTTCTTTTATATGTAGATGATATGTTGATAGTTGGACAAGATGCAGGCATGATTCAAAATTTGAAGAAAGACTTGTCCAAGTCATTTGACATGAAAGACTTGGGTCCTGCAAAGCAAATCTTAGGCATGGAGATTGCTCGTGACAGGAAAGCAGGAAAGTTGTGGCTTTCACAAGAGAAATATATTGAACGGGTGCTTGAAAGGTTCAATATGAAGTATGCTAAGCCAGTTAGTACACCACTCGCATCACACTTTAAGCTAGGTAAGAGAGCTTGTCCTACAACAGAGAAGGAGAAAGCAAGTATGTCTTCTATTCCTTACTCTTCTGCTGTTGGTTCTTTGATGTATGCTATGGTGTGTACTAGACCAGATATTGCACATTCTGTCGGTGTTGTGAGTAGATTCTTATTCAATCCGGGTAAGGTTCACTGGGAAGCAGTGAAGTGGATCTTCAGGTACTTGCGTGGCACTTCCAAACTTTGTTTGTGTTATGGAGGTGGTAAACCTATTCTTGAGGGATATACAGATGCAGACATGGCTGGTGATCTTGATAGTAGAAAGTCTACCTCAGGTTATGTGTTCACTTTTTCAGGGGGAGCCATATCTTGGCAATCCAAGTTACAAAAGTGTGTGGCTTTGTCGACTACTGAGGCAGAGTATATAGCAGCTGTGGAAGCAAGTAAAGAGTTGCTTTGGTTGAAAAGGTTCCTACAAGAGTTAGGCTTGAAGCAAGGTGAGTATGTAGTACTTTGTGATAGTCAAAGTGCTATGGATTTGAGTAAGAACTCGATGTATCATGCTCGTACGAAGCATATTGATGTTTGATATCATTGGTTGCAGAATGTGATTGAAGAGAAGTTATTGAAATTGAAGAAAATTCATACTAACAAGAATGGTGCAGATATGTTAACAAAGGTGGTTCCCGGAAACAAGCTTGATGTTTGTAGCAAGCTTGTGGGAATGAGCTTCAAGTGGTGATTGAAGTGTGTTCGTCTTCCGCGTGTTGGGCTGGAGGGGGAGATTGTTATGGGTCCAGCCCATTTGTGCAATTTTATTATTGCTTTTGGATATGTCTTATGTGGGCTTTTTACTAGTGGATTTTATATCCTAAACTTTGGTCCATTTTTAGTATAACTCTTTTGGCTTCTAAGAGAAGCTTGTGGCTGGTATTTTTGGTCAAGAAAAGGCAGAATACAGCAGCAAGAAAAATCAGAACACGCAAAGCACAAAACAGAGAGAGAAAGCTAGGTTTTCATTTTCGGACTTTTGCAGCGACAGATTCTTCGAGCCTCTGGTTGAAGGTCTTCCCGTGGTCCGATTTGGCTCAAATTTTGGGAGCTTGTTCCTGACGTCGAGAGCTTCGTTTTGACTACTTTTAATAGTTGTTTGGAGCTACGGTTTGGTCAGAATCGCTTCCAGAACAGACCTGCAGTTGTTGGGTGATTTCTACACCTTTTGCTCTAATTTGTTCTCTTATTGTTCTTGGTTGTTGGTGGTGGGTGTATGAACCTTTTGTATACTGATTTGGGGTTCTTTTTCCCTCAATTTATCAATAAGAGAAGCTAGGGTGGACTCCTCAAGAGGTCCCGTGGTTTTTATCCTTCACATCGAAGGGGTTTTCCACGTATAACTTGTGTGTGTTGTTTGTGATTATTTCCGCTTGTTTTATTGCTCAATTGGTAGTGTTTTATTGCTGTTTTGGTACTGCAATAGGGCTGATTTTATCTTGGTTATTGGTTGTGTGATAATTTGGGTTGTTTAGTTGAGTAATTGGTTGATTGTCTTGATTGTGTGACATAGTGGGTGTCGTAGTGACCCCTTCCGATCCTAACAAAGTTTTCTTAACCTAGTCTTAGGATCGGATCTAGAAATAATCTCCAGTGGAGTCAAAGTGTATTTTTAGTATTTATTGGATCAAGTGAACAAATTTTAAGAATTTTTTTTTAAACTCCGTAAAAAATTTATTTCTGCAAATCCACCACTGATAGGCCTAGTTATTTAAATAGTTACTCGAACTTCGGGTAATGAAAGATATAAAACCTAAAGAATGAATTTATCAGATCACTAACTCATTTTAAAATTCAAACCTAAATGATATACGAATAATTAAATAAACACTAACTCATGCAAAGCTTAAGATCAATCACCACTCAATAAAAAAAAAAGCTTAAGATCAATCATGACACTTACGAATTTGTTGGAAACTATTTTTTTAGTTTAATTTAATTTTTGTTATCCTGTTAATTTTAATTTTAAAATATATATATATATATATATATATATAAAAGGACAAATTTTTTTTTTTTTTTGACTTATTGGTTGGAGGTTCCTAAATATCAAGAAGAAATTTTAACTGCAGGTTGAATAGAATTGTTCAATACCACTATTCCACTCACTCAGCAGTTTTATTGATTCAAAAAAAAAAAAACTAATTGTTTTATTTTTTTACCGAGTACTGCACATATGCTTTTACACTTCTTTAAATAAGGGTTCAGTAGTCAGTACATTGGTTGCACATTACTATACCACGCATACTTTACCTTGGCATTTGACTATTGCTACACACAATTTCATTAACCCTATCTTCAACTACATTTGCAGATGAACTACCCGATTTCTTTTTAGGTTTAGGAGCAATAATAGCATAAATTAGACCTAGTTCGGTAAGCCAAAATTTTATTTGTTGTGGCCAAACAAAAAAAAAATTGTAGACATATTGACAGGAATGACCTAATCATTTCTGGCTTACTAGACAATGACCTAATCATTTCTGGCTTACTAGACAGTGACCTAATCATTTCCATTGACATATTGACAGGAATATTATTTGAAATGATAAAACAATAAATTTTTCTCCCTAAGACCATTAGAAAGTAAAATATAATTAGAAATATTTCAAGCAATCAAGAATAAAAATCAACACTTAATTAATAAAAAAATCTGCACAAAGACTAAATAAAAATTAGGAGAATAGTTTAGAAAGACTAAATAAAAATGAGGAGAATAGTTTAGAATAGTCTGGGTTGTAGCACGCTAGGCGCTATACTTAGAGAGAAAACGACCCAGGTGAATAGAATAATGATACCTTCCTCTTTCAAGATATAACAACCTGTCAGATCAATCGTGTGCAGCAAAGGATCACGAACCGATAAACACAAAAGCTCCAAATAATAATAATAAAAAGATCCGTGTTTGAGTTTTTCCAAAAAATAAAATAAAATAAAATATGAAAAGGAAGGAGTGTAGAAGTGCAACAATACTCAAATGTCAGGGTAAAGTATGCGTGGTATAGTATGACTATTCAATCCTTATTTACAGAAGTGTAAAAGCATATGTGCACTACTTGGTAAAAGCAAAACGGTTAGATTTTTTTTTAATCAGTAAAACTGTTGAGTGGGTGGAATAGTGGGCATTGAACAATTCTATTCAACCTGTTGTTAAAACTTCTTTGTGGCATTTAGGAACCTCCGACCACTAAGGGTTTGTTTACTTCAGAATATATTCAGTTTAGTTAATCTCTATTCAGTTCAGTTAATTTCTATTCAGTTCAGTTCAGTTCATCTCTATTTAGTTCAATTAATACACTTCAGTTCAGTTCATCTCTATTTAGTTCAATTAATACACTTCAGTTCATTTCTATTAAGTTCAGTTCAATTCAGTTCAGTTCATCTCTATTCGGCTAATGTAAACGAGCCTAAGTCACAAAAAAAACAATTGTTTGTCCTTCTTTTATTAAAAATTAAAATTTACGGTATAACAAAAATTAAATTAAAGCAAAAATAATTTCCAACAGAATTTCATGCAACGGAATGCTTTTAGTTATATAATTGTAGATTATAGATTTATAGATAATCAATAAAAATAGTTTACTGTAAAAAAAATCATAATTTTAATTTTTTTTATGCACTTCTTTCCCTCCATTTTAATTGCAATATATATATGAGCTTGACACTCATGTTTAGAAAAGATTTTAAAGTGTAATAAATAATTAATCTCTATTATATAAGCCAATGGGAGCCATGGTGTCCCCCTCAAAAAGTCCAAACTACCATTCAAAAATTGTATAAATACTCAAACTATATGATATTAACTAAAAAGGAAAGTTTTGTATTTTTAAAATGAAGATATTACAAAATATATAATTCAAAAAAATAAAACACAAGCACCAAAATTCATATTTTAAAATTATTTACATTAGATACCCATATTGGTATAGTTTTTTACACAAATATTTTTATATTTTTAAATGAAAATATAAAATTTTTAATAATTAAAAAAAATAAAAGCAGCAAAATTAATATTTTTGAAGTTTTTTACAAATGAATACCCATATTTATATATTTTTTCATATTGAATTTTTATCTTTTAATTACAGTGAAAATTTGATCAGAGATAGTGTAGTAGATAAAATTTAAATTTTATTCAATTAAACAATCATAATTTTATTTTCAACACTCATAAATACTGTATGCAAACATTATATTAGATACTCATACATTAAAGCACGCATAGCGTGCACATAAGACTAGTCAAAATAATTACAAGAGGAAAACCATATTGTGTTCATCGTGACTTTTGCTACCGTTCATCGAATAACTTTAACTGTCTCTAATTTTATACATATAAGAAAAAATATAGTCAAATGGGATCTCGTTTGATTCGACTCGATTTAATATGCAATTTTTAAATATTTTTACTATATATATATCTAAATATATTTTTTATTTAATGTAGTGTGTTGGGATTTGTAAAAAAAGTAAATGTTGCAAACAAAAGGGGACAAAGTGAGTGTAGTTGTTAAAATTATTTTGATAATTTCATTATTTACACCTTCAAATAACTACCACAAAATGCGTGTCAAGAATCAAGATGCTACATGCCATTATTATTTTATTTAATACTAGTCTTTTGCCAATATTATTCATATATATTTCTTCCAAAATATGCTCAAATTTTTTATTCAAATTTTAAGAGTTCGTTTGGTTGAACACGGGATGTTAATTCCACGGGAAGTTTTATTTCATGGAAATTAAATCCCCTTATCAATTTCCTATTAAATTGCTATTTGTGTTTGGTGGACCACAAGAAATTGAAATTGACATGAGAATTTTCATTCACCAAATGGGAGTTTGGTGATTAATTTCACACACTTTATGGAAAATTCTATTTCCCTTGAAATTTTAATTTTCTATGTGTCATTTCATGTCAATCAAACACAAAACCATTTGACAAAAATACAATCCAACCAAACAACTTTAAATAAATACTGGTATTTTAAGAATTATGGAAATTTTATTAAAAAAAGAAAAAACTTTTTTTTGGAGGGGGGATTTTTGATGCGATGTTGACATAATGACATGTGTTTGTAGGTACTTTGATTTTAGGAGGTCAAGAGACGAGGACCCCTTGCAACGCTTCATTCAATAGCCAAACTGTACATACGACTCCATCTGGCACCTTATTAGAACCTGCGTCGTCGCCTTCCACTACTAAAATAAATAATAATAATAATAATAATAATAATAATAATAAGGGGTTATTACAACGGTTAAGGGACCTTATAACAACGGTTAAATAAACAATCGTTCTCTCATCATTAATGTTGGGATTGTTGGCATTAGGCTGATATTATTCCAACGCTTCAACAATCACCATGGCCATAGCCATAGCCATAGCCATAGCCATAGCCTTTTAATTGTTGCATCAGGTTCCCTAAGGCCATATTTCCCAAATTCCCACGACATTCTCACATCCCAAGTCTCACATCGAAATAATAACAAGAGAATAAGCTATTTATATAGTATTGCTCAATATATACTACTACAAGGCCTTTTGGGAAGGAACCCAAAAGCAAAGCCGTGCGGATTGAGAGCCCAAAGCGGACAATATTGTGTATGAGTTTGGTTCGGCGGCCTTGTACTAGTATATATTGGAGCAAAAGGCGATGCAGATGATCAACGTGGTGATGATCATGGAGTCATTGGATCGGAGGAATGCCGTGATTCAAAAACAAAACAAAAAATCGTTATTGTTTTGGGTGATTGACCGTGATTGAAACTGTCTTATGTGTATTACTTAATAGTCTACAATATTTTTTTCTTGAAAGGAAATAGTCTACAATATTTAATATAAACATAATATTATATTTTGATTTTCATTGATGTTATCGCACATACTTTTGGTGCTTGTATTATTATGTATATTGATCGATACTCGAATTATTGTACGTATATTATGTAATTAACCTTTTAGTTTGTTAAAATTATTATTAACTTTATTATTGTTTGTCTTTATTATCCTAATGCTTTATTGTTATCATCATCAAAATTGATTTTATTAATTATTTTAAAAATAATGCAAAATCAATGTTTCAATAGGTGTTGTAATAGGGTCATAATTAATGGCAATAGGGATATTGATCCATCGGTGCAATAGGATGCAAATAACCATTGTTTTAGGTCTAAGGCAACACCTGTAATGCAATTGAATGTGGTGTTGCCTTAGCAATATTTAATCGTTGCATTAGACCTAAAGCAACGGTTAAAAAAGCAATTGTGGCCTTAGCTTAATGAACCCTTGCCTTAGAGGCTTAGAGCTATTCCAACGCCAGCAAAGGCAACGGTTGGAGCACCGTGGCCTTAGCTCTATGGCAATAGTGAATTAGCCTATCACCATGATGATTTGGCATGGCTTTTGCTTCATTATGTAGTAATGGTCTCAAGATTCCAATTTGACTACTTATTTTGGTTTTTTTTTTTTTGTCAAGATGGAACATTTACCTTAAAAGACTCATAAATAGGAATTAATTGTAGAGACTTTATTACAAATAGTTTTCTCACGTGAGCCTAGTTCTGCAGATGCAGGTACAAATTTTCATGCATTAGTCAATATGTAGATTTGTAGAGATTCTTATATGCAGTGGCGGCCCCAGGATTTTCATAATGGTGGGTCACCATTACCTATATTGAAGATATTTTTTTTGTCCCGCAACTTCTCCTTACATTCTAAAAATGTGCTAAAAATCAGAATAGAACTATATATAACTTCAATTCTTCAAATCATGTATCTAAATATAACTATATATAACTTTAAACTATATACGAAGTATATTGAGTATATAAGTATATAACTAAATAACTTCAATCTTCAAAATATATTTTCCAGGGACCATATCGCCTTAGTTATGGTATTTATTATCATAACTAAACTATATATTTATTGCCATATAACTAATTAATTAAACAATCTCCAATAACTTTAAATTATATACTCCCTCTATTCCAGTTAGTTCTTGACGTTTACTTTTTTAGGATATAAAAAGAGATAACGTTAAAAAATAAAAAAATCTTTAATATACATAAGAAATAATGTATTCATATATACGAAATTTTGTTTGATTCGTCTAAATTTATTTTTTTTTAATATGTATTTTTTATAAAGTGTAGTATAAGATATTAACGTTTAAACATGTGCAATGAAAATTGTGCAAAATGTAAACGTAAACAACAAACTAGAACAGATGGAGTAGTATATAATTGTATAATTTCAAAGTAAAAAAAATAAAATAACAATAATAATAATAATGTGGGTCCAGGGACCCACCATGTCCTATGCTAGGACCTCCCCTGCTTATATGCAACCGGATTTAAGTTGCACCTACTCAAGATTAATTTTACTCATTTTATAGTTTATTTTTCTCATTTTAAAATTTAAACTGGCTAAGAAAAAACACCTCTAGGTGCACGTACCTCTACAAGCACAGGGTGCGTGGTAGACCCATTGATGAGTTTGTTATCCATTTTTTTTTTCAAACTCTTGTATTACAATTTCCCTTAGAAATACTTATATTCACCCAGGGGTAAAGTGTATCCAAGGATAATTTTGCTCAATCTATAAGTTTTTTTTTATTTTTAAATTTAAAATAAGACAAATTACATCAAATGAGCAATTAAATATGTTTAGGTGCACCTACCTCTACGTGTACCCAGCGGCCAAGTGCATAGTAGACCTATTGGTAGATTCGATTTTGAAAAAAAAAAAATTTATAATTAAATAAAATATTTTAAAACGTAACCATCATGAGTGATTATTTCTTTTTTTCTTTTTTATTTTAAGGTTCATAAAATTTTAGCTATCATTGTTATTTCTTAGATTGTTTGTATATACAGAAAACTGGTTATGGAGAGAAGGATGAAAAAGAATGATAATCCTTAGATAAAAAAATGAAAGGTCGAGATTAAATTAAATTATTTCCTCTTACTCTGGTTAAAATTTGTAAGCAATTAATCTATAATCAATGTATATATATACTTACTGTATTTACGGAGTTTTTTTTTTACAATCAATGTACCAATAGTTTTAAGTCAATATACCTTAGATCATGTATCTATTTACTCCTTAGCTTCTCAAGATAATTTTTTTTTTTTTTAATATTAGATCATGTATCTATTCACTCCTTAACTTCTCAAGATAGTTTTAATTCTTATTATTATTAATAATAATACTTCATCCGTTCCACAAAAAGATGCAACAGTTTCTCTTTGGGATATTTCAAAATAAATGCAACAAATTTTTTCTTTCCTTATATTATAAGTTTTTGCTATTGAAAAGACATATATGCTCTTATTAATTCTTTAATTGTCCTCATTTTCTCTCTCTAAGGGTGCATTTGATTCGTCTGGAATTTTCTGATCTGATCTGGTCTGATCTGATCTAATCTTTTCTGATCTGATCTGAAATTTTCTGATCTGGTTTGATCTGATCTGAAAATTTTTGATCTAGTCTGATCTGATCCTTGGTAAAATTTAATTGTACATTATTATAAATGTAAACTATTATTAATATTGTTTAGAATAGAAATAAAAATAGTAATAAAAATAATAATAGAACTAAAAAAATAATAATAGAAATAAAATTAAAAAGAAAAAAATTAAAATAAAAATGAAAAAAAGTAAAGAAAATAAAAAATATAAATAAAGATTAAAAAATAAAAATGAAAATACATGTAAAAATAAAAATAAAAATAAAAATAAAGATAAAATAAAAATAAAAAAATAAAAATGAAAATGAAAATACATATAAAAATAAAGTTAAAAATAAAAAATAATAATATAAATATAAATAAAGATAAAAATATAAATATAAATTAAATTAAAAGAAAAAAAATAAAAAAATAAAAAAATTAAAATTAAAATTAAAATTAAAATTAAAATTAAAATAAAAATTAAAATTAAAATAAAGATAAAAATTAAAAAATTAAAAATTAAAATTAAAAATTAAAGTTAAAATAAAAAATAAAAAATAATATAAATATAAATATAAATATAAATAAAAACTTAAAAATAAATTAAAAGCAAAAAAAACATTAAAAATAAAATTAAAATAAAAAATTAAAAAATAAGGATAAAAACAAAATAAAATAAAATATTTGCTTCAGACATCTTCCATATATATAATGGTAACTAATTAATATCATCATTTTGTATTATGTATGTAATTTTATTTCAAATAAAAAATTATGTAAATAATTAATAATTAATATTATCCTTCAAAATTGGTCGTAATTTTTTTTAATTTACGGCTATGATATTACTTCCAAAATATAAGCTAAAATATCACAACAATTCAATTTTTTTGTCATCAATAAATATAATTAATAATTAGTATGCATACTATTATAATTATATTATTTTATTTTATTATAAAAATAGAAATAATATTAATTGAGTTATAAGGAACAAAGAATAAAATGCTGATCTGATTTGATTTTTTCTGATCTGGTCTGATCTGAATTTTCTGAAAATAAGCACATGAGTGCTTATATAAGTTGAATCAAACGCACCCTAATTCTTTGATTGTCATCTGCTTCTCTTACCAATTCTTTAATTGTCATCACTTTCTTCCTTTATTTATTTTAATCAACTACACTTCACTTTTCTTAGTTAACCACTATAAAAAAAATGCTTAGGAGAACCCAAAATTATTATTGCGTTTTTTTTTTAACGGAGGTATATTACTATATTATTACTTCCTCCGTTTAAAAAAAAAACGCAACAATTTAAGAGAACGAACTATTAGACAATTTTTTGTTGTAAGAGTAAAATGGATAGAGATAAAAAGTGGATGTGAGAGGTAGAAAGAAAAGATTTATAAAAATGGAAAGATTAAAATTGTTGCATTTATTTTGAAACTTTCTGAAACGAAAACTGTTGCATTTATTTTGAAACGAAGGAAGTATTATTATTAAAGTATGTACCTTTGAGAAAAAAGAGGTTGCACAACCATTGTTGAAGTTGTTTTTCCCCCACTCCCATGTCTGGCATCCCACACCTATAATAAGAAATGAAAATTCCCATAAATTTTTATAAGGAAAATCATTTCAAATAAAATAATATTTTCTTTATGAATTTAATTTTCATTTGAACCAAACAATCACTAAGTTGCTGACTCGTTTTATCTTTTATGCTAACCCCGGCATCATTTTGTACAAGCCAAAAAAAAAAATCAAAAGGATTTAGATGAAGCTGCTGACATAGAGGTATGTAATTTATATACAGTGTCAGACTGTCAGTATATATATACTCTATACATGAAAATGACCCAACTTGACACGTCCTGTCACGACTGCCGACAGCCTGGCCAAGTGGCCAATCGTGCAGACATCACCTATATGTATGTCCCAAACTCCCAATATTCTCCAAGCCCACGGAGTTAAATACTCCGTATCCATTTTTAGAGCATGAATTTGCAACAATTTGAATTTTTTCATTGTTTGTTGGGTTATTTTGATTTTCTCCAATTTTATACACATGAGAAAAAACATAGTGAAATGTGATCTCGTTTGATTCAGTTTGGTATGTAGTTTTTTAATATATAAATTTTATAAGTTTTTATTGCATGTATTTACATATATTTTTGTTAAAAGTTCTATGTTGGGAGATGTGAAAAAGCAAATAAAAGGGGACAGAGGGAGTAGTTTTTGAGTTCGTGGAAGGCACGGGTTATTTTTTTAGAAAAAAATATCAAAAATAAAAATAATTTTAGAAAATGATATAGATTTTTATTATTTTTTTAATGCTTATACTAAATCAATCAATATTCATCATGAGAATTCATCAAATTGTTTTATTATTATTTTTAAATAAGATTTAAAATGTGTAGAAGTTAAAAGAGATTAATTAAAAAATAATAAAAGAATTCCAGTGACTTAATGATAAAAATGTAGTCATTAAGCTTAAAAATGACATATGATAGAGCTGAAGTAAGGATTATCAAATGGATGACACGTGACATTTAACACTTAACACTTCATGTTTTAAATATTTAATTATAGATTATAGATTTATTTTTAAAAGATTCATCATTTTCTTTCTCTTAATTACTTTGTCTTTACCCACCAGGCCACCATATTCTAATTATTTAAAATATTCGGATACATTATTAAAGTCATGTACATTTTTAAAATGTTCTTTAAATTTGTTGGCATATTAGAGGTATAGGGATAGATGTTAAGGTTTAAGGCCTGTTCTGTTGGACTTAAAAGCTACAGTAATCAGATCAGATCAGATCATATCATATCAGATCAGATCAGATCAGACTCAGTCAGATCAGATCAGACATTATTACTCTTTATTATTACTATTACTATTATTATTTCGAGCATTGTTTTTCCGCTCGACATTTTCCGACGACGGTTTTCGGACTGACTTTTTCAGCGTTGATTATTCGGCCGACTTTTCCGATGAAGATTTTTGGGACGACTTTTCCGACGACGGTTTTCGGAATGACTTTTCCGGCGATGATTATTCGGTCGACTTTTCCGGCGGTGATTATTCGACCGACTTTTCCGGCGACGATTTTCAAGCCGAGTTTTTCGGGGACGATTTTCGGGACGACTTTTTCGACGACGGTTTTCGGACTGACTTTTTCCGGCGGTGATTATTTGGCCGACTTTTTCGGCGACGGTTTTCGGGACGATTTGTCCGACGACGGTTTTCGGAACGACTTTTCCGGCAGTGATTATTCGGTCGACTTTTTCGGTGACAGTTTTGGAGTCAGATTGAATGAAGGGTTTGAAAAGAATAAAAAGTAAAATACTGAAGAGGTGAAATGAAATGAGCTTGAGGCTTTTGGCTCATTAAATTTTTGTCCTTAATAAAAAAAAAAAAATTGGTTATCAAAATAAAAATAAAAATAAAAATAAAGATAAAAATAAAAATATAAAATAAAATAAAAACAAAAATAAACATAAAAATAAAAATTTAAATAAAAATAAAAATAAAAATAAAAATAAAAATAAAATCAGATCAGAAAAACTCAAATCAGATCAGACAAACTCAAAACAAATCAGATCAGACCAGATCAGTCCTAAAGAACAGAGCCTAAGAGGTTGTTTGGTATATCAAAATATTAGCAAAGGAAACGTAATCACAAAATAATACCGCTACCATGTGTTTGTTATGGGTTGTGGGAAACGGAAACAAATTTCCTTACATTATTTACCTTCCTAAATCTAGTGGAAATAATTATTGTTTCCAAATAGTAACTATATACGTTTCCATAATGATATCAAAAAACTAGTAAGGATAATACTATGCATTATCCTTTGCCCTCTTATTTGTTTTTAATCCATTACATTTACTAATCTCAAACCAAACACTCCTAATAAAAGTGACCAACTGAAAAGGTTAAGGTTACAAAATAAATATTGGTCATATTTTATCCTCCAACTACTCAAGCTCAAATTATATATAGTTCCTTCATTCATATTGCCATTAATCTTTTTTTCATTAATCTGAATGAAAGGGAAAATAGGATTTGACATTATTAATTATAGTTGTTGATTATGGTAATGTGAGTCAATTTGCTTAAGGTTTTTTTTTTCTGAATTATAGGCTGAAATGTTATTCATGAATGTGCAAAGCTGCTATAAAAAACAATGTTTAATTTATAAGCGCGTGCAAAACAATTTGATTAGGAAATCAAATGACATATAATAGCAGCAACACTTTTACAACATCATGGTTTAGAAATCCAACGAACCATAGTCTTTTAGAAGCCATTTTATGAACATTAATAAATTGTGTGGAAAGGAAACTCATCAACTATATACACGCTTAATAAATCGTCTTACCATTTGTGCATTTCTACAGTCTTTTTTCATGGTATGTGATAGAATATATTATTTAATTTATTAATTGCATATTGTTAGAGAGAATATCTCAACTGTCCATATTTATTGGGCCTATCATTGTAACCCTATGGGCTGGATCTTTGTGTATATATATATGTGTGTGAATATAAGAATTGAAGAATCTCAAGGAGTTTACACCAATTCTCACAGTATATATGTGTGAAATATCGTGTTATTGAAGAGAACATTGGATTATTCAATGTTAAAAGTTTACGTCTAAACAACTTTTGTATCATCTAATACTATACTCCAAACTATGTTTGCACTACTTTCAATAGTTTATTGCACTTATGCAAATACGGATTTCGAATTCAACCATATTTTGCTCGCTTTCATGATTCTTCGATTTGCTCGATTTTTCAGTTTTTTTTTTTTTACTTTTTTTTTTTTTTTTTAATTTTAGGATTTTGATTCCTTCATTTCAATATTTGAAAAAGGAGAATAGGGTATTGGGAGGTTTGAAGGTGAAGGATTTTATTAGTGCGTGTGGAGAAGGAGAAGGGCCGGCGGTTCTTATTGTGTACCAAAACTAATATCAAGTTTCCTAAGACATTTACTAATTACTATAATCATGCTAATATTTTGTAATTTTGAAATCCATTGTCTACTTCTACATTGCACTTGCATACAAACTTAGTTATCCCTTGTATATATTTCCATTGTGAAATATACATCTTCAAACATGCAAAATTTTAGTTTACTTTATCATCAATCATAATTATTTCTACTTTGCAAAACAAATTAACTACTTTACACTTAGTGTCCATTTACTTTGATGTAAAATATTTTCGATGTAAAATGATTTTTCATGAAAAACATTTTACGTTGGAAAACTCATTTTCATATAAATTTTCCAATGTTTACTTGCACGGAAAACAAGTTTTACTCCCAAATTTGGAAGAAAATGTTAAAATGAGTTTTCGCCCAAGGTTTTACATTTTATTTTTTCATCCAAAGTAAACGATGTAAAATAGGAAAATAGTTTTCTGGGAAAACATTTTTCGCTCTAGTAAACGAACCCTTAATACAATGTATATTTCGTAAATTAATATAGAACATATTGCAAAACTAATCAGCTACTCCCTCCGTTTTTTTAATTTACTCACTTCACTTTATACACTTGCCAAAACAAAACTTTGAAGATTAATATCTTTAATTGTTTGTTTGCAAAATTATAAAAATTAGATATTAAAAACTACATGTTGAAACGAATCCAACGAGACCCCACATGACTATGTTTTTTCTTATCTATAAATCACAAACGATAGTCAAGTATACTTGTTACCTGTAAAATCAAATAATCAAATCAATTACCACTAACTAATGAGCCACCACCCGATAATGTTGGAACACGATGCATGTAGCGCACTGTGTGACAAATAGTATAAAAAAAATTTAGGATAAAATAATTCTGATTGTCAAGTGCTGCATGTTCATTGGATGGTTGGATTTCATCAATACGGATACGTGAACGGGTACTGGATCCGGTAAAAATAATAGGATACGAGTACGCCAATTTTTTTTAAAAATTAAGTATTTTTTAAAAATCAATTTCCTAAATTTGATGATAGAATATAACATATTTCTATCCAAATGACCATACACATACAAAAATTAAATAAAGTTATAATCTCCATAAATATAAATTTGAAATACATGCAAACTAAACTACATCACCAAATACACATATTTTCATGTAAGTCCATAATACAAAGACTTTTGACTGGAGGTCGGTTAATTAAAATACATGAGACAACATAAGATAGTAGTCTGATATTGTTGGCAATAAATTAAGTTACTAATTTAATCAAGCTAATACCTTAAGTGAATGCTTGAGCTAATGAGACCGATGTATCCACAGTGTCATTTATAGTATTAAAATATTACAACAGGTTTACAACCCAAACCAAGTCCAATGATGCTGATATATGCACTCCACAAATTAATATTTGCATACTATATCTTTAATATAAACACGCGTTTATATTGCTTGTATGTGAAAAATGAGCAGTGTGAATATCAATTTATAAGGTCTGTATATCAGTTCTCCAAGTCCAACCTAATAAAATACGCGTGCAAATTGTCAAACATATATGAATTTGGGGATATTTTGAGAGTGCATCAAGTGATTAAAGTCCCCATTCTACCCATTTTCTTTCTTCTACACGCACAACAAAAAAAAAAAAAAAACTCCCCTTTCATTTCCAATTGACAACCGCGTTGGGCCACTTTGATTGCGTTCAAAGCCCAATATTCAAACTCAAACAATTTAGTCCATGAAAATAGAAATAAGATTATAAGATCATAAAATCATACAACTAATTTTGGATGTTCCACAATGAAAAGATCTGAGCATAAAATTTCCGAGGACAAAAAAACTGAAAAAGTAATTGCTAACGGCGTTAGCAACAAGAGGTTTGTTAAGAGGTTTGAGTTTAATTTATGAGCTTTGTGAACAAACCTCTCTATTGCTACCAAAAGTTATTATGAACAAACCTAGATTTATATGTTGTATATTTGTTCTAATGAGTCTCAAATATAGATAATTGAATAATTTTGTCTATTATTGTTGAGGGTTTATTGTAAGAGAGGTTTGTAAATTGATGATATGTCATATTGACAAATCTTCAATGAGTTTGTCCATTGCAGTGCCCATAGTAACACCTACTGATAAATAAACAAATACAATAAGACAATCTATCAGAAAAGAAACAAAAACAAAATAAATAAATAAAAATGTAACATGAATCATCACACATATAGGAAGCGCGAGAAAAATATAAGAGCAATAAAAACATATAAATTCCACAAGTCTAATGCCCACAATTAGTGGTGGGCAAAAAAAAATATGTATCCGGTTTTCGATCCGGTATCCGATTTTTTTAATCCGAAAAGCAGATATCCAATCTAGTTATAAAAATAGGAGAGGATACCCGGTTTGTAAAACCGGATAGCAGGTCAGATCCGGTCATGATTTTTAAAAACTAGGTTACTCGGTATCCGATTTTACTTTTTTTTCAAAATAGTATTTTTATAAAAGCATTTTTGTATTAGAATTTTTTTTATAGAAAACATTTTTATTAAAAAACAGCTTATTTTATAAAAAATATACTTCCTATGTTCTAAAAGAAACGCAACAATTTCTAAATTTGGATGTTCCAGAATAAATGCAACAATTTTTTTCTTTCCTTTTATGGTAAGATTTTTTGTGGTAATTTACTATTTTACCCTTACTTAAAACCTTAACAATTTACTTTTTTTTTTCTTTTTGGGTCCCGCTTTCTCTCTCCATTTATCTTAATCAACTATCTCTAACTTTTCCTACTTTACTTTCTGGGTCCCATTTTCTCTCTCCATTTATCTTAATCAACTACCCATAACTTTTTCTAATTACCCAACTTCAAATTTTGACTAGGAGTCCGTGTTACCTAAATTGTTGCGTTTTTTTGGAACGGAGGAAGTATTAAAAAAACAGTAGTTTTTTATATTAAAAAAAAAACAACAGTTTTTAAAAAAAATAAAATAAAAAACAACAATTTTTTTAAAATAAAAAACATGTTTTTTATTAAAAAAAGTTTTTTTTTTAAAAAAAACACATATAAAAACAAAAAAAAGGATCCGGATATACGGTTTCCGAATCTGAATTTCCGAGTATTTGGATTTTCAGGTATCCGGGTCAAAAATTAGCGACCCAAAAAATTGGGTATCCGATATTCGGATACCCGAATTTGCCCACCCCTACCCATAATCATCAACAAAATGAAAAACCAATCAAATTCTAAACAAGCGACTTTAGGCATAATTCTATTTATAATAATGTGATATCGTTACTATGTCCCTTTTGTTTGCAACATTTGCCTTTTCACATCTCTCAATACACAACTTTAAATAAAAATATTTTTAAATACATGTACTAAAAAATTATAAAAGTTATATATTAATAAAGTGCACATCGAACCGAATCAAAAGAGATCCTATTTGACTATATTTTTTCTTATATGTATAAAATTAGAGAGAGTCAAAGTTACACAATGAACAATGTAAAAAGTCATAATGTTGCAATAAAAAAGGGACGAAGGAAGTAGTATCCGTAGCTTGCAAAATAAGCTTTGGAGTGCTTCTTCCAATGTCATTATATCCTTAGATCGAATTACAAGCAACTAGGGATGTCAGTTTGGGTTGAGACCAGTTGGGTTAACTGAACTGTTTATAACCTGAACTGAAACTGACTTATAGCCTGAAATTGTCGTGAACTGAAATGACCTGAACTGAAAGTGACACATATATTAATAACCTGAACTGGCCTGAACCCAAACTGAATATGAACTAAACTGATAATGACCTGTCTCGAACCTGAAAATGTAAGAAACAATCAACCCGTTACATCATTTGACCTGACCTGACCTGAACTGAAACCTGAAACATTTTGCTTGCATAATTCTATATGAAACATTTTTATATACAAAAGTGTCCATTCACCTATATATGGAACACTCTATGAAATGGATTGAGTACTAGTTGTAATCAAATTTGAAAGTAATTTTCACCAAGTGTTAATGATCATTTGACTCAAATTTGAAGAAGGTCCGGAGAAAATATTGGAAATTATAAGATCTAATCTTGTTAATGAATGAATAAAATTACTATTTCCTTGTAGTAAAAATCATTTGACTCGATTTATATGGACGTTAGTTTAAAATGCAGATTTTTATACATAAATACGTATGTACATACATACGTTAAGCCTAAAATATTGTCAAATTCCGATCTAATTAACACTCTAATAAAACCCGATACAAACTGGCTTCAACCTGAAGCATATCGTTTCTTATCATTGACCCGTATTAACCTGAATCGTTTTGGACTGAACTGATATAGGCCCGACCGTTAATGACCTGAACCTGAACTGAACTGTAACCGAGAAAAAGGCAACATGTTATGACCAGCTACCGAAATAACCTGACTTGAACCGAACTGAACTGTTGGACGAAATAACCTGATTTAACCTGAACTGAAAATGTACCGAACCCATTTAAGTCAACCCTAACCTGTTATGACAAGCAACATTTGTATAGTCTACATTGTCGCATTGTCAGGCCATAAATCCAGTAAGCAAATGATCGCTATGAAAGTAATGATTCCATTACCATGATCAATTTTATCATTTCAATTATATTGGCAATTTTATTACGCTATTCAATGTCCTAAAATCTTGTACTATCATTTCAATTATATTACTCCGCTCCGTCCCAAAAAAATGCTCCACTTTTTTTTCATCCGTCCCAAAATAAATGTTTCATTTCTTTTTTTGACAAATGCCTAACATATACTTTATATTTATACCCTTACTTACCACTTAACACCTACTATTTTTTACATATTTTTACTTACCACTTTACACTTTTACCCTTACTTTTCACAAAAAGTGGGTCCCAACAAAAATCCCACCCCAAACCCTAATGAAGCAGTTTTTTTGGGACAGAGGGAGTAGCAATTTTATCAATTCCATCCTCTGACGTCACTCAATTATCACATAATAAAAAAAAAAATACTCCCTCCGTCCCAATTTACTTGCTACATGCATTCTCTTTTTCACAACTGATACAACTTTAAATAAAAATATCTTCAACTATATATAATAAAAAATTATAATAATTATATATTTGAAAAGTTCATGTTGCTGCTGCGTCAGAGAGGGTGGTGGCAGTGGGGTTTCGCGGCTGGTGGTCGCCGGAGGTGGTTGGTGGCGGGAGGAAACTTGGTGGTAGTGGTGGTGGTTTATTCTAGGTTGTTTTGATGGAAAATTTTGGGGCTTCTTGAATTGGGATTTGTTGGGGATTTTGGTGATAAATAAGCTAATAATATGTGGAATGAGATTGGGATAATTTTTTATTGATGAAATCAGAACAATTTGGGGTAGTATTTATAGATGAATTGGGTGATTATTATAAGCTTAAGTTTGAGCTTGATTGGACAACAATGGAGGTGAATCCAAAGGTTAGTAGAGATTGATGATTATGGAGTTTACAATTGTAAGGAAGAAGATGGCAAGCTTGGGGAGAGGTTTTGTTTGGGGATTGGTTGGAAAAAGGGTGGAGATGATGGAAGATGGAGGAAGAAGATGATGGTGAGGGTGACATAGTTTTAGCCTTTTCTTTTCTTTTTTTTATTATTATTATTTTTTTTTTTATAAAATCAAATGGGTGAGAATTATAATGTGGATTTAAATGGACTTGGCCCAAATTACACAAGAGTGATTTTCATTAAAAATCAAGTAATGTTTAGGAAAATATTTATACTTTGAAAATAATTTCACATTAAAACTTTAAATCATAAAACGATTTATAAAATCATAATTAAAACCCATTTTAGTTTTATTAAAAATAAATATAAACCAACTAATAAATAAGACAATAAATTTGAAAACATAGTTTAGAATACGTTAATTAGACTCATAATATAATTAATATTAATTAATTAAATTTTTAAAATTCGGGGTATTACAATTTCGTTTGAGAAACTGAAGTGAAGAAGCGCCAGGATGACCAAGATGGTAGTGCCATGTGATAGGAGAGATTGCATTGAGTGAGGTGACATAGCAAGATGACGGTATGGAAGAGTTGGTGATAGGATAAATATCGCCCACGCTATTGAATCTCATAAGGAGGTTCCCCCTGCAAAGATCCTTTACAGAAAAGCCATAGGGGTCAAATTCAATAGAAACATGATTGTCAGTGGTAAACTTACGTACGAAAATTAAGTTTTTGATGATTTTAGGAGCAAGGTATACATTTGTAAGAAATAAAGATTTGTTAGGGAGAGTAGTATGACCAAAACCCGTAATTGGAATACTGTTACCATTGCCAACGAAAATATGAGAATTAGTTCCTGAATTAAACAGAGGGGAGAAAGTACCTGAGTTGTGGGTAAGGTGACTAGTAGCCCGTGTCCATGTACCAATTATCTTCTGGTGGAGCGAGTTGCATGGTGGAAAGTGCACTACCAAGTTCAGTGGGGTCATGGGAGTGCCAAAATCCACTGGGCAAACTGTGAAATTAAAGCTTGATGGGCTGAAGAAGGGCGTGAAGTTGGGCCAAGAATACCCCTGCCGTGTTGAATTTGGCCTGGTGTGGGATAATGGGAGGGTGGGCTGGCCCACTGTTGCTGAAACCATGCAGCCCAAGTTGGAAAAGTAAGGGAATTAGATGGGAGATTATGTGGGCTTGGGCCCGAAAAAGAATGAGAGGTGTGAGGATTGTTATTTCGTGAAGATGAAGAAGCATCACCATGGGAGTTTCGCCAATGACCTCGCCCACGACCTCGGCCCTGACGACTGCCCCTGAATTCGCCTCGCCCAAACCGGCCTCCACGGCCGCCGTGATTCCCACCGCCGTGATGCCCACCGCCGTTGCTGCCAGAAAAGTGCTCTACAGGAGCGTCATAATGTGGTAGCTGTGAATTATGATTTTGCACCAAGAATGTCGTTTGACGACCTGAATTATCCGCTGATTTACGTGCTTCTTCCAGCAATAATTTGGAGCAAGCCGTTTCAAAATCCGGTAGAGGATCAATTTGAGATAAAACTTGTGAGATGGGGTCGTAATCGGTATTGACGAGTCCCACAATAAGTCGAAGAACTAATTTCTGGTCACTGACATCTTGGTCGACAATGGCAACTTGATCTTTAAGTAACTTAAGAAATTACTAAGATGGACTCCATTGAGTTGATTTTCAAGGTATACTGCTCGAGTGGTTTTATTATCTTGAAATAAAGTTTTGACCCGATGTCGATTGTGCCGTAGCACCTTTGTGGAGGACCGTTTGTAGAAGGAAGGGAGATATGGTGACATAAATCGACTTCTTGACAATAGAGCCGAGGCGTTGCCAGAGTTCAGAAGAGACTGTAAAATATTGGGATTCTCCCTTCGGAGACTTTGAATCATTATTCATAATATATATAGGTTACACACTTAACCTAATTTCCTTAATTACATTATTATTATTATTATTAAATTAATATTGTCTAACACACCCCCTCAGTTGGAGCGGGAGGAGGACGAATGCTCAAACTGGAACGAAAGTCCACAAACAGCGGGGTCGGAAGGCCTTTAGTAAATATATCAGCAAACTAAAACGATGAAGGTACATGAAGTACACGAATGTGGCCAAGGGCAATCTTCTCTCGAACAAAGTGAATATCCATCTCCACATGTTTAGTACGCTGATGATGAACAGGATTGTGAGACATATACACCGCACTAATATTGTCACAATAAACAACCGTTGCCTTTTTCATGGGCAATGTAATTCTAAGAGCAAGTTACGTAACCATGTAGTTTCAGCAACCACATTAGCAACTCTCCGGTACTCGGCCTCCGCACTAGATCGAGACATCGTAGCTTGTCATTTAGATGACCAGGATATTAAGTTATCCCCAAGAAACACACAATACCCAGAGGTCGAACGACGGGTATCCGGACAACCACCCCAATCAGCATCAGAATAAGAAATAAGACCAGAAGCAGGAGTGGGAGATAAATGCATGCCAAAGTCTAGAGTGCCCTGGATATACCGAAGAACACGCTTCATAGCATTAAAGTGAGAATCACGAGGATTATGCATGAACAAACAAAGTTTCTGAACAGCGTAGGAGATATCGGGCCTCGTGAAAGTGAGATATTGCAAAGCACCGGCCAACTGGCGATAAAATGAGGGATCATCAAGAGGTTTGCCACCATTAGCACTAAGCTTGGACTTAGTATCAACAGGAGTGTTAGCAGTTTTACAAGATGACATTTTAGCCCGTTCCAGAATTTCCATAGCATATTTCCGTTGAGACAGGAATAAACGACCTTTAGATCGAACAACAGAAATACCAAGAAAATAAGACAGAGGACCCAGATCCTTCATAGCAAATTCAGAACTAAGAAGGGAGATAATCCGCTGACGAAGAGCATTTGAAGAGCATGTCAAAATAATATCATCAACATAAAGGAGGAGATAAGCAGTGTCTGTACCTTTCTTAAAAATGAATAAGGAAGTATCACTTTTACTATTGACAAAACCCAATGAGAGAATGTAAGTAGCAAAACGATGATACCAGGCCCTAGGAGCCTGTTTGAGACCATAGAGAGACCTACGAAGTCGGCACACATGTTTAGGCGTGTCTGGATGAACAAACCCCAGAGGCTGATGCATATACACCGTTTCCTGTAAATTGCCATGAAGAAAAGCATTTTTCACATCGAGCTGATGAATAGACCAGTTCCGAGAAAAAGCCAAACTTAAGACTGTACGAATTGTTACCGGTTTCACAACCGGGCTAAATGTCTCACCACAATCAATGTCAATTTCGTGACTCTTACCATTAGCAACCAAACGAGCCTTATGCCGCTCAAACTGACCATCTGATTTTTCTTTATGTGTAAAAACCCACAAACATCGTATAACATTCACATCCGTCGGTCGTGGAACCAAATCCCAAGTATGAGTATCAATCAAGGCATTATATTCATCACACATTGCATTATACCAGTTAGGGTCTCGAATAGCTGTGGAAACTGAACGAGGCAAAGGAGACTTTGTAGGAGGAGACAAAGTGGCAAGAACTAAACTAGCATACTTTGAATTAGGCTTAAAAATCCCTGATTTGGCATGTGTTTGCATAATGTGTTTGGGTTGGATTAATGGTTGTGGGCCAGGAATAGGAGTATGTGGAGGTGAGATAGGATCATTTTGAAGTGATTTTGAGGTGATAGGGCCCAGTGCATCATCACGAGAAGGATAGTGAGGAGTAGGGGGTTGGGCCTGTGTAGTCCGCTGGATAAGAATGGGAGGAGGAGGCCCATCATCAGAAATCAAAAGGTCATAATCCGAAACATTGCGGTTATATTTGGATGAATTGGAGAGTACATTTTCATCAAAAATAACATGTCTTGAGATTATGATTTTCTTTGATTGAATATCTAAACACCTATAACCACGATGAGAGATAGGATAACCAAGAAAAATACAAGGAGTCGATCTCGGGCTCATTTTATGAGGAGAAGTGGCAGTGATATTGGGATAACATAGACATCCAAACGTACGCAAATGATCATACAATGGAGCTTTGTTATACAAAATATGCACGGGTGTAAGATTATTAAGAAGACGAGTGGGGAGAATATTTAGCAAATATGTAGCTGTATGGAGAGACTCAATCCAAAAAGAAGGAGGAAGGGAAGCATGAAATAGGAGTGAGCGACATACATTGTTAATAGTACGAATCATACGTTCCGCCTTGCCATTTTGAGGAGAAGTATGAGGACAAGAATGACGCCAAATCATGCCATGGGTTTTAGAAAAAGAAGTAAAATTGTCATTGTCATACTCGCGTCCATTATCACATTGTAAGGCCTTAATATTCACATGAAATTGCGTTTGCATATGAATAAAAATGCACAAAAATATTGTAAACTTCGGACTTAGATTTGAGAGGAAAAACCCATAAATAATGAGAATAATCATCTAGAAAAAGCAAGTAATAACGAAAACCAGTATGACTATTAACAGGATAGGTAAATAAATCAGTATGCACAATATCAAACGGAGCATAAGTCTTAGTTGTAGAAACTAAAAAAGGAAGCCGACAATATTTACCCAATTGACAACCATGACACACAGTGAGGCTAGTCCTCTTATTACAATGAATAAGTGCATTATTTCTAAGATAACTAAGAGTTTGATCACAGGATGACCTAATCGATTGTGCCAAACGTCTGATGAAAGTGCAGCAAAAGTAGGAGAAGACGAATCTGATTTGTGGGAGGAGAGAGGATAGAGATTTCCAACACTATTGCAGCTCGTTAATATTTTCCCCGTCTGGAGATCCTTCACAGAAAAACCATAGGGGTCAAACTCAACAGATACAAAATTATCGGAAGTGAATTGACGGACTGAAACTAGATTTTTAATAATATTGGGAGTATAAAGAATATTTTTAAGAGTGAGAGGAGGGAAAGGGGTAGGAAGTACAGTGGTTCCGGAGCCCCTAACTGGTATTTTAGAACCATCACCAACCGTAATATGTGAATGAAAATTATGCCAATTAACAAAAGAAGAAGTACCTAGATTGTTCAAAAGATGAGATGTAGCACCGGTATCCATGTACCAATTATTTTCCGGAGGTTGAAGACTCATCGCATTGAAGAAGGCCGGTAAGTCAGATGGTTGATACCCACTGTCCGGCGTCAGAAAAGCTGCCGAACCAGTCTGTCCGTGTTGGCTGTGTCTTGGAGGTGGACCGAGCAACCCCTGTTGTGGAGATGGCTGACGCAGAGGCCCGGACCCACGTCGGGGAAGAGGCATGGAGGGGTAGGGACATGGTGGATGATACGCACCCCATGGTCCAACCCACTGTGGGTAATACCCAAATGGTACATGCTGTTGCTGTGCATTATTATTATTATTCCCATGATAATTATTATGCTTGTTACCATTATTGCCTTTCTTCTTTTTGCCACTATTATTTCCATAATAATTCTTTGGTTGCTTCCCAGACTTCTCAGAGGACATTGGAGTAGGAGACTCCACCGTAGCCAGAAGAACTGAAGACGTTGATGCAGGTGCATTCTTCTCGCGACTAACCCAATCAAGTTCGAGCATCGAACAAGCTAAGCAGTAGAAAAATCCGGAATGGGCTTCCCTTGCTGGATCAACGTGGCCACCATGCCATATTCGGGAGTCAATAATTTCCCGGCCAGGCCAGGCCAGGCCAGTTGAAGTACCAACCGCTCCTCAGAGATTGGATCACCCAAATTACCCACTTTTGCTAATTCAATCGAACCAAATTGGTTCTCAAGATGCACAACCACCCTTGTACGTACTTTTATTATCTTGAAAAAGAGCCCTTAACTTTTCCCAAGCCACCATTGCCATAGCTTTTTCATCAAGAATCTTGTACAAAAGTTCAGTCGAGATCGTGCCGTATAGCCATTGAAGAACCACCGCATCAAGACGGTCCCGCAATACATCCTCCACATCTGTTGGACGCTTAGCAGAAGAGTCAATATGATCGAGGACGGCGTAAACTTTGGCCTTGTTACGAAAGAGAGTTGCCCATGGTGAATATTGCACCTTGTCGCCGTCAAGAACGAGAGGGACGAGGCTACGGATATTAGTGACAGTTAACGCCGGGTGATATACATTGACAACCGTATGCGAGGATTTAATTTGGCTTGGTCATCATTACCTGCTTGGTCATCATTACCTTCCACCATGGTTGAAAGAAAGAGATGATTAAAGAAAGAAGAGGAAAGAAAAAAAAAATGAATAATTTGCAGCGGAAGAGGATCAAAGGAAGAAGATAATGGTGGCTAGGGTTTAGCTCTGATACCATGTAAAATATTGGGATTCTCCCTTCGGAGACTTTGAATCATTATTCATAATATATATAGGTTACACACTTAACCTAATTTCCTTAATTACATTATTATTATTATTCTAAATATATCCAATATTAATTTACATTAATATTGTCTAACAGAGACGTCGGTGGGTTTTGGAGTTTTTAGATCGATGTGATCAAGCACATTGTAGGCATGGCAATGTGTTTAATAAAGCTCAACCCATGTGGAGTAATAGATGTTATCACGATCAAGAACGAGTGGTATGTCATTCCTTATGTTGGTGACGGAAAGAGCCGGGTGGAAATTATTAGAGGAAGATGAGGTTTGATCATTAGCCATGAAGGAAATAAGAAATAAGAAAGGAAATAGAAGAATAAGAAAGGCTCTGTTTTTTATTTTTGTATGTGAGTGCGTGGAGATGGAGGTTTTACTGTGAAAACATGATTTCCGTTTTTATATATATATATATATATATATTATCTAGCTAATCTGATACCATGAAAGATTGGGTAAAACTCGGATTGCACTTTTCATTCCTTTATATAAGCATACAATATTAGGGTTACATAACTAATCTCTAATATTTTTAGAAAGCATAAATATTTTTAGAATATTTTATTTGTTACAAATCATATATATCCTCTATCAATTGTTGGTGATATAGGCTATAATATTGGGAGTTAGTTATATAGTGGCAGTTCTTTGATAGTGTTTAATTCACGTATCAAAGCTCTTTCAATCATTTTTTCCTTTTATTTATTTATATTCCTTTGTATTTACATCAATCATGATAACCCCTGGCCTTGCATAAAAGTGATAGCAAGTCACATTGGGGGAGTTATATACTCTTAGCAGGAGCATTACTCTTTTGATGGCCCATGTGATGAAATTCAAGCTTTGATGAACATGCAAAAGGAGAAAAGAAAGAGAAGAAGTCGAGAGTAATTGCAAGAACAAAAAGAATGTTTGTTTTCTTATTGTCAACTGAATGAGCAATAGAACACTATACAAGTCCTTATATAAAACAAACCTATAACAAACCCATGTGCTAGGCACATGTATACTAACAACCCGAATGAGACCAACATAATAAGAATACGTATAATACAACCAAATCAAGTATGTGTATTAATACGTACAATACAACCATTTGTACTATGGATTACTCCATACTTATGCATTTATTCTTCTAGTTATACACCTCCTGTATTCAATTCTAAAAAATTAAAACATGCAGAATATCTTATATGGGTCACTGAACTGGGTGTAACCCCTTCCCCGTGGCCTTTGGTATTATGCAATTTATGTAATAATTTTTACACATATACGTATCTTTTCTGCTATTTTTTTGTATTTCTCCTTGGATCATGTCTTTGTATAATTCTTTGGGTTTTATTCCAAAGTAATTTTTACACAGATACCGCCCACTTTTTCCCAGTTTTTAATACGTTACATACCCCCTTTAATTGTATTTTTTTATGCCCCAACATTTATTTGTGCTACTGCATACCCTTTTTGGGTCTACGACTTGAGTTTTCAGAACTCACATTGACTACTACTTTTCTGCACCACTTTGGATTATATTGGTATATTGCTTATATTTATAATTGTGGAACATGCAAATTTTTTCTTCACTAAACATTTTGTTTCCTTGGAAACGTTTTTTAGTGTACACTGCAAACTCTTGCCTAATTTTTCTATATACAAGTATTTTTATAAATGAAAATTACTTATTGGAATATAAATGGGGCAAAAAAGCCCATAGCCCTTGCGGAGCTTTTTTTTTACGCGACCAACATAAACCGGATATATTTATAATATCTGAAACCTTAACTAGCCGGTTGAACAGTGAACGTATTATACGTGGCCTCCACTTTAACTCTCATATCATTGTGGATCCGCAAAATCATTGCGGTGGTTTATGGCTTTGTTGGAATCCGTCAAATTTCACAATTACGAATAACCTCTATAATCATAGGTATATCCATGTCCACATCTCCGATCACATAACTAACAATTCATTTTGGCTTTCGGGTATTTATTGTCCTGCACAAGAATCAGATAAGCCTACCTTTTGGTCTTATTTGAACATATATTCATCAGCAATCCCTACCATGGATAATGATAGGTGATTTTAATGAATTGCTTTCCATGGATGATAAAAAAAGGTGGTTCACCACCTACTTTTAGTCGTTGCACTCGTTTATCGTCCCTCCTTGCAAATAATAATGCTATAGACTGCCCTCGCAATAACTCCAACTTCTCTCGGCAACGGAAAATTACAAACTACTTTATTTACGAACGACTTGATCGGGCTATTTTAAGTACTGATTTTTTCTCACTATTTCCCCATACGTCTATTGAATATGGTCCCTTCTCTATTTCTGACCATATGCCTGTAATATGCACCTTGCAACCTCCTCGCATAAATATTAGTCGGCTATTTAAATACCAAAATGCATGGGGCTCGTATGAGCAGGCTAAGGCCCTTATTATACAGCACTGGGCCATTCCCACCACAGATTCTCGTTTTTTCAGTATTCTTTCATGTCTCTCCAAAATAAAAAATGCTTTAAAAAAATGGAGCAATTCTAATTTTCGGAATATTCATGTTCAATTACAATCGAATTCAACTAAATTACTTACTGTTCAAAGTAACTTCCAGAACCAACCTTTTAATCCACGTTTTGAATCACACCTTAAACGTTTACTACGTCAGCGTGAACGCCTTCTTTTGTTCGGTCAAAAATACTGGGGCTCTTCTAATCGGAAGAAATGGCTCACTCGGAGGGACCGTAGCTCCAAATACTTTCATGCAAAATTTCGTCGCCAATTCACGTGTAACACTATTCATAGTATACGCGACATCAGTGGTTTTTGGCATTATGAACAAACTTCCATTGCTCATACCCTTATTCAAGAATTTACTACTCGTTTTACATCTGCACAACAAAATCCCCGAACGTTCGCCCCCTTATTTACTCTTGAACATCACCCCGACTTTTCCTCTCTCACTCTCCCAGTGACTGATCAGGAAGTTTATAACGCTTTCTTTGATATGAATCCTAATAAAGCTCCAGGGTCCGATGGGTTTGGCCCTAAATTCTTTCAGGATCATTGGCCCTTGCTCTGCTCTCACATCACCTAAGCTATTAAGAGCTTCTTCAATTATCATAGCTCGCTGCCTGCACAACTTAATCATACGCTAATCATCTTGATTCCCAAAATTGAAAAACCGCATCTTTCTTCCCATTTTCGACCTATTAGTTTGTGTTCAACTATCTACAGGCTATTTCTAAAATCTTGGTCACTCGTATGCGTCCCCTTCTAAATCCCATTATAAGCCCTTTCTAGGGGGCTTTTTTGCCTGACTGTTCAATCCAGGATAACCTCCTTATTGTACAGGAAATCCTTAATATCTTCCAAAAATCATCCAATAAAACTGGATGGCTTGCACTCAAACTCGATATGGAAAAGGCCTATGATCGAATCGAATGGGATTTTTTTATGGGCTTGTCTTCACGATTTTGGGTTTCCTCCTAATTTTGTTTCTTGGATTAAAACATGTGTCACTACCACGTCTCTGTCACTTATTGTCAATGGCCATAGCACCACTTATATTAAGCCTTCCAGAGGCCTACATGAGGGTGACCTCCTCTCACCATATCTTTTTATCATTTGCATGGAAATTCTCATCCGACGACTTTCTGATGCAGCCAATGAATTCCACTATGGAATAGGGATAAAATTAGCTCCTCGTTGCTTTTCTGTTCCTTGCCTATTATTTGCTGATGACAGCCTCCTCTTTGCTAAAGCAACACTTGTCAATGCACGCAAATTGCACCTTATTTTGAATAACTTTTGTCAACTCTCCGGTCAGTTAGTAAATTTTCATAAATCTGCCATTTTTTCTCTAAACATGTTTCCTCTGCCCATCGGCATAATATTGCTGCGCAATTCGATATGTTACCTAACTCGACATTAGGAAGATACCTTGGAGCCTACTTTGGCACTAATCTTCCTACGAAAATAGATTTTAACCGTCTTTTAACTACCACGGACGCTAGACTTAAACTTTGGGAGAACAAATTTTTTGTCTCCAAAGCAGGTAGAGTTGTCCTTCTACAATCTAATCTAGAGGCGTTAGCTTCTTTCCAAATGGCATCTTTTAAGCTACCCATGTCTACTTGTGGTAAAATCGACACATTACATCGTCAGTTTTTTTGGAAACAAGCAAAGGATAAAAATGGTATTCCCCTCATTTCGTGGAATTCCATTTGTCAACCTAAGTCTAAAGGTGGATTGGGTTTGCGGCGCACTGACCCAACAAATATCGCCTTTTTAACTAAACTAACGTGGAAAATTTTATTCAACCCGACTAATTATTGGGTCTCACTAATCCGTTCTAAATATCTCTCAGACACCACTTTCTGGGAGTATAAAGCTAAAGCTACATACTCGTATATCTGGAAACACATACTTATGCAACGCACTATCATTCACAAAGGCATTCGTTGGAAAATTGGAAACGGCTCTTGTGACGACCCGACTCGCTTAAACCGGTGCGGAAGAAACCGACAAGTCGAATTGTCGATCTATAAAACAAAACTTACTAAAAATTAAAACAAAACCTCGAAAATATTATTGCTATATCCCAAAACGTACAATACCCACAAGTTTGTACAACACTAAATCCAAAAGTATCAATACTAGCAAATAACTCCAAATACCGTCAGAGTCAAAATACACTAAAAATAAAACTAAACGTCCAAACTAACAACATAACGTAAGCTAGTACAAAAGAAATACTATAATGGCACTCGCCCAACCAATAGCTAAGCAGCACAATCATCATCAGAATTACCTGAAAAATAACAACAATCCACTGTCAATGACGAGCAACATAACAGTCCTACCATAACATAAATACACATAATCATAGAACAAATCAAACAACACACATCAGACTACCAACCAACATGTGACAAAAACGTCCAAAACATCAAAACCGTAAAACTGACCAATCTTAAATAATTCCAACTTAAAAACCATAAAAAGACATCATTGTCGCTACCATTTACATTTTAGGCCGGACTATGCACGTACAAACGCTTCTTACGCGAATGAACTTTCCTACTATGTCAGGAATGGAAATCTTACTCCCAAACCCATGAACCCCATCTTACGGAAATTCATATCAAACAGACAACATAGCAAGTATACACTATCCCAATACCGCAGTCAGGATAGGGGCAACGTCTTAACCCAAAACTTAGAATCTTACTCTAAGATTAAGCGTCTAAAAGTAAACTTAAGCTAATCTTACTTGCAAACATCGAAGTTATACTCAAGATCGCTTCTTTCGCCTTTTCTTGAGTTTAACCATAATCAATCCTACTTCATAATCAATCTTTAACAAATCTTTAAACCTTTCTTTAAATTCTTTAAACCTTTCTTTCAAAATATTTATAAAACTTTACTTTATCTTTAAAATCATCAACAATCTTACACTTTAAAAGAACACAAACTAACTTTCAAGATTTTCAAGACTCAACCAAAAACTCATAAAGAACTCAAAGAACTCATCAAGAACTCAACAAGAACTCGAAAACCATACAAAACCACACGAAAAATCATACAAAATCATACGAAAATCCTCATCAAAACATTCATGAAAACTTAAGTAAATCATCGTGAAAACATTATCCAAATCCTTACTTAAAATCACGCAAATCATGATAAACAAACATCGGAAATTCATCTAACATGCATATTTAATCCACCCTATAATCATAGTATTCATACTAAGGTAAGAAGGTATGTTACCTTATTGAAGAACAAGCACACAAACACACAAACTTGCACCCACACAGCACTACACGGCTTGCACGAACTTGGGCACGGCTATGCACGAACCACCACCACGGCCTGCACGAACCACCACCACGAACCACCGTCTTCAACACGGCACCACCACTCGAACCACACGGTCCTTTCACACGAACCACACGGCCCTATCACGAACTCAACCCAAACGAACAACCCCAAAATCCAAACCCGAACTAGAAATCTTAATTGGAAATTATTGAGATTATGGTGCTAAAAGTTACTTAAAGATTAATAGCAATTAAATCTTTTTAATTGTGGCAAAATGATGAGCAAGGATGCAAATGATGGCAAATAGGTTCAAAAGCCTTACTAACCCTTCTATTTATAGAAGTGGTTAAGGTGTGAACATGAAGCAAGTGGCAATTAGTCCACTAATCACAAGGGGCCAGTTTTCATAAGGCTCAAATGGGCTTTTTGGATCAATTGGGCTAATTGCACTCATGCATGATTAATCATGCTTAAATCGCATTTGGCCCAAAAAAAATATTAATTACCTAATCAGAAAATTAAATAATAAAATTCTAATTAATTAAATAATAATAAAATAAATAATAATCAACCGAAAATAAAAATAATCAAAATTATTCACATAAAATGAAAATAAATAGTCCAAATAAATTTTGGACCATACATAAAATAATCATAAATAACAAATAAATCAACGGCAAAAATACCGAAAAATCTGGGCCATTACAGCTCTTCTATCCTTTTTTGGCTCGATAATTGGGCATACCAACAACCCATCCAAAAAATACTGCACACAATATTATCACCTTCTGAACTTCACCTTACGGTGGACCATTTTATCACCCCTGAAAAAATATGGGATTTACAACGCCTATCTAGTCTCCTTCCCCCACATATGGTCCAACACATTGAAGGGCTTCCGATTCCGCATATTCCTATCTGTGACGCTCCAATATGGGGTCTCACAACAAATGGAGAATTCTCGGTTAAATCTGCTACCTGGCTGGCACATGAAAATCCTTCTTCTCCTCCTGCACCTGACTAGGAGTTTCAATGGATCTGGAGTTTGGATATTCCGCCAAAATTACAACTTTTTCTTTGGCAATTATTTCACGATAGCCTTCTGGTACGTCATACGCTTTTCAATCGTAACATAATCTCCCTTTGTATTTGCCCTTTTTGTCAATTACATGATGAAACTGCGACCATATTTTCCTCTATTGCACCTCTGTACGCCTTTTTTTGGAATCATCACAAAATACAGCACCTACTCGGTTATCATATAAATTTTGTGAATATCAAAACCATGTACAAATTTTTGCATCGACACCACCCTAAGCTTATCCCACCAATTACCTTCTCTCTTTGGTCAATATGGAAAAGCCGTAATGCTCTTGTCTTTGACAACACTCAGTTTAACATCCTCCAAACTATTTATCGTACACTCTTCCTAAATACGGAATGGTCAACTCGTACACAATTGGATACGAATTTTCCCCCCCTTCCCCTCCCCTCCACCACTACCAACAACCTGCACACACCACATCCTATCCTGGTTTCTTGGCATCCTCCGACATCCTCATCAGTCATGCTTAATTTTGACGGCAGTGCAACTACTACATCAGCAGCAGCAGGTTTTCTTATCCGTGACTCCTCTGGACATTGTCTTGTAGCTCACACCTTCAACCTTGGTCGCTCTTCTGCAATGATTGCTGAACTGACCGCAATGCGGAATGGTATTCGTCATCTACTTGAAGTCGGCTACTTAAATGTGGAGATCGAAGGAGATAACTTACTAGCTATTAATTATGCAAATAACATTTCTCGACCTCCATGGAAGATAGCACATTTGGTCAGTGAAATACAATATCTACTTACTCAGTTTCACACCTACTCTGTTCGGCATACCTATCGTGAAGGTAATCGGGCGGCCGATTGGATCGCAAATGTGGGGCATCTAATCCCATCTACTTTATGTGTTCAATGTATTCCTCCTTCTCAAATTTGTAATATTCTTAAGGAGGATAGATTAGGTATGACCCTGGTTAGAAGGGTTACCTAATCTTCTTTGTAACATCTCTTTATCCTATTAAAAAAAACAACCAAATCAAGTTTGTGTGTTAATAGAGGATGAGGTCTTAGCCTAGTGGTTAAGGCTTCAGAATTCCAGGTACGAGTATGTGTATTAATACATACTTACCATTTTACTGTGTATGTTACACGTTATGTACAAGACAAGAGTATTTTAAACCTTAACAAATAATATCTTGTAGATAACGTGACGGAGTGAAGTAGGTTTTTGATTTTACAATTCCAATAGATGGCGCAACAAAAAAAAATTACAATCAGTCACAAAACCTTTAGGAGTCTGAAATTACAAGGAAAAAACTACAAAGAGAGAGCAAAAAGAGAAAAACATTTCGTCTTTGTTGGAATACCTCAAATAATTAATGTACTCCAACTCATAATAACACCAACAATTAACAACACAAACCATTTAAAACACAATAACAATTTAACTAAAAGTACTCCAATTCAATCTATTAGGTTTAAATTAAAATATGAAAAAATGATAGATATTTTGGGTCGCACACGGACGTTTTGATTAGTCCGAATATTGTGAAATATGAAAGCTAATTGATTGAAAATTTTGCTACAAAGTTGGGGGAGTTAAATGTGATACTCCAAGGTTCCATGATAATTGAACTCTTAGTTGGTAGGATGTACATATGACTCCACACACTATAACATGCACCACTATCCCATATTTATAGGGTTGCATGACATAATCTAAAATTTTTTACATGAGACTTAATAGTAATTAATCCTAAATAATTATAGATAATTCTATTTCTAAGATTTATCTAGACCCTTATGTCATAAGATTATTCTAGAATATATTCTTAGATTTTTCTAACGATTTTTCTTGATATTTCCAACACTCCCCTCAATCTTGAAAAATCTGAATTCCATGTTTGAATTGATCTTGTTCAACTCCCCCATTCTTGTATCATTCTTGAATATTCCTTTGAGCTGGATTGCTCCATTTTAGAATGTCTAAATTGGGATCTCCTTCTTCAATTTGATTTCAAGTTCTTGAAATGAAAATTGGGATCTGTTTAAAGTCTCCAATTCTTTGTGAAATAATAAGGCGAGTAAGGAAGGGAAAAAAATTGGGCTCAGCCCGTCTGACGAATTCTTTTCCCTTATTTGTTCTTTTCTAGTTTCCCTTCCCTCATTTGTACCTTCCCTTTTATAGTTATTCTAGGCCATTTCCCTTTAGTTCAACTAGTTAGTTTTTTTCTCCTTAGTTCCTTTTGATTTGATACTTTAGTTTTATTGCGGTGGTTGCTTGTCTCCTTTTTAATCGAAAGTTTGAAATAAGGTTTTGTTCTAGGGAAAGTCTCCTTAATTATCCTAGAATAGGTAATGTGACGAGTCGACTGATGTTATTTTCACTAACATTTTCTCCCTATTAGATGGGTCGTTATAGATAGAGAAATGAAGATGTGAAGTAAAACATAGAAATATGAGTGTCTATTTATAAATTTCAAAAAATTATGAATTTTGATTATTTTATATTATTTTTTTAATTTTTTATAACTACTCCCTCTGTTTTATAAAAATGAGAACAATGTCATTTTCACGCATTTTGAGAAAACGATTTAAGGGTGTAAACGAATGAATTAATCAAAATGGTTTTAACACAAGTAAGAATATGAATATAAGTTACTAATATCAAAAAAAATTTAACTAATTTAATCGTTTACAACCCAAAATCGTTTCCTTAAAATGGATGAAAAACAATTCTTGTCATTTTTACAAAATTTGCAAAAATCACCAATTTGAGCAATAAAATTAAACAGTACCAGTAGAGACACGTGTGGCATAACAAATGGAGCATGTGTCTTGCTGTTGTCATCATCAATGCATCAACAGTCAACACTACAGGTCTCCATCAACCGTTTTGCTAAAAAGGAGGAAAAAACCAAAATAGGGTCAGCGTTGAAAACTTGAAACACTAAACGCTGACGAGTAGTGGCTTCCGTATTTTTTTATTTCTATGGAGTGTGATAGGAAGTACTGTATTTTATTTGGAGACTATTTTATTATTATTATTTTGGGTTATTCCCATTAGTACATCAGGACATTTAACAAACTTCACTGGTAAAATTAAGTTTTTTACATTTTTAATAATAAATTTGAGTTTTTTGACAATTCATAAACGTGATATTTATTAACCAAAATCATTAACTACTTGTCTCGATTAAATACATTACACAATCAAATGCTTTGGGTGTTATTTTAGCCGTTAATGGGTTAAATTTGAGGTCAAAATTTACAAAAAAAATGACAATATTTATATTCAAATATGTGCTAAAAACTAAAATGAATAGTAATTTAACGGAATATTCTTTCTAAAATGTCACATTTGAGAATTGTGAAAAACTCAAATTTGTTATTTGGAATTTTAAAAATTTAGATATACCAGTAGGATTTGTTAAATTTTCAAGTATACCCGTGAAATAATCCAAAATACTAATATCAATAAAATAGTCTCCAAATAAAATAAAATAAAGAAAATTAGACTATACCCGACCCATTCCGTGTTCAACTAACTGTCATATTAAAAAATCTAAGGTCTCGTGACTCTCGTCTTCACTTTATAGCCGCTCGCCAATTTGCCATAGCTGATAGCATTTTCTCTGAAGCATTTTCAATGTCTCATCAAACATCAATGGCTTCATTCATCCTCAAAGACCCTCCGTCTATGCCGATTTCAGAGTCCCCTCAACACTATTCTGCTTCCCACTCGTCAATTTATGGTAATTTCTTTTTTCAATCACCGTATTTAATTTTTTTTTTTTTTAAAGTTTTTCTTTAGGGAAAAGTTGATATTTATTTGGTTCAAAGATAAGCTATAACACACGAAGAACGAATTTATCAAGTCATTTGGAATTTAATGGACTGCTCATAAAATAAAAATGAAAACTAAAAATTTGTTGATATTGTAATTATTGTGATTTGCGAGTTTAAAACAGGGGAAATAGTTGCGTTGGGGTTTTCTGCACTACATATTCTTTTGATTGGAAGTTTTCAATTCTAATGGAGTTTTTGTTTGAGCTTTCAGTTCATTTTACTTTTTTTTTTTTTTTTTTTTTTTTTTTTGGAATTACTCAAAAACAGAGTTGAAGAAATTATCTAATCCTCCAAAAACAGATTATTATGGTAGAATATGATGATCATCACTGTTAAGAAAGTTTAAGAAAAATAAAATATTAAATGCATTTGATTTTTATGTGAACCACTAGGACCTTGTTCAATTCATTTCTTAAATCTCATTTTAATTGCCCTGATTTTTTTGTGTTTGTACAGGTACGTTGATTTTAGGAGCTCAATACCCGACGGAGAGGGGGACACACTTTAACGCTTCACTCAATAGCCAAGCTGCACATACTACTCCATCTCGCAACTTATCAGTCCCTCAATCTCAAAATAAATGCTCAATTTTGACTAATTTTTTTTGGACTTTTTGGTCAAAATGGAACATTTACCTTAAAAGTCTTATTAATACAAATTAAACATTAGATGAGATGAGGATATTAGTTTTCTTTTAAATAAGGCCACCTTAGTGGTAGTTTTTCCCCCTCAGGCGTGTCAGAGTTAGAGCATCAAGGACTATTGTTTGTTGTGGTTAGAACACCGGTGGTGGCTTGTCCGTCCGCGCACATGTAGTGTCTTCCTCTAGTGTTTTGTGAGTTTTCTTTGTTTTCTTTTTTAAGTCTTTGCGCGTGGTTCGCTATTTAAAAGGAGCAATGATAGGTAGATATCTGATATCAATTAAGTTTGTTGATACCATGACATTTTGGTAAATAAACTGAACTTTAAATCAAAGACACAAACAAAAAGACATGGGGATTTGCCCTTATTTTTGTCATAAATTACATCATGTGCCATGGTATCAATATAACTCATTGATACATGGTATACAAGGAAGTTTTGGCCAAGGTGTTCTTTTATGCTCTGCTAGTGATTTGACTTTATCTGTTTGGCGTGATTCTTATTGGGCGAGTTGTCCTACTACTCGCCGGTCACTTACTTGTTGGATTGCGTTTCTTGGAGGTTCGTCAATTTCTTGGAAAACTAAGAAACAGTACATGGTGTCTAGCTCTTTTGTTGAAGCCGAATATTGCTCTATGGCACCTATTAACCCCAATATTAAGCCACTTAAACATAATAGGCTTCCTTGTATATTATAGTGAATTTTAGGCCCTAATTCTTATTTTCTACAAGTTGTATATGTATTTGTACTCTTTTTTTTGGTAAGTATGTATTTGTACTCTATTATTAATAAAACCATTATTTGCCCCAATCTTGGGTTTTGTCAATAATCCCTTGAAAATGAGAGTTAAAAAAAGATAAGGTCCATACAACACATGTTTATTATATCTAAGCAAATTGTTATCACATTCTTATAAGGTTTTATCATATTTTATGTGGTGAGTGAGAAATGAAAGTAAAATTAGCATTTCTCTTGTTTTAATAGTAGCTTTTCGGTAAACCCCGTCCCCTACAACAAAAAAATTATGAAAAAAAATCCAACATTTATATTATCTTAACTTTAATAATCTAAAATTTGGAATATTTTGTAATAACCCAATATTTATCCCCTTTTTTCATAGACCCAAATTTTTTTTTAGAAGGTAAGGAAACGCACAAGCTCAATGGCTAATGGATTACTAAACCAAATGAGTGTATGACCCAATAACTCTCGCACATAGTGATCCAAATTTTGATAGTTTTTTTTAATGAATTGAAGTTTTAAAATTGGACAGATATAATTAAAAAATTGTAGGTGTTGCTATCCTTTCTAGCGTGGAGTTTAAAAAATTTTGAGAGTAATTTTTTTTAAAAGAAGTTTCTTTGACATCATTGAGAATCGGTATCATAACCATCTCAATTTCTTCCTCTCCATATCCTAGCTTTAGATTATGACATTTTTTTGGCAACGAGACTATAACATCTAATTCAACATAAATTTAAAAATTCTAAAATCATGCTATTTTCCCTTTAATGCATTTCTAACTGTTGATTTAGAAAATATACTCTCCATCCCCCCTTAGATATGGGGAGGATCTAACTCCTTAACTTGTGAAGATTTTTTTTTTATGTGAAACACATAGCCTTGCATGGATTCCTATGAAAAATTTGATTGTGAGTGACTAGAGTGATTTTTAAAGGGAGAGAGAAAACTTTAAAAAATAAGGTGAAAAAAAATAAAGATGCATGTGATGAGAATATAATTTGTAATTTTAATTTTTGGTAAATGTTGCAAATAAATGGAAACGGATGTAGTATTACATATTTTTAAAGTATTCCCTTTGTTTTTATTTTTTAGGGGCCCTATATTTATGGAATAATTACATTAATAGGTACCAAATATTGCACTTTTAATTTTATAGGTACCAACTTTTGATTATTCACCAGCAGGACGAACTATTACATAAAGTTGCAATGATAGGTATATGACCTAAATATTGTTGCAACTTATAGATCATCCATACCTATTTATAGATCATCCATACCTATCGTTGCAACTTTATGTAATAGTTCATGCTGCTGGTGAATAATCAAAAGTTGGTACCTATAAAATAAAAAGTGCAATAGTTGATACCTATTAATTTAATTATTCCTATTTTTTTTGTAACTTTCTTTTTTGGTACTTCCTCCGTTCCAAAAAAAACGCAATAGTTTCCATTTTTGGATGTTTCAAAATAAATGCAACAAATTTTTATTTTCCTTATATTGTAAACTTTTGCTACTTAAAAGACATAAATATCCTTACCTTTTCTCTCTCCAATTCTTTAATTGTTCCCACCCTCTCTCACTACTCATTTAATTGTCCCCACTTTTCTCTCCGTTTATTTTAATCAACTACCCCTCACCTTTTCTAATTACCCACAACAAAAAAATACCTAGGAGTCCGTGCTATGACAATTGTTGCGTTTTTTTTGGAACGGAGGTACTATTTTTTTTTTTTACTGCGTATTATTATTTGCTCACTTCCAACATTACTAAAATATAATTTCTCTCTTTTTTATGATTCCAAAACCCTTTTCTATACTCTATTTGTTACCCCCTCTGTCTTTTTTACTTGCTAAAACTTTCTTATTTGAATGTCTCAATTACTTACTACATTTTCTATTTTGACGTATGGAGCTCACATAAATTCTACCTATTCTATCAACTTTCTTATAATTTACCCATTTTGTTCTACCTATTTTATCTCTAATTTTACCATTTTCTCAATAAACACCCTACTTTTTTATGGTCCTACCACTACATATTTTTCTTTTAAAACTTGTGCTAAAGAGAATATAACAAGTAAAAAAAGACAGAGAGAGTATTTTGACTAATTTTCTCCATTTTTTCATATTTTTTTCTCTTAGTATTTGTGTGCATAACTCTTAATCATGATTTATTTTTTTCCTCTTACCGTATAATAGTTTGGTTTGGTGAAAATAAGAGTTAATAAATGAAAAGGAAAAAAAATAGTATTGGGAGATATAATCTTCAAATTAAAAATATATTCCCAACTCATATTTTCCCTAGCTTCCTTATTTTCTCTTCTTTTTTAATTAGTTTACCATAACTAATATTCTATTATAAATACATCATCATGCACTGTTTCTTGATACAAATGAAACATTAGGTAGTATTTTGTTTTAAAGTTTAGAATGTTAAATCCACCATAATATGTTGTTTGTAGCTCCATTTTGATTTTTTTATGTGAATTTTGTTTTGTCAAACTATATCAATATGGATATCAACTTATAGAGAATTCAAAAATATAAATTTGTGTATTTTTATTTTATTTTTACAAAATTTATATTTTGTAATATTTTCATTTAAAATTTTTCAAAAATTGAAATAACTTTCTACAATAATTAAGAGTGATGCAAATTGATTTTTTAAAAATTTTCAGGGGTAATATAGACTTTTTAAGGAGGACACCATGGCTCCCCACTTGACTTATATAATATAATAGAGATAATTATAGACCTGATCGTCCTGAAGTATGAAAAGGCATATAGATAATGAAAGTTCCTTTTTTTATTAGTGTTTCAACGGACACATATATGTTGGATACTTGATGGTTGATGGTTGATGGTTGATGGTTGATGGTTGATGGCGGTAGTCGAATGTCGGTGTATTGGTGGGCCACTGGGCCCCACGCAGAAAAATTCTGGTAAGAGTCGAATTGTTTTATGCACCACCTTAGTGGGAAGCTTGCCAAAAAAATAACACCTTAGTGGGAACCTTCCCAAAACAAAAAAAAAAAAAAAAAAACAAAGAAAAACACCTTAGTGGAATTATGTTTTTTTCCTTGTATGTGTACTAAATTACTCCGTACTAATCTATATACTAATCTATATACTAATTTAAGAAGTACTTTTTATGTGAGGCCTACAAACTCTCAATGGAGGCCTCTCATTAATCCTACTTAAAATATTATTTTTTGAAAAAAAAAATCCTAACATAACTACCTTTCGCTTACACACATAAACTAACATAAAAAAAAAAAAAAACCAACCATAGCCTCATGTTAATCCATTCATCTTAATCAATTTTTCAATTAGCACTTTTTACCTTTACCAAAAATTTCAAACAGATGGTTGAATTTTAAACTGTATAAATAGAAGTTAAATTAAATTATATGTAACCCCTTTTGACAAAAAAAGATTTGTGATCCAATAATATTAGTTGGTTATATTAATAAAATTATAAAACCCTTAGAATTTAGTTATTGCTTTTAGATTTAATTCCTCTAACTATAAAAAGATAAGCACATCTATTAACGATTTATCACTCCAAATGACGATACATTCTTAACCATATATAAAAAATGTCATCAACAATATGACAACAAAATAATAAACAATATGTCGATTCATATTTACTGGTTGGTATAAAAGTATATATCTATAAATATATACGGTACTTTGGCACCGGTTCACTCTAGTTTTACTAAATGGTGGGCCAGACACTTTATTTTGACAAGTGCACACCTCAGCAACAAATGATGAGACCATAAAGCTGATAAAAACAGTCAGCTTGTGGACCTGTCTTGATTTTTTGAATTTTGAAGGCTTTGGACATGTAAATTAGATTCAAATTTGGGCTGGCCTGATTTTTTCAATTTTTTTTTACGAACTTTGAATACTTAAAATTAGAATTTTGTTTAATTTTTTAGGCCCGATCTGAAAACGCCCGCCAGGACAACACTAAATTTCCGGGCTTTAAAAAAATGTGAGTCCAAGCTAGGCCTGCCCTGCCTAATGGGCTTTATTTTATTCATTGGGCTTGGTCCGACCTATGATCACATCTCGGAAAGAGTAATGTTGTTGAGTAAGATAGGTGTTTGCATATCAAAAAACTAGCTTTTTTTGCACGCGATGCATGCGATAATTTTGAAAATTTTGTATTATCGTTATCAATATACACCGTATTCATGTAGTGATTGAATCTGGTACAATGAAAATTCTGAGTTTAAACCGGAAATTTTGCATTAATTGAACGTTTATTTTAGGCAAAAATTTTGTCTATACTGATTTTGGTTTGTTACCCAGTTTTGTAATGAATAACATTTCTTGCATAAGAATTTTTGTCACTATTCATTGTGTAAATTTGACCCTCTAATTTTATACATCTAAGAAAAATATATTCAAGTAAGATCTCGTTTGATTCGGTTCAATGTGTACTTTTTTAATATATAATTTTTATAATTTTTTTTATTATATATATCTAAAGATTTATTCATTTAACGTTATGTTTTGAAAAGCATGAAAAAGTAAGTTTAGCAAAGGAAGTATATGTTTTTTTTGTTATTTAGTAAAAAAATGGAGTAAAAGTATAATTTACTTGGACACCGTCGTGGTCTCACTTCCCTTATATAATAGAGTTATTGTGCGCATTTCATATAGTTTCTAGAAAAAAGAGTACTGTTAAAAAAAGGCTTCTGGAATGGAGTAACTGAGGGCTTGTTTACTACAGATTATATTCAGTTCATTTCAGTTCAGTTCAGTTCAGTTTAGTTCAGTTAATCTCTATTCAGCTCAGTTCAGTTCATCTCTATTTAGTTCAATTAATACACTTCTATTCAGTTCAGTTCAGTTCATCTCTATTAAGTTCAATTCAGTTTAGTTCAGTTCAGTTCATTTTATCTCTATTAATCTAATATAAACGAGCCCTGAGTAATGCCTAATTGCCTATATCGGGATTACGCAGAAGTAGGCAATTGCCTACTACTCCGTAACCCCACTGACTCATACTTAGTAACCTACTAACTTAGGCCTAGTAACCCCACTTATTCAGAGTTAGTAACTCTTCTATACCATACTAGTAGCCCCACTAACTAACACTTAGTAACCCCACTTGCTCAAAGCTAGTAACCATTCTAAACCATAATAGTAGCCTCGCTGATTTAACTTAGTAACCCCACCGACTCACATACTTTTAGTAACCCCATTCACTTAGAGTTAAATTAGTAACCCCTCTTTACCATACTAGTAACCCCATTGCCTCATACCGACTCACACTTAGTAACTCCACTGACTCAAAGTTAGTAACCTTATTGACTTTCATTTAATAACCCTAATAACTCAGAGTTAACAACCCCTTAAAAAAACACCCTGTAACATCAGTAGAAAGCAATTAATAATTCTTAAAGAAATTACTTAGTAATCTTTATAAATTACACTTAATAACCTCATAGAAAATACTAACCGGTCCACTTTGAATATACTTTGCAACCCCACTAGCTTAGAATGTAATTAGTAACCCAAAGAAAAAGATTAGTAACCTCTTTAGAAAATATTTAGAACACTGTAGAAAACAATATGTTTTGGTCACAAGAACCTTCTAACCCTCACAAGAATCTTGTAACCCCACATAGATTAATCTTGTAACCCCTACAAGCACTTGGTAACCCTAGACAAACACTTGTTATCTCATACGAGCACTTGGTAACCCCTTACAGACACTTGGTAACCTCATAGAAAAAGACACTAACACCATATAAAATAACACCAAACAAGAACCTTGTAACCCTCCCCCCACAGATTAATCTCAATAGAAAAAACTTTGTAAATTCCAACAAAATAATTTTGTAAACCCCACAAGAACCTTGTAACAACCCCCCATATATTAGCTTAGTAACCCTCATAGATTAATCTCTGTAAAAATCACGCTGCATATACAAAAGACCGGTTTTAAGAATTTGCAAAAAAATTTGTGAGCATTGATTTACGTCCCAATTTGCCTCGATTTGCGCGCTTTGATCTAGGTGTTTTAAAAAATTGTCGTCTTAAGTTTTTATGAGTCATTTTAACTCTTAAGGATCGAATTTGAGGTCGGAATTTGCAAAAAAAAAAAAAAAGAACAATATAGTCCTGATTTGAGGTCGAAATTTGCAGTAATGGCACTTTGACCATTTATACCGACCTCAGGGGCACCTAATGCAAGTTAAAAAAAATTGGGACATTCTGACTATTAGGTCTAACCTCAAAGGCACCTGGAGAAATATTTCAAAGAGAAAAGAGAGTGCTCAAAAAAGAGGCTAAAAATAGATATCATAACATGAATGTTGAATGTGATATTAAAAAATCATTGTACTCCCTCTGTCTCAAATTAAATGATACATTTTGACTTTTGGCATTGTTCACCTTGTAAATTTGACTCCCTTTAATTTTATACATATAAGATAAAACATAGTCATGTGGGGTCTCATTTTATTTGTCTCGAATCTCGATACATACTTTTTATAATTTTTTATTATACACAACTAAAGATAATAACTTTTAAAAATGTATCTTGGGTGTGTGAAAAAGTAAATTGAACATTTATTTTGAGATGGAGGGAGTATAATAAAACGTTAAATGGATACGGAGTACGATATAAATTTCTAGAAATCACGAAAATGACCTCCAATAACGTATTCAAATTGATATTGGCACAACTAATTTTTTTTTTGAGAAGAAAGAGGAGTTTATTCATTGCTTAAAAATAACAACATGTCCGAGGCAGCAAGATTATCCACCTCACTAGGCTAATCCACAAGCCATAACCTTTCCTCTTCAATAAAAGGCTGTAAATTAGCTAGATAGTGGGCAACTTTGTTCCCCCTACTAGGCACATAAGACTAAGAACAAAAATTAAAAGCATTATCCAAATTTAAAATGTCATCAACCATCAAGCCTACACTATTATAAGAGCTTTTTCCTTTCTTCATCAGCTGGATCAAATTCAAGCAATCTGGTTCAACCTCCAAGCTCCTATACCCCGCGTCCCAGGCCCTCTGAAGCCCCCACAACGCCGAAACTGTAATAAAAAAATCATCACTATCCAAAACAAACCCCTAGCTCCAACCACAACCGTATATTTGGTGTCCTCAACCTCCAAACCCTCTCTTCAATCCCACTTGCCTATTGCATGAGAACATTCCAACAAATCATGGACATCCGAATCCATTCACTCCCCACATAAAGAGCACGAAAAAGACGAGCCCCACCAACCTTTGAGCTACAAAACCCCTAGTTGGAAAACTCCCCCTTGCAGCCCTCCAGCCGAAAAGTCGAATTCTGGGAGGTAGATTAGCCTCCCAGATTTGTTGCCAAAACTTCTTCGAGGCCCCACCTCTTTCTCCACTACCACTAGGTTTATCCCACTCCCCCAAAGCATGATATCCCGACCTAACAATGTACTAACCATCAGACGTGTAATGCCAACAGAGTTTATCCCTAGGCCAGTTCACACACAACGGAAGACTCAAAATTAGCTCAGCATCCAGAGGCAAAAACATTTCCTTAATAAGTTCCTCCTTCCAAACCCCCCTACCTACATCAATAAGAGAAGAAACCAACACATTATCGTCAACTGTATTAGAAAACCTGATAGGCCTAAATGAACGAGGGCTTGGAATCCAAGGATCACCCCAAACACGCACACCATTACCATCCCCTATCACCCATCTAGAACCACCTCTAATTAAATCACACGCCTCATGAATACTACGCCAAACAAAACTAGGTTGAGAACCCAACTTTGCATCAAGAATACCACCATGAGGAAAGTATTTGGCCTTTAACAACTGACTAGATAATAAATTTGGATTATTCAACAAAAACGCCAAACATTCTTAGCCAAAAGAGCCGTATTAAATTTTTCCAAATCCCGAAAACCTAAACCCCCATCCAATTTTTTCCCACATAAATCTTTCCATTTATCACAGTGCATTTTCCTCTTATCCTCACGATGACCCCCACCAGAAGCCCCGAATAGCCTTTTCCATCTCCTCGCAAAGTGAATGTGGAAGTTTGAAAACACTCATAGCATAGGTAGGACCGGAATTACTTGAGCTATAGCTTTGATAAGCAACTCCCTACCCGACCAAGAAAGAAACTTGTCCGACCATCCACCTATTCTTTTTTTAATACATTCCACCAGGAATAAAAAAGGTTTTTTTTGGGAACGACCAATTTTAGTAGGTAACCCCAAGTACTTCTTATGCACCTCCACTTCCCTCACCTCCAACACCTCCAAAACCTCTCGCCGCCTAGCCTACCTAACCCCTTTTCCAAACGCCACATCTATTTTATCCCTATTAATTCTTTGCCCCGCCTCTTCCTCATACACACTCAAAATGTTTTTCACACATTCCGCTTGGTCCCTCCTAGCTTTGTAAAAAATAAGATAATCATCTGCAAATAATAAATGAGAAATAGTAATTTCCCCATTATTAAACTTCACCCCTCCAGCTCACCTAGCCTCACTGCATTATTAATCAGAGCTGATAACCCCTCAGCACAAAAAAGAAACAAATAAGGAGAAATTGGGTCACCCTGCTAATACCTCTTTTGGGATGAACAAGCCCTCTCACGTCCCCATTCACAACAAAAGAATAACTCACCAAAATCATACACCTCATCACCAGATCTACCCAGGAAGACCTAAACCCCAATTTAAACATGATTTTATGAAGAAAATGTCACTCCACTCTGTCATAAGCCTTGCTAATATCAAGTTTCAAAGCAAGAGAATCTTTAGCCCCAGCCTGACTATACATAGAATGAAGAGTTTCAAAAGCCACCACAATATTATCAAAAATTTGACGACCCGGGGTAAAAGCACTTTGATTTTCAGAAATGATGGAAGGTAAAATAGTTTTCAATCTGTTAGCAATAGTTTTAGTAGCAATTTTCATCACAACAAACTAATGGGTCTATAACCTGACACCTTAGAGGGGTTGGGAATTTTAGGAATAAGGACAACATGGGTATGATTCCAATTCTCGAAAAGAGGACCCCAATTCAAAAATTGAAGAACAAAATTAGAGACTGAATCACCAACAATAGACCAATAATTTTGAAAGAAAAAAGGATTCATACCGTCAGGTCCTGACGCTTTCCCTGGATGCATCTGCGAAAGAGCCGTGAGCATTTCATCAGGATCATAGGGTTTGCGAAGAAATTCATTCATCTCATATGTAACTTTTCTCTCCACCAGATAAATCACCCTACCACTACTGGGCAAATAAGAAGAACGGAAAATTTGTGAAAAATGCTCCTCAATTAATCTGCCCATCTCATCCTCCTCCTCCACCCAACGCCCCTCCCCATCTTCCAATCCTTTCATTAAATTTGATCTTCTTCTTTGATTAGCCTTCTCATGGAACCAACGTGAATTCTGATCGCCATATTTTAAGAAATCCACCCGTGACCGTTGCCACCACATGATCTCCTCCTTCGTCCTCCATTCCTTGATTTTTTCCAAGCACTTCTCCCTCTCCTCTCGATTTTTTTCCAGCCGAAGCTCTCCCTTAGCCTTCTCCAATTCTCCCTTCACACTACCAAAATGCAATCTACTCCATTGTTGAAACTTCGATTTACACCTATTCAACTTCTCCATCAAATTCGTCCCCACTCCCCACGCATCTTCAATTGAAGTTTTACACCCTTCATCAGTGGCCCACATATTCTCGAACCTGAATCTCCTATTCCTCCTCCTTTTCCATCTTTCCCTCCCTTTATTATTGAGTTTAAGTTTTATTGAATATGGTCAGAAATATCCTCATCAAGATGTTGAACCATCGCAAACGGAAACTGAGCACACCAATCGCCGCAAGATCGCAATATCTCAACATATTCTGAAACTCATCCAGGACTTTTTGATCTTTTACTCTACCCCCTTTGTTTCATAGTTAAAAAAGATTTCATTAATATCACCACCACACACCCAAGGAAGAGTACTGTGGGTCATTAAATCCTTAATGAGATTACACGTCAAAATTTTATCCTGCAAATCCGACCACCCATAAATACCCGTAAACCTCCAGTCACCCTCTCCCCATCCCCCCTGATACTAACATCAATATGCCTACTTGAGAAAGAAAGCACATTAACATTCGTACCTTTTAGCCACAAAAACGCCACCCCTCCACTTCTCCCCATGCTATCTACATACAACCCATCATAAGCCTCCCAATTAATTCTTTTGTTCTCCATTTCCCTCTTACTAAGCTTGATTTCCGAAAGGAAAACCATCGTCGGCTGCAACCTCAGTAAAAAATTACGAAGATCCTTAACCGCCCGAGGGTCGCCGAGCCCCCGACAGTTAAGACATATCAGACTCAGTGGGCCCGGCGGGACCGTTCCTCGACGGCCACCGCCTCGGATATCATAGTAACATCCCCATAAGATAAACTAACCCCCATACCTCCGTCCAAGCTGTTCGCCCCACCACGATCACCACCCAAACACACTTTCTTGATAGCCCCTTCACGCCTCCTCTCCAGTTCGAGCCCCCTTCTGTCCCCCATCATCCTTAGACCCCCTCTTCACGCTGCTGCCCTACCCCCATACTTCCACTGTCTGTACCCCCCTCCACCATCCCCTTATCTTGCTCAAAGTTAATTCTTTTCCTAGCCCTCAAGGAATCCCTCAAGTCTCGTATCATCTTGTTCTCTTCTTCTCTTTCTTTAGTAGCCACCCTCGCCTTTCCCTTAATTGGAGAAGCTGTAACGACCCGCATTTTTTGAGCAACGACGTTAGCGGTGGTAACGTCGTAACAGACAATTACCAATCGATTTAATAACAGAAAATAGCTAAAACTCATGGATAATAAGGAAATTATTATTATTATTATTAAATCCCAAATCACTTGTAGAAAACTAATAAACTAATTCAAAAACAGAGTTCTACAACTACTAGAAACAGGAACGAAAATCAGGTGCCTAGATAACTTGTTCAACACTCAAACCCGTCTCTACATCTCATCCTGATTACCTGCAAAATAATAATGGGGGTCCACCGTCAGTGGCGAGTAACTAGACTGTTCCACTTAGCAGTGGGACCAAACAACATTAAATAATAGATCAAATAGCAGGCACATCATAATCAATTCATTCATCAATCATAACATCAAGTAATACCACTAATAGCAACATAAAAAGAGAGTATAGGCAGCGGAATAACATTGTCATCATCATATACCATACTCAAAGATTACAACTCTTATTCATCAATGCAATTATTAACATTAATAGACACCAAGGATATTTCCGACACGATCGAAGTCGATACAACAAACAAGTCCCCGACACGGCTCGAGGCCGATACAACAAACATGTCCCCGACACGGCTCAAGGCCGATACAACAAACAAAGTCCCCGACACGGCTCAAGGCCGATACAACAAACACGTCCCCGATACGGCTCAAGGCCGATACAACAAACAAAGTCCCCGACATGGCTCAAGGCCGATACAACATTGACACGACCGACTCAAAGCGATAAATGAAACGACCCAAAATCAAGCAACATATGACATGACTCGAATCCAAACGAGTACTGAAATTCACGTATGAATCTCACGAATTGACATAACAAGTTCAACAATTCATACAACGCATATCTCAAGAAAACGTCTTCACTAGATCTTATGTAATTAAATAAACAAACTTATAGCTTTTGACAGAAGAATACCCAAGTCGAAAAATTTAACGTTCCACTCCTTAGATTAAGTTTTAGATTAGTTATAAAGGATTAGTCCAAATTAACTCTACAAGTATTTTAAATAATTAAATTACATAAACTGTCTAATTCTGATTTTACCGAATAAAATTATAGATCGAACAATTAATGAATTAATTTATTCTAGAAATTGTTACTGTCATTTACACTAATTCCAAGGGTTACACCAAAAAATTTTCGTACAAAAATAAGTTCTTTTACTATTTTTAAGGAAATTAATAACCAGATTTCCAAATTTATCTAAAGTTGGTTCATGAATTTTCTGACTTAGCAAAAGAACTCCAAAAATTACGAAAAATTAAAATAGATTACATTACCCTATTATGGATACTCACCTAAATTTTCGTTGCAATAGGACTTGTTTAGATAGGTTAATAAATTCGAAAACAATTTCTAGACAAATTAAACCGTTTAACAGATTCAATCATTTTGAAGCCTAAAAGACGAGTTTAGCCACGAAATAATTATTCCATCAATTTTATCCCATAAAGAAGTTACCATAAAAAATTTATCAAGAAAAAAATGATTAGATCAAGAATTAAATTCATACACTCATAAATTATTCAAGAAACATAATAAAAATTCATGCTTTCTTTCATATAGTCACACGTATAAACCATCATAAACAATGATTCAAGATTACATAATTTTTACATCAATATTCTTAATAATCATCAAACATAGATTAAACCATACATAATCATATAAAGATTTATGAATAAGAAGTAAAGAACACAAAAGAAACACCCTAAGCTATTCGAAAAACACACGCATGGCATAATCATTCACATAGTTCTATCTAATCCTATTATTCAATGTTATTTAGTCCTATTGCTAAGTGAAAAGCTAGTTACCTTGAATTGATGCAGAAAATTTACCCTTTTGGATTCCAAAATAGGAAAGAGGGAAAAAGAAGAGAGAGGAAAAAGGTTTTGGATATTTTGAAAGAGAAATAATAGAATAGAGAAAAGAAAGTGGAAATTTTTCTGATGAAAAAGGTATTTATAGATATAAAATATCAGATTGAATTATTCCTGGTAATCAGAAATTAAAGTACTAATTAAATAATAATTTAAAATAAAATAATTAATTTTAGTAAATATTATTTAAGGGGTCGGTCATCATAAGGGGAAAAAATGGGCTTTCACAAAAAATAATGATCCAATATGCATTGGGTCAGGCTTATAAACTGACAATTATAAGAAATTTATTTAGAAAATTTTAAAATATTAATATCATAAATTCCCGGAAAATAAATTACCAAAGCTTTTCCATTTATAAAACAGGGAATTTATTAATAGGTTTTCGAAATAAATTTTGAAGACAATCGGAAGTTTAAACTAGATGTCGTCTCTTGATATGGATTTCCTATAAGATGGGTTTCATGGGGTTGGGAGTAAGATTCTCAATCCTGGCATAGTAGAAAGTTCGTTCGTGTAAGATGCGTTCGTATGTGCGTAGTCCGGTCTAATATGTAAATGATTGCGCCAAAGTTTAAGAATGTTAATTAATGATTAAAGTTAGTTGAGTCATCATTGTTATCTGTTGATGTTATTATAATTATTGATGGTATGATATGTTGGTTCGCATGATTGTATGTTGTATGTTTGATTTGATTGCTTGATTTGTTCTATGATCTTGTGTATCCCCGTTAGGGTGGGACGGTTATGTTACCCGCCACTGAAGGTGGTCTGTTGTTATTTTTCAGGTAATTCTGATGATGAGGTCCTTGCTTAGCTTTGGGTTGGGCGAGTGCCGTTGTTACTTATGCTTTATGTTTAGTTGTATTACGATTTCTAGTATTACACTATAGTAGTGATACTTGTATATTCTAACTCTGACATTTATTTTGGAGTTAATATTGTTCGTAGTAGTAGTAATGATATTTGGGTTTAGTTATGTACAATCTTGTGGGTGTTGTACTTTTGGATTTAGCATATATTCAATTTTGAGGTTTTGTTTTAATTTTTAAGTATGTTAGTATTTTAGAATTGACTATTCGACTCGTCGGTTTCTTCCGTGCCGGTTTAAGCGAGTCAGGTCGTCACACCCAGGGTCCTTGATAGCGTCACCTTAGGCTAACACTAAGCTCTACTCAATGTAGGCACCCATCGAGGCTTCTAAAGGCCTCAAAATGCCAAAAAACCCTGATGAAGTAACCACCCTCGAGTAACCCCCTCGAGCTTCAATAACAGAAAGTCTCTACTAGAAAGATAGGGTCCTCACCCTTGAGCTACACGACCTCGAGGTGAGGTTAAGGCCAAGCAAAGCCAAGCCCCCATAATCGAGGTAGAGGCCATACCTTCGAGGCACATATCCTCAAGATCAGGCTAAGACTAACAAAGTAGCTTCATGGTTGAGGTAAGGGCGTCATGGCCGAGGGGGAGGCGTCACAGTCAAGGTTCCCACCCTCAAGGTGGGGCCGAAGTTGCTCAGAGATGCCCTCAAGCTAGAACCATCCTCACGTTCGAGGTGGGGGCCTCACGGTCGAGGTGCCCACCCTCGAGTTGAGGCCAAAGTTGATTAGAGATGCCCTCAAGCTAGAATCATCCTCACGGTCGAGGTGGGGGCCTCACGATTGAGGTGCCCACCCTCGAGGTGAGGCCAAAGTTGCTCAGAGATGCCCTCAAGCTAGAACCATCCTCACGGTCGAGGTGGGGGCCTCACGGTCGAGGTGCCCACCCTCGAGGTGAGGCCAAATTAAAGTTGCTTAAAGATGCCCTCAAGCTAGAACCATCCTCACGATCGAGGTGGGGGCCTCATGGTCGAGGTGCCCACCCTCGAGGTGAGGCCAAAGTTGCTCAAAGACGCCCCAAGCTATGAATACCCCCACGGTCGAGGAGAGACAATAATGGTCGAGGGGGCCCTCATGGTCGAGGTAGACCCCCTCGAGGTGATCCTAGGGGGTAGCCTTGAGATGCTCAACGCAAGAAGCCCGCGGTCGAAAAGCAAGGTCACGGTCGAGGTCGGCCCCCTCGAGATGACTATGGGGAGCAATTTCGAGGTGCTCATACCACGAGCTTCGAACCGGTCTCAGAAAATTCCGCTCGGCATCCAACGTCCAAGATTTCCCGTCCCACACCAAGCGTGGGGCTAATAAATCAACAATCGTGGAGAGAACACATCTATCAAGGCCATAACCAAGTCGCCCTCATTGAAGCCATCGTCAAGAGTGACCATCATCAAGGTCGTCACCAAGAGGCCCTCATCAAGGTCACCAAGTGGCCGTCATCGAAGTCGCCAAGTGACCATCATCGAGGTAAAAAATAAATAACAAAAATACTCATCATCACCATCGAGGTGAAGCATGCAAAGTGGTGACATGCAAAATGAAGCTGCCATGTAACCATCAAGGTGAAGCTGCATGCTATGCAAAATGAAGTTTCATGCAACCATCGAGGTGAAGCTGCCATGCAACCATCGAGGTCAACTACAGCATGCATAAAGAAGACCATCGAGGTGCAGCATTCCAAGCAGTGGCACACATAACTATCGAGTGAAAGGAAGGTCGGGCACCGAAAAAATCAACTTTGACCGGTAAAATTCCGCTTGACATCCGATGATCGGGAAACTCACATCCAACGTCAAGCATGGGGCTAATTGTTCCGGGCCCACTAAAGTGGTCAGCCAAGGGTGAATGGGCCCAAATCCTAGGCCCAATTCTGTTAGGGCTAGGGACACATCAAATATTCTACAACAAATGACATAATGACATGTGTCATGGGCCAGGCCCACATGTCAACACAGTTGACTCAACTAAAACCCTAACCGGGTAACCTACGCCTATATAAGGATCAGTCCAATCACTTTTCAGGTACACAATTCATAATTCACAAACTCACAATACACTGACTCCTTACTCCCGATATCTGACTTAAGCATCGGAGGGACGTTCCCGGGTTCCATCGGAGTGTGCGGAGTGCACATCAAACACACCAAAGATCGTTGACTATTCAGAAGAAGTTCCAGAACAGGTTCATTTGGGTTCTTTGTCTTTCTTTAATGGGAGTATTTTGGGGTTAAGTTTTTTTCTCTTCCTTTATGGAGGATTAGATTTTGGAAGATTTTATTTGTTGATGGAGGCTTATGCAGTATCGAATTAGATCTCAAATTTACATGTGCAATCAATTGGGTTAAATTGTATTCAATTCAAAAACTACAACCAATCGCAAGACCCCTTGTAAAAGGTTACAAAGGGCAGCGATGTAAAAGGCAAGAGAATTTATCAATATCATATCTCATCGACGATCGTAGTTTTATAGAATTAGAATCTTATTTTATTCAATTACCTTTGTATTTGTTGGATTTGATCTCTTTTATAGATGTTGTATGACTATTTTATCAATAAATTGATCTTTATTTAAAAAAAATGTAGCTTGTTCGGAAAAAAAACAGAAAAGAAAAGATGAAGTTAAATCTGATGAGTAACTTGAAGACGGACATCTGGTGCAATGATGTTGAAGTCATCTTTGGATCCCTAAGAATGAGTCTAACTTTATTTAATTACGAGACCAATTCAATCCCAATTAGAGAACGTTTGGACAATACCAACGTGATTTTTGGGTGACAAAAGTTACGAAATTTTGGACACACTATTTTATTATGCATGCAAAAAAAATTAAATCTTTGATCCCAATATGTTCAGATTCTCATCTTATCTTAAAAAAAAAAAAAAAAAAAAAAGAAAAACAAAGCTTATTATGCTTCGAAAGTGGTAGTGGTTTTCTTCTTTTTTTTTTTTTTAAAAAAAAAAAACAAATAAGAGCAACTGGGGCGTTGAAATAATAAGCCAGCTAATTAAGGTTCCAATAATTGACTATACAAATGGGGGTGGGCTGTATAAGTATAACATTTGTTTAAGGATCTTAGTTACTAATTACAACGGAGAATTTTTTTGTTTTCATTACTAGTTAGGAAAAGAAAATACAAGACAATAGATAAAAGGCAGCTGAAGTGAAGGTATATACCACAACACTTATGGAAGACGACAACTGGGGTACTCCGATATCTCGTTGTCCGCGTGATTTATTGTCCGGTTAGTTGCTCTATCTTTATCTTTTTTATTTGTTATACATTTAGCTTAATTCGCAAGCATAATCTCGGGACCCGTTTCGGATTTGGATTAGCCCAAAATGGATGAATCGAGTGGGTACATCAAAAACAAAATTAACTTTAATTACGACAAGTTTTTTGAAAAACATAAAACATATATTTTAATCTAAATAATTTTTTTTTTTGTACCAACCCCAGTAACTCTTATACTGATTTTGACATAAGCGAACTTATCTTGTTTGAAGGAACCCCCTAAGAGTGAGAAACTATTTAACTTAACCCCAAAACGTTATAAAACGATTAAATAACACCTATATTTGCTAACATCGTTAATTTTTACGTTAAGTTTGACCCATTTTCACCCTTACCCTCTAAAACATCTTCCTCTTTAACACACACACACACACTCTCTCTCTCCTCCATTCAACCCATAGTAGAGCATAACTAAGAACGTCATAATAGCACTAGCCCAAGATCGAACATTGGCGTCCAGTGTCCAGCAAGGTGACGAGCAGCTCCAGCCCCCAAATTGACCTTCAACGCGGTACGTATAAGAGATAAGCAAAGCAAAACTTAACCTGCCAACAACCCTCTACACCGACTAATAGCCACCACCTAAACCAGCCACGAAATCAACCCTAAAACCTAGATCGAGCAAATCCCAAAACTCACAAGCTAATTTCGAATCTCTTTCTTTAACTCTACTTGGTAGATTAGAGTTATTTAGTATCTCTACTAAATATAATTTTGCCCTAGCAAATTAAATAAGGCAATGCTAATCATAGATTAGTTTGTGAAAGGCAGTTTAAGTTTTAAATAAATAAATAAAACCCAAAATTTATTACAAACCATTTGGTTGTTGGTAATAAATTATGGTAATAATAATGGATTTAAAATGTAATTTTGTTAAGGAAGAATAATAAAATTCCTATGGAAAACATATTTTCATTTCCAAACTTGAATTTTCTTCTTATTTTCTATTATCATGGCCGGGGAGGGTGGTATTAGATGAGATTAGATATTTGTGAAGAAAATTATATAAATAGGAACTAATCTATCACCATCATGAGAATGGATTTTGATTTCTCTCCTATTTTTAGTCATAAATCCATTCTCATTACCACAATTTATAACCGGCTACCAAACAGCCCTGGCCCGTTTGGTTGTTGGTAATAAATTGTGGTAATGGTAATGAATTTGTAGTGTAATTTTGTTAAGAAGAAACCTTATAATCTCCATGAAAAACAAATTTTCATTCCCAAGCTTCAATTTTCTTCTCATTTTTTATTCTCATCCATTACCATTGAGGAGGGTGATATTTGATGGGAAATGGATATTTGTGAAGAAAATTAGATAAATTGGAGTTAGGATAGCACCACCATGGGAATGGATTTTGATTTTTCCTCCAAATTTAGTTATAAATTCATTCTCATTACCATGATTTATGACCGGCTACCAAACAGACCGTTAGGGAAATGCAAATCAACAATAAAGAATGAAACTGCTCAGATGGGGAATGCAAATCAACAATAAAGAATGAAACTGCTGAGATTGCGATGTGGTACATTAAGTCAAATCCTCCGCTCCATAACTCCACCCTATCCTGCATGTGATTTGTATAATTGTATATCACGTGTTTTTATTGTTTTTTTATTTAGAATATGTTTTTTTTAAAGTAAAAACAAATCAAATAACTATTTTGGTTAAATATTTTTGGTATGGAATAGTAGTATTATAATAACCTATATATGTGTTACTTGGACTTTATCACTAGAATTCTAGAAAAAAAAAAAAAAAACAAAACAAAAAATCCCATAGATAGTTATGTAAATTATGTTACGAAATGGGCCAAATCCGTTTCTATACCTTGAATATTAGATTTTTTTTTTACGACTATAAATGACGTCTTTAAAACAAATGACGTCTTCAAAAAAAAGAAAAAGAAAAATGAAGATTTAATCCAATGGAAAAATAAAGCCACTCGTATAGAGTTATGACGATGTGATATCAATGTAGTGATATATCTCTCACTCCTTGGAAATTTCCTCTTGTATTGACTTCCTCCTCTGTATTGTAAGAGATTATCAATTATATGCATTAGTAATTCTTTAACGGCCCGTTTGGTTATTAGTAATGAATTGTGCTAATAGTAATGGATTTAAAAGGGTAATTTGTTAAGGAAAAACTTCAGAATCTCCATGGAAAACATATTTTTCGTTCTCCATGAAAGAATGATATTAGATGAGAATTGATATTTGTGAGTAAAATTAGATAAATTGGAGTTAAACTAGCACCATCATGGGAATGAGTTATGATTTCCTATCCAAATTTAGTTATAAATTTATTCCAATTACCACACGGGCCGTAAAATTTATTGAGCTAGTAGACTTTCCTTACCAAATAAAAAAAAGTTCTTAAGGACTTAAAAGTTACAGTGAGTGCTAATGAATTTTAAGGAATTTCCTTATCAATTATATTATTATTATTTTCAATTCAATTCACATAAGTAGTTAAAAGTTACAGTGAGTGCTAATGAATTTTAAGGACTTAAATGGAACAAGAAAATAAATTAGGTAGGTTAATATTGATAGAAATTTTTGTGGGCGCACGCGGAAGTTTGATGAGCCCAATTTATATGAAATGTGAATGTTAATTGATTTGGAAATTTTGTTACAAACTTGGGGGAGTTACATGTGATACTCCATGCAAGGTTCTATAATAATGGAACTCTTAATTAGTGGTGGGATGTACATATGACTCCACACCCTTCAACCTACACCACTATCACATATTTATTGTATTACATGCCGACATTTTCTTGAATTTTCTACCACTAGTAGAAAAATCGTCATTGGCTGCAGGGTTTTTAGGCCCTTTGGCTACAGTTCAGCCATGCAGCCAATGTCGTAGCAGCTCGGCCATAGGTCTTAGGGCTCGTTTACATTAGCTGAATAGAACTGAACTGAATTGAATTGAACTGAACTGAACTGAATTGAATTGAACTGAACTGAATTGAACTGAACTGAACTGAATTGAACTGAACTGAACTGAACTGAACTGAACTGAACTGAACTGAACTGAAATGTATTAATTGAACTAAATAGAGATGAACTGAACTGAACTGAATATAATCTGAAGTAAACAAGCCTTTAGACCTACCCGCAGCCATAAGTGACTTATCGCTGCGGTTCTAGCAGGAACTATGGGGTGGACAATTCTAGATAATTCCATCACAAGTTCTTTTATGTCACAAGATTTTTTTGTAGAATTTGAATATTTCCAATCAAGAAATAATTGTGGATGGATGTGTACGTGTGAATTAGATGATAGGCGGATGGAATACTTGAATTATGGGCTACCACTATTTAAAGCAGCAATGCAAGGGGACTGGGAAGCAGCAAAACAGATATATTTCAAGCATCAAAACTGCTTTGCTGCCCAAATTACGAAAGGTGGTGACACAGCCTTACACATTGCAGCACTTGCAAGGCGCACTGAGTTTGTAGTTCAACTAGTAACGTTGTTAGTGAAAGATAACTGCACAGACTTGTTAGGCTTGATTAACAATATGGGAAACTCCGTATTATGCTTAGCTGCAGTATCTGGATGTGTTAAAGCTGCAAGGGCAATAGTCAACGCAGATGAGCGCCTGCTCAAGGATAGAGGAAATAGACATGGTTTGACTCCACTTCGTATGGCTGCTCTCTTTGGTAATAGGGACATGGTCTTTTATCTATTACCTCTTACGCAACCTCATCTAACATCTGAAGAACGCTGTGCTGTTTTTATTACCGCTATCAATTCTGATCTCTATGGTATGTTCCCTGTCCAATCCAGTCCATTTATGCAAAAATTAAATAATGTTACGGCAATATTTTCCGATGTAGTTAGATTTTGAATTCTTGCAACAAAATACATACCAAGTTTACTCTATTTGATAACTTGTTACTTATTTCTCTCTCCTACTTTTACTAATCTACCAACAATAAAATACCAACTTTTCTTAAAGGGGTCAATTCATCTGATTTCTCTCTTCTATTTTTACTAATCTACCAATTTAAACATATTTATAAAATTATTTTTGGAGTTTGCGAACAAGTGGGTTTGTTGCAATAATTCATTTACAGAGGAAGTATATTTTTTTCAAAAAACTTTTTTTTGGACCGAAAAAAAAAGATATATATATATATATATAAACTTATAAAGTGATTAAAAATTAGTTTCTCTGCTCCATAATAGTTGCAACACTTTGACCAAATATATGAGAGTTTTTTGGTTAAAGTGTTGCAATTAATATAAAGCGTAGTAAGTAATTTTTAGTAAGAATTGAATGATATTTTAGAAATAATAACGATAATCTCAGTACTCCGGTGTGGTAATCCATAATCATTAGACTACAGTAGAATTAATTTTATTCCAGCACCCGGCCCATGCTAGCTAATTAACAGCTTAAACAGCTGAATTAATATTATATTATTGTTTTAATTTCGTAATTATCGCATTGAATCAACCCCGTACAGATGTAGCCCTTGACATGCTCCGCCAACATTCAGACTTGGTCATGGCTCGGGATGCTAAAACTAGAGAAACACCGCTGCATGTTCTGGCTAAAAAGTCTCTCAACACCCCGAGATGCTGTTCTTTAAGTCAGTAAGCTTCACTCCCATAAAAACTGCTCAAATTCTGGTTATCCTCATTTTTTTGGTCTATTTAGTTTATCTTGTAGTGAGTTAATGATCATAGTTTTTAGTAGTTTAGGGTAAAATAAGTGTGATACAGATAGGTAAGCTAAGTAAGGGTAAAAGTATAAAAAAAGTGGTGAGCCATGATAATAAAAAATGAAACGAAACAAGTATTTTGAGACGGACGAAATAAGAAAGTGGAGCAGTTTTTTTTGGGGACGGATGGAGTAAAAACAATACTCCCTCCATTTTTTTAGATGTGATACTTCTCTTTTTACACTAGGCGAGATACAATTTGAACCCATAATAATATCTCTGAATATACAAGTGCAAAAATTATAAAATTTATACATTTGAAAAGTGTATTTCGAGATGAGTCCAACAAGATCCTACATGATTATGTTTTTTTTTTTTTTTTTTTTATGTATAAATAAGAATTAATAGTCAAAGTGAGTTGCATGAATTGTGACAAAGTCAAAGTGCGACATCTAAAAAACGAAAGAAATAAAATTTCTTTAAATCGCTGAGGAAGGCGAAACCAGGATTTGGAACTTAAGGTGGCCAAAAACATTATGCAATTTTAAACTAGCAAAATCATCCATCGAAGTGTCTAAATCAAACCTTTTGGCAAGTTTAGCGTCTCAAAATGAGCATACAACTCATATAAATATTTTTAAAAAAAAAAACAAAAACAATATTATGTAAATTTATTGACTAAAATCACTATCACAAGATGAGCATACAACTTGGAAAATACACAAATAAAATAAACAATATTAGCTAAATTTAGAACTAAATAAATAAAATTACTTTCAGATCAATAATCCGTATTCTTATTTCACTGTATTAACAATTTAATATGAAAAAAAAGAACACTTATGGGCATACAACTTATTAAAGATAAGTCATGTTTTGTGATTTCTAGATTCTCTACGTGTTTGAAGCGATAATTAAATACTACGGAGTATAAGTTGTCACGCGATCGGCAAATAATTTTTTGTTGCTGAAAATTTAGAGTCAATGTTAGAATTTTAATTTACAGTCAATTATAGATAAATACTACTATAATTTATCTATAATCTATAATATTGTACACATGTCAATTTGTCATTAAAAAATTTCCCTCCAAAAAATGATAATGTCATTTTTTTCTAATTTATATCTTTGCAAAAGTTTCAATATTAATAAAATCCTTCTTTAAGTTTAATAAGCTTATAATTTCATATTCCATGTCCAAAAAAGACCTTCATACTTTGTGTGTGTGTATATATATATATATATATATAGAATAATGAGTATCTTTTGAAAAATTACCAAAAATATTTTCTAAACCGTGCAATGCACGGGACAAACCTAGTATTAATATATATACATACACTTGCTCTATTAAAAAAAAATACTTACAAAAATTCTAGTTGTGTAGTGTGTGGCATGGTGATGCATGTGCCACATTGCTTTCTTTTTTTCTCTTTTAATAACTTAATACTTGTCTGAATTGTGTGAAGCTGTTAAATACTTGTTTGAACTGTATGTCTGGCTGTATGGTATGAATTTGTTAAATATTAAATACTAAATGTCAAACACTTGTTTGAACTTTTTAATATGTACTCCCTCCGGAAAACTTTGAAGATTAATATCTTTAATTGTGTGTTTGTAAAAATTATAAAATCTATATATTAAAAAAGTAAATGTTGAAACAAATCCAACGAGACCCCACATGACTATGTTTTTCTTACGTATAAATCACAAACAATAGTCAAAGTATACTTTATGAACAATGCAAAAGTCAAACTGAGTAAATTAGAAGAAAAAAAAAACGGCAGTATGAATTTGTTTAATTTATTTTCAATTTCAAATTTGTGTAGTAGATTATTGATAATATGTATAGTTTAATCATTCTATTAAATTTGTGTAGTTGTGTGAATTTTGTGGACTGATTTTGATGATGTAAACGGTGAATATAAATGAAGGGAAGCATCAAAGATGGAATGATGAGGATGACACTCCTAAAAATAAAAAAGAAAACATGAAGTTTCACTTATTAAGAAGACTCAAAGGTACCTTGTTTTCTTTCTTTCTTTCTTTCTTTCTCTTTGCCTATGATTTTAGTCAAACGTAACCTTGTATATGTGAGATCAAAGAAATTGGGGATGAGATGAATGGGATCAAAATCTTAGTTCATAAGTATCACCAAATTGGTCTTTGATATGAATTTGGACTTGTAATTATGCACTTGTATATTGGTACGAATTTGATTTTGGAAATTTTGGAATATATATGAAATTATTGTTAATTAAGATTCATAATTAAATCTTGGAAATTTTGGATATTAGGATGTTGGAATCAAATTGAATTTTTGGTGTTCTCTTTTATTTTGTGTTAATCACCTTTGGTACTACACCGGATTAACTAATGTTATGTTGTCAGTTTGGCTCAGAACTGATTGAACTGAAATGAATTAACTGAAACTAAACTATTGTGGGTCGATCTACAATTAACTGAAACTGGAAGTTAACTGAGCTAAAGTAACTGATAATAGAAAGCGACCTGAAAAAATCAACTGAATTGATCTAGACCCAATCAGAATTTAACAGAAACTGAAGTTATATGCACAATATCTGAAATTCACTGATCTGAACTGGAAATGGATTATCTGAAATTAACGAAATTGAACTAAAAAAAGTAATTGATTCTTACTGAAATTGAAACTGAACTAAAAATAGATTATCTAAACTAAATAAACTGGAAAAAGTGTAACTGATTTTACCTGAAAATGAATATTATTGAACTAAACTGATGTGGAAAAAAATTGAACCTGTAATTGCACTGAATTGAAAAATTATTGTGTAATTATATGCGATGCTTTCAAATAATTATTAAGGAGATATTTTAATTATATAATATATATAAGGGAAATTATCAATGGTAACCTTCAAATTTTGTACTTTATCAATGGTAACCTTGTGTTATTTGAATTATCAAAAATGACCCACTATTATTAGCCCTTTTTTAACCGTGACTACAATCACCATTTTTACGTTAAATAGGGGTATGTTGGAGGGTTTACCACTTAACCATGGTTAAGTCTTTATAAATGTATGTATGCCTTTTTCTCTTCCCTAAAACCTTAGCTTCTTCATCTTTCATCCCCTTATTATTTCTATGTCATCTCTGTCATCTCCTCAATTTCTCTTTCATTTCTTTTTCATTTCTTCTCTCAATTTCGTCCCCTTCTCTGTCATCTCTCTCATCTCCTTCATAAAAATGACGACTTCCAGAGTATCCTCTTTAACGAGTAGAAGGCGACTCGAAGATGAAAGTGATGAAAATTGGGTGAAGTTGAAGAAGTGCAACTGTAAAGATCTTCAATTTTTGGACATCAAATTTTTGGACATCAAATCGACATTCAACTCCAATTCCAAAGACATTTTTTTTTCAAAACCCAAAAATATGTACAAAAACCCTTGATTTTGGGATACATTTTCAAAATATATTTTCTAAAAATACAGCATTTAGACCCACAATTCTAGAAGAACACCAAACCCAAAATTCGATTAAAACTACAGCATTTAGACCCACAATTCACATCATTCTTTCATTCAAAAGAATTGTGAAAATAAAGGAAAGAAAACTAACCTGAATCGACCATCTGCAGGAAGAGATGGATTGGGTTCAACAGCCCTAAAAACAGAGGACTGAGAAAAAAAACCTTCGATTTTTGTTTTTTGGGTTTAGTTGCTTGCCTTCGATTTTTTTTTTTTGGGTTTTTGGGATATGCTGGCTTTTTTTAAAAAAAAATAAATAAATTAACCCATGGTCAGAAAATGCTAATTGTAGTCACGGTTAAAAAATGACTAATAATAGTGGGTCATTTTTGATAATTCAAATAACACAAGGTTACCATTGATAAAGTGCAAAACTTGAAGGTTACCATTGATCATTTCCCTATATATAAATATATAATTATGCATGTTTAATTGTGATGAATGCTATCATGATTAATTTAGTTCCTCCGTTTCCAAAAAGTTGCAACAAACTATTTTTTATATCTCACAAAAAATACTCTCACTCGGTCCCATAATTTTTTGCAACATTTATTTTTTCACGCCTGATCTCCCAACACAACTTCAAATGAAAACACCTTTAGATACATATAATAAAAATTATTTTTAAAAAAGTACACATCGAGCCAAATCAAATGAGATCCCATTTATAATATTTTTTTATCTGTATAAAATTAAAGTGAGTCAAAGTTGTCAAATGAACAGTGGTAAAAGTCAAAATGTTGCCAAAAAAAGGGACTGTGGGAGTACATAATTTGTTGCAACCTTCTAAAAATGGAGGAAGTATTTATTTTGTTATTTTAAAAATTGCAAGTTGCAACTCTATTCGACCATTCCCATTTCTGAATTTATATTCGCAAAAATTAAATAGAAATTGACTGAAATTAAACTGAAACTGAAAATAAAAATTGCAAGTTGCAACTCTATTCGACCATTCCCATTTCTGAATTTATATTCGCAAAAATTAAATAGAAATTGACTGAAATTAAACTGAAACTGAAAATAAATACCCCTCAGTTCTCTTTGGTTTGTCTTGTTTAGAGGTGGAGAGAGAATTATGGAAAATAATTTTTCATCATGAGAAGTAATTAATATAATACGAAACCTACTTGAAAAAAGAGTTGTTGAATTTTTATTTAGTATAATGAGAAAAAGTAATAATTGTGTTTTGGAAAGTGAATTCTGGTAAGTAATTTAGATAGTGGGTAAATGATTATTTAATATAATGGAAAAAAAGTAATAAGTATGGATCATTTTACTTAAAAAATAAGACAACCACACATTATGTTGTCTTCCCAAAATAAGCCAATTTTTTCGTTATTAAAAAATAAGCTAACCTTGTACCGCTCTTTACCGTTACTAAGTCAAACGAAAATTTGACATGCTATATCATGTTAAACCGATTAAATCAATTTTTTTTAGATTTTTTTATTCTTTGAAAGTACCTACAATGGTGGGTTTTTTTTTTTTTAATAAGAGTGGTGGTTTTTTTTTAAAAAAAATAATGTTTTAACCGGTTCAACCTATGATAGCAGGTCAAATTTTCAACCGATTTAACCTGTGATAGCAGGTCAAATTTTCAAAACTTGTGTATGAAAAAAAATGAATTAAAACTACCTGAACTAGAAATAATTGTTAAAATTTTGTATCCGAAAAAAAAGAACCGGAACAAACTGAATTGAAACTTAAATTAACAATTCAAAACATGTAGCCGAAAAAAATGAACGGAACTAACTGAACCTGAAATAACTGAAACTGGACTGAAATTAATTGTTACAAAGGTATAATCTAAATTAAACTGAACTGAAGCTAACCAAACCGAAGTAACTATAACCCAAATAGAACCAAACTATCAATATTTTGAACTAAACTAATGGTACCTGTTTGGTTTTTCAAGTTTTAGTTAAACCAAACCTAAACTGAAACTCAACTAAACTATGTCCTTACAAAACTGAATTGAAATCAAAATTAACTGAACTAAAATAAAAATTGTTTGTAAATAAGAGTCCGTTTATTTTGATGTAAAATATTTTCGATATAAAATGATTTTTCATGAAAAACATTTTACGCTGGATAACTCATTTTCACATAAATTTTCCAATGTTTACTTGCAAGGAAAATAAGTTTTAATTTAGTCCTAAATTTGGAGGAAAATGTTTCCAATAGGGTGTAAAATGAGTTTTCACCCAAAATTTAACATTTTTTTTTTCACCCAAAGTAAACAATTTAAAATAGGAAAACTGTTTTTAGGGAAAACATTTTTCGTTCTAGTAAACGAACCCTAAGTCGAATGAAATGATCCAAACTGATTAGTTAAAGGTGAAAATTGAACTACCTGAAGTGGCATGCAGTGCTATTGTTAACTGATAAAGTATATAACCTGGGCTCTGATACCATGTTAGAGAACCATCCCAACAATATGTTATATATTCTAGCTATCATTAACATTCCATATAAAATTTGATGTTTAGATGCAGTGAAGATATGTGGATTACAACACAGCGAGGTTGGTCAGCAGCATAAAGCTCTAGAACTAGTGGAAAAGTTATGGAAATCGGTGTTGTTAAAGAGATCGAATGAAATAGACAGTATCCTTAAAGAACCATGGGAATTAATATTTAGAGCAGTAGAAGTGGGCAATGTCGAATTTGTAACTATCTTACTTGGATCATATCCAGAACTTATATGGGAATTCAATGCCAACGGACTATCCATATTCCATGTAGCTGTTAAACATCGCCAAGAGAAGATATTCAGCTTAATATATGAGATCGGAGCCATTAAGGATTTGCTAGTAACGTACGTGGAAAGGGGTACTGAAAATAACCTTCTTCATTTGGCTGCCATGCTACCTATATCAGATAGATTAAACTGTGTATCAGGGGCAGCGCTTCAAATGCAGCAGGAGAAATTGTGGTTTAAGGTAATGCTTCTTCTTCTTCAGAATCTTCACTATCTACAAGACTACAACTTTAAAATGTGGTATTGGTTATTGGTAGTAAATTGTGCTAATGGTAATGAATTTATAGTGTAGTTTTAATTTGTTAAGGAGGTATCTTGTAATCCCCATGGAAAACAAATTTTCATTCCCAAGCTTCAATTTTCTTCTCATTTTTTCATTTCCATCCATTACCATTGGGGATCGAGGGTGGTATTTGATGGGAATGGATATTTGTAAAGAAAATTATTAGATAAATTGGAGCTAAGCTAACACCACTATGGGAATGGTTTTTGATTTCCCTCCCAAATTTAGTTATAAATTCATTCTCATTACCATCATTTAGTACCGGATACCAAACGGGCCGTTAGGGTTAGTTTACTTAGCTGTAAAAAGTTTTCGATATAAAATGATTTTTCATGAAAAATATTTTACGATGTAATAAAAATCATTTTCATAGAAATTTTTCAATTTATTTGAACGGAAATAAAATACGTTTTACTCCTAAATTTGGGGAAAAATTGTTTTCAATAGGGTGTTAAATGAGTTTTCAGCTCAAGTTTTACATTTTTAATTTTTCACTCAAAGTAAATGATACATAAAATTAAAAATGGGGAAAATGAAAACATTTTCCACTCTATTAAACAGAGCCTTAATTACGGGTCTGTTTAATTTTGGTGTAAAACATTTTTGATGTAAAATGATTTCCCATTAAAAAAAATTTACATTGTATAACTCATTTTCATATAAATTTTCTAATGTTTACTTGCACGGAAAATAAGTTTTACTCCCAATTTGGAGGAAAATGTTTCCAATAGGGTGTAAAATGAGTTTTCACCCAAAGTTTTACATTTTATTTTTTCACCTAAAATAAACGATATAAAATAAAAAACCGGTTTTCAGAGAAAAAAATTTCGCTTTAGTAAACATACCGTACATGAAAGTTTGTTGGGTTTGAACTTTGAAGTGTCCATACAATATATTTATATATCCATCATCATGCCTGGCGGAGTGGCGGCTATCATTTAATGTGCCGCTTTGAACAGGGGAGGTAGTTGAGATTTGTAAACCGTAATTTGTTTATCACACTGATATTTGTATCATATCAAATAATCAATGGAACCAAAATACTAATTTGATTAGTTTTCCTTCTTAAAATAAAAAGTTTGTGTTTTTGAGAAAATAATTTTCCTCCCTCACCAAATAAAACAAAAGAAAATGCATAGAGATTAGAAGGAATTGAAAATGGTTTTCTCCAAAATAAACGGAGCCTTAAGATAAAATAAAACATAGGATAATCTTAGTGGATATGTGTGTGTGGAAGAAATTTATAGTAGTTGATTGATTAGTCTACTTACATTGGCATCGTCGTGAACAGTTGATTAATTGTGATTAATCCTGAGAAATTGATAGCATCAGATAAATGAGTGCCAAGAGAGGAGAGAGAAATGATGATTTTTGGAAGAAAGAAAAAGTGGTTTAAGATTATATTGAAGTTAAATCTATGATTTATATTGAGGCTCTCGTGGTTGTCATCTAAGGCGGGGTTCTCCCCTTACATAAATATATAAAATTAGGCTCATGTAAGAAGTCTATGTTTAGTAATAAAGATCACAAATAACATGATCTTGCATCAAAAAATGAAGGGTCGAAATTAAATTAAATTACTTGATCCTTACTCTTTACCCAACTTAAAATATGCAAACATCGTATCTATAGTATAAATTAAAGTCAATGCATCTACTGTCATTGTATTTATAGTTTTTTATTAAATGTATCTATAGTTGTTACTTAAAGTACTTTTAAGCCATTGTTAATGTACTTATGGCCGTTGTTAAACATGGCTCATATTTTACTTACTATTGTCCGTGTTTTTTCAGTTTCTCCCTTTGCTCAAAATAAACCACTAAAATTTTATACACTTAATTCAAAGGGCCGAAAAAATGGAGACATAAGACAACGGCCCAACAATTGTAGGTCATGGTTGCCACAACTACAAATATATTATGCTGGAAAAACAAGCTGAGGCGCATAGAAAATCCACTCTACCAAGCTAGGGGAGCATAAAAACTCCACTCTCTACCTAGGTAACGGCGCATAAATCAGACACCCCCTACATAGGTAGAGAGTAAAAATTTTAAGCGCTCCCTATTTAGGTAGTTAGTGGATTTTCCATGCTCTCCGCTACCTAGGTAGAGAGTGATTCTTCCTTGTGTCATTTTTGTTTTTCGGCATAAGAAAGTATAGCGGTGGCGACCCCCACAATTGTCAGGATATTGTCATTTGTTATCACCTTTTCAATTGTCAAACAAAGTGATCGAATGTTTGAATTAAATGTAATAAAGTATATATTATTAGTGTGTCATGGTTTTAGATTAACTTATGATAGACAAGTCATGTGATGTTGGTGTTGGTGGTTCAGATGGTGGTGGCCTAGTGATGGATAGATAAATGATGAAGTTTAGATGGTGGTGGTGTTTCGATGGTGTGACTTTAAAAGGAGAGTTGTAAAAATAAAGAAATATATAAATTTGAAAAAATGCGGTTGACGTTTAACCGTTAAATATATATTGACAAAAACACAATTAAATAAAGTAAGCTATGTTGAATTGAAAAAAAGATTGTTGCCATGAGGACATACCTACAGTGAGGCCTAGGTGGCACGTCCCCCACTACACCTGCAAGAATTTTTTTTTTTTTATTTCATGTTTAGTTTATGAAGTTTATTCATAATATATATACATATACATATGACTTAGTTAAGGTGGCATGAGTCCGCCACTGGTTGCCATGCGACGTGTTTGTTAATTGATAATTGAAAATGAGCTGGCAGGTGGTGAAAGATGTGATGAATCCAGATTCAATAGAAGGAAAAAATACAAACGGAGAAACACCAGGCTCACTATTCGCCAAGGAGCACAAAAAGCTAAGGAAAGAAGGAGAAGAATGGATGAGAAATACAGCGAGTTCATGTAGTTTTGTTGCCGCTTTGATTGCAGCTTCAGTGTTTGCTTTCATACTGAAGAGGCCGCTCAAGGATGGTGATGTATCATGGACAAATCCTCCAAATTACAATTGGTGGCATTGGGTGGTTGCAGTTTTTGATTCATGTTCCTTGTTAACCTCCACAACCTCAATCCTTGTGTTCTTATCCATTTTGATTTCACGCTATGCTGAACAAGATTTCCTCACCTCTTTGCCTCGTAAGTTGGTCGCTGGCCTCGCATTGCTCTTCTTATCAATAGTTTTTATAACCTTATCAACAACCTTTCACTTCATGTTTAGCGAGGGCATCCCTTGGTTTGGCATCATTATTCTATGGGCTTTTACAGCTATTACCTACTTTACTACTCAAATATTCTCTCTTATGCGAGAGTTATTCCGTTTCACCAGGTTGTGTAGCTCCTCTAGTTTACGAAACCCAACGCCAACTCTTTTTCCAGTTTCATCTCAGCCCTCTATTTCATAGTACTCATCGCCCCATATTCATTTAATTTGTTGGTCTCTCCCCTACAAACCCTTGAACGGTTGTCCCCAAGGAATCACATTGATAATTATTATTATTTATTTATAACAAATTAAATAAATAAAGGAGACCAATTTTGTGTTTTTATTGTTTCATTGAATAATGCTTTATTTGTAGAGCAATGCAAAAACTCTCATGGAAATTCGAATGCTTTGTACTGTGTATTTTGCTCTACCGACCTCTCTTCTTGGCCTTTGCATATATTGACTTTATTGTTGCTATACATATATATCAGATATCTATTCTCATCAAATTTAAATACAACAATATTCCCATCACTCTTTTATAAATTTCTAGATCATAGTATTACGGTAATTCACCTCGATCTATTAGAATTTAATTTGGAAGATAATTTGAATCCTTTTGGGAAAGTCACTGCAGTAGACTTAGCTTGCATCCCTCCATGTTTGTATTTTTGAGAATATCAATAACATACCTTTTTCCATACCTAGATGGCTCCTGGACTCTACTTTCATACAATCTAATTAACTATGCATGAGAATATTCCTCCATTTTTTTTTTTTTTTGGTCTTATTCAAAGCAAATGACTATAATTCAAGGACTCAAATCTTCTACCCCACTTATTATTATTCATTTGTGTTTCATTCCTTTTCATTGTTTCAAGACCCACTTTTTAAAATTCAAAATAATAAAAAAAAAAAAAATCAATCATTCACAATTGGTGAAACACAAATGTGACACAATAAAATAGATGATTTTTTTTTTTTTCCAACAAGTGAAAGCTCTGTCCTTGATCTTTCATCAGGCATTCTTTTGTGACTCATAGGCCTCCCTTAGCTTCCTGACACTCTTCCTCATGTTGATGTTGAGTGCTTATAATTGTTCCATGAGTAACTAGTGATTTTAAGGTTTTGCACTGTGTTTAGCACTCTGTTGTTGACAACAACACTTATTCACAGTGCTATATGTAGGGACGTCAACGGGTCGATACACTCGTGAACAGCTCGTGAGCAAGCCCGGTCAAAGCTCGTTCGAATATAAATAAACGAGTCCGAGCAAAATTTTCAAGCTCGATTAATAAACGAGCTTTACTCGAACAAGATTGTACTCGGCTCGTTAAGGCTCGCGAACAACTCGTTCAAGTTCGTTAAAAGCTCGTCCGTAATCGTTAGAAAGCTCATTAAAAAGTCGTTTATATAATTCAAATTTTAAAATATATATATTTATAGTATGCATCATTTATATTTATATTTCAGAAATATATGTTTTCTCATTTATATGAGCTAAATTTTGGGCTATAATTTATCTCTTTCTGAAATTATGCTATCCAATATCCATAAGTAACTATTAGTCCATTACCCTGCTTTTACTTGCATTTTCTTGAGTCTTAACCAAATTAAATTTTGGGCTATAATTTATATTTCTTGTATTACTTATGCTTGGGAAAAGGTTAAAATTAAAAATTAATATCACAATATGTACAAAGCTCGTTTAAACATATACAAAGCTCGTTTATTAATGAGTTATCTTAGCTTGAGCTCGAGCTAGAATACGTAAACGAGCAAGCTCGAGCCGAGCTCGAACATGCAAAAATTAAACGAGCCAAGCTCGAACAAGGTTTTTGAAAGCTCGGTTATGCTCGAGCTCGACTCGAGCTCGATAAATACTAATCAAGCCTAGCTCGAACAGGTTACTACTCGGCTCGGCTCGGCTCGTTGACATCTCTAGCTATATGTACCTGTTTTGTAATGAACTCAAACGCACATGACCCAATAGCGACTCCACCCGATTTCAACCTGAACCCGAAACAACCCAACCTGCTATGACCAAAACCTATAATGAACCCGTTTCAACCTGCAGTTAACCTGACCTGCAGTTAACCCGACCCGAAAGACACCCGACTCAAAGTTGACCAGAATCAAACCCGACCCACCTGCACCAAATAGCAAATAGAAAAACAAGTTTCAAAGTCTTAGACATTATTTATAGTAATAGAACTTCAGGCCAAGGTAAAGGTCAATTCTCACTCAACGTTGTGCACCAAACCCACCTGCACCAAATAGCAAATAGAAAACAAACAAGAACGAAGCAAAAATCAGAAAAACTGAGTAATTAAGACCCCATCCCATAAAACAAGTAATTTTATTTTGAAAATATTTTTTATTTTATTAACAATAAAATATTTAGATAGTATAAATGACATCGATCCCCCTTACATTTACACATTTTAAAAACTAAACAATTGGGATAATTTACATATTAAAATTAATTCAAGTAAGGGAAAGAGAACACTAGTAGGCCGGGACTAGTCCCAAAGTAACCACCTACTTATAATAGGGTTGCGCATCACCCTGTTTGGCCAAGAATATGTTAACAATATGGCCCTAGTGTGCACACCCCTCACTAAACTAATGGGTATCTGCAATTAACCGCGCACCAATAGCATTAGGAGGAAGACTTATGAAAGATAAATAATAGAATTGTAATATAAAACCCACTAGAAGCCTATTGGGTATCCACATTTGTGCACCAATAGAACAACATCTAGTAGGGCAACCTGTTCTTCACCCTTTTGGGTTTCATTCCCTTCTTGAATAGTTATACTTTTATATCTTAGCAAAATAAAATAATTACATAGTCATATATTTCACATTGGACCAGAGTTACACACTAAAATTATAGTGTTCAATACTTTTCTTCAAATTAACTAATTAAGGTAACATATTACACCATTTACTCGACGTATGTTATAATCATGCACATCCAACCATCATGTTTTAAAAATAATTCAACATTTTTATAGCTATATACACAAGTACTAGTAGTAAAAGAGTATCATTATTATAATTTGTAAAGAAACTACCTATAATCTATATAAACAAATTTCACAACCACAGCCAGATAATACTTTTACCGCATAGTCACACCAAAATAGTTTCCTAACGGGATTCTAAAGTTCTTGATGGACATCGAAAATTACCTCATAGGCGCGTAAATTATTGTTCTAACAATTCTCGAATAGCTCCTTACTTAACGTCGATCTACAATTAAGACAACCCTCAAATTAGGATAGTTACATTACTGTAACTCAATTAGTCTACCAACGAAAAGAAAGAAAATTAATAAATAAATAAAATAATAATAAAAAAAACGAGAAAAAAAAAACAAATTCCTTGAACAAAGACTTCCTACGTACGGAGCCCCTCACTATAGGAAGCAATTTAGATAAAAATCATAAGATAAACAAATAAATAAAAAGGTAAAAGAAATTTAAATAAAAGTAATCCTTTTTGTTTTGGGGTCATAAATCAAAGTTGCTACAGGAAGAACAGAACAATTGTCTTCTTCCTTAAAAGCTTGTTCACTCAAAAAAAAAAAAATTAAATTTAACAAACTCTTAAAACAAGTACTCCAAATTCATTTTCAAGGAACCTAATGCTATGTTTGGATATAAGCAATTCATTTGAAATGATGGATTTGGGCCAAATTACATGTTTGGCAAATTAAATAATTTGGAATTGGATTTGACTCAATTACCAACCTAAATGCTTAACAAGCAACTGTTGTGTATTTCAAATATTTAACATAACCATGTCATTTTAAATTCTAAAATCACTCAAACAAATAATTGTCATTTGAATTGTAACATTTCAATTTCAGAAATTGAATTCATTAATTTGAAATGAATTCCACATATCCAAACGCTACCTAAGATTAAAATCTTTTGATATTGAGAAAGCTGGAAGTCTGAAGATTGAAATTTGGTACTTCAATTAGATAGCTGGAAAGCTCAAGTTATTCAACAATGATGGGTTTTATCTTCCAAAGAACAAAATCTACTTCGGTGTTTTTTTTTTAAAGGGTATGGAGAAAGATAAATTACCTTACCGATGTTACTGAGATGTGGGAAAGATGATAGATAGAGAAGTATGAAGAGCATACATATATATAAGGTGTGATTTCCTTCATGAATAAGTAGTCTGATTTAATAAGATGTAACTTCAAGGGTCACAAAGTTTTGATTAATTCCGCATTGAAGCATTGTAACTGTTAGGGAGCTGAAATGAAGGGTTTGAGTTTGATATTGAAGGATGTGTTGGATTGGGTATTGAAGGAAAGAAAAATGGTGTCTCTTAGTCTCCCCCTTTAATTCCATGCGTGACTGTTTGGAAATTTTATTATTATTATTATTATTATTATTATTATTATTATTATTATTATTATTATTATTATTATTATTATTATTATTATTATTATTATTTTTTATATAAATTATAAGTGATTAGTAATTGTTTTAATTAATTATGTTAAAATATCTTTTTTTTAAGTCATTTGAAATTATATATATAGTTTCAATCAGATCTATTAACCGCATTACCTCAATTGGTATTGTATAAAATATCTCGTTTAAAAATATAATTTTACGACTTTAAATGAAACAATAGGCTAAAATTCTTTTTCTTTTTTAAATAAGGGCAATACAGACGTTGTAAAAATACTGGGTATTACATGTACTCCCCCTTAAAAGAAAGTTTGTCCTCGAACTTTATTGTTAATTTAAAACTTTAATTAGACGAACTTAAAAGTTAGTAGAAAGGAAGTAATATGTTAGTGTTGCACTCTACCCCCTTAAAAGGAAAGTTTCGCCCTCAAAACTAGACATACCTCTTATAAATGAAGATGACATCATCCATACTTCATAAATTTACCCTAAAACAAATTGGATAACATAAATAAAGAATAAAACAAAATTTTACCCTCATTTTAGTTGGTAGGTGAAAACAAAAGGAGTATTCAGAGAATTTAAAAATGAGAGAGGGTGATGTTCGAGTTTCAAGTACAAGAGGAAGTGTAGAAAGTAAATGATTATAGTACCCAATAATTGTTATTGGCACCCCATTGTAAGAGAAAAATTTTCTATGTTTTACTCATGAAGTGGGGTGCCAAAATGGATTTAAAGTGTTCCAAAATCACATTCCTATGTAGAAGACTAAAAAAATATATGTAAAGCCAAGTCACCATGTCAAGGCTGGTCAGCAGCGTCAATAAATGGAGTACCAATCCGTACCATATAACAAAATCTTGTTGCCTTGTGGCAGGGTGAGGAGTTTGCAATTATGGATTTATGGCCCTAATTGTTTTTTTAAAAAAAAAATAGAAAAGAAAACGGTCTATCAAAGTTTTGGTCTTAAGGATGGAACTAACAGGTCATTATTTCGATGGAAGTACCTTGCCCATCATATTTAGTCATTTAGAGCTATAGAAGTTTAGTTTGTGCTAACTTTGGGGGTGGGGGGATCTAGTTAGTGAATATCTTATTTTCGTTAACTGATGAATATGTATTTTAACTAAAGAAGTTACCTGATGCTATTGCCATTTTTTGAAACCGCACCGCACCGCAATTTATATCGAACCGCATCAAATCGTAGTATCGTACCACAAAATACGGTTTGGTGCAGTGCAGTTTAACCCATTTTTTTAAAAAAATAATAATTTATAATTAATAATTGATAAGGACAAAAAAAATTCTAGATTTATTTTTTGTTAGAGTCTTAAATAGTTAGAGAAGCCTTAGAGAGTTGTGGGGCTTAAACGACTAGAATGGCCCAAGACAAACAAAAGATAGTAGGCCGAATAAAAAAAATATGAAACTAAATATTTTAGAACAATTATTATAATTACAATTTATGGTTTGTTGCGGTTTCAAAATTTTCGGAATCCGTACCGCACCGCAAAATTATAGTTTGGTAAAATTGCAAACCAAATTGCACTTTTCAAACCGCAAACCAAACCAAACTGCATAATTGCAGTTCGGTTACTCTACGCAGCCCGGCGATATCGAATCGGTTGCCTCGAATTTGATCCTTCTTATTTTGACTTGCTTTTTTGGTTTTCTTTTTGGAGGATTTGATGGTAAAAAATGCTGCTGCCCAGGCATTTTTTATGTGTTTTTATGTTTGTGGATTTATGTGATTAAATTCAATAGGTTTTTCTCGAATTTAGTGGTATTGAACCCAGATTGACGAATTGAATCCATTTTGATTTTAGTATTTATGTGGGACATCTACCTATTGCCTAAGGACATAATTTTTTAGTATTTTTTTGGTTTTTTTAGTTTTTTTTTTAAGTTTTAGGTTAATCGAATTTCAACGTGTTGTAAATTTTGATCAAAAGTCCGTGAATAAGACTGAATTTTTTATTTTTTTTTTTATGTATTTTGAAGGATTTCAACGAAATAAAGGATATCTTTTGGCAAGCCTATAAATAGGTGTGTTAATTGCTTAACTTTTGTGTGTTTTTGGCTAGTTTCTCAGTGTTGATTTGGGCAGAGGTTTGCTTATTTTCTGAGTGGGTTTTTTTTGTGATACGGCTTACAATATGTTTGCATATTTTTTTGGGCAAGTGCCCATGAGTTTTTTGATGAAGCTCGTAGGCTTTGCTTATTTGCTAACTTAAAATGCTCGTAGGCATTATTTTTGGTTTTTTTTAGAATGGTTTATGTTAAACCAATCATTGGGATAAAGCATAACTTTAGTTAATTCTTCGGGTTTGTTGAAAGATGAAGACTGATGAGCATGCTATCTTTTCTTGGCATCGAAGAACTAGCTATGAACTCCAAGTATTTTATAGAGGAGGAAGATTTTGGTTTGCATAAACTACGAGAACTACTTTTATAATCTCAACGTTAACATTATTTATAATGAATTTAATAGTCTAGTTAAAATTACCACAAACTCTATACTCTACTTGAACAACTACTATATCAAACACTAATATTTTGGTAACTTGACTTTAACCTAATCAAACCTCTAAAATCTACTAACATCAAACTCTACATCCAAACACAACCTACATAATTACCATATGAGACTAAATCTTTTAAATTTGTCTTCAGTGAGACAATCAAGTAGTTCAATCATCTTTTCCGTCAGGTGGTTATGGAGTCGCCTACTTTGCCCGTACGGAAAACATATTATTTGAGATGGATAACCATATTGCAATGTTCTTGATTTTTTTCATCATTATTCGAGGTAAAAGTACTAATTTTCTCAAAGCTACAAAGTTGTATAATACTCTCTCACAACAAAAAACTAGTCCTCGGCCGACCGCCATTTACCGACCATTAACGGTCGGTGCCTCAATTTACCGACCGTCGCCAGTCGGTAAAAGGAGGTCGGTGTATAATTAGTCGGTAAAATTTTTTCACCGACTGACTTTCAGTCGGAAATAATTTACCGACCGTCTACCGACTAAATAAAAGTTTAAAAAAAAAAATTTGGATAGCTATTTTCCGATCGTCATGGCGGTCGGTATTACCGACCGACCATATGACGGTCGGTAATACCGACCGCCATGACGGTCGGAAAATGGCTTATTCCAGCCAATTTTTTTTTCGCGCCTAATAATTTACCGACCGTGTGTCGGTCGGCATATTAATTTTCGCGGTTTTTTTAATTTTAATATTTACCATTTTCGCGGTTTTGAGTTTTTGGATACCGACCGTTTGGCGGTCGTTAAATGGTTACGTCTTTTTTTCATTTCATTAAATAACAAAAAACCTTTGCAAAATATATTAAATTATTTATTAATGAAAAACAGTTTATACATACGAAATAATATTTTATATTATTTATATAAATTATTCGTAATACACAAAAGTATGTAATATATAGTACAGTTTCCAAAAACGTAAATTAATAAACTGAAATATATATAACAAACAACTACACTACGAAGGCTCCAGAACCGCCAGAACCGTCTGTGCGATCGTCGGGGGGTCGTCGGTGAATGGAAGACTGATCGCCGAATTGCCTCATGAAAGCGTCCATCTGCGCCTTCATCTGCTCGAGGTACTCCGCTTGCTTCTTCTGATCCTCCTCCAGACGGCGCTGATGCTCCTCCCGTTGACGGTCTCGCTCCTCCAGACGGCGCTCTCGCTCCTCTAACTCTGTCCTCGCACGCTCGGACTCCTCCAAACGCTCGGTCATCTTTGCCAGTTGAGCGGAAACTGATGGAGAGTAAGCAGATCCAACGTGCCGCCGCGAGGTTCTCTCATAATAGAGAGAAGCTCCGTCTTTGCCGAACCCTAGAACCTCGCCCTTCCGGAAGCCACCAACTGTATCAAAGAAGACCTGGTTGGGATCCGTGTCCGAGCCACTAGCCTGAGACTCCGAAAGGTTCTGGTTATATTGTTCCTGCAAATTATGGGTGGAGTTAGTTCAAACAATTCAAAATAAAATAAGAACAATAAAGTTGACATTATGAATAAAAGAACACTTGTCATTTAGAGGGTTTTGGAATAAAAACAACCTAAATAGGCCATTTTTGGCTCGTTTTGGGTGTTTTCATTCCCAACTTCGCACCGATCAACGTAGAACATGTTTTAAAGGTTAATTCACATATCATAACATGTTTATAGGCATTCTATCACTTATTTGCATGTTTTTGGGAAAGTTTAGAGGTTTTTGGAACAAAAACAACCTAAATAGGCCATTTTTGGCTCGTTTTGGGTGTTTTCATTCCCAGCTTCGCACCGATCAACGTAGAACATGTTTTAGAGGTTAATTCACATCTCATAACATTATTATAGAATTTTATCACTTATTTGCATGTTTTTGGGAAAGTTTAGAGGGTTTTGGAACAAAAACAACCTAAATAGGCCATTTTTGGCTCGTTTTGGGTGTTTTCATTCCCAACTTCGCACCGATCAACGTAGAACATGTTTTAAAGGTTAATTCACATATAATAACATTATTATAGACATTCTATCACTTATTTGCATGTTTTTGGGAAATTTTAGAGGGTTTTGGAACAAAAACAGCTTAAATAGGCCATTTTTGGCTCGTTTTGGGTGTTTTCATTCCCAACTTCGCACTGATCAACGTAGATCATGTTTTAAAGGTTAATTCACATCTCATAACATTATTATAGGCATTCTATCACTTATTTGCATGTTTTTGGGAAAGTTTAGAGGGTTTTGGAACAAAAACAACCTAAATACGCCATTTTTGGCTCGTTTTGGGTGTTTTCATTCCCAACTTCGCACTGATCATCGTAGAACATGTTTTAAACGTTAATTCACATCTAATAACATTATTATAGACATTCTATCACTTATTTACATGTTTTTGGGAAAGTTTAGAGGGTTTTGGAACAAAAACAACCTAAATAGGCCATTTTTGGCTCGTTTTGGGTGTTTTCATTCCCAACTTCGCACCGATCAACGTAGAACATGTTTTAAAGGTTAATTCACATATCATAACATTATTATTGACATTCTATCACTTATTTGCATGTATTTGGGAAAGTTTAGAGGGTTTTGGAACAAAAACAACCTAAATAGGCCATTTTTGGCTCGTTTTGGGTGTTTTCATTCCCAACTTCGAACCGGTCAATGTAGATCATGTTTCAAAAGTTAATTCACATCTCATAACATTATTATAGACATTCTATAACTTATTTGCATGTTTTTGGGAAAGTTTAGAGGGTTTTGGAACAAAAACAACCTAAATAGGCCATTTTTGGCTCGTTTTGGGTGTTTTCATTCCCAACTTCGCACCGATCAACGTAGATCATGTTTTAAACCAAATTCACATATCATAACATTAATACAGACATTTTATTGCAAATAATCAAAAAACAATCCTATTCGTACTCTTCGGCTTTGAAGCTGGAATTCCGCTCTAAACATTAATTGCAAATAATAAAAAATCAATCATATTCGTACTCTTCGGCTTTAAAGCCGGAATTCCGCTCTAAAAATCAAATGTATAGTAAAGAAGAAAGCATTACCATCACTTCCTTGGCCTTATCGCTAATCGGAACCGGATCCTTCCCTGGTTGCTTCTTGAAGTGAGTATCGAGGAAGAGATCCGCAGCATCAGGCAGCTTCCCTCCTTTCGCCTTGGACAACACAAACAAATGTGTGTAAGGGTAGGATATATATAATCAAATGTGCATTAATTATAATAATTCAATGAAATAGTAGACTAACCAATTGCTTAGCTCGCTGAGTAGTGGAGACAGATCCCGCGCAGTGAGAGGCATGGGCCTTGCCATTAGCGTCGCCGCCTCTCCTGTTTGCGTTCGCTCGAGCCGACCTTTCCTTGAATACCTTGTCATCGAGCCTACCCTTCATTGCCTGGTACATCTCATCACCAAGCCAATTTGGTCGGTCTTTCCGCTTGTGCACTGTGTCATTGAATATGTCCTTCAGCCGTAATCCAGCCTTGGTATCATGCGCATCCCGCACAGTGCCCTCGAGCTCAGGCCTCCAAGTGTACTGTTTCTGCATTAGACCAAGGACAATCAAATATGTTAATGTAAGAGATTATATTTAAAAACATATTGTATCAAATTACATAATTCGTCTTACTGACCTTCCACATGTTCCACCAATGTACCTTGGTCGCCTGATCTACCTCAGTGTAGTTCTTCCAAGGCTGATGGAAGTAGGACTTGATGACGTGTGTTATTGATCGAACAACAGCGCCCTTGTCAAACCTTGCACACAAAACATAGTAAGATTAAACAACATATGAATACAACTTAATTTCAATAGTGAAAACATTAAAAAATTACATAAATACTCACCATATGCCATCGGGGTCCAATTCTCGAACCCCAGTTGTGGATGTAGAAGCTTCTCCCTGATCCTTGTCTCCACCCTCAACCTCACCAGTTTGTCTCTCGGGTTCTCGCGTCGGCGTAGTCACAGGTGGAGGAGTAGAGTGCGACAAAGGAGTGACCGGAGGCAGCGAGGATGGAGTAGGCTGAGACAAAGGAGTGAGTTCAGACGTAGGAGTAGGCTCAGGCAGCGATGTAGGCTGAGACATAGCAGCCTGAGACACAGATGGCTGAGGACGAAGAGGACGATGCCGAGGCCGAAGCTGTGGTACTGGAGGTAATGTAAACTGTGGTGGTGGAGGTAACGTTAAACGAAGGCTGAGAAGGACCGGAAGGTGAACTCGCCGACCGTCTCCTAGACGACTCAACAGGACGATGAAGGTCACCAGGACGCAATATCGGCCTAGACCCAGTAGGGCGAACCGAAGACTAAGAGGGAGAATGCTGGCAGGTCTAGGAGTTCTGACTCTGATCCGCCGAATCTGACATGTTCCTACATAAAGTAATGAGTAAATTATTTGCACGATTAATAGTTATTGACAGAAATCACAATCAAAAAATGATGGTATGAAAACGTACCCCAATTAGCTAATAATGAATATTGCCCTGAGCATGCACAAGCATTAACAAACGCGAATAATAAAATTTATACATACAAACTAAACAATCAACGTTAATATATTTAAGAACATCGAGGGGGAACTCAATAAACTTAAATTTCCTTGAATTATTAAATTGATCTTGTTTTTCGTTTCAAATTACAATGAATTGCTACAATTAAATTACATTTAAATTACATCCTAATGAAACAAACCGATGACATCAACGTCCTCGTCATCATCATCAACCAATTCATCAATGTCATCACTTCTAAGCTCCCGTCCACTGTCATAGTCATCTTCATCAAGACTTGGAATGACCTCATCTTCGTCATCATCACCCTGAATGATCTCGTAGTCTGGGATCTCGTCTGGAGAACATACATGTAACGACCCGACTCGCTTAAATCGGCGCGGAAGAAACCGACGAGTCGAGTTGTTAGAAACTACAACTCAAATACTTAAGAAATAAAACTAATTCCTCAAATATTGTTATTAAACCACCAAAAGTACAAATACCCACAAGTTTGTACATAAACTAATCCAAAAGTCAAACTAGAAATACTATAATACGAGTTAACTCCAACTACATGTCAGAGTCTTTAAACAACATATAAAAGTCCAAAAGTAACGAAATAACATCTAAACAAATACTGTCACTAACTAATGCTAAGAAAACAGTAAATACAACAGACAACACAAGAAACAACGTCGCTCGCCCAACCCAAAACTAGGCAAGAGCATCATCATCTGAAGTACCTGAAAAATACAACAACGGTCCACCATCAGTGGCGAGTAACATAACTGACTCACCCTAATGGGAATGCACATGTACATAGCATAAATCAAACGATCAACATCATTAAGCAAATTGCGAGAACAACCCAAAACGTGAACTCGACTCAAACCAACCTAATCAACTATCTTTGGCGCAATCATTCATATTCTAGACCGGACTGTGCTCGTACGAACGCATCTTACGCGCTCGAACTTTCTACTATGTTCGGATTTGAGAATCTTACTCCCAAACCCCATGAAACCAATCTTACTGGAAATCCATGTCCCGTGAAACCAATCTTACTGGAATTCACGAAGATCACATAGTATGACTCCAACTAACCCAATACCGCGGATGGATTAGGGGCAACGTCTTAACCCGAATACATTGAATCTTACTCAAAGTATCAGGCGTCTAAAAATGAAATCAAGCTAAGTAATTAATTAATTCATTTACTCATTTTAATCATATTATTCATTATTATTCCAACATAACTAAACTAAGTTCAAGAACTTCCTAAAGCCTCGGTTCTCGAAATTAATCTAGCTAAAACATCGAAGTTATTCTCAAGAACTGCCTCTAGCCTTATTCTTGAGTCTAACCAATCATTATTCATCAATCTTTAATCATTCTTTAACCAAATTAAACACTTTCTTTAACTTTCTTTATTCTTTAAACCATTTTCTTTAACTTACAAGATTCAATCAAGAATTCATAAAGACTCATCAAGAACTCACAAAGAACTCAAAGAAATCATAAAGAACTTATTCAAGATTCAAGATCTTCAATCAAGAACTCAATCAAGATTCAAGAACTCAATCAAGAACTCATCCAAACTCATCCATGATACACGCATACCACACGAAAATCATCAATAAAACCTTTCGAAAACTAACCAAAATCAACCAAACTTTAACACAATAATCATGATCATATTACAACATATAATCAATCATAAATCCATGAAAAACCTTTATCAAAATCCTCATATAATCACATAAAAATCAGATTATAAAATCATACATAAAATCATAAACAATCATCAACAAACATCCTAAACATGTATTTAATCTATACTATAAACAAGGTATGCCAATTAAGTTGAGTTAGTATGTTACCTTATCGAAGATTACATACTAAAACAACACACAAGTTGCTGCCCGGAAACACAAAGAACACGGCACAATCAACACGAGCAACACGCGGCCTTCAGCACGGCACCACGAACCACGCACGGCTGTCCAGCCCTCTGCCGCGCACCACGCTGCCCAGTCACGGCACACACCACCACCACGGTCCTCAGCCCAGTCAGCACGGCTGCCACCACGACCCACTCTTGCACGGCCACTTCACACGAACACGCACGAACCCCCAACAAGCAATCCCAAAGCAAACCCGAACTAGAGATCTTGAATGAAATTAATGTGTTTAGGATTGTGTTTGGTCACCTAAAGATCAATGAACTTTGAATCTTTAAGTTTTGGGCTAAGAAAATTGATGAACAATTGATGGGTATCAATCATCAAAAATGGCGTGAAGTATAGGCAAATGGGAGGGAGTTTGTGTTTTGAATTCCTATTTATAGAGTTAGTTAAGGTGTGAACACAAGGCAAGTGGCAAGCCTTGCCATGCCTTAGAAAAACCGGCCAAGAGGGTCACTTGGGCCTAAAATGGGCTCTCGTGATCCATTGGGCTTATTTGCGAAAACCGCATAATTAATCATGCCCAAATCGATTTCACCCAAAATATTAAATAATTAATTAGAAAAATTAAATAAATAAAATTCTAATTAATTAAATAATAATTAACATAAATAATAAAAACTAAGAAATAAACATTTCGATTAAATCGAAATTATTCATATAAAATTAAAATAAATAGTTCAAAAATTAATTTGAACTAGCACATAACAAACATAAATACACATAAATACCGGCAAAAATACCGATAAAATCTGGGTCATTACAACCTCCCCTCCTTAAAGAAATTTCGTCCCGAAATTTCAAGGTGCAGGAGATCGCTCCCCATCGAACAGCTCCGGGTACTTCTGCCGCATAGACGCTTCCGTCTCCCAAGTCGCTTCTTCATGGTGTTGATTTCTCCACAACACCTTGACAAGCGGTACCTGCTTACGCCGCAGGGTCCTAACTTCCCGATCCAAGATCTGGACGGGTCGCTCCTCATAAGTCAGATTCGGCTCGACACGATCAATATCCCAAAAACGGAAAAACCATCAGTGCACAACCCAAGTCTAACATTTCGAGGCTCGGACGCAAAGTCCTTAAAGGTCCTGTCGAAGTGCTTCTAAGCTTCACTGTCACTTGGGTGAGCCATGTTCCCTTGTCCTCGACGATTTTCAGAATGCCATGTCATAGCCTCAGCAATGTTCCTAGTGGCAAACATCCTTTGCAATCGTGGTGTTATTGGGAAGTCCACCAGAAAACTTACGGGAACCAAATTGTCATTCGAAGTCTTCTTGAACCGATTCGACCCGCAATGACGACACTTATCAAGCTCAACATCGTCCTTCCAAAATAGCATACATCCATTCGGGCATGAGTGTATCTTCTCGTGAGGAAGCTCTAATCCCTTGAGTACCTTCATTGTGTCGTAATAGGTGCTACACTTAGTTTTTTGGGTGGTGGGGAGCGCATCGTTCACCAATGACCCAATACCATCTACGCACCTGAGTGGCAAGTTGTACTCAGACTTTAAATTGGTCATTCTAGAAGCCATCTCCAACACAGAGATGTTGCTACCATCATACAAAGGTTGCTCGGCTGCCTTGAGCAAGTCGAAGAACATCTTCGCTTCCGCATTTGGTTCTTCTTCAGCCAAAGTTGCCTCCTCAAGGAATGGTGGGTCCACGTTGTTCCCAAAAGCATCGACAACCATTTCCCGGTAAGGATTCGGATGAGTAGGAGACGAGGTGGACCCTATACTCACCCTTTCACTGTGACATAACCATTCATAGTAGTTCGGAATGAACCCCTTCTTATACAAATGTACCTTTACATTGGGCACATCCAAGTAATTCAAGTTTTTACACCGAACACATGGACATCTTATCTTGTCCCTATCATTAAGCTCGGGGTGCTGCTGAGAGAAGGCAACAAACTCATTCACCCCTTGGATGAACTCATCCCGAAGTTTGTGGTCCTTATCGTGTCTCTTGTACATCCAATCACGCTCCTTCCTTTTCATTTCGATTATGCCTATTCTAAGCCATTAACAAATATCAATTCAAAGCATTCAAACATCCTTCAATGTCTTCACTCCTATCTTATTTTAGCCTTTCTTAATTCTTCTTAAAGCTTTCTTATGTAATGCACATGTATATATATATATATATATATATAAGTCATATTTAGTTTTATTTTAATTGTATTCATTCACAACAATTACAAAGATTCATAATAAATCAAATACAAAGGCAATTTTGTATTTGAGAATAAATACAACTCAACTTTCAACCAACAATCATATTTCTTGATTTATCAAAAAAAAAAAACAAAAAAAAAATAAAAACAACAAAACAAAACAAAAACAAAAAAAGAACAAGCAGAACAAGAACAAGAACAAGAACAAAAATAAAAATGAAAATAAAGATAAAACGTAAAAATTAAAAATTATTTCATTAACATTTTCAATTCATTTCGTTTCGTTTTACTCCAATTCATTTAATTTCAGTTCGGTTTATTTCATTTCAATTTAGTTCATTTCAGTTGTTGTTTTCTTAGCCCAAAAGAACACGGCCTAAAATGTGTTGAGTGTTTTTTTGGGCATAGGTTGAGTGTGATATTACTAAGAATAAGTGTTGAGCACCCTAGCCATAGAGTAACGCCGTTTTTTTAAAGCCGTTGTTTTGGACTAAATTAATTTGATTTGAACAAAATTTGTTTGATTAGAATATAATTAAACAAAATCTTAAAGTTAGCAAAGAATGAACTAAAATTTTCAATTCATACACACAAATACATATGTAATGCATACACACCTACAAATACATATATAGTACATATTTTTCAATTCCTTGCCAATGCATAAATAATAAATACACATTCATACAAATACATACATAATACATACACATATACATACAAATACATATACATATATACACAATTCAATAAATTGCAAAAACAAAAAAAATAAAAAAAACCCTAACCACAATTTGAGGAGCTGGGGCGGCGGCCGTGCGTCGGCGGAGGGACGGAGGGGCGGAGGCGGAGGGGCGGAGGGGCGAAGGAGAAAGAAAGAGAAGGAAAAAGAGAAAAGGAGAAAGGAAGAGAAAGGTTGGCCGGAGGGGTGGTGGACGCCGGTCACCGGTGGCCGAGTGTTCGAGGGAGAGAGAGAGAGGGGGCCAGGGTTTGAGGGTTCGAGGGAGAGAGAGAGTGGAGAGAGAGTGCAAACGTTCGAATGCCCTCGATATTTCACGATTGTGGGGTTTTAAAATATTTTAAAATTTTCCGACCGCCACCACGGTCGGGAACGGTCGGTAATTACCGACCGCCTATGTCCGGTCGGTATTTACCCGACCGTTTCCGACGGTGATGACGGTCGGTAACCTTTTTTCGACCGCACCTTCGGTCGGGAAAAAATTTCCGACCGTGTTCAGTCGGAATCGGTCGGTATTTGACGACTACGAAAAATCGAAAATGTCGGTCGGTAAAATCGGTCGGGCGAACGAGATTTTCTTGTTGTGTCTCTTACTCCTAAATCCTAGTGAATGTGTGACATAGAAAATTTGCAAGGATAGAATTTGCTTGACATGCATGTCATCGTATCCTCATACCGGTTGTCAATTGTCATATCAAACAAATTATAATACGATATCAAGAAGTCACTTTCTCCGTCCCAAATTAATTACTATTTGTTGTATCACAATTTTCTTGTTAAATTTAATTAAACTTGTGTTTACCGCACAAGGCACAACATTGATTATTCCTTTGTCATCTTCTTATTTTTTCTTACTACTTTAGCCTTATATTTGTTATGTTCTCATTTACTGCCTCTATCATTTTTATAAAAAAAAAAAAAAACCTATAAATTTCATAAATAATTGTTCCTCTCATATTTACTCACATTAAAAATTGATCCAAAATTGAATATATAAATTAACTTGAGATAAGGGAGTACAATAATTTGTTTAAGGTATAATGAGCATGTAATTGAATAAGTTAGGATTTATATTATAAACACGCTTCATTTATATATATATATATAATATATATAATATATAATATATATATATATATATATATATATATATATACACATTATATGCAGCATGTATCTCACGATAAGAACAAAGTAATAATTATTTTAGTAAAAGTGTAAAGTAAGAGAGTTTTTCTTTAAAAGAATATGAAAAGAGTTTGTCCCATATTGATACTTTGATAGTTTGAGAGAGTAGTATAGTTTATTTATGTTAATTACTATCATATACTTTGAGTTGTATAGCGTGGAGGTTTTAGTAGAATAGTGGTAGTGTGTTCATCACACGAGCGCCGCCTGTTTGGACCGGGCCTTCGTCGTTAGGAAATATAACTTAACTTAACTCAACTTAATTTTTTTTACCTTAGCTTATTTCAGTTTATTATTTTAACTAGCTGACTAATTCAATATTATCGTTTGATTTACCAGGCTTTAATTAATCATTTTACTGAGTTAGTAACCGTTTTGGTTGATTAATTCCTTCAACAACATTAATTAGTGTTTGTTTACTTCTTGATTTTCAGTCACATTTTAACTAATCAACTATCTTAATTTATATCAAACACCCCTTACTTATGAACTTAAAAGTTACTACTCTTTTATACATAATTAATCTATCTTATGAAATATTGAGCAAGATTCAAGAGTGTTTATTGTTACCAGTTAAAAAGAAAAGGAAAAAGACAAAATTGAGAAATGAAAGAAAATGTAATACCAGAAAGAATACATGCTATTTTCATTGCTTTTGCTTACACTTCTCATCATGGACATCCAATTTTAGCACCACTTTTTATTTAATTTTTTTTTTTAAAAATGAATAATAATCTCAGCAATTATCCCTTGAAAATTGATAATACAAAATACTTTGCACATAAGAGTATAAGACTATAAAATTAATCAATGAATAAGAAGCATTATTACTTATTACTGTAATGTATAGAGATTCAAATATATCTAATTTAACAGAAGTGTAAAACGGATAAATTTTCATAATTTTTGCATACAAAATTAAATACATAGAACTAAATTTACCCTAAAACAAATTGTATAACATAAATAAAGAAAAAAACGAGATCTTACCTTCATTTTAGTTGGTAGGTTAAAATATAAGGAGAATTAAAGAAAGACAGCAGTGGCGGATCCACCTTGTAACAAGTGGGGTCCGTTGACCCCACTTGAACCTAAATGTGTAAATTTTTCTCTTGTAAAATTTAGAAATTTTTTAAATTATTTCTATAATTTGGAATTATTCACCCTATTAAATTTATCAAATGCATTTTGACCCCACTAAATATTTTTTCTAGATCCGTCACTGAAAAAGAGATGGGGATGTTCAAGTTTCAAGTACAAGAGGAAGTGCAGAAGACTAAAAAATATATATCAAGGTTGGTCAACAACGTCAATAAATAGAGTATCAATCCGTACCATATAACAGAATCTTGTTGCCTTGTGGCAGGGTAAGGAATTCGCAATTATGGATTTATGGCCCTACTTGTTTTTTTTTTAAAAAAAGAATTAGAAAAGAAAACCAACTAATAGGTCATTAAGTATCAAAGTTAAAAATACCACAAACTCTATATTCTACTTAAACAACTACTATACGAAACAGTAGTGTTTTTTTTAACTAATGTTTTGACCTAATCAAACCTCTAAATTCTACGAACGTCAAACTTTACATTCAAACACAACCTACAAAAATTACTATTTGAAACTAAATACTATAAACTTATGTTCAGTTAGACAATCAAGTATTTCAATCATCTTTTTCGTAAGGTGGTTATGGTAGTCGCTAACTTTGCCCGCACGTAAAACATTTTATTTGAGATAGACAATCATAGTGCAATGTTCTTGATTTTTTTTCATCATTATTCGTGGTAAAATTACTAGGTTTCTCAAAACTACAAAGTTGCATAATACTTTCTCTTACTCCTAAACCCTAGTAAATGTGTGATCTAGAAAATTTGCAAGGATAGAAAATTGCTTGACATGCATGTCATCATGTCCTCATATGATGTTGTCAATTGCCATATCAAACAAATTATAAGACGATATCAAGAAGTCACTTTCTCTGTCCCAAATTAATTGCTATTTTTTGTGTCATAATTTTTTTTTGTTAAATTTAAATAAACTTGTGCTTAATGCACAAACGTTGACTTTTACTTTGTCATCTTCTTATTTTTTCTTACTATTTTAGTTTTATATTTGTTATATGTTCTCATTTACCCCTTTTTTTATAAAAAATTACCATTAATTCCCTAAATATTGTCCTTTTCATATTTACTCACATTAAAAATTGATCCAAAAGTGAATAAATATAAGTAAAAGTATTGGGCCAGACGGTCTGACCAAACAATCTGGTCAGACGGCTGACCCATATACCCACTTATAATAGTGAAAAACTTCGAGAGGCTATAACTTTGCAGTCGGGTATCAGATCGGGGCATATGATATGTCAAAATTGATTAATTTTTCGAGACGAACGCAGCTGCAAATGCCCGGAGGAGATTTGGCCACCGGAAATCGCCAAACGAGGCCTCTAAAGGCCTCAAAACGCAAAAAAACGTATCCAGGTTATATTTTGTCCAAGTTAGTTACAAAATGTGTCCAGGTTTTACATATTGTGTCCATGTTTACAAATGTTTCCAGGTTAACAATATGTATCCAGGTTTGTCCAGGTGTGTTAATATTTGTTCAGATTTGTCCATGTTTGTCTAGGTTTGTCCAGGTTTGTCTACATATGTCCAGGTTTGTTCACATTTGTCCAGGTTTGTCCAGGTGTGTCCAGATTTATTCAGATTTGTCCATGTTTGTCTAGATTTGTCCACATTTGTCAAGGTTTGTCCACATTTGTCCAGGTTTGTCCACATTTGTCCAGGTTTGTCCACATTTGTCAAGGTTTGTCCAGGTGTGTCTAGATTTTTCCAGTTTTGTTCATGTTTGTCTAGATTTGTTCAGGTTTGCCCACATTTGTCTAGGTTCAACAATATGTGTCCAGGTTCAACAATATATATCCAGGTCCAACATTATGTCACCAGGTTTAACATTATGTCCAAATTTAACATTTTGTGTCCAGGTTTAACAATATGTGTCCAGGTTCAACCATATGTGTCCAGGTTCAATAATATGTGTCCAGGTTCAACAATATGTATCCAGGTCCAACATTATGTCACCAGGTTTAACATTATGTCCAAGTTTAACATTCTGTTTCCAGGTTTAACAATATGTGTCCAGGTTCAATAATATGTGTCTAGGTTGAGTATGACTGGTCTGACAGTAAGCTTACTATCAGACCTGTCCGACACAATACCTTCTCTATATATAATAATTAACTTAGAAAGAGGAAGTACAGTAATTTGGTTAAGGTATAATGAGCATGTAAATGAATAGATTAGGATTTATATTATAAACACGCTCCATTTATATATATAATATATAATATTTGTATGTATAGGGTTGGGTTCCGGTGAGAAATTTTTTATCGTGAGAAATGTGAGAAGAGATAAATACATTAATTATGACCTAGAGGTACATTGACCACCAATTATAGGTACATTCATAATACACTATAAATACATTAAGTAAAAATACATTGAATTTATACCATACATATATTGACTCCAAACAATTGAAGGAGTATGGAGGGAAAATCAATTTTAATCATAATCATTCATTTGTTGATCAAAGGGTTATGGTTGCTTGTAATAACCCGAAAATCTGGGCCAGAAAATTTCGTGCTTAATTCATATGCATTCTAAATCCTAAGTCTAAAAGGCCCAGTTGATTGGACTGTGTTATCTTATTTTTCTCCTTTGTCTTAAAATTGGGCCCAATGACCTAATATAATACCCTTGGCCGGCCCTCCCTTTGATTTGGCCAAGGAATTATTTCTATTAATTATTATTAATATTATTATTATTTAGATATAATATATCTAAATATCTATCTTTTAATTCATTATCCTAACTAATTAAAAATCCTATTTTTAACCACTCACCTCTTAAACCTCCTAAAATCACTCAACTCCTCCTATTATTACTCCATATACACGAACCCTTTGTTTTTTATTTTCTTCTTTTCCAATTCTAAACTACAAATAAAAACTAGACTACAAATAAAAAAAATAAAAAAACTAAACTACAAATAAAAACTACAAATAAAAACTCCCATCAAAAAACGTCTAATATTGTGCTTGTGTGTGCCGTGTGCTTTAGTGTAGTGCCACGAGTTCTTTTTGCTTTTCTCGCCTTCCAATCTCTAAGGTAACTAGACTAACCACTTAGAATTAGGATTATTAATTTACATAATTTGATAGAATAGATTGCTAGTTGTAGAATAATAATTTTGAAATTACTTGTCTTGTTGTGAAACTATGCGTGTGATGTTATAAACTAGTTCTTGATGTTTCTTGAATTGTTTACATGTTATGCTATGATTTATTTAATTAATTATTGGTTAATTCATGATTTATGATCTTAAATTGTATGTTTTGATTTAAAGAATTGCTTAAAGATTAATGTTCTTGCTATGAATCACTCGACATTTTCGAGTACTTATGAAAGCGTTGATTTTTATTTCGTTCTTGATGATTTCTTATGATTCCATGCAAATCTTTGATGTTTATTTAATGTAATTCACAAGCTATTATTTGGATTTGCATGTTTCTTTGATTCTTGATTATAGAATTTAGTTGTTTCCTGTTCATAGATGTTTGAACCTATTGATGTTTGAAAGCATTGATTTTTATTTCGTTCTTGAATTAATTCTTTAACTTTAAAGCATGATTATTTGATTTAATTGATATTAGAATGTAATCTTGAAATTTAAATTTGTTTCTTGTTTGAATATTGATAATGCCGTGTGAACCATGAGTCTTGGAATCAAAGTGTCTATTTTTATTATTGTTTTAAGTATAAAAATCGAATCTTTATTTTATTATTCTAATTGCATGACCGTTTATAGTTATGAATTTTATTTACATGATGGTTTCTTATTGAACTTGCATGATATTCTTGTTGTTTGTTTTACGTGCATAGCCGAGTATGATTTAAGATGAAAGGTTAGATTTTTATTTGTTATTTGTAATTCTAAGTATGAATATATGTTGATTATTTGATTACATGATGGTTAGATGATTTATTACGTGGCTTTGGGTAATTGAACAATTTACGTGCTTTGATTTAAGTAAGAGTCTAATGTATGTTTATCGACTTCGGTCGTGGCGATTATGTGTTATCGACTTCGGTCGTGGCGATTGCGTGTTTATCGACTTTGGTCGTGGCGATTATTTGTTATCGACTTCGGTTGTGACGATTGTGTGTTTATCGACTTCGATCGTGGCGATTATGTGTTATCGACTTCGGTCGTGGCGATTGTTTGTTTAGATTGCAGTTCAGTCAATTATATGATTGAATCCCGTTGAGTCGGTTGATTATTTAGAATTTGATTAAGTTATCGTATGATTATTATTTTCAGTTGAGTATTGTCAAGCATGTTATGTTATGATGTTATTGTTATTATGTCTTGGTTTCTAAATCTTCCGTTGTCTTTTGTGATTTGTTTGAAGCATGAATGGTTGATGTTTTCCGCTGCGTGATTCTGATTTATGAATTGAATTATTATGATTGTTGGAACTCTCTTTTGTTTATGATTGCTATGCTATGATTGCCCTGTTCTCACTTATTATGTATTTTATGGTTCCACTTCTAAGTGGAACAGCCTAGTTATTCCCCACTGACTGTGGACCCCATTTTAGGTAATGAAGCTGGAGTTTGAGTTCTCAAGGGGAACGTGGTTGGGAATGTGAGCAAGCAAGTTCAGTAGCTTAGCTACCCATTAGAATTTCCTACCTTTTTTTTGTATTATTTTTATAGACTTTAGTAGTTTTATTGTTAAAAGGAAACTTCATTATTTCCTTTGTTTTGGGATTATTCTAAGTTCAATATATAAAATGTTTAAATTTGAAGCTTCCGCTGTCATTATTTAATTTATTCAATAAAAGTTTCTAGTTAATAATGATTTGTATTGTTGTTTTCTTCGAAAACAACGTTGCCAAAATGCGGGTCGTTACATTGCTTCTCACCCTTCTCATCAAAACTACATTTCTCACATGAACCTACTTCTATATATATATATAGGGTTGGGTTCCGGTGAGAAATTTCTTATGGTGAGAAATGTGAGAAGAGATAAATACATCAACTATAACCTAGAGGTACATTGAGCACCAACTATAGGTACATTCACCATACACTATAAATACATTGAGTAAAAATACATTGACTTTATACCATATATACATCGACTCCAAACTATTAAAGGAGTAAGGAAGGAAAATCAAATTTAATCTTAGCCCTTCATTTGTTGATCAAAGGGTTGTGATTGCTTCTCACCCTTCTCACCAAAACTAAATTTATATACGAGAAAGCATTGGGTCAGACGGTCTGACCAAATAATCTGGTCAGACGGCTGACCCATATACCCAATTATAATAGTGAAAAAGTTCGGGAGGCTATAACTTTGCGCTCGGGTGTCGGATCGGGGCATATAATATGTCGAAATTGATTAATTTTTCGAGAAGAATGCAGTTGCAAATACCCGCAGGGGATTTGGCCACCGAAAATCGCTAAACGAAGCCGCTAAGTCCTCAAAATGCAAAAAAAAAACGTATCCAGGTTATATTTTGTCCAAGTTAGCTACAAAATGTGTCCAGGTTTTACAATATGTGTCCATGTTTAAACAATATGTGTTCAGGTTTACAAATAGGTGTCCAGGTTTGCAAATAGGTATCCAGGGTTAACAATATGTATCCAGGTTTGTCCAGGTGTGTTCAGATTTGTCCAGGTTTGTCCATATTTGTCCAGGTTTGTCCACATTTATCCAAGTTTGTCCACATTTGTCCAGGTTTGTCAACATTAGTCCAGGTTTGTCCAGGTGTGTCCAGATTTATCCAGATTTGTCCATGTTTGTCTAGATTTGTCCATATTTGTCCAGGTTTGTCCACATTTGTCCAGGTTTGTCAACATTAGTCCAGGTTTGTCCAGGTGTGTCCAAATTTATCCAGATTTGTCCATGTCTGTCTAGATTTGTCCATATTTGTCCAGGTTTGTTCACATTTGTCCAGGTTTAACAACTTTTCATCAGGCTTACAAATTGTGCCCAGGTTTCAAATGTGTGCATTTCTGTTTCCAGGTTTACAAATGTGTCCAGGTCTACCAATACATGTCCAGGTTCAATAACATGTGTCCAGATTAAACACACATGTGTTCAGGTCTAGTGGACTGGTCTAACAGAAACGTTACTGTCAGACCGATCTAACACAATACCATCTCAATATATATATAGGGTTGGGTTCCAGTGAGAAATTTCTTAATGTGAGAAATGTGACAAGAGATAAATACATCAACTATGACCTAGAGGTACATTGACCACCAACTATAGGTACATTCACCATACACTATAAATATATTGAATAAAAATACATTGACTTTATGCCATAGATACATTGTATCTAAACTATAAAAGGAGTAAAGAGAGAAAATCAAATTTAATCTTAGTCATTCATTGTTTCTCACCCTTCTCACCAAAACTACATTTCTCACATGAGCCTACTTCTTTATATATAATTATTGGAATAAAGTGTAAAGTAAGAGAGTTTTTCTTTAAAAGAATATGAAAAGACTTTGTCCCACATTGATACTTGATAGTTTGAGAGAGTAATATAGTTTATTTATGTTTATTACTATCATATACTTTGAGTTGTCTAAAGGTTTTAGTGGAATAGTGGTAGTGTGTTAACCACACGTCCACATGCGCACCGCCCGTCTAGATAGGGCCTTCGGCCTTAGGAAATATAACTTAACTCAACTAATTTTTTTTACCTTAGCTCATTTCAATTTATTATTTTAACCAGCTGACTAATTCAATATAAGGATTTGTATAATTCACTTCCTGATATAGTGACTTTAACATCATATTAAAATTTTAACTTTATATATAGCAACCCATATTAATATTATCGTAGTTTTTTTAAATTAAAAAAAACTCATACTAAATAATGAGTAATTTTTATACAAAACCTTGATTAACCCCCATACATAACATTAAGTGACCATTACACTAACACTCGGTAATTCATATATATAGTAAATATATAATAATTTTTTTAGTAATTTTTTGGTTGATATTCAATTCGATAATTGTTATGCTTAATATAATTTAAAAATCAAGATCAATGCATAAAAAAGAAATCAAAGATTATTAATTTAATTATTAAAATTATTGTAATATATGGATAAGAATAAAAAAATTGTGGCAGAAGTCAAGGAAATCAACAACAAAAAATATTGTATAAGGTGATACGTTATATTTAATTTAAAATGGTTAAATTTAAGGTAACATGATGTATGAACAAATTTTGGAATGAATTTAAACAATTTTAGAAAAACATTTAACCCGCAATTATCGTTATCAAACATTAGCTAGTTATTAATTTTTAAAGGATAGTTTTAATAAAAGAGAATAAAATTACTTTTATATGTTATGAGTATTTTTTTGAAATAAATATCTTATTAAAAGAAAAATTCACGGATTAAAAATCTAAAACATGAAGTATTAGATTATAATAGTTTTTTTTTTCTAAATACTTCTATTTTAGTATACTTTTATATATGAATCAATTATATTATAGAATTGTTCTAATTAAACATATAGCAATGATATAGATTCTCCATAAAATATATATATATATATATATATATATTCAATTTTAGAAATTTATTTTCTCGTTTATTTTCTATGAAAATTATAGTCATACATATAAATAAAAGAAATTATAATACACTCAAAATTAAAATGTACAAAATAACTACATTAAGCTAAAACTTGTTTTATCACAACTGTTAGGGAAAAATAAAACTAAAATGTACATTTTTTGTTGATTTTCTAATTATTATAATCCCAAAAAAAAGTAGCGAAATTTTTATCATGAGTATGTCTATAAGCAATAAATGAATAATATATTGAAAATAATTTTTGATCATAAAATTATATAGGAAGTTATGAGAAAGTATTGGGTCAGACCGTCTGACCCAATGTTTACTGTCAGACGGACACAAGTCTCAATTTTTAATTTTTTATCCTCTCTCTTCACTTACCTCTTAAGTCAGAGCTAAGTGCAATATTAGGCAGTAAACTTTGAAGGTTGTTGCAGTTTGGGTACTATTGTTGCAAAAGTTGCAACTTAGGTACTCAAAATTAACATCCATTAGTTTGATAGAATATTCCGTTAACTTAAAGTGTAAACCATTAAACTTAAATTTGAGGCACATACGTATGACGGAATATTCTAGGATATTTGTGATTCTAGGTAAAGAAATAAATATTTAAACTGATAAATTAAAGATTTATATGATTTGTTAGTTTATGATTTGTTTGCATGCATAAAGATTTTAAGATATTATATGATTGACAATATATATATTTAGTGTTTCATGTACGTAAAATATTATATATTGTAACTAGAATATATATTGCACGTTGTTACAATTTTTTTCATGGCAATTTGAATTTTTTTCAATATATAAAAGATTATAAAAAATAATATATTATGTGATTAGATTTGATAATATAAACGGTATGAAAAAAAAAAATCAGATCAGCAACATTTTTTTATAGATAATATATTACTTGATTAGATAGATTTTTTTTACAAAAAAATAGACGCAATGAGCTTAAGAAAAATTCTAATAATAAACAAATTAGGATTATTTTCATATACGAAAATTATTATTTATTAATTAAATTAGTTTAACACTAAAGTTAACAGAAGTTTGATGACAGTACCCTAACTGCAACTTTTGCGACTATGGTACTCTAACTGCAACAAACTCCAAAGTTTAGCACTCACTATTGTACTTAACTCTCTTAATTAAGTCATTTCAATTTTCATCTCTTTGTACTCCCTTTCCTTCGACCTTCATCCATGGCTTCCATCATCTTCTAAGCTCTCCAAACCCAACTGTCTCTCTCCACCCCAACAATCATTGCGTGCTTCTTTTACAACCATAACCACCGTCATCTCCCCACCCCAAACTACTCGAAATCTCAAACTTTTCCCCACACCAATATTTCTCGCACCATTATCAATGAAAAGCATACCTCGACCTAACTCTCGTAGTCATCCTCAAACCTCACTCAGCAAGAGCTTCTTCGTCGTCATCTTCATCGGCTCTCCAAAGTTTTATGGGGACTGAAGGTCTGCAATTTTGAGATGATCGACTCAACATGAAAATGAAGATGAAAATGACTCGAACATCGAAGAGTTCTCATCATCGAAACGATCAAACTACACACCAGATTCTCTTGGCCATATACTTGCTAAAATAATTGGTAATATGTGGAAGATTCTAGAAGAAGAGGTGGGAGGTGGGAGAACGAGGTCCAGGTTTGGAATTAGTTGTCCAGATATTAGTCATCTTTGTCCAGGTTCATATTTTCTAGTCCAGGTTTCTTTCTTTTTTGGTCCAGGTTTCTTTTCTCTTTGCCCAGGTTTCTTTTTTCTGTCCAGGTTTTCTCTATTTTTTTGGCCAGGTTTTAAAGTTTTTTTACCAAGTTTTAAATTTTTTGGCCAGGTTTGATTTTTTTTTTGTCCAGGTTTTAAAGTGTTTTGGCTAGGTTTTAAATTTTTTGACTAGGTTTGAAAGGTTTTTTAATAGATTTTAAAAATTTTGGCCAGGTTTTAATTTTCTTTTCCAGGTTTTAAAGTTATTTGGTCAGAAGTTTATTTTTGTCAAGTAAGCCTAGTCAGAATCTAATGTGATTTTCTTGGCCAGGTTTTAATATTAGGCCAGGTATTTTTTATCCAGGTTTGTTATTATGTTGTCCAAATTAGTGGTAAAGTGGTCCAGGTACTTGAGTTTTTTTGTCCAGGTCACACTACAAGAAATGTGTTCAAGAAGGACAATTAAAATTGCCCTGTTTGATACAAAATTCGTCTTCTTAGGTTATAATGACAATGTTAGTATTGCCCTCATGTTGCCCTTGTAACCCCGTTGTATTAGGTTTCAAAGTCAATTTTAGATGTTTTGCCCTCTTTGATTCAATTTAAAAAGGGCAATCAAAATTGCCTTCATTGATCATCAACAAAGGCAATACATTTTGCTTTCCTTGATTTAAACATTTTATTTATTGTCAAATAGGGCAAAGTTTCAAAAGTCTAAGGGGGCAAAATAATCATATTATCTTCATTGTAATATCAATGAGTGCAAAAATAATTGCCCTTGTAGGCATCATTAAGTAAAACAATACTCATATCGCCCTCTTTAATCATGATAAGTTGCCCTCTTTGTGTGAGTTTTTTGTAGTGTCAATGGGTATTTTGTCCAGGTACATAAATCTTTTGTCTAACTCGATTGGAATCGTCTGACAGTAACATTACTGTCAGACGAGTCTGACACAATACTTTCTCAATTAATATATGATCAAAACTAAATTACTTATAATAAAAGGATTAAGGTACATGTATTATTTATAGGAATTAAATCACAAAATATTTCTAAAGATATGTTATATTATATATCACTTTTATTAAGGTAGAAAATATATTAAGATAGTATAAAAAAAAGTTGCTTTTTTAGATTAAGGGGAAAGGGCGGGAAATTTTTTAATGAGAGCGCGACATGTGGCAAGCTGTGGATTTAACTGCTTCTCTTATAGTATATATATATATATTGATTAACTTGGGATGAGAGAGTACAGTAATTGGATAAGATATAATGAGCATGTAAATAAATAGATTAGGATTTATATTGTAAACACACTTCATTTATATTTATAATAATATATAATATATGTATATAATATACTATACTATAATATATATGGTATAAAGTCAATGTATTTTTACTCAATGTATTTATAGTGTATGGTGAATGTACATATAGTTGGTGCTCAATGTACCTCTAGATTATAGTTGATGTATTTATCTCTTCTCACATTTCTCACCATAAGAAATTTCTCACCGGAACCTAACCCTATATATATATACACACACACACATACATGCAGCATGTATCTCACGATAAGAAAAAAGTAATAATTTTTGGAGTAAAGTGTAAAGTAAGAGAGTTTTTCTTTAAAAGAATCTGAAAAGAATTTGTCCCACATTGATACTTGATAATTTGAGAGAATAGTATAGTTTATTTATATTTATTACTATCATATCTTTGAGTTGTGTAGAGGTTTTAGTGAAATAGTGGTAGTGTGTTAACCGCACGGGCGCCGCCCACCTAGACAAGGGCCTTCGGCCTTAAGAAATATAACTTAACTCAACTATAATTATTTACCTTAGCTCATTTCAGTTTATCATTTTAACCAGCTAACTAATTCAATATTACCGTTTGATTTCGCAAATTATTGTATGGACCTAAGACCATATAGCTGCATGGTCTGCATGGTACCGTTCCAAATGACGTTGTGAATATTTTGGTACTTTTGTTGTGAACATTTAGTACTTTTGTTTTGAAAATTTGATAGTTTTGTTGTGAACATTTGATAATTTTGTTGTGAACATTTGATAATTTTGTTGTGAACATTTGATAGTTTAATGCTGGTGAACATTGAATATTTTTTTGTGAATATTTGATAGTTTGATGTTGATGAACATGTAATAATTTTGTTATAAACATTTGATAGTTTGATGTTGATGAACAAGTGATAATTTTGTTGTGAAAATTTTATAGTTTGATGTTGATGAATATTTGATAATTTTGTTGTGAACATTTGATAGTTTGATGTTGATAAATATTTGATAATTTTATTGTGAACATTTGATAATTTTGTTGTGAACATTTGATAGTGTGATGTTGATGAACATTTGATAATTCTGTTGTGAACATTTGATAATTTTGTTGAGAATATTTGATAATTTTGTTGAGAACATTTGATAATTTTATTGTGAACATTAGAGGACCACAGAAACTTGTGTGGTCCTGGGTCCATCTATTACCTATTGTTGTTTACCAGGTTGATTAATTCCTCTAACAACATTAATTAATGTTCGTTTACTTCCTGATTTTCAGCCACGTTTTGACTAATCAGCTATGCTTACTTTTTTACAAGTACCTGCTACTACATGAACAAAGAGGACATACAAAAATGATCCAGTTTGTTGAACACCAATACAGTACAATCTACAATAAACATAAGAGAACAAGTTATAGCGACAGACAGTGTCACTTGATAAAGAGTGGAGACTAGCACTAAATCCAAATCTGGTGTATTTTTAGGCTTTGTTTTGTTTAGAAAATTCAAAAGATAACCCAAATTGTTATTTTAATACTAGCGACATAAATAATACGGCAGCTGGAATTAATTAGTGGTTTTGGCAATGCATTATATGACATAGTGTGGATAAAATTTGAGTGTGTGAGATCAAAGTAAAGATTGGATTATCAGGGTTCTTATACTCGTAATACATAAGTAATTGTGCACAGTCGTGTGGAAAATTAAATATTAAGAATTTCTTTGAGATTTATATAAGAATTCAAATTAATTTGAATCATGTGATTCCAAATTTAAGAAAAGTTGCTAAAATTACATCACAATTTGGAGGAATACTCGTGCATCTTTTATTAACTGTTGTTATATCTTGAAGATCAGAATTTACGTACCAAAAGCTATTATATTTGTACAACTTTTCCAATGCAGGTGAACTATTTACAATACTTTAAATGCACTTGGTTTTGACTTTAATTTTTCTCATTACATAGCTTTTGGTATTCATTTGCTTAAATGTTTTCAATGATAACACTGAAATAATTATTTAATCAAAATTTGACTTTGACCCAATTAATTAATATCTGGCATGGCACATACATGAATGAATGTTATGCGCCTACAAATGTATTGTACAATATTTAAACTTCTGGACAATATATTGATTGATAATATTGTAATTAAAATGGAACTTTGTTTTTTCAAAGTTTCCACACTCTTTAATTTATCACATGAAATTAATATTTGTAATGAAGTGAGACATTGTTTATAAATTACGGAGTGTGGACGCTGATTTTTACTAAAAGTTTTATGTGATAAAATACTAATTTCAGGTGATAAATTAGTAATTTTTGGTGATAAATAGTATTCAATTGATAAATTAGTAATTTCAGGTGCTAAAATAATGTTTTAGGTGATAAAATAGTATTCAATTAATAAATTAATAATTTCAGGTGATATATTAGTAATTTCAGGTGTTAAATTAGTAATTTCAAGTGATAAAATAATGTTTCAAGTGATAAAAGAGTAATTTTAGGTGATAAAAATACTAATTTCAGATTATGAAAAAAGTATTTCTGGTAATTAATATATGTGTTTCAGGTAATAAAATTAGGATTTCAGATAATATTTGAATCTAAACCCCTTATCTTGAATTGTCGGCTATCTGCATTGACACAACTACACAAGACATAATTAAAGGAAAAAAAAACTCTCAAATGAGAATTTTTCTGAAATTCGTATGATTTTATTTACTCCAGTAAAAAAAAATTCAAAAATCTTGTCCTTTTTATTCTTCATAATAGTTTCTCTAGTTTGCAAAAATTTTGTCTCTGGTTTTTTTTTTTTTTTTTTTTTTTGTTTGCGATTTGTAGGGTCGAGAATTCGAACATGAGAGAGATTTCCATGGTGTCAACCATGATTGATTATAAAATAGTATAATTGGAGGAATGAATGAATGAGTGAGTTTGCCCTAAGCTAAGCTACAACGTTGCTTTTAGACAAAATAAATGAAAGTTAACAACAATCTTTTTTTTTTTAGAGGGGAAAGCTCGACTAAATATTATGCGTCCACAAGTAAATAGGGATAATAGTTTTAGGAGAGTTATACAACCAAACTTGTAGGGTATCCAAAGGAAACAATCTAGCAAGATTATAAGGATAACGTTATCCTTACATACATGAGCGTGATGAAAAATAATGGAAACAATTACAAAAATTCAAAACATCACTAAGGACTTTATCTAAGTCGGTCAGGTAAATAGCATTTTTTAGGCAATCTTTAACAATGAAAAAAAATAAAATTCATGATGCATGAACTTTTAATTTTTTCCTTAACAATGGCCAAAACAAAGTTCATTTTATGATAAATTGTCCAAATGGTTGGAAAGTCGACCAAATGGTCCAAAAGTTCAACTCTGCCAGAAGGGAAAAAAAAAAGCCTCAAATGCATATAAAACGTCGTGTTTCAACGCTTACCCAAGAAGAGAACGGTCCAAAACACAGCATTTTGGACACGTTGGAAACAAAAAAAAAAAATTCTGCCAGCAGCAGCCTCTGACGCGCGTCAGCAGGTCTGCAACTTGGTCTGATTTGCGCCAAGTGTCCTGTTTTCAGCCATAGATTAAATATATCCATTGCAATTTTTGCAACGGATAAAACTCGAAAAATATAAAAAAAAATTTAAAAAAATTTATTTACCAAAATTCATAATTTTTCATTCTCTGTAAATAGACATCAATTTTGCTATATTTCCATAAAAAAAAAAATCAACCTTCGAATATCTTTTCTCTCTTACGTTTTCTCATACTTAAACATCCTTTCTACTTTAAATGCTCTTAATTATGGATCATAGTAATCCAAATTATTCAGGTAACCAATCCGGCTTTTTTAACCGGAAAAATAAACAAGTAATGCAACAAAGTTATTCTGAAAATAATCCAAGAAATGTTGGTATTTACCCACCCAACATGACAAATCCTTCAAATTTTTCGAGCTCTATAGATTTATTAAACACTAATTAAATATCTAATTAATCTAAGTATCGAAATTACCAATCTACTAATATTAATCATAATTATTATTTTAATTAAATACAATCAATTACATTAATCATAATTATTTTTTTGATGAAATTAAATTAATTTATGTATTGAATTGTGTTGGAAAGAGAAAATGATGGGTAGTGTATGGAAAAGTAGGTAGGAGAGAGAAAAAAATGTTGAAGTGGGGTATGAAAAAGTAGGAGAGAAAAATGAGATGAACTTTTTTTTTGGGTTATTGTTAAAAGGTAAAAATAAGAATTGGTTGTAGAAATGAGTTGGAGGTAGGGCTGTAAAAACAGGTTAAACGGTAGGAAACAGGTCGGTCAAAAACGGGTTCGGTCAAAAACAGTCGGTAAAAAACAGGTCATATGACACCTTTCGGTATCGGTCGGTCTTATTCGGTATTCGGATGAATTCGGTATTTTCTAAAACAAGTGTCGGTCGGTTTCGGTCCGGTATTTATCGGCTCGGTCGTTTGTCGGTAACAAGTCACATTTAGTCGGTCAAAAACGGTCTTTTGCAGGTCATAATCGGTATACGGGTCATAAACGGTCAGTCAAAATCGGTATACATGTCAAAATCGGTCGGTCAAAATCGGTATGCGGGTCATAATCGGTTATTTACGATTTTACGCTAGTCTATTCAGGCCAATTAAGATCGGTTATGTTCTATTTGAGTTTATAGTAAGGGTGAAAGTAATTCGGATAAAAATCGAAAACCAAACCAAAACACACCGAATTATAATTTTGGATTGGTTTTTATTTTATTTCGGATTGGATTGAAAAGTTTAAGAAATTTGGATTTCGGTTTGGATTCGGTTTTGGCCTTTTAAAAACCGAAAACCGGATTACAAACCGAATTTAAGTTGCTATTGTTAAGTTAAATTCAGTTTCTTATGTCTAGGATTTGTAGTGAGTGCTCATAAAAAATGAAGCTTTGAATTGATTAAGTGCTCATAAAATATTTATATGTAGACCTTTTAATTTCCTAAATCATTTGAGAAGGCACTATAAACTTGTTAATTAGTTGAATATCTTGCTATTTGCTAAAACATATTATTTTATTTATGGGTTATTAAGATGCATTTTTTAAAAAATAGTCTCAAAAGTTTGGATCGGATTGGATTACAAATACTAAAATCGGATTGGATTTAATTTTTTTTGGTTTGGATTCGGATCGAAAATTACAAAACCGAATTATTATGGTTCGGATTTGATTTTGCCAATAATCCAAACCTTACACCAAACTTTCACCCCTAGTTTATAGCAACATTGTAACAAAATATAGAGAATAACAACGGCATTAATAAGTGATTAATATAAATATTATATATGGACATCAAAGAATAATCTCAATGACTCAATGAGCCATATTAATTTATAATGAGTGCGATGGCTATCATGATAATAATTATAACAATAATAGCAATATATATCATTGGCCATGAGGATGGAATTTATTGTTGTCATAATCATGATAAAAGCTATATATATATATATATATATAGTAACAATAGTAATAATGACAATGGAGGTGAGTTAATGACATCAATAATCAATCGATCAATAATAATGATGATGGATGGTAATAGCATTGACGATCATAATGATGGTGGATAATGTTGATGATCACGATGGTGGCCAACATAAAGGATGGTGATTGATGAATTAGGATGACATCAATTATGTATGGTGATGAACGGTGATGATGACGTTGATGATGGGTTGAGATGGATGATAATGATCATGGGTGATGATCTGATGTATATGAATGGTGATTGATGCTAATGATGGATGATGACAACAATAATGATAATATCAATGTATGATGTTGCATGATTACGATGCTGGATGTAGATGACCAATATGATAGATGGTCATGGATGATGATGATGGTGATGGGTTATGACGATAATAATAAGTGTTTATGAGCTTATGATGACAATTAAGACGATGATTAATGATAATGAATTAACGATAACAAAGATGACAACAATATTGATAACAATTAGCAACAACACTGAATTGATGATGCTAACAACAATGATGGTGATGATTGATATAAATTGTTATATTTTCTTTTATTTGAAAGCATTACCTTAGATTAATATTCAATTATAACAAACAATGAAAAATTCTTTAAGAGTAAAAGGCTTTGCAAAATTACTTAGCTAAGGTTAATTGATTAAATTATACGGAGTAATTTATAGAACTGTACTACCTTAGCTCAAAAATTGTCTTTATAAAATTATTAAGTGTTAACGTAATTAACTAATTGAGTCATTTAATTAATGTATATAATTTATATATAATTTTTATAATTTAAAAAAATTATATATATAATTTTATTCAAATTAATTTAATTTTAATGAAATTATGTTAAATTTAATTTTATTTAATTATAACGTGTTTTAAATTAATTAATTTTTATTATTTATTTTCCAACTTAGAGAAATCATGTAATTAAGTTCGTCCAAAACGGGTTCGGTCGTAGACAAACAAACAGGTTCGGTCAAAAATGAGTTCGGTCGTAAACATACAAAACATGTTCAGTCAAAACGGTCGGTCAAAAACAGGTCGGTACAATACGGTTTCGGTCAAAAATCGGTCGGTCAAAAATCGGTTTTTTACAGGTCGAAAACAGATTCGGTTTGAAAACAGGTTCATTAACGGTCGGTTTCGATATAATAAAAACAGGTCGGAAACAGGTTCGGTATTAAACGGGTTGGGTATCGGTCGGTTTCGGTATGTATAGAATCGGTTGAAAAACGGTTTCGGTATAATTCGGATTCAATGGCGGTCGGTATTCGGTCACTAAAAATTCGGTCAAAAACAGGTTCAGTATCGGTCGGTACGGTCGGTCAAACAGGTTTCTGACCCACATTTACACCCCTAGTTGGAAGAGTGAGAAATAGGATGAACTTTTTTTCTTTTGGCATTGTTAAGGATGGCCTTAATAGCTTGTTGATGACTGTTAGACAATCTGATTCAATCACCACTTGCCCAAAATGTGCCCCATATCCTCTCTTTGCTCGCTTCTTACCCATTTACTAAATGGAGACCGAGTTAAGTGCACTATAGGAGTATAGGGTACCGAACTTTTACAAAAGTTGCAGTTTGGGTATCCTAGTTGCAAAAGTTGCATTTTGAGTATTCAAACTTAACTTTTGTTAAATACTTGTTGAATTAACCGTTAACTTGGATTTTTTTATCATGATATTTTTCTTGCATAGAAAATTTGCTCTCAAGTTTTTAAAACCCAGTCTATCTTTCTCAACCTATCATCAATTCATGAACATCAAACAGAACAAAAAAACTAAATGAACAAGAATAGATCCAACAAAATCAAATAAGAAACATATGATTACAGATCTTCATATCATATACAAAATAAAGTGAAAAAATCAATCAATCGATGATATAGAATGCATATGAACTTCATAAACTAGGCATATTAGTTGTAAACAGTAATTTTCATGATCGTTTAATTTATAAATAATATTCTAATATCACAGAAAACAATTTAATAGAATTATTGGAGTGTAGTACTACTACTTTTTTTTGGCAATGTAGGAATTAAACTAAAATATCCAAACCCCTATGAATTCTCATTTTATGGTGCTTTAATGGTGGCTTTTCACTCATCTTTGTGTTTTTTTCTTCTTGTGTTTATGTTGGTTCATTTGTTTAGTGTGTGAAAAATAAAGATTATCTCCCTCCTCTTAAAATTTGCTTGGACTTAGAATTCTCTTGCAAACTATTCTAAGTGTGTATAAACACAAACTAAAACACAAAAAACTTTTTGGATTCACTCTTAGGATTATATAGAGTGAATAATCTCCATTGTATTTCGTTAATTAGTTATTTAATGGTAACCCAGTGACCCATAGTGGGACGAAATTAAACTAATAAAAAAGCGTTATTTTCGTGCCTTGGAGATTCATATCCGGTTTCCCACCAACATTTTCCCTAACAATTTTGTTATATTTTAGACTTCCTTCCTTTATTGCTTCTGCGTGTATCGGAGGAATTGAACATAGACTTTTTGCCATAATCACATAAGACAATATAGAAGAAGAGCAAAGATGATGTCAAAAAGAGCAGAGTCAAGAAGAATACAATGAAGGAAAAAAAGAATTGGGTTTATTAAAAGAAGAAAAGGAAAAAAGGTAACTTGTTAAGCAGGTTTTAGGTAAAAAAGTCCATTTTAAAAAGATAAAGTATAAATGTGTGATTATTTTGAGAGGACCATCGAAAAGTGAGTTTTTTTTTTCTATTTTTTGAAGATAAATTGGGTTGTAAAAAATTTTGAGCAAATGTTCTATGCAAGAAAAAAATTGATAAAATAATCCAAGTTAATGGTTAATTCAACAATTATATAACAAAAGTTAAGTCGAGTACCCAAAATGCAACTTTTGCAACTAGGGTACCCAAACTGCAACTTTTGTAAAAGTTTAGTACCCTATAGTCCTGTTCAACAGGATGGTTAGGGCTGGGGCCGGTCAATTATTTGGTGGGCCGGGCCGGGCTTTGCATATTCTTTAACGGGTCGGGCCGGGTCAAGCCCTATTTGACCCGGCCCGGCCCACCCTATCTACGAGGAAATTAACGAAGTTTTTGGGAAATATGGGAAGAAATTTAAATGGCCCATTTAAAGCCCAACCCGGCCCGCTTAGGCCCATTAAGTTGTTAACCCTATTAAGACCCGCCCCATTTCTAAAAAAGGTTGGGCCACACAAATTTTTAATGGGTCGGGTCAGGATTTTAAATATGCCCGGCCCCATTAAACACGCCTAGTACCCTATAATGCACTTAAATCAAATGAGACCTCCCACTTGTCATAATTAATTTATTGCCCTGATGCCATTTCAGACTAGTTGAGAATATCAACTATCATTAGTTATGTACACATATCTATTATTCTATTATCTATTATTTATCTATATATTTCCAAAATTCTTACAACTATAAAATACTCCATTTTCCTCCCAAACAATTTTTTTTTTTCTAACTAAAAAAAAATAAAAATTACAAAGTACATTAATAAATGTCCCCCTTGCATGCCCAATAAAGTGAAAAAAAATAAGGTATACAACCAAGACTTTAATAGAAAATAAAAGTGTAAAACTTGGAGATTTTTTTTATCTTTTTGCTTACTCAGATCATCATAACGTCTAACTCTTTTAAAAGAGGAGTGCATTTTTTTTTGGTAAAATGAAGTGCATTTTTTTAAGAAGGTTAACATTGATATTTCAAGTATTACGGATGGTAAAAAAAGCTCAATTTGAAAATAAAAAATAAAAAACCTAAGCATTAACTATTTATTCATTATATTGATTTAGATGTATTTTTTCATAAAATTTAAATGTTTAAATGCAGTCCTAAAGACTTATGACATAATCCAATTATAGTATACAAATACTTTTTTTTGTTGGATTTGATAGGTCTTATATAGTATTCAAATCAATATTAGAATTTTTTTAGTACCCAATTATTAGAATTTTAGTATTTACTAAATGTAAAAAAAAAAGTGAATTTTAGTCTTCGCTACAAAGAGATGAGAGACAATATTATTTTAATTTCACACCAAACTATTTTACTTTGTGGTAAATGTCCTTTTTAGAAAGTGTCAATATAATAAAACAATAAAGCAATGTAAAATTCTAAAATAATGTCTTAATTGTTTTTTTAAATACTTAATAAATATCATTTTCATTTATGTAAACTCAATATTTAATTAGCTAATTATCATCATATTTGCTCTCACATATTATCTAAAAAAAATTAAGTCATGCATAGCACGTGTATTAACTAGTATACAATATATATTACTTTTTCATTCAATTGAAAATGGAAGATAGAGATCAACGCAGGGGAAAAAAAAGGAGAATTTAGAGGGGTTCAGTCCGTCTAGCAGTAACACTAGGTCAAACATTCTAACCCAATAGTTTCACATAATTAAAAAGTATCTTGACATAAATATAAAAACATGACAGTATCAATTATAAATTATACAAGAAAAATTGTCAAAAATAAGTCAACCTTTGGTCGATCTTCCACAATTAAACCAACCTTTTGAAAATCCAAAATTAAGCTAACCTTGTTATATTATCATTCAAGCCAAAAATAGGTTAAATGATTATTTAATCTATTAGTTACCTGTTGTTTCAGGTTAGTGTTATCATTTAAAGCAAAAATACATTGAATGATTATAAAATAGTGATCTAAAACAAAATAAAATAACAGGATAAATAACCATTTAACCTATTTTTTGCTTAAATGATAACAAGGTTAACTTAATTTTGGATTTTCACAACGCTGGCTTAATTCTGGAAAATCAGCCAAAAGTTGACTTATTTTTGACAATTTTTCCAATTATAAAAGTATAAAATACATATCTAGTAATGTTTGTTGGTAGTACATATCAATATTCTAGACTCGAGCCATTTAAATAGAGCATTTCAAAACCGGGTACTCAATTTTTGTAGTTTAGTTAGTGTGTTTTTCTATTTTTGTGTTGGGAGATATCAAGTTCCTCAAATTGATATACGTTTTTTTTATATGATGATCCATGATACATAGAAATATATAAATGTATTTATTGATCCATGGTGACCGAATTACTTTTTTTATCAAAATTATTAATTAATGCATTATTATTATTGTTGTAAATGTAATTAATTAATACATTAATTGAATAGGCGTTGCAATAGGTAGATGTTATTATTGATTCTCACTAACCACTGCAATAAATTTTAATTACCATTGCTTAGAGCTAAGACCACGGTTAAAAGCAAGCGTTACCATGGCATTAAACAACCATGGTCTTGGATCTAAGGGCCTTAGATCCACTAAGGCTATAGTGGTAAAGAAGTGTTGCCTAAGGGTACTTAACCGTGGCCTTAGATCTAAGGCCACGCTAGCAAAGATAATGCCCAATTATATTCACCGCGACCTTAGGTATATAACAAGGGTGATTGAGCCTTAATGAGCGGGGTAAAGACTCATTAAATGGTGGACAACAAACATAGGGTGGAAGACAAATGGGTGATGAATGAGCTAGGACACACGACCTAGGTGAGGTGGGGCAAAAACGAGATTCAATGATAACAGGAGGCTTAACATCGTCAGACCATCCTCAAAAAGAGGATCTTGATACTCACAAGTTTCCTCATCATTCTCAATAAAAGGATTTATAGTCACAAATATCACCATCATTTTTAAAGAGAGGATTTTCATAATCAAAACAAAACTCCTCATCCTCACTATCACTAGAGTCATCACTATGGGCTACGCCACTATCACGTTCACTTAAAACCCTAAGATTTTCTCCATACTCAACATCTTTGCTATCAAGAAATGCAAAAAGTCATCGGCTAAAAGCAACAAATCCTCTTCCTCCTCAATGGAAACATGGAGCTTGGATGATTTAGGCGAAGAAAGAAAGGAAGGGGTGGTGGGCTCAAGGGGAGAGGGAGATGCAAAAACGAGTTCAAAGGATTCTTCATAATCCTTTAGAGAACATCTACCTCCTCTTGAATCAGATTCCTCAAAGTAGTAGGGCTTGAGTCATCCTTGCCACAACCGCCCTCATCGTCAATCGTAAATCCTACATCATCCATCTCCTCCTCTAATTAAGCAAGATTCTTTTATCTCAAGTCTCTTTACTAATTTAATTATTTGCTCAAAGATAGCTCGCCTTCCCTCTCCTCCTATTGGTAGACATTTATGCACCTCAAAACATTTGGCAATCAAGTCATTATAGCTCTTTATCTCTGCAGGAGTACATATAATTGTATGAAGAAAGTTAAAAGGCCTTAGAAACTCATCAAGAAGGGAAGGGTCATAGCTAATTTCATCACTAGAAACATGAGAATCTCTCTTGTAATGCGTGCAATCATGTGAAGAATGAAAATTAGAATGCACATCACTACAATTAGGAGAAAAAGGAGGAAATGAACCAAAGTTGGGTTGCAATGGGCTAGAATGGGTACCTATATCCCATTCATAGGTGTCTTGGGCTAGCCAATAATAAAAATTCCAAGCATTACCTAAGGTCAAAGCTCGAAACTCACCGCGATGCAAAGACTCAACAACATTCAAATGAAAAGCATTCAAATCCGAATATATGACTTCACACATTTGCTACAAATAAAAAGTGTGCGTGGTCAAATGGAAGTGAACCTTGAACTCGATTAAAATATACCCAAAATGAGTCACCTTCAAATTGAGGAATAAAGAAACTAGCCATCATGAAACCAAAAGCCAACAAAAATGCAAGCAACAATTATTAAGGGAGAAAATTCAAAATTAAAAGAAGAAAAAGAAAAAGAAAGCAATAACTCAAAACGCTGGGGAATCCTAAAATACAATCAAGCCATATTTCCCCAACAACGGCGCCAAAATTTGATCGACTCCTAGGGTGTCGTTGTAATACCCCGAAATTTTGGGATATTTTAAAATTTTTATTTATTAATTAAGTGTATAATTAATTAACTATTTAATTGATTATTATTTAATTAATTATTATTTTGTGTAGCAATCTAATTATTTTAAGCCTAGCCTTAACCTTTTCATTTTATCTTGCCAAAACCCGAGCCCAATTATTTCCTTAGAATCGGTGTTGCACGACCCCTTTATTCTTTTTCTTTTCTCCTAATTATTTTATTATTCTAAGTCCAAAAAGGCCATTTAATTTGGACTGTTTACATTTTTAGTCCAAACTTTTTCCTCAACATTGGGCCAAAGACCCAATCCTGCTTTTCTTTTTCTACTTGGCCGGCTCCCCTCATGTTGTTTGGGCCAAGTATTATTTTTATTTGCCTATTTTGATTAATTATTTAAATTGATTAATTAAATAATTAATTTAATTTAAATAGATTTTAAAACCCTAAACCTATGCAAATTTAGCTAAGTTTCCTAATATTTGGGCTTCCATTTTCACGGCACCCTTAGGTAATTTTTAGGGTTTGTTTTCTTCTTTTTCTATAAATAGAACATGTTCCACTCTTTTTATTCCTAATTGACTATTGATCTTAAACCCTACAAAAATATTTCCCTTTCCTCTCCTTCCTCGAAACCGTGAACCTTCTATCACCAATAGGTGATTGCCTTGGATAATTTTTGCGATTCGAGGTAACTTCGCTATTCCGTTTAATTTTGGTACAAACTATTCACATAGTTAATTAGGATTAAAAGCATGAAAAATTGTAAAAGAATTAGTATCATGATTAGGTTTAAATAATTCGAATTTATGAATATGATATTTCTTGATTTTAGTATGAATCTTTATTATTTTAAGGTATTCTATGCATAAATTGATTTATTTATTTATGTATCTTGTATGAATAATTGCATGAATATTTTTGTTCTTGTTGTTCTAATTTTTTGAGTGACTTAGAATAATTTTAGGAGCTTCTTCACTGTTTGATCTTTAATCAAGATTTATTTCATGGCGAAATTCGTTCATCTCTTACTTGAAATAATTTAATCTTTCAAACCGGTAAAACTGTCCAGAATCGGTTTACGAATTTAATAGGATACTTAATCAACTCATAATGCTATGAAATGTTAGGTGGAAGTCAGTAATAGTGTTTTACAGCTTGTGTAAAATTTTCGTAATTTTTAAAGTTCGTTTGATATGGCAGAAAAATCTGAAACTGAATTCAGCCTAATCTGATTTGTTAGTTATAAAATTCCTTAAAAATAGTAAAAGATGTTATTTTTGGACGAAAATTATGCACGTTAAACCTTGAACCTATATTTAACTTTCATTAAAATTTCGAGAGTAATCGAGACCTTTAAAAGGTCGTTCGTAATTTAATTCTTTAAAAATCAGATTGTGTAAAATATTGTAATTAAATTATTAAAACATGTTATTTTGGATTCTTAAATTCAATCTTGATCTTGTTTGAACCCTATGATAGCCGTGTGGTGTGATGTAAATAAAGGAATGATTTTGATCTTGTTTTAATCCATGTTTATGATTTAATGTTTAAAGTAAATTAAATTGTTTATTATTAAGTTTATTTGATTAATTGTTGTTAATTGTATTCAATTGATTAAAAGTATAATTTTGGTATTTTTATTCAAGAGTGTCGAATGGCTTGTTGTGATAAAAATAGGATTTTTATCATATTTTGAGTAATATATGTTGTTAATTGTTAAATTGTTTATATGATTGTTAATGAACTGATCTGATTATTATGTTATAACTAAAGAAATGTCGAGTGGCCTTTTTATTTTGATCAACTTTAGTTTATTTTGGGACTTATAATAATATTGGGATAATTTTAGGAATTATTATTAGTATTAGTATTCGGATATTACTATTAATATTATTAATATTACGGTTATTATTAGTATTATTAATATTAGGAATCAGTAGGGATAAGATATAAAAGGTACGATAAGATACTAATAGGGAAAGAAAGGAAACAGAGTAGGAGGATTACGAATCGTTTCGATCTCTGGCTAGGAAAGACTTGGTATTTAAGGTGGCCAATATACGTGCCGCACCTCTCTTTCCTGGGACTTCGAACGGTTCATTTCCGAATACGGTCACCTAGTATTTCCCGATATAAGATAAGATATAAGATTTGAAAGATATAAGATAAGATAAGGACGCCCACCTGATGACCCGAGTAGTCAGACTGGGTTAAGTCGAAGCCACTGCTCAATGGGACGAACACACGAGTTCCCCCGAGTAGTTCTGGGTCTTAGGATATGTAGTCGTCTAAGTAGTAGTACACGAGCTGCTATTTAGGGGTTATGGCCATAGCTTAGGCTTAGTGGTGAAACACGAGATCCGCTACGGGTTGAGTACACGAGCTCACCCCGGCATGTTCTAGGAAAGTTGTGGTGAAACACGAGATCCACAACGAGTTATAGTGACCGGTCCAATGAAAGATGATATGATATAAATTATAAGATATGATATGATGAAATGAAAGAATAAGATATGATATGTTAAGATATGATATGATATGAATACGAGAGTATGAAAACCATATAGTATAAGCTAAGGATTAAATGTATAAGTCTTCCGCTGTGTATGATTCAAAGTATATATATTATGAGCAGGTAAATTGTATGTATATATGTACGCGTATGATGTGATGATGTATGTATATGTATTCGTATGATTATATGTATCTGTATTCGTATGTATTGTGTACATGTATATCTGTGTTGTATTCGTATTTGTATGTATTCCTAACCGTATTTTGCAGGTATTATTATACGTATGGTATACGTACTTTTATACGTATTTTATACGTATTTCTAACCGTATTTCTGCAGGTATATTTATACGTATTTTACACGTATTTTATATGTATTCGTATACGTATTTTTGGTACGTATTTTTATACGTATCTCGTATAATTTTGTATACATTGTATCATGTTGTATGTGTGTTTTCATGTGTATATTCTATGATATTATGTGTTTAGCGGTCCCTCAATTAAGCGGGACAGCCTAGTTACTCGCCACTGACGGTGGACCCCCCCTCAGTTTCAAGTGACGATGCGGCAGCATAGAGCGGGCTTCCGCTGGATGGGCTTGAGTAGTTTAGATTTATTTTAGTTATTCCAGAACTTTTGAGACAATAATATGGTTATATTTATAATCCCAGTCTGTTGGGAAGACATTTACTTTGTTCATGTAACGCTTAGGCCCCATATGCCTTAATTGACTCTTGGATTATAGTTCAGTATTTTAATAAAAGTTGTTTAATTTTAGTTAATTAATTTCATTTATAGTTTAAATTGTTTAAGTAATGATCCGAATGTCGATTCCCTTCGTAAATCGACAAGTCAAAAAGTCGGGTCGTTACAGTCGTGGCCCTAGTCGCTTCCCAAATATATAATTTATAATATCTAGTGGAGCTAGGGTTGATCCGCAAGGAAGTAGGTGGATTGAATTTGATTTAAGAGAATCTAGAGAATTGAGGTTCTATTTTTTTTTCTTTGAATTTTGGAAATTTTAAAAACTAAATGAAAAGAAACTAAATCTAGAATAAGCGGAATAAATGCAAAAGGCTCTAGGGATAAGACTCCTTGAATACTACTTTTTTTGGAGCATTTTCGATCATTGAAAACCAATTATAATTTGAGAAATTAAATTGCCAATTAAATCTTAAAAAAGAATTAACAAACTCATTCACAAACCTTCTCTCGAATAGGCATTAGGAAACTTTAGGAGATGCTAAATTAACCTCTCCCGACTAGCCAAAGTAGCAAATCCTAAAACCGAGATTGTCAAGGTACTATAATCAATTTGCAATTCCAATTACTATATCTAGTAATTTAGAAAATTCTTCATAGAAAATCTTGAAAGCAGTCATGAAAATTAAATCCAAAATCACTAGAACTCAACATGATTACTTCACCAAGCAAGCATGAAAAGCAACAAGAAATTTAGGAAAACTAACAATCTAATAAACTCAAGCATTTGTGGATTCCAATAATCAACCTCCAAAATCCATAGAATCAAGTCGTCCAATTCCTAGAAAACCTAACTACTCAAGCATAATTGCACAAAAACATGGAGAAGAGATTAAAGTGGAATTCTAAGCAAGAGAACATGAATTAAACCTAAATCTAACAACAAACAAGCAATTAAACTAAATAAACAAGTAAATGAAATAATTAGACACTAATCTACTTGCAAAATATGAAAGAGAGAAGAGTAAAAGCAAGAGAAATTGATTGAATACCTTGAGTGTAACAACCCAGAATTTTCCGATATGAAAATAATACATATCACCTGAAATAGAATTCAGAAAATCTCAAGGTTGTTATGCCGCGATAACTAATTATAGTCACCGCAAGGCTAGTGGTTCTACCTGTAAACTAATAATTAAAAGATTAATTAACTAACTATTACAGTCCAACAAAGTAAACCAAAAATAGTTATTACAACCCAATTAAATTCTAATTATAATTAAATGACAGCGGAAGCCTTAATAAAGTATAAAAAAAATCCAAAAGGAATGATCACACTCTTTAACCCGACAAGCCGGACACCATCAAACCCCTGCACATTGATCATTGTAATATCAGCCAAAGGCTGAGCAAGATTTCCTACTTTAAATAAACAAAACTAACCAATGTGCATGCAAGACATATAGGAATATCTTGCAAATCCATTTCAATGCTGTACAGGGTTAAATAAACAATATAAATAAACTTTAGATCAAACCAAAATTTACTTTCGAATAGACTTGTATCAAACTTTCTTTCTTTCTAAAACTTTGTATGATCGATACAAAAATAATAATTTCGAAACCTTGTGAGTAGGAAGCAACATTACTGAAAAGGTCTAGTGAGCTAGCTAGGCTCACCAGAAAAGAACACCAAAGCCCCTAGTATGCATACCCCATACATGAGACGCTGTTAACTCAAGAAGGAAGACAATTGGCAAGAGTATTGATCAACATACCCCCGACTACTAAATATAATGGTTGAGACGAATGTTAGCTCAACATGCTTCCAACTCGGAGAATACCGCTTACCAGCAAACCCCAAACTTTAGAAATATGAAAACTCTTAAAAATTGAAAAACTTGCTCATGCTCAAAATAAATCTCAAACTAAATAATATAGAGGAACTTCCTCTTGATAAAATAAATCTCAAACTAAATAAATATAGAGGAACTTCCTCTTGATAAAATAAATCTTCAAATTTTCATAACTTCTTTCAAAATAAAACTTTAATAATAATATTTTCAATTCAAATAATCAAGCTTTATAAAAGGGTTTCACAATGTAAGTTCTCAAATCAAATCCAACAGTATCAATCAAACACATATAAAATAACTGTACAGGTTTAGTAAGAAATCTTACCTTATCCGCAATAACAATCAACAAACCTCAAAACACTAGTCAAAAAGGTTCTACAAACCCGGAATCTACAATATATTAACATATGCAGTATAAGTCGCTTATCGTATACCTAGAATTGACTCAACTTAATCCAAGGCGATACTACATATACCACGATTCTATCACTATTGCGTCTATATGCTAAATTAGTAATACCACACACAAGACTATCAAAGCAACATACAAGACACGCATACAAGACCACCAAACCAGCAAGAACTTGCAGCAAGCATAACATCTAGCATAAAACTCCGATTCATGCGATTCTTGAGCCTAAATTCATTATCTTTTCGAGATCTACAACTTCTGTGAAGGAATCAAATTCTAAAAACTAACACAGAACTATGTAAAACGATCCAAACAGAACAGCATCAAAGACAACATCCCAGCAGCAACCAGAAACTTGCAGCAAGCATAACATCTAGCATACAAATCCGAATCATGAAATTCTTGAGCCTAAATTCATTATCTTTTCGAGATCTACAACTTTCATTAAGGAACCAAGACCTAAAACTGACTTTATCAACGAGAATTTAGAGCCGAAACACAACAGCGGCAAAATAACAATTGTAGTAGTATAACAAAATAGCATAACAAATATTGTTGTGACATACCACAGAAAACAAGACCACTACAACAGCAACAACATCGAAAACAACAACAATAACATACATAATTTCCCCCCAAATTAATTAACTCAAGAACCCTAACTTGACAAAACCCTAAAAATGAATAAATCTGAAATTAAAACTTAAGATCAACACTTACTTTGATGGATCTTTAAAATACTTAAGGAAACACCCGAAAATCGCCCCTTTTGCTTTGAACTTCGACTTCAAACCCTAAGGGTTCAAAACTCACTTTGTTATATTCAATCACCCACAAAAGTGACAAAACTAAGAGAAGGTGAAGATGAATAAGTAGAGTTTAAGAGTGATTAAGATTGAAGTGGTAATCTAAATAGAGAAAGGAAAATAAAAAAAAAATAAAAAAATAAAAAAATAAAAAATAAAAAAAAGAAGAAGAAGACGAACCTCTGTGGGTTGCGGCAGTGAGGAGCAAGCTTCAAATGAAACTGTAAGTTTCATTTGCCCTTTTGCCACTTCTTTTATTTTCCTTTTATTTTCCTTTTATTTTTCTTTTTTTTTTTGTTATATATATATATATATATATATATTTAAAATATCTTTTATTTTACTTAAGACATTACTTTAACTTCCTTATCACTTAGGGACTTAATTAGAGGTCTAATAACAATTGGTCACTTCTAGAGTTAAAATGAGAAATAATATTTTTAATAAATGGGATATAAAATTACTTTAGTAAAATTATGTAAAGTAATAATAACTAAATAAATAATATAAAAATACGGGGTGTTACATTGAGAATAGTAGATGACATGAAAATAAAGAGAAATTCAAGAAATCAAGCCTAAATCTAGCTTAATCTACTCTAATCTAGAGAGAGAAAGTAGAAAGAGAAGCTCCTAATATTACCCTGAGTATGGTCTAAAAGTTCCTAATGAGTAAATGAAAACTCCATATATGTATTAGCTACACGGCCAAAAACAGAGTAAAATCGCTGCTGCAGGCTTGCATGACCATGCAGTTATAAATTGCACGGTTGTGTCAAGGATTTGGTGCTCTAAGGATGTTGCATGGTCGTGCAGGGTAGTGTTGCACGATTGTGCAGATCTGCACACTTGGTCTTCGAATGCTCATATCTCATTCGTTTCTTAGTGGAATTGAGCATATGATATATCAAACTGAAGCTCTTAGAATAAGGAATCTTCTCCAAGTAGAATAACTTGAAAAATAATTATATAAATAAAAATACGAGTTTTTGAATTAGACTATTATGCAAGAGCACTTGAAATGCTTCCAATTTTAGCCAAATTATTCAAGAAAACAAATAAAACAAAATATTATTGAATGAAACCATGAAATAAGCTAATTCTATACTAATTGACTAAAAACCAATGAAATAAAGTCTAAAAGGCCCGAAAGACAAGTGAAATGAAACCCAAAAATGGATCCAAAATGGATCGATCAATGAGCCTTAGGTCTACAGCAAAGGCAACGCCCATTTATGTAGTAGTGCAATTGGGCGAATCCATGTTCTAACAAACATAGTAAAAGATTTAACTCAAAAAATGCTAGTTAGCAATTGGGAAATTCACAACAATGCTAACACCAAGGTCATCATATGCACACAAATCTGTTTTTGTGAAAATCTTTAGATAGAAAGAGCCCCTAAATTTCTAGTATAATACTACCACAATTTTGGTATTTAGCCTCAAAGGTAGTCAAGAAAATTGCACATTTGTAATGATACTCTTTGGAACAAAATTTAAAAGTCAGTTAGCATCTGAGGCTTAGCTTGAACTACAACTCATCATCTTTCCCTTAAAACATTCCAATCCATTTGCAAACATGACTGAATTGAAAAAGAATGAACATCTTAGCCAACTAGCAGTACATATCCACAGAAACAAATTTTAAAAAATTAAATCAAAAATCTGCTTTGAATTCTACTCATAATCTGACTAAAAATGAACTCATCATCTTTCCCATACTTTGCATTCTACTTTTAACAGACTAAAATTGAAAACATAATGACTCATAATCTACTTTGAATTCTACTCATAATCGCAGGTAAATAACTAAATAAGATATAAACTGTAACTGCTTATTTGAACCGTGCTTTTTTAGGTATGATCCTAATATGTTCAACCAAAAAACAAAAGGTGGACTCTTAAAAAAAAAATCCCCTCATGCATCCCCTCTAAAAAAACCCTAGTGAAAGTATTGTATCAGACGGTCCGACCGTCGGATCGTCCAACTAACACTTGTATTATTTTAACAAATCACAAGGGGAACCAGGTTTAACAATATGTGTCCAGGTCAAACAAATATGTGTCCAGATCCAACAATATTTGTCTAAGTTTAACAATATATTTTCAAGTTAAACAAGTTTAACCAGGTTTACAAATGTCATCAGGTTTATAAATAGATTTCCAGTCATTCCAGGTTTAACAATATGTGTCCAAGTTAGACAAATATGTGTCCAGATTTAACAATATGTGTCCAGGGTTAACACTATGTGTCCAGGGTTAACACTATGTGTCCAGGGTTAACAATATGTGTCTAGGTTCAACAATATGTATCCAAGTTCAACAATATATGTCTAGATTTAACAATATATGTCCAGGTTTAAAAATATGTTTTCAGGTAAAACAACTTTTTACCAGGTTTACAAATTTGTGTCCAGGTTCAACAATATGTGTCCAGGTTCAATAATATATGTTCAGATTTAACAATATGTGTCCAGGTTTAACAATATGTGTCCAAGTTAAACAAGTTTCACCAGTTTTACAAATTTGTGTCCAGGTTCAAAAATATGTGTCTAAGTTCAATAATATATGTCAAGATTTAACAATATGTGTCTAGGTCTAACAATATGTGTCCAAGTTTACAAGTATGTTTCCAGGGTTACAAATATGTGTCCAGGTCTAACAATATATGTCCAGGTTTAACAACATATGTCCAGGTTAAACACATATGTGTCCAGATGCAACAATATATGTCCAAGTCCAGTGGACTGGTCTGACAGTAACGATATTGTGTGTAGAGTAAAAATACTCTAAATAACATATGCTAGCTGAAAGAAGTATGAGTAGAATTTAATCATTGTGATGTAATATTGAATATTCTGATTGAGTTTGATGATTTCTGAATGCCTTTATATGGGTACATCATTCCATAGCACATGACCTAATGCCAAGTGTCCTAATCTGCATACACTAAATCAACCTAGGATCGAGTGCCTAATAATACAGCCCACATATTACAAATAGAAAAACATAAAAAAAGAGGCCCTTGTCATGGCCCATTTTCAATTGTGATTATTTTCACTTTTACACTGTTATACCTGTCTGACACAATACCTTCTCAAAAACGTATTGTGTTATTCTCTCCAAAAACCATATTCACGCCCTTTCACCTTCGATGTTGTTGCTACTTTCATCCACTGGCACCACCACAAATGTCAATCACTGACACAGTGACACCACCATTGAGCCGACGACGACCACTCTGCTGCTTCAACTCGACAACACGTTGTTATTGCCGCCGATCTTCTCCTTGGCTCTTGCTTGGCGAGCTCCGTTGCTGCTACTGCTGCTTCATCTTCTTCCTTCGTCTGCCGAGCCAACTACCAGGCTACCACCACGTAAATCGTGACCCGACAACAACCTGCTCTGCTAAGTTTAATTATGATTTTTTTGTTGTTGTGTATCTCTTTCAAACAAGTTTTCATTGTTGTTGATTGTTCAATTCGTTTCAATCTTTTGTTGTTATTGTTGATTTATGGTGGAAAATGCTTTTGATTTACTCTAATTATGTTCTTTGTATGAAAAATGAACATTACTTGCCCACAAGGTGTTTGTCGAAATGCTTGAAGCTTAATTACGTAAGCTTGGCGTGCAATGTAATTTTTTCTTTTTGATCCAGTGCAATGTTAATTAGTTCAAAATGCAATGTTAATTTATTGGTGTGCGATATATTTGTATACTCTTATCATGTTGTTTGTATAAAAAATCACATTACTAGTTTATACCCATAAGGTGTTTGTAATATCCCATAATTTTGGGAAAATATTTTGTAAATAACTAATTATTAAAAGAATATTTTTATACCTCTAAATAAATTATATGAATTTTCTACTTACACTTTTCAATAAATATCAATCAAAGCCTTATTCTCATAAGTGGGGTCAGCTACATGAACCAAAGTGATTATTCCGGGACTTCGTCCACATAGATTTCCTACTCCACCCCGTACGGTCGAGAGCCTCAATCTGTAGCTTGTAAATCCATCTACTTCATATATTTTCTAACTCCTTCCCGCCAAGCCATTTTCGATCTCTTCCTACCACATTTGAAATCCCCCTGATCTCACTCTTCCACTCTTCATATCGGTGCTCCATGGGGTCTCCTTGTTACATGCCCAAACCAACGCAAGCAATTTTCTCTTAGCTTGCTCGCAATATCCACAACACAACCTTTCCTATGGATATCTTCATTTCTGATTCTATCTCATAGAGTGTTGCCACACGTCCATCTCAACATCCGCATCTCTGTAACCCCTACCGACCTTTTGGATATGCTCCTTCTTAGAAGCCCAACATTATGTACCATGGAGTAACACTGATCTTCTAACGATCCTGTAGAATTTCCCCTTCAACTTTAAGGAGATGCTTCGATCGCACAACACTCCTGTGGCCGCTCTCCATTTAACAGTGGAGTAGCCAAAGAGGGGGGCATGGGGGACCACTGTCCCCCCAACTTTTTAAAAAAAAAATTAAATTCAAAACCCAAAAAAAAAAAAACGACCGCCAACAGCAGGCGGTCGGTAAATTTTTTTATTTTTTTAATAAAAATTACCGACCACCAATTTAGTTTATCGACCGATTGGCGGTCAGTAATTTGTTTTTTCGTTTTTTTGTGTTTTTTTTTTAAAAAACTATAATTTTTTTTGCTTCTATTGTAACTTTAAATTGTTCAATTTATGCTTCTATTGTATTTGCATGTTTCTTTTCAAGGATTTTTATAAAGTCATGCTGGTCAGATAAATTTACAAAGCTTAAACCTTGATTTCTATGAGTATGTATTAAGTTATTAGCTACTTTTGGTTGCTATCAATCTATTCTTACATTGCTACCACAAGTTGTACACAATGCTCAAGTTTGAATTTGATTGTGATTTTGTTTGTTTGATTTGTGTTTGTAATTTTTGGTTTTATTTTGTAACTTTACTCTGAGTCTAATTTTGATTTTTTTTTTTTAGGTTCTGATTTTTTTTAGTTTGTAAGTTCTGGTTGAGTCTAATTTTTTTTTAGTTTGATTTTTGTGTTTTTTAGTTTAATTTATCAATATTTGTATCGTTTTCTGATTATTTTTTTAGTTTGAATTGGTGGATTAACTTGGTTGTTTTAATCTGATAAAAATATATATGCTATTTTTTTGTTTGATATGTTAATTTTTGATTTGATTTTATCCTAATGTCCGACGTAAGTACTCCATACCCCCCATTATTCAAATCTTGAATCCACCAATCCAGATTACGTCCGAAATTATGTATCTGAATTGTTTTAGTCAAATTATCGAACCCGTCCCCCCAAGTTTTAGTCAAAAATATTGGATCAGACGATCTGACACGGCTGACCCACTTCCATATCATACTTATCTTCCATATTCACTAATATTCGTGGGCCATATTTCGGTCATAGTGCTTGCCTTTTCTTCTTTTTCATTATTTTGGATCCCAACCCCCTGCAGAAGCCCCCTGCCCATGCCCTCACCCCCACCCCCTACAGTAGTCCCCTGCACCACCCCCTGCATGTAAACAGGTCTTAATTTCCTATTTCATAACTCATATGATAATCCCAAGGGGAAAGAAAAGAATGAAATATACGTATCTACATAATATTGGGTCAGAGGATTCCCTGCATAACATCTTGATCATTTGCATAACATATTACAACAAGCTACACATTTGCATAATATTGGGTTAGAAACTTGCCAAGTATAATGATAAAGGAGTCACAAAAGCACCGGTAAAGTTTTTTGGAAATTGTTGGTGGCCACAACAAGGGAAATGTCTATGGTTTAGGGAATGCATCATCAATGTTTTATGAGGTTGGTAGTTCATCACAGACCAAAGAATCAACCCATGTCATTTCCATCATCTCACAACTTACCTCTCAACTCGAAGAATGCAAAAAAAAATGATGGAAGAATCTATCTATAACTATATAAAAACCACACTTTGCACCCTATTTTGCCATGTGACTTTTAGCATGTGTATCTCACGCTCTACTTTGCCACTTTGCTTTGCCACTTCCCAACCCCGATAAATTCATTAACAATACTCCTCTGCCTTTGCATCATTAACAAAACTCCTCTGCTTTTACATGCATTCCATTACTCCTCTTCCATTTCTTTGCTACGGTGCCATTTCCTTTTCACTCATTCACTTCATTCATCTTCATTTTACATTCATCTTCACTTTGATTAACATTCATCTTCATCTTCACTTTGAATTACGGACTTCAGTCGACAAATTGACATTGCTCTGCTATACTCTTCTTGCATATCAAATTGACATTGCTCTGCTATACTCTGTCCCCTGCATACATGCATCCCCTGCATACATACATCCCCTGCTATACTCTGTCCCCTGCATACATGCACCCCCTGCATGTAAGAGTCATGGAAGTAATAGCAAGTAGTTTAAGGTTTAGTCGGCTCCTTTGTTTTGTATCCCTGGAGTTTAGGCTCGATAGGTGTTCCTCTACGGGCTCTTCCATTTGGTGCTTCCATTACCCTGCTCCAGTAATTCATGGTGGCATGAGGATCTCGGATTTGAGAGGGGATGAAATAATCAGGTTAGCAATTCAACTTTGATGGTGTTTTCATGCTTATTGAGATTTAGTAATTAATTTTGGTTTTATTTGCAACAGTAGATCAAAGCCTAGCAGTAAGTTTATCAATTGGCTGGCTTTGTATAATAAGTGTGCTAGCAATTCAACTTTGATGGTGTTTTCATGCTTATTGAGATTTAGTATTTAATTTTGGTTTTATTTGCAACAGTAGATCAAAGCCTAGCAGTAAGTTTATCAATTGGTTGGCTTTGTATAATAAGTGTGCTACTTCTGATAGGATTAGTAGATGACTTCCTGGAAACGTAAATCAGGCAGGAGTTTCTGTATGCTGTTCTTTTTTTTTTAGAGTGCAATTTGAGGTTTGGTGTTGGTTCATTTTTATTGAGATTTAGTAATTAATTATATTTTATCTGATGGGATTTAGTAATTAATTTTGGTTTTATTTGAAGGTGTGAATGAGATTTAATAATTAAATAATTTTGGTTTTATTTGGAATTCTGTTGTTGTTCTTGTTCTTTTTTTTTTTTTTTGCCATGTACAATTTTTGTGATTTTAATTTTATTGAGATTCAGTCATTAATTAAATAATTTTGGTTTTATTTGGAATTTTGTTGCTGTTGTTGTTCTTTCTTTTTTTTTCCATGTGCAATTTTTGTGATTTCCATTTTATTGAGGTTCAGTCATTAATTAGTTTTCACATGTGCAATTTTTGTGATTTCCATTTTATTGAGGTTTAGTCATTAATTAGATTTCATTTTTATTGATTATAATTTACATTTTCCATGGTTTTAAACTGATTAAGCTTTATTTATAGGGGGGGGGTTTGTTTTTAGGGTGGTAATTAGTTTCTGATTTTTAGAGATTTTGGGTTAAATATAATGAATTTGCTGCATTAGGGGACCAAAAGATTGCACTGATTGTACTAACTTCCAATGAAATGGTGTATGAGGGTAATATGTTGCCTTAGGATTTGTCTTGTTCTCCTTTTTTTCCCTGTATGTGTGCAGTCTATCTCTTTGCACCACTCCTGTTAGTGGCACTCTTTAGTAATTAATTATATGTACTCCTTTGTTTTTTTTTTCAGAGGTCCTTTTTTTTTTGTAGGCTATATTATACCTGCATATTTCTTGGGCTGCATATCTTGCTTATCATCACATTTGCTGCTCAGTTTGGATACCTTCTATTGCATTATTTCATTCTTGCAAAATCCAGGTATGTCCTTGTTATATTGGTTTTTTCTTAGCTTTATTGAACATGCTATAATGTGTTATGTTGTAGCTGATTCTGCTTTTTGGGTGTTCTTTTTTTTTTTTGGTGGAATTTTTTGGGTGTTCTTTGATGCATCATTCATTAGCTACAAGATTTAGGCATTGGCTATCATTGTTGGTTTTTTCTTATCTTCATTGGACATTTGATAAAATATATATTATGTTGTAGCTGATTTTGCTTTTTGGGTGTTCTTTGATGTGTTATTCATTAGCTATAAACTTCCAATGAAATGGTGTATGAGGGTAATATGTTGCCTTAGGATTTGTCTTGTTCTCTTTTTTTTTTTTCCCTGTATGCTTTTTGGGTGTTCTTTGATGCATCATTCATTAGCTACAAGTGGATTTAGGCATTGGCTATCATTGTTGGTTTTTTCTTATCTTCATTGGACATTTCATTTGATAAAATATAGATTATGTTGTAGCTGATTTTGCTGTTTGGGTGTTCTTTGATGTGTTATTCATTAGCTATAAACTTCCAATGAAATGGTGTATGAGGGTAATATGTTGCCTTAGGATTTGTTATGTTCTCTTTTTTTTTTCCCTGCATGTGTGCAGTCTATCTCTTTGCACCACTCCTGTTAATGGCACTCTTTAGTAATTAATTATTTGTACTCCTCTGTTTTTATTTTTATTTTTCAGAGGTGCTTTTTTTTGTAGGCTATATTATACCTGTATATTTCTTGCGCTGCATATCTTGCTTATCATCACATTTGCTGCTCAGTTTGGATACCTTCTATTGCATTATTTCATTCTTCCAAAATTCAGGTATGCCCTTGTTTTCTGTATGTTGTTCTTTTTTTTTTAGAGTGCAATTTGAGGTTTGGTGTTGGTTCATTGAACATGCTATAATGGTTAATCAAGCTTAGGACTCCTCACGTTATACTGGTTTTTTCTTAGCTTTATTGAACATGCTATAATGGGTTATGCTGTAGCTGATTCTGCTTTTTGGGTGTTCTTTGATGCATCATTCATTAGCTACAAGTGGATTTAGGCATTGGCTATCATTGTTGGTTTTTTCTTATCTTCATTGGACATTTGATTAAATATATTATGTTGTAGCTAATTTTGCTTTTTTGGGTGTTCTTTGATGTGTTATTCATTAGCTATAAGTGGATTCAGTTGCTAGCTATGATTGGGTTTGCTTCTGATTGGTATCATTTTGTTTTGGCTTTTATTGGTAGCATTTACAGAAAAAAATGCTCATTAAGTTAGTTAGGGGTTGCTTTATTTGTTTTGATTTCCCTTCTATTTCTTTTCTTTGGAACCTTATCCTCTACAGACTCTACAGAACCCAACTTTCAGTGTGTCTACCCTCTTTAAGAATAACTTCCTAATTTATTACAGTGCGTATATATATCCTCTGCTAATGTGTCATGGATACTAATTGGTATTTTTTTTTAGATTTTGATAATCATGTTTTTTCCTCCATCGACAACAACAAGTATTAAATATACCTATGTTGACATATTTACTTAGGTAAAATAAAATTTAATCAGTGCATCCTTTTAGCGTAAACATGAGTATGTGTACATTAAAATCGGCTGTTGTCTTACTAGACCTTACGACTAATCTCAACTTACAGATTATTATAATGGAACGAGTGACAATTACTGTGTCGTACATTGATTTATTGGAAAGGGCTGCCAATGCTCTTGGATTTGATCTCCGTGTTTATGCTGCTATACAATCATCGGACTTTAGGGGGTATGTAAGGGTGACTTCAAAAACAAGTCAGTTGTCGTATGTCTTTGATGGCGATTCGCTTGGTACATTCACCTAGTCGTGTGAAGATGTTGCGTAGAAGGCACTTCTGTTTTTCGTTAGAAACAAGAATGTTTGCATACATGATGTTAATTTTGAAAGGGTTGCCAGGCTAAGAGAATGCCGGCAGTTATATGCTTTAAAATGTGTAGAGCTTGATTCTATTGAAACGGGAATTGTTACGCCACCTCTAAGTGTCCAGATGGGTGAGAGCAGTCACAGTCCATGTCAGGATTGTGTACACCTTGATTACATGCATCTCCTTCGAAAGATAACAGTTGCTGCTGAGGTGCATGTTACCCCTATTGAATGCATAACTTGTGGGGATGAAGCTTTTCAGGCCTGGTTCACTATTCAAAACCTTGGTGCGGCAATTGGAACACACTGTGTTATTTGTAATACCCCACAATTTTGGTACATATTTTATACGATTATTGATTGTTAAAAAGACTATTTTATACCACGAATATATTATTTACATATATTTTCAAGTTAAAAATATTTTTTCAAAAAAAAATAATAATTTAAATAAGTCCTATTTTCACATGTTAATAACTAGAATTTTATGATATGAATTTAATTTAAAAAGGGTTCTCTTGGACTTGTAAAGCCAATAGGCCAATTAAGCATTCCTAAACCCAATTACTTCCATTGGAATTGTAAACAAATCCTAACCCAAAACCAATAAACCAATTAAGTAGCCCAAAAGTAATAATCCAAAACCAATAAACCAATTAAGTAGCCCAAAAGTAATAATCCAAAACCAATAAACCAATTAAGTAGCCCAAAAGCCATAATCCAATTAATAAGCCCAAAAAGAAAAAAAAAATTAAAAAGGGGAAAAGCCCCAAGATTACACGGCTAGGGGGGGCGGGGGGGGGTGGGAATTAGGAAATATTTGCAAAATTACTCCCTAATATGCTATCAAGCAAAATTTGCCTTTTTAATCACCCAAAAATCTTTCCATAACCCTCCCAACCATCATATGCTTGATCACCAAAAATAATATCTTCCTAAAACATGACTCAATCAAATAATTTTGATCATCAAATTATTTTCATGATCCCCAACTTACCATACTACTCATACCTTAAACACTATAAATACCCCCTAATTCAACCCATTTTACACACACAAAAATTACAAAAAATTTCTCTACTCCTTGTCCAATCTCACGGCATTCTCTCTAAAAAAAATAAATTTCTCAAGCTCCGGCAACCACCATCACCACCACCGGCAAGTGTTTTCCGACCCTCTTTTGTTTTATTAAATTATTTTATTAAGTTATATATTATTGTTTAAAACATTAACTAATCTTAAAAACTATAGATTATAAAGTTTTTATGTAAAATACTTCACTACTGATAATAAGTTCTTAAAATTTTATGGGTTTTAGTATTTTATTATAATTATTACAATAATTCGGTTTTATAAAAAAAAATATATATAATAATAATAATTATGATGTCCGAATAATAATAATAGTGATAATATTAATAAGTGTTTAAAATCCTACTACTAATATTATGATTTTAATATCCTGATACTTATATAAACTTTATTACTTATACTATAGTTTTAAAAGTATTAGTAGTCATGCACATCTTAGGATCTCACTTTGTTAGTAAGAATATTTTGGTAACCTTATATTAATTACAGGTTGTATTAATTTTGTTTAGGACGCTCTCGGTAGGATTCCTTAAGTGTTCAAGTTAGTTGTCCGAACCGAACGAAAGGTACGTTAAGTGGCTAGATACCTTATTAAGGTGTTATATGATTTCCTATGTGTTACTTGTTACATGGTATAATTTGTGTTCAATTAAAAATTATATTAATTTAAAGTTTGATGACAAAATTATTTTATATTTTATTAGCCTATTATTTTTGTCATGAAATTTCTAGATTTTGGCAATAATATCAAATTATGATTTGAACCATCTTATTATGTTAGAAAGTAAAGTTTTGGAAAAATTTGAATCTTATTACATTTTGGAAAGTCACACAAAAAAAATATTCTATGAAAGATTTTGGAAATATTTTTATTGATATTGTTATGTCATTTTGGGGGATTAAGGAAACAAAGAATTTTGGAAAGTTTCAATCAAGAGTATATTTTCTTATTACTCAACTCTTATTATATTAAAAATATTTTGGTAACCCCACAAGCTTTATAAGCTTATTATTTGTTTTGTAATCCCACTATGCGGATTTGGTTGATAAGACTATGGACTTTGTATGACCTAGTCTTTCCTCAAGGATAGCCTTTATACAGGAAGATACTAACTTGGGGGGTGTGCACACTTAGAGGAGGATTTTGGGGTATAGGAAAATTTATTTTCAATATTTGAGTTTTTATATTCAATATTATTATTGGCTTGGAATATCTTTGGAAATGATCATTTTGGATATATAATTAATATAACTTGAGTATTTCAAAAGCATGTTTACTAAATAAAGTTTATTTTTACATATCTTGCACTTAAATGTACTTAGCATATTTTTGCTAACCCGTACTTTGTTTTGTTTTTGGCTTGGCCCTACTTATCATTACGATGAGTAGTTAGGTGATGATATATGAGGATTCTATGCGTGACATCGAGGGGAACAAGGGCATCATCCACCTAGCTTAGGATTTAATTATGTTTTCTTATGCATTAATTTTGGAAGTACAATTATTTAATCATTACTCTGTATTAATAAAGTAGTTTTAATTTCCGCTGCAAGTTAGTATGAAAGTAATTTAGTATAGCCGTACGTTATCACGTGGCGGTAATACGCCCAAGTCTATCTCTACGGTATTTTGTATAGAGGGAGATTTGGGGGTGTTACATTATTGGTGATCGAGCATCGAGTATTAGTGATGCTAAGCAGGTCTTGGCTAAAAAGGCAATCTCAATGTTAGTAGCATATTGTGGAATTGTTGTGGAGGACATAAACTTTTTCCTTATACCAAGCGAAGAGTGTGCTCTTAAAGCGACAAGGGAGGCGTACATTGCGCACAAGGATAGTGTTTATGGTCTCCAGGAACGGATGTCTCCTACTCCAAACATCATTGAGCAAGACCACTTTACACCTTGTGGGAAATATTTTGCTATATCTACCCCTGATGGTCCTCCACCCCCTCCGAAAAAGACACGGCCCACTACAAAGATATCAATTGAAGCTACTATTCCACATTCCATGGTTGTTGCTGCTTTGGATGAGCTAGCTGCTGAATCGCATGGTTTAGGATTAGTCTAATATGTTATTTAGGTTTCGTGGCGCGCTGTTTTTTGGACCTTTTTTCATATTAAATAGTCATTAGTTTAGCTGTTAGGTCTATTTACCGGTTTGTATCCCCCCCTCCCCCATTTTGTATTGATCAGTTTGATTTTGGTTAAGCTTTAAGAATTAGCTATCACTCTTTGTAATCACCGAATATCAGGCGTGCTTTTTATGGGTGTATTTTTCCCTGACTTTATTTATATATTTATATATATATTCTAAATGTGGTGTTATCATTTGTCTTATACATTTATTTACTTGGTTGTTTTTGTATGTTGCCTACACATTTTGTTATCATTAAATGTTCTCAGTGATTATGATTCTTAAAACAAGGCCTTTTCATTCTTTACTGTTCTAAAGTAGAAGTGGTTGTATATAGTAGCAATCGTTAAGGTTGTTTTTGTTTTTGTTTTGCCTTTGCTTTTATATGTAAACAGGCCTTATGAAACCTTGCTCCAAAAAACGTCGTTACCAGGGCGCCATGGTTATGAATCTGCTAGCACATCACGGACTGTTTGTTGTGATATGGATGCTACTGTCCAACACGAGGTGGAAGGCAGTTGTTCAGTAGATGCTACTATTAATTATGATGCGACGCATGATGTGGATACCAATGGACAACTAGGCCGAAGTTCACACTCAGGTTAGCCAAATAGTACTACTATGCAACAGCGGCGTAAAAAACGAAAGCGGAAACAAGGTGTGTGCATCCTTCTTTTTTTGGCTCGCATTTTTAATCTTTATATAAATGTAAATATTAAGTTAATGGTTTTTGGTTCGCATATTTATATCTAGCTTCGTGTCGTGCATTGGATCCAAATTCAATTCCACCAGCTCCTGGATTACTTGATCCACCAACTACATGTGCACAATGTGGTGCAACGAAGTTCCAATTTGAACCACCCTTCTTCGGTTGTCAGGACGGTGGAGTTAAACTAGCAACAAACCCATATCCTCAAGAATTGGTGCGGTTATTTGACTCACAAGATGAGGATGCGCTTCACTTTCGCACGTATGCGCGCTTATACAACAATCTATTCGCGTTTAGTTCTTTAGGAGGGAAAGTTGAATGCACCAAGAAGAAAGGAATATTCGTATTCTCTTTGCACGGGGAGCTGTACCATTATATTCCTTCCCTTTCTCCTGAGGATGGGAAACCGAAATTTCTTCAAATGTATTTTTATGATGTTGCACATGAGCGTGAAAACCGTGCAAACTGTTTTGACAGCTTGCGTCCTGATGTAATTGCAACAATTATGCGTGTTATGGAAAAAAATCCATACGCAAACTTTTTCACGTCACTTCGTGAAAAGGTCATTGATGAAACAACAACGATAGCAATCAATAAGAATTGTACACTAGATCAGCGTACTTATAACGCTCCTACAGCTGATGAAGTTGCTGTGATTTGGCCTGATAGTTCCTCTGATTTTGAGTCTTCAAGCCCCTACATTGTTGTCACTGGTAAGAAAAAGGAAACACATCGAATCATGCATTACTATGGGTGCTATGATCCAATGCAGTATCCATTGTTATTCCCGTACGGCGAGAGTGGTTGGCACCAAGGAATACGGAAATCTCGTGGTGATAATTTGTTCTGCACAGGTGTTCGTACCCCTGTTCTTGCAGCAGTTGATGCAGCTGGCCTGTTAGAATATGAGCACATAGGTATGCCTTTTTATTTACTAATTACTAATATTTAATGAGTTTGTGTTCTTATTTACGGTTTAACTTGATATCGTATGCTGCAATTTTTTAGTGACATTGTCTGTTTTTATGTTACTATTGGCTCTCTTTTGCATCCATACATGTAGGATAAAATTTGGCATTATAAGTTAATCTAACTAAGTACTATGAAAAAATTCCCTTCTTTCCTTTTACTTTTTTACTTTATGTTTTTATATGTTTTAATATGCTGCTTCGTATAGGAATTCTTCTTATGTCTAGAAAAGAAAATACACCTTTAAAGACAACTAGAGGAAGCTATGATTAGGAGAAAAATTGTAACAGCAATTATTAACGATGGAAAAATACAAGCAATCAAAATTGGTTCATTATAAGCTCAAGGCATTTACTTGAATGATAAGGTGCATGAGAATATAGAGAAGCAAAAAAATGGTGATTGTATTATCTCATAATTGAAACATATAATAATCATGAAAATAAAAGAAAAAATGTAGACGTCTTACAATTCAATCCGTATAAAAAAAATATAATCAACTTTATTGAAAAAACTCAAACAAACCTATACCATATATAGGTCTTTGGCAAAAGAAAACATCAATAAAAACTTTATGAAGGAGATTAGGTACTTGAGGATGATGCATATCAATATTTATCTGATTAATGCAGTGGCGGACCAAGGAGGAGGAAAGGCAGAGAAGTATGTTTCATGCCGAGAATATTATGCGTATCAGTTCCAGATCCGACCCGGAAATCACCTGTTGGGGACAGGCAGGTTACTGCAGCAATTTTTAGTGGACATGTATGTTAAGCTTGAGAATACACATCTTGATTTCCTTCGAAGAAACCAATCTACAATTCGAGCGGATCTGTACCAAGGGTTGTTAGATACGGTACAAAGTGGGGAGTGTTCAGGTGCTGAAATTGGACGGCGTATGATATTGCCGCCATCCTTTATTGGAGGACCACGCGACATGCGTAAGCGGTATCTAAATGCTATGAGACTTGTGCAAAATACGGGAAACCTGATCTTTTCATAACTATGACGTGCAATCCAAACTGGGCAGAAATAAAGGAACAGCTTCGAAAAGGATAACAACCCCAAGACCGTCCTGATCTTATCAGCCGTATTTTTCGTGCTAAGCTATTAACATTAAAGAGAATGTTGATGCAAAATAGAGTAATGGGTGAAGTTGCAGCTCTTGTTTATGTCGTTGAATTTAAAAAACGAGGGCTTCCACACGCTCACATATTATGTATTTTGCAGCCCGAGCATAAGATAAGAAATGTTGATGACTTTGATAAGTTTGTCTGCGTTGAGATACCACCGACTGACCAGCCTCATTTGCAAAAGGTTGTTCTCCGGTATATGATGCATGGGCCTTGCGGAGTTGGACATCAGGATTGTCCTTGTATGAAGGACAAGCAAGGGAGAAAGGTTTCTAAGTATGGATATCCAAAAGAATTCACGGATTACACAACAAACAATGAAAATGGTTATCCTTCATATAGGTGGCGCAACACTGGTGATTTGATACATGCTCGAGGTGAAAACTTAGATAATCAATGGGTTATTCCATATAACCCTTATTTACTGGCTTTCTTTGACTGTCACCTCAATGTTGAGGTCTACTCTACTGTACAAGCTGTTAAATACCTATATAAATATGTCTACAAAGGTTATGACAGGATATCCTTCAACATTTCAAGCTCAGATGAAGACGGAATTGTTGATGAAATCCAGCAATTTCAATCGGGCAGATGGGTATCAGCACCAGAAGCTGCATGGAGACTTTTCGGGTTTGACCTATATGAGATGCATCCACCAGTAACTACACTTCAAGTTCACCTGCCAAATATGCAGCAAGTTCACTTCTTCCCAAATGAGCAATTACCTTCCATTGTTAGTGATGCACGTCGATGTAGAACTCCACTGACAGAATTTTTCAACATGAATGCTTCAAGGGGAGAAGAGCATAGATATCTCTATGCAGATTTTCCACAGCATTTCACATGGGATACACAGACTCGGCAATGGAAGGATCGGAAGCAGAAGCAAATAATTGGAAGACTAGCATTTGTTGGTTCATCAGAAGGAGAGCGTTTCCATTTACGTGTTCTTCTTACTGTTGTTTATTCTCCTAAATCCTTTTCTGACTTGCTTACAGTTGGTGGGCACACCTGTCTGACTTTTCAAGAGGCGACAATTCAACGAGGTCTTGTCGAAGATGGAAATGTTATTGAGCAATGCCTTGATGAAGCTGTTGAAACACATATGCCACATGCTCTGCGTCGATTATTTGCTATGTGTCTTATTTTTTTGCAGCCACCAAATCCAGCTCAGATCAATTATGGGAGAAATATTATCGCTCTTTGTCAGAGGATTACAACCATCAGTTAGAGGGCTATTACTAGAATGAAACGGTCCACAGTCAGTGATGTTGCTCGATATTTGGAGGGTATGGGTAAAACACTTCACAGCTTTGGCCTTGATCACTTGCAAGAAGACCATTTCCATGGTGTAAAGATCATAAGAGATATACAGGATGTCATAGATGCTCCAATCCCCGCGGAATACATCCATGCACGCAAGTCCTTAAATGCTAACCAGAAAGTAGCTTATAAAAAAATAATTCACCATGTTAAAAGGCAACAACCTAGTGTTTTTTTCATTGACGGACCCGGAGGAACAGGTAAAACATACCTCTATTGTGCTCTCTACGCAAAAGTCCGCGAACTCAATAAAATTGTTTTACCAACAGCGTCATCAGGCATAGCTGCTGCTAATTTACCAAACGGTAGAACAACTCATTCAAGGTTCAAGTTACCCATCGATTTATCTGCTTCACTCACATGTGATGTACCTAAACAAGGTAATCTTGCTTGTTTGCTTCAAAAAACTGACCTTATAATCTGGGATGAAGTGTCAATGGCGAACAAACTTAGCATACATTCGTTGGACTTGCTCTTACGGGATTTATGCTCAGAAACTCTACCATTTGGTGGGAAAATCGTAGTTTTTGGTGGTGATTTCAGACAGGTTCTTCCTGTTGTCCCTCACCAAGGACAAAGAGAAGTTGTGCTGTCAAGTTTGGTCTGTTCACCATTGTGGCCACAGTTTACAAAATTACATTTAACTCAGAACATGCGAGCAAGGGCAGATCCATGTTATGCAGATTTCTTACTGTCATTAGGTGATGGTAAGTTACAAGACAACGAATCTGAGTATATACAAATACCAAATCAGATTTTAACAGAGTTTGAAGAAGATCTTGATGCAATCACTGAGTTATCAACAACCATATTCCCATCATTACATGATCATTCTTCTCCAACAACAGAGTTCACAAATAGGGCAATTTTGACACCTAAAAATGATGATGCTGATCGACTCAACGCAATATTTATCAATCATTTTCAGGGTGACTCTGTCACATATAAGAGCTTTGATACTATTATAGATGACCACTGTAACATCTATCCGAAAGAGTTTTTAAATACTTTGTGCCCGGGTGGTATGAGTCCACATGAACTCATCTTAAAGTGTGATTGACCAGTTATTCTACTCCGTAATATGGATCCATCTTCTGGGTTATGTAATGGTACACGGTTGACGTGTAAAAGATTTTACCAGAATCTCATCGAATGTGAAATTGCAGCTTCAACCATCCTCTTCGTTGCAATTTCCTGTGAAGTTTGAGCGTAAGCAATTCCCAATAAAACTTTGCTTTGCAATGACAATTAACAAGGCACAAGGGCAGACCTTGGATGCTGTTGGAATATACCTTCGTCAACCATGCTTCTCCCATGGCCAGCTTTATGTGGCTCTTTCTCGAGCTCGGACATCTACAAAAGTCAAGGTGGTATGTGGATCGGATACTGAAAAAAGAGTTGTTGGCTCTGCTCTAAATATTGTTTCGTTTGACGTTTTGAAGTATGTCGAAATCATATAGCCTTACCTTTACCAATTTGTCGGGCTGCAAATCCTAACTACTCCTACCTTTCTATCAATGATGAAAAGGTATACAATTATTTCAGATTTGTTCTTTTTTTTAGCATATATTCGTGTTTCACAATCCCTTTCTAACTATTTTTTGTATTATTTATACACATGACATCTGCAAATCTTCCCATGCAATCTTTGCTGTTTTTCTATTTATGGCATATCAACTACTAAAATAGGTTAGCTAATCTTAATTCATAGGATTATTATTACATATTTGCACTTTTTGTAAAAGCCATTCATGGATATGTAGTATAGATTGCAAATCTTCCAATGTAATCTTTGCTATTTTGCTACTTATGGCATATCAACAACTAAAATAAAGTAGCTAATCTTAATTCATACAATATATATCTGCCTCTATATATGATCACAATGAAGTTTTCTTGTTTACTTCAAAACTTGCAACATCTCTTTGTATGCATTATGATCAAATTGCAAAAAAAAAAATCTCTTTGTATGTACCTAGATCTAAAGTGGGTAATTGTTTGAGTCTACAAACTAAACATAGCCCTTTACAGACTTCAATAGCCTCGGAATTACCCAATATAAATAGCACAAATAGTGATATTCGCCTTACAAAAAACGAAGGTTTAGAAACGCCAACAGCGTAAGCATTATAGGATATACAAGTTTTACTTTAAAGTATTTTTGATATTAGTACCAATTAGCTAAGTCCAAACACCCATTCAACCTTCATTGTTGCACTAATTACCATACTCATCATACTATTAATACATTTATTTAATATATGTTAGTACTTATTATACTCTTAGCTTACTTTCATAACATGATTAGTGAGTATCATACAAAAAATAAAAATAAACTTACATGCTTTTGTTTTGCAAAGGAACAGGGCAAATATAAAACATAGAGGAAGAAGAATATGATAAATATAAAAAGAATAGAGGAAAGAAACAAGCAGACAATTAAAAGCAAAGGAAGGAGGACATCTTTTTCTTGTTATTCTATTTACCATAAATGGAGAAACAAACAAGCCACCTAAGCTATCTTTTTATGCTATACAAACTAAAAATAAGCATATCAAAAAAAAGAATTACATTTATTAAGCTTATACAAATTTCAGATTTTAAATATTTACTACCTCAACATTCATTCAAATTTCAGAATTTAAATAATTATCCTATTAATCATTATTCTAATCATCATATTTAATGAATGTCCTTAGATTAATAAGTGGCATCCAAAAAAGAGCTGACCAAGTTCTTTTTTTTTTTATGGTTTATAATAAACACTTTGTATGTAATACTACTAATAACATGATTGGTACAAGTTCTATTTTGCTACTAATTATATGTATATAATGCTACTAATTACATGGTCGGCCATTTTCTGTTTTGTAAAATAACATGGCAGCAAGGCAACAAAAAAAAACGCCTCATACCTCTCTACATAGCAGAAAACAGAGACATTGAGGAACAAAAATCCTTCCAAAATATCACCTCTTTTAATGTTGTCCTTTTTTGTTCAAAAATGCTGTCCTTTTTTCAAAGATAAGACAAACAAAAGGATTCATACCTATCCTATTTATGCAGAAGACATCATTACATAATACCTTCATACTTCTTCTCTTCTTCATTTCATTTATACAGATACAGAAGTCATCAATACAACCTACCTATTTCTCCAACAACAAAACACAACAATTTTTTCTAAGGTAAGTTCATCTTAACAAAAAAAAAAATGATTTTTTTTATTCATTTGTGAACACAGTAATCTGTTCTAAAAAGATACAATAATCTGATTTATGTCTTTGCTAATACAGTCATCATTTCTCCCTTATTCTTTTCATTTTTGCAGAAGGCATCAACACTCACTCACCATTTCTGCAGCAAGAAGACACTCACTTCTGTTATAAGGTATGTTCACTTCTACAACAATCTAATTTTTATTTTCTTTCCTACACATTAGCACCAGTATGATAATTTCAGACTTCACTCCTACTGTTATGAAAGTAAATAGGGTATTTAGTTTTAAAAAATTCTCAGCAGAAACCTAGACACCTCTATTATGAAGTCTACTTAAATTTTTAAGATCTCTTTGTTAGGATGCTAGCTTAACTTGTAAAATGCATTTTAAAGTTATCAGTATTATCTTTGCTTTCTGGTTTCTTAAAAAATATTGCAATGTAGTTTCTTTAAACACTTCTTGCACTGCTTAAAACCTTTTGAATCTCTTCAGAATACTTGTAATGCCCCGAAAATTCGGGATATTTTAAATTTTTCATAATTAATTAAATATATAATTAATTAACTATTTAATTGATTATTATTTAATTAATTATTAATTTTTTGTAGCAATCTAATTAATTTGATCTTGGCCCGAACCTTTTTATTCTATCTTGCCAAAACCCGGGCCCAATTATTTTCCTTAGTCCATGTTCCACGGCCCCCTTTTATATTTTTCTTTAAATTAATTTCTTTTCTTTTAATCAATATTATTATTAAGCCTTATCTAATTTTGACTAAGCCTAAAACCCTAATCTTTGTTTACCTATTCTTCTTGCTAAATTTTAGGAAAACACCAACCCCTTTTACTTCCCATACCTCACAGCCCCCCTCATTCTTTTCCCTTTAATTAATTTATTTATCTTGTTTAACTAATTCTATTAATTGTTATATCTGTTTGACCCTTTCCTAAAAACCCTATTTTTTTATTCCAACGCTTCCTATCTTGTTACTAGATTTTAGGAAGTCAAAGCCCACCCTAATGTTGCTCATTCCACACGCCTAGCTAACCTAAAGAAGCAACAACAAATTGTTTATTTAATTATCGTTCCTTCCAAGATCAATCATTAAATTATCACTAACCCTTTCCCTATTGCTTCAACCCTTAAAGATTGATCAAGAAACCAAAAGAAACACTTAAAGAACCGTGAACCCTTGCTAATTTTCGAACCCCAACCATAATTCAAGGTAATTAGATTTGCTTTACTTAATCAATAGGATAGATTAGCAATATAATTGTTAGAATAGGTTTAATCATGTTTAGAATAGGTTTAGAATTGTTTAGAATTGTGTAGAAAGTATTTTGAATTGATTATTGAATCATGATTAGGAATGTCGAGTGGCAAGGTTGTATTCCAAGAATTATTTCACAAGTTTATCTCATGATTTTACTATGTTCTATGATAGTTTATGAATCTTGCTATTTTAGAATTGTTGAAACTAGATATTGAATGTGTATGAGTGTGTGCCGAGTGATATGTTAGGGTGATCGAATATTTTCTTTCATAAAATATGATTTTTATGCTATGATCTTGATCTTTAATTGAACCTTGATGTTAATCTTGAATATGATCTTTAAATTAAGCATGTTATTATAGTTTCTTGAATCGAATCTTGAAGTGGATGATTAGCCATAGAGCCGTGTATTTTAAGGTTTAAAAAGCATTGATTTTGTTCTTATTTTGGTACAAGTTTGATGATTTATTGATTAAAGTATTATTTTTTATTATGTTTATGTGATTAATTATTTTTAATTGTACTTAATTAATTGAAGTGTCAATTTTGGTTACTTGTCTCCAATTGTCGAGTGGTATGATGTATGAAAAAGGAGATTTTTATCTTGTTTCTTGCAATATTAATTGATGATTGTTAGATTATATGTTTTATTGATTATTGAATTGATTTATTTAATTGTTATAATGTTATTTAAAGAATCGAATTAGATATTGATTTATTTTGAGAAATGTCGGGTGGTATAATAATTGGAATAGAGTTTTGGGTCAAGTTAAGATGAGGTAGAATTGAATAGAAGTGAAGTTGTGTCATTAAGAATTGAATTGTGAAAAGGAACCAAGAACAGAACATAACATAATTGAATTGAAAAGATGATAAACTATGAAGTGACCGCCTATCTAGTAGCACAAGTGCCATGAACATAGGTATAGTCGAAGCCACTGTCCTATCTTCGAATTCGGGACAGTTCTTGATCCCAGTGCTTGGGGAGTAGATCTTCGTGGTTGACCCGGCATGAGCAAGGAAAGTTGGGGGGAGTAGATCTTCGTGGTTGACCCCTTACGAGTATATGACTGGTCACAGATTAACACCTGAACTGAATAGAATAGAAGAGTCAATAGAAGTAACAAGTGGTCTAGAACGGAATGAGTGGGTATACAAGGTTTTGGTTTATTATCTTATGATTATTTTCCGTTGCGTACTTGATTGATGATGTTTATGTACGATTATATGATGTTATGTTGTCTGTTTGATTGATCTGCTCTAATGATTATGTTTCTAATTGTGTTCTACTGATTAAGTAGAACAATCTAATTACTCACCACTGACTGTGGACCCCAAAATCCTTTTCCAGGTACAGGTGGTGACTGAATTAGGCTACGCATGGGCTGGGATTGTGAGCTAGCCAGCTTAGTAGTTGACCCTGTTGATTAGTTTTAACTTATGTTTTATTGTTATTAGAGGACTATTCCTTACTTTGTAGTAATTATGGACTTTAGACTATTATTTATTAGTTTTATTGAATAATATGATTAAGTTTAGAGCTTCCGGTGCAATTTATGAATTTGATCTTAAAGGTTTTTAGAAGTTAAAGATCTGTAATGTTGTTTTCCTCCGAAAACAACGCTGCTAAATTACGGGTCGTTACAATACTACTTTCAACATTGTCTTAGCATATAATACACATAAATATAGCTTGACATGTCTGGATGAAGTCTACTTAAATTGTTAAGATCTATGTGTTATTGCTTGTTGGTCTCTTAAAAAATATTGCTGTGTAGTTTATTTAAACACTTCTGAAAAAACCTTTTGAATCATATAATACACATAAATATAGCTTGACACGTCTAGGATGAAGTCTACTTAAATTGTTAAGATCTATGTGTTATTGCTTGTTGGTCTGTTAAAAAATATTGTAGTGTAGTTTATTTAAACACTTCTGAAAAAACCTTTCAAATCTTTTCAAGATATACTGCTTCCAACATTGTGTTACCATATAGCACTTACTATAGTGTATAGCCTTAGAATGCAATCAAAATTTCTTTGTTGCACATATTTTAAAACAAATGTGGTACATTTCTTTATCTTTATTTAAGTTTAAGTAATTTTAGCACTTTAAATCCAACAATTGGTTGGAGGGGAATATGCATTGATCAGTGATAATATGGCATATGCAAGCTCTAGATAATGATATTGGCACTTCAGTTTTCTCTTTGATCAAGTGTGATTTTTTTCATAGTAAGTGACCAAGTAGCTCTTGAACCTAAGTTATTCTGTACAAAAAAAAAAATACACTCTATCTAATGTGAAAAAACTCACTATTATACTTGCATAATAATGCTATTTCAATTCCATAAATATGTTGAAACTTTATTTATTTTTTTAACGTTTGTCGATGTAAATTTTTCTTATCATTGATATATGTAATTATATATTTGTAAAAATTTGAAAAATTGATATCTTAATAGTACTTATGAAGAGAAATCTAAGAAAGTTTCCGGATGAATATATTTTTCCTATTCTCACAGCTAAGGATGAAGCCACCATACGTTCCCCTACGAAACCTGACTGACAAGACCAAGGACTACAAGGTGAAGGTCACCGTGCTTCATAAATCACCTTCAAAGAAATCAACATAATCTCCTACAAAGGCTCGCTTTCAAAAGCTTGTTTTCCAAGATGAAGAGGTAAGTACTAAAATGAATTATTTGCATTTTATTTGTTCTCAAATGAGTTACCAAAATCTATAACAAATTACATTTTTTGACTGAAAAAAAATAAAATCCTAGGGAACTAAAATGCATGCGACTTTGTTTAATGATGAAATTGAGAGCTATGAGGAGGCTTTACAGCGAGACGAAGAGTACGAACTGAGTGGTGCTACCATACAACCTGTCCCAAAGAACCTCAAAGCTGCTATTGGAGAATATCAAATGAATTTTAATTCACGCGTCAAGATCTCACCTCTCAATACCGCGCATTGCACTGACCAGCCGCGTTACACCAGGTTATCGGCTGTCTTGCGACCACATGACAATTCAAGCGACATCTTTGGTAAGTTTGGACTGTTTTCTATTTTTTTTTTTGCTAACATTAGGTGCCTCTATTACTGGTCATTCACACTTTCAGTGCCACAGATATTGCTGCAATTGTTATTGCGATAGATGACATCAAAACTGTTGGCGAAGGCCAAGTTCGGCACTTAACTATTATAGACAAAAGGTTGCATCTCCTTTTTTGCTGATTCACTTCCTTTAATTTACTTTCTCTTTCATCTTCATCTAAGTCTTTTATATATGCATCCCCTATCCCCTGCATATATGCATCCCCTATCCCCTGCATACATGCATCCCCTATCATCTTCTGGTGTTTCTGTGGCTTATATTCAATTATCTTCATCCCCTGCATATATGCATCCCCTATCCCCTGCACACATGCATCCTCTTTCCCTTGCATATGCACTTTCACTACTACCTTTATATAATTTATAGTTACCTGTTTTGCTGTTTTTGTTTTAATAATCCTTTCTGCTTTTAACAGTGTTCAACGTCCTATTACTCTATCTACTTGGAATAAGTTCGCAACAGATGTTGATGAGCTTATTCCTATACCAACACAAGGCCTGTCTGTGGTCGGATTTGTTGTTGTTCAAAAGGCTACCTTCTGAGGTGTGTACCCACACTAAAATTTAGAATACCCCGTTTATGTTCATTCTCACAGCAACTATAATCATTACTGCAGGAATTTCTCTTAAGATAACAATGTCTACTCAGTTTGTTACCAACCCTACAGGACCGGTGCCAGACATCTTACGCAATTGGTATATAATTTACCACTTTGATCTAAATCTTAAAAAAAAAATCTATGTATTCTAATTTACTACTTTAAAGCATGGTTTACTGTTACAAAAACACTTCTTTAGTATATATATCCTGGCTTATACAATTATCTTTTTTCCTTTTTTTTTAATATATATATATATATACACAAGGATTGAAGAAAACTCAACAATTATTCATAGTTGGGTGACAAAATCAAATGTGCTGAAAGGTTCGAGCGCCGCACGTCTTATAACTACTGTTTCTGATATGGAGAAAATGAAGGTGATACAACATTGTCTCCTTTTTTATATGATGATTTTTTATATACCCCACTATACAAATAACTGATCAATATATTGTATGTTAACATCTTTTTTAGCCAAATATTGTTTGGCAAGAAGAAACCTTTTGGATCAATATATCTGCACCATTTGTCTACTCTAAGGATATATTCTGCTACAACGGGTGTGGTAAGTATGGTCGCCGAACATATGTCCCAGCAAACACGTCCTTCAAATGTAGGTACTGCACAGCTGCGCAGTCTGTCACTATCCCAAGGTATGAGCATAGTTATTTTAGGTCATACTAGAACATCTTTTACATTGCAGCCATGTTTACTTTTAATTTTTTTTGCTTTTCTCATGCAGGATGTCATTTCAATTCTATGTTACTGATAGAGGTGAAGGGTCCATAAAGGTCGCGACATTTGGAAAAGAAGCAGAGAAAATACTTGGTGCACCTCCTGAAGAAATAGAAAAACAAAAGAACAATGTACTGTCACCTTCCTTTACATTTTACTCATAAATCATAAGCACAACTTCTACTTTAACAATTTTGTGGTTTGTAGGAGGATCCGTCCGAGTTGAATGCCACCATTGTTGTGACGACCCGACTCGCTTAAACCGGCGCGGAAGAAACCGACGAGTCGAATAGTCAGAACTAACAAACTAAAATACTTAAAATTAAAAACAAAACCTTAAATGATTATATATACTAAACCAAAAAGTACAATTACCCACAAGATTGTACACAACTAATCCCAAATGTCATATTACTACTACTACTATCAAACGTAACTTCAAATACATGTCAGAGTTAAAGTAACGTATACAAGTACCACTACTAGAGTTAAAGACTAGAAAACATCGAAAATTAACAAAACAAAGTCTAAACAATATCTGCACTCGCCCAACCCAATGCTAAGAAAGGACCTCATCATCAAAATTACCTGGAAAATAACAACAGTCCACCGTCAGTGGCGAGTAACATAACCGTCCCACCCTAACGGGGATACACATGAACATAGCACAAACCAAACAACTAAATCAAACAAGCCAATCATGCGAATTAACAAGTAATCATGCTTGACTCAACTAACTTTAACCAATCTTAACTTTGGCGCAATCATTCGCATACTAGACCGGACTATGCACGTACGAACGCATCTTACGCATTCGAACTTTCTACTATGTCAGGATTGAGAATCTTACTCTCAAATCCCATGAAACCAATTTTACTGGAAATCCATATCCGAAGACAACATAGTAAGAGCACCAACTATCCCAATACCGCGGATAGGATAGGGGCAACGTCTTAACCCAAATACATAGAAACTTACTCTAAGTTTTAGGCGTCTAGTATCGTAATCAAGCTAACTTTAACTTTAAATCGAAGTTTACATTCTTAGTTAATTCTTAAGTTGCATCTTACGCCTTGACTTAAGACTTAACATGTAAACCAAACAATCTTACAACTTCTTATAACCTTCTTTAACCTTTTCTTTAACTTTCTTTAACTTTAAAGACTCAATCAAGAATTCTTAAAGATCCTTAAAGAACTCATCAAGAACTCATCTAAGATTCAAGATCTTCAATCAAGAACTCAATCAAGATTCAAGAACTTCAACCAAGAACTCATTCAAGAATCAAAAACCCATCCAACTCCATCAAACTACATGCATAAGCTCAATATTCAACACATAAAATCATCAACTTCCTAGCATCCAAAATTCATCAAACTTGAACATGAATAACAACAAACTTAATACTAACATTTCCAATCATGAAGTCATCATATTCAATCATAAAATCATCATAAAACCATTCCAAAATCAGATTATAACTCATACACAAAAACATGGTTAAAACTTCAAATAAACTAATCTATTCATTTAATTTATACTATGAAACATAGTATACCAAATAGGTTGAGAAAGTATGTTACCTTGATGAAGATTAACAAGATAAAACACTTAAAACTCTCTGCCCGGAAACTACCCACACGGCTCCAAGCAACACGGTCCACCACGCACGGACACGACACCACCACGACTTGCACACACTCGCACCACCGTCTTCACCTCGAGCCACCACTCGAACCACACGGCCACAGACCTGCTACACGGCCATGGCACACGAGCCACCACACGAGTATGAACCACCACCGTCCACCACCACTTGAACCACGAACCACCCACACGAGCAACCCCAAAAATCCAACCCCGAACTAGAAATCTTGATTGAAAACTAGGGAGATTGTTGTGTTTAAAGTTACTTAAAGATCAATAGGATATGAATCTTTAAGTTTTGGGATGAAAGGTTGATGAACAAATTGGTGGATGATTATGGCCAAAAATGGCGTGTAGAAGGATGGCAAATGGAGGGAGTTTGTGTTTGAACTTTTGATGGCAAGTGCTTAAGATGGCAAATGAGCAAAAGGATTATTAAGCCTTACTAACCCTTCTATTTATAGAGTTAGTTTAAGGTGTGAACATGAGGCAAGTGGCAAATCCTTGCCATGCACATAAGGGGGGTCGGTTTTCTCAAGCCAAAATGGGCCAAATTAGGCTCTCGTGATTAATTGGGCTAACTTACAAAAAGTGCATGATTAATCATGCTTAAATCGATTTAGCCTAAAAATAATATTAAATAATTAATTAGAAAATTAAATAATAAAATTCTAATTAATTAAATAATAATAAAATAAATAATAATCAATCCAAATAAAATAATTCGAATTTAATCGAAATTATTCACATAAAATAAAATAAATAGTTCAAAAATAAATTTGGACCATACATAAAATCACATAAATACACGTAAATACACGACAGAAATACCTATAAAATCAGGGTCGTTACAATTGCTGCTGTCGAAACTAAACAAATGCTACTTCAAATAACTCCGAGTTCAGAGTTAACTACTAGCTACGTCTTAAAGTGGATCGTGCGTCAAGTTGAAGATGCTCCAAGCGTTAGAGCTGAGTCAGAAGAACAAGCTGCAAATATCAAGATTGAAAATGCTGGCGTTGATTCGGAGCATGCAAACCTTCACACTAAAGGTGATGCCTAATATGCCTTTTCAAAAACATTAACACACCATTTTTGTCTTACCTACGGATTATGGTCTCCGGTGTATTTCGTGTGTTGATGGACTAGCTATATGTATATCAAATTAGAACATCTTTTGGACATCGTTTTCTTTTTTGAACTTTCCTTTGAGGTACTGAATACTAAAGAATTATGTAAGCTTCCTTTGTGGGAGCCACAAAAACAAGCTATGTCTTTTAAGTCTATTTGATGCATGTCATCATATATACACTCTTTATGTTTAATTTCTTCTTAAGCTCAAGTTTGGACTATAAAGAAATTCACCATATAGAAAAGTGGATAACCTACAGGTACAGTGTAGAATCCAACAATTGATTCAAGACCCAGAATCATTGAAGCAGGTTAGAACAATGCTTTGGGCAAAGTAGTTGCAATAGAAAAAATGATCCATTTAACCTTTAGTTGTGACATGAAGTAGGTAATCATATAGCAATAACATTTGTTTCGATTCCTACAGTGCTGATCCAAGGAGGTCAAATCATAACCTAGGAAAATTAAGAAGTAATACTCATTTATAAACTAGGATAAAAATCATTCACAGTTTAGTTTTTAGAACAACCTAATACAATAAGAGGAGGAGAAAAAGAAAGTTAAAACAATTCATGAAAGCAATTCTTACAAGCGTTCAATAAATTATCTATATGTCTAATTATGCATGGTGTATTACATTTGTTTCAAAGACGGAAAAAAAAGGGCCCAATCAACCAAATCGACAACTATTATATAGGGCATATCTCAAACTTTATAATCCACCAAAAATTGGTATAAACTTTTGCCTTCATTAACTTCACAACAACATCCACACATTTACATCCTTGATTCCTTAGCGCAATGCTTCTGGTATACATTGCTTCCTACTACTATATGCTGTCAAAGCATGCAAAAATATATTAGATATATGGCTTTATCTGATATTTTTTTCAACATTAGTGAACATTCTTTCTTATATAGTTTATACAAAAGTTATAGCGCTTACTATTAGGATTAATATCAATTACTTCATGCGACAACTTACATAAAAAATATGTCGACGATAACACAACACATGTAATTAACACTTTGATACATTCAAAAGCATAGCGTTGGACACGGCGCGCATCGCGCGCCGTGGACAACTAGTGTAAAAAAAATGCTTTTGTATGTCCTTCTGTTCAAGTGAAAAAAAAATGATAGAAGAATGTTTTTTTATATCCAGACTACTAAATTTGGGTCTTATTTTGTATATGCCTTGTGGCCCCTTAATTGTTAGGGATTGATATAAACTATAGTAGTTTAACTTTGGTTCTTATCATTAGGATACGATGAGTCGATGAGCAGGGATTTAGGAGCTCTATTGTATTAACACTAATTTATATGCTTGTTTTTATCAATGAATTGTAAGTTTTATTATTATATAATGTGAAGGTGTAATGTATTTGTTACAGGCTAAAAAATAGCCTAAATAATTGGTACGACCCAGAAAGGAAAATAAATGAGGCCCAATCAAGCACAAACTCCCAAGAATCAACATCAACCCAATCGAGCACAAGAAGCCCATCATGAAACACTACCAGAGGAGATGTGGCGTCATTCTACAAGCATACATGGCAGTACCACACTGGTCCACATGGCAACGCCTGGTTACGACACGTGGCAACTGGTTGAAGCACCAAGTTAAGAACTAAAGTTGAGCAAAACCAAACTACATACACTACAACATTCCGCGTTTCTGCCGTCCGTTTTTTACCGTCCGCTCGAATAACGGACGTTAATCCAAATTTAACGTCCGCTACCGACCAATAACACAGATGCTAAAAACACGAAGGTCCAATATATTTAGGTCGACATTTACCGTCCGCTTTTGGATTTTTAACGTCCGCTAAAAAGCGGACGTTAAAAACGCGGACCAATTGACTGATATTCACTACTCTTTTTTCACCCATTTCTTTCGTATTCCACTCATTTCTTCTCTCTCTCATTCATTTCTTTTCTCTCTCTCTTTACTCACTCATTCATTTCTTTCTCTTTCATTACTTTTTCTATCTCTCTTTACTCTATTTCTCTCTGATTACTATCTGAAGTTGAGCCAAAACCAAATTAACCAGGTATGTTTTCAATGTTCTTCATCAATATTTTAAGAACTTTTTTCTAGATTTTGTGTGTGGGTTTTTCAGTGTTTGAAATATTTTGGGGTTTTTAGGGTTCGTTATTTTTGGGATGTTTTTAAGGTTCGAATTTAGGTTAGATGTTTGATTTTTAAAGGGTTTTTTTTAGGTTCGTTTTTTTTTTTGGGTATGACTTCAATTTTTGGGTTTTCATTTTTTGGTTTTGGATCTTCAAAGTTTTTAGGATTCGAAATTTTCATGTTTGGATGTTCGAATTGTTTAGGGTTTCAAATTTTTAGTTTGGATGTTTGAAGTTTTTTGGGGTTTTCTTAGGGCTCTTTTTTTTTAGTTTGGATCTTCGACATTTTTTGGAAGATTTTAGAATTTTTGGGTTATATGTTTACATTTTTTTTGTTATTTTTGGGTTTAATTTTTTTATTTTTTCTAGGTTGGGGTTTGATTTTAAGAATTTCTGGGTCATAATTTTATTTTTTTTTTCTGAGTTTGGTTTTGCCTTTTGTTTTTGTAGTGGTTCAATTGTTTTTGTTTATTATTGTCAATTTTTGTGTTCTGACTTTGGCTATATTTTTTTGTTGCAGATTTTGATTCTTGATTCAAGTTTGAGGATTTAAGTTATATATATTTTCTTAGATGTACTTAATTTAGGTGTATCATATCGTTGCACTTTTTTAGATGTTTGTTGAATTTCCTTATAATTAATAAAATTGGATTCAATGTATTGTATAATTTTTTATGTATGCTTATTTTAAAAGTTTTGTATGTTTAAATTTTTTATAGGATAAAAAAAATGAATGAAATTGGAACCGGCTTTGGTTCCAATTTTATTCATTTTTTTATTTTGGGTTGTGAAGATTAACGTCCGTCTTTCCTCAATTGACGGACGTTAATTTGCGTCTGCTTGGCCGACGTTATTTGGCCTGGCGGACGTTAAACATTTAGCGTCCGCCAAACGGACGTTAAATAAGTATTTAATGACTAAAAAATATCCGACAATGGCTTAACGTCCGTTGGCGGACGCTAATCTAATTAGCGTCCGCAATCCGTTAATTTAACGTCCGCCATTGGCGGACGTTAAAAACACGGAATCTTGTAGTGATAATCCCACATTGATAGAATGAGCTTATACAAGGAGAGATTCTGATATAAATGTATTCATGACTGATTGATTAAGGGATTAGATTAGTTGATTTGACAAGACAACACTAGCTAAAAGTGTATAAGTCCTTAATTGTCATTAATGCTTAATCATATTTGATTAATTGCAATCAACAAGTTATTAATATTATTACTACATCTCTTCATTTTCTTGTTTTATTATTGCTTTAACTTTTTTTATTATTACAATAAACTCATATTTGTACTAGGCAGAGTTTGTAGCATAGTTTCGGTTAGTCCTCACCTAAATTTACAAAATCACCCGAAACAGTATTGATTTATGATTTTGAGAAACAAATTGAAAATGTATTGTATTAGTCTCCTATAAATGTACTTACGAATTAGCAACCAAAAAGTTAGTCTTTATTTTATTATTCACTTGTAACCACCAATTCGATATCAAAAACGAAAGATTAGTTGCTAAATTTGCAACCACCAATTTAATCTCAAAATAATTTGCAACCACCAATTCGGTCTCAAAAATGAAAATTTAGTTGCTAAAATTGCGACCACCATGTCGGTCTCTAAAATAAAAAGTTAGTCGCTAAAATTGCAACAACCATGTCAGTCTCTAAAATAATTAGGTAGTCGATAAAATTACAACAACCAAACCGGTCTCTAAAATAAAAGTTAGTCGCCATTTTGTGGTCGCTATGTAGCTGCAAAAATTGCGACTACCAAAATTTCAATCGCAATTTCGAATCTGCGACCACATTTTTGCGACCGGCACAATTTTGGTCTCCGTTGGTCGCAAAACCAATTTAGGGACCGCATTTTGTTATTTTTCGGTCGTAAAGTTCGGTCGCTAAATGTCTATTTTATTGTAGTGATAGTACATGAATGAAGCTTAGAAACATGAATAGGTTGATTATATTAGTGTGCAAATGGGAATGAAAACACCCAAAAGCAGCCAAAATCGACCTGTTTCACATGTTCTCGTTCCAAAATGTCAATGTTAATATTTAATTGTTTCAAATATTAGATTCTAATTACTATATGGTTTAATTTGATTTGGTTTACATTATTTTGAAGGAGTTTGTTCGATGATTTGACTCGTACACAAAAGTGGAGATGGATGAAGTTCGGGAGCAATGGACGAGGTTCTTTCTTCCTTTCCGATCAATTTTATTAATGAATACTTGGTGTAAGCACACCTAAGGAGGCACGATTCAATTGTACTATAATATTAAATATTAATATTAATTTATTTAATATATATTATACATAATTTAATTAAAAAATCGAAATTAAAAAAATTTGCATTGTGCCTTAAAAGCACGATCCAAATAGTTCTCCTATTTGTAATTGCTGCATTAGTAACGCGTACGGCACGATCCTAATGAGCCTAAATGCACGATGCTAATGAGAAAATTTCCACTAGTGAATTTGCATTTAATTTGATTATGCTAAAGCTTCCAAAACCTAAAAATATTGCACCCTAAAAAGCTACAAATGCTAATGCAGCTACAAGTTATGACATAAACCTAAATTGCTACAAAGTATACAAAAGCTCAACAAAACCCTAAAAAAATAATGACAACCGATGGCAGCAACAATACCTCTTCGATAGCGACAGGATGGCGTCTGGACGAGGAGTACATGGCGGCAGCCGCTGACCTCCAATTGCAGCTGTGATTGTGAGAGAGTTGAGTGTTGTTGTTGTGCAAAAGTGAGTGATTGAGTGTAGTGTGAGGGAGATAGTCTTTTTTTAAAAGCACTGGAAACTGCTACTCCTGGTATCGATTTTTTATTAATGAAATCGATATTTGTAGTAACAATTTTATTAGTAAAGAAACGCTACTAGAAGGCCATGTTTTTTTGGACTTAAAAGCTACAGTAATCAGATCAGAACAGATTAGATCAGATCAGACATTATTACTCTTTATTATTATTATTATTATTATTATTATTATTATTATTATTATTATTATTATTATTATTATTATTACGAAGTATTATTATTAATAATTTCGAGTATCGTTTTTCCGCTCGACATTTTCCGACGATGGTTTTCGAACGAGTTTTCCAGCGACGGTTTTCGGGATGACTTTTCTTACGACGGTTTTTGGACTCACTTTTCCGGCGGTGATTATTCGGCCGACTTTTCCGGCGGTGATTATTCGGCTGACTTTTCCGCTGACGATTTTCAAGCCGAGTTTTCGGCGACGATTTTCGAGACGACTTTTTCAACAACGGTTTCGGACTGACTTTTCCGGCGGTGATTATTCGGCTGACTTTTCAGGCCTAGTTTTTCGGCGACGGTTTTCGTGATGACTTTTCCGACGACGGTTTTCGGACTGAATTTTCCGGCGGTGATTATTCAGCCGACTTTTCCGGCGACGATTTTCAGGCCGAGTTTTTCGGCGACGGTTTTCAAGCCGAGTTTTTCGGCGACGATTTTCGGAATGACTTTTCCGGCGGTGATTATTCAGTCGACTTTTTCGGTGACGGTTTGGTCAAATTTTTCGGCGGTGATTATTACTACTACTACTATTATTATTAGTAGTAGTAGTATTATTATTAGTAATAATATTATTATTTGAAGTTTTGGAGTGAGATTGAATGAAGAGGTGAAATGAAATGGGCTATCATAATAATAATTATAATAATAATTATTATATTAATTATTATTAATAATAATTATTATTATAATTTTAGTAAATATAATCATGTATTACATTTCTCATAAAAAAATAAGTATTACAATTATAAAAATAAAAATAAAAATAAAAATACAAATAAAAATACAAATAAAAAAAATTAAAAAAAAAATAAAAAAAATAAAAAAAATAAAAAAAAACAAAAATAAAAAATAAAAAAAATAAAAAAAAATAAAAATAAAAATAAAAATAAAAATAAAAATAAAAAATAAAAATAAAAGAGTAGTGGTTTGTCCGGTCAAATATATAAATTTTTTTTTCATTAAACCGTCTATGTGTACACTAGATTGGAAAAAAAAAGAGTAACATTTTGGAAATTAAAAATCTTGCTAACCTTATTAACTACTCCCCCCGTAACGAATTACTCGTAACAATTTTTATGTTTAGGTGTAACAAAATACTTGCGACAATTTTTTCCAATTTTATTTTATTCTTTTTTTGGCAAAAAAACAACACAATATGACATTTACTTTTCTCTCTCTTACTTTTATCATCATACCACATAATATCCTATTTACTTTTTCTTCTCTTATTTTTCTCTCTCTTACTTTTATCATTATATCATCTAATACCACAATTAACCTATTTTATCTAGGAGTCTGTGTTAGTCCAAATATTACTACTAATTCGTTACGGAGGGAGTAAAACATTTATGAAAATACGGCTTATACATTTATCAAACTTTTCATAATTCGAGAGGCCGACAACAAAATATATCAAACTATGAAGAAAGAAGATAGTTTTGAACTATGTGTCAAAATATCATAGATTTGGCAATTCTAAAAAAGAAAATACCAAATACCTAATATCTAGTTTCCTCCACAACACTTGGCCATTAATTCAGGACACATTATTTAGATATTTAGTTTTACCAAAAATATGTAACACAAGAATCAAACCCTTTTTTATTTTATTTAAACCTTTTTGAGTAATAAAAAAATCAGACTTATTCCTAAACTCAATACGTGGCACTTTGTCATTAGCCAATTAAACCATAATTAAACCATTAAAAATTCCCCTAAAATTTATCAGCTATTATAGTTTAGATATATGGTCATGTTTGGTGATTAGAGTTTAGAGGTTAAAGTTTAGAGTTTGTGGTTAGATGATTACTTTTTTGTTCAGAGGATTTGACTGCTGATTTAAATAATTGTTGTGTAAAGGTGTTTGGTAACATTTAGCTGATTGTTTAGAGTTTTGTACTTTTAGAGCATGTAAAATTACATTTATAGACATGTTTTTTTTTTCAAAACAAATTTAAGCTTTAATAATATGTACAAAAGAGACATTTATTTTTTCTCTCTCCAAAACTCTCTTGAAAAAGCTCATCTACCCAGCTTTTTCAAAAGAGAGTTTTGATCAGAGTTTTTGGTACAAAACCCTCTTTAATCCTCTCTCTCACCAAACACCCTAAATAGATTTTTTACTAGTCAAAACTCTAAACTCTCTCCAAAACTCTAAACTCTCTTTAAAACTCTCTCCACCAAACACCAATATAACCCGAGGGCTTTCCAGTATATCAAAATGATTTTTGATTCTCACATATCAAATGGTATTTTTAGGTAATTTTGACAAATTTTAGAGACAGAGATCCAAGCACCAACTAAATAGAGGTGTTTTGGTAATATATTTTCAACAAAATTACGAAAATACCATTTGATATATGAGTTAAAAAAATTATTTTGATATAGTAGGTATTTTCCATATAACCCTATCTTCTCTACATTATTATTTTTTATTTTTTTACATTCAGGTCTTCAAAAAAAACGCATCCTGATACATTTCATCATCTCAATTTCTCTTCGTCAAAAAAATTCTCTTCAGCAATCAATGGTTTCGATGAACCCTAATTCACCGGAAGGGTTTTACTTGGACGCGAATGGAATGGCTTTTCCGGGATTAAATCCATTTTCCGCACCGCCGCCGGAGAATTCAACGGCAGCGACAGCTGCAGTGGCTACTGCGGCGAATGCGACGGGTTCTTCACAGACAGATGAATCGAGTAATAGTAAAAAGATTAGAAAGCCATATACGATTACGAAATCTCGAGAAAGTTGGACTGAACCTGAGCATGATAAGTTTCTGGAAGCTCTTCAGCTGTATGTTTCTTTATAACTTTCCTTCTGTGTTTACTTACCTTTTTTTGTGGGAATTTCTTTCATTTTTTTTTAATAAAGTTTTGCTGATTAGTTTCATGAGCTATTGGTGTTAGGTATGCTTACTTGGTGAAAAACTGAACTTCGTGCTTATTTTTTTTCATTGTTGATGGAATTGTTATTTTTAGTATTGTTGGTTATCATCTGTGTTATTATTGTGTTAATTTTACTTATTTTTTTCACTTTGATAATCTCATCTGGAGTCGTTCTTGGTTTCCCTCTATGTTTCAAGGTTAGGGATTGCGGTGTGCGTTTTATTTTGGAGCTGTGACTGAGTCAAGCTTCTGATTAGGTTTATACTTGTGTTTTATTTTGTGAAGCTAATATGAATAATAGGTAATCGAGTCTATGGCTTGTTAGGATATCATTGAAATTTGTTTGATGTCTTTCTTTGTAACTTAGTTCTAGTAGCACTATAGTTTGATTAGAAGTTGACCATGAACAAACAACTTTCAGTGATTTAAGCCTGTCTAGTTTTTTGCTTTATTGAATTATGGAGCTGTGTATCTTTAACGTGTTAGCTTCATGCTTGTGCTTTTATTGGTCCTCTACTCCTCCATATCTAATATCTCAATATAAAAGAGTAGGTAGATTCTTTGGTAAGGAGATTATGTGGTGAAGTTTGAGTTAGTACATGCAAACTCCTTTAGTATGGCTATCAGCAGTTTGTGCTTGTTTGGTGTTTCACCAGTATATCATGATCAGTGAAAATAGCATTTGGAGCAATCCCTCCATATGGGATTGGCTCCTTTCTTCATCTTCCTGCCTGCTAACTTTGGTGATGAACTTTCATCTATTTTTTTTTTTACTTAATCTAATATCTAAGGAAGAGTTGGCAAGTGGAATGACTAGGAAAGTGATAACTCCTTGGTGGTGCAAGAAACCTGGGAAAACAATTTATTTATCAATTTCTAATAGTGGTATATGTCAATTTTTTATTTTTTATAATGTGGGTGTTACTAGTCTTTGAACCAAGCCTTACTGTTAGGGGTGTCAGTTCAGTTATGGTTTGATCCAAACGGTTTGATCCAAACGGTTTGGTTGACTTCAGTTCAGTTGACTTTAGTTGATCTTTCCCAAAATAACCAATTTGGTTTTAACTTTATCAGTTTCAGTTCCAAACCGTTGCAGTTATTTTTATTTTCAATTCAAATCAGTTCCGTTATGATTGGTCTTCGGTTTTACCCATACGATTTCAGTTGTTGTCAGTTCATTGTGAACGCTTGATATAACAGTTACGATTGTATTCAGTTTACGTTATAGTTGATCTTCGGTTTTACCCATAGATTTCGGTTGTTATCAGTTCATTGTGAACGGTTGATATAACAATTCCCTTTGTATTTAGTTTATGTTATGGTTGTTCTTCGCTCTTACCCTTGCTATTTCAATTGTTGTTAGTTCATTGTGAACGGTTGATATATCAGTTCTAGATGTATTCAGTTTATGATATGGACAAATACGGTTATATCCATACGATTTCGGTTATTATCAGTCTATTATAAACTAGGTTGCACGGAGTCGAATTCGGGGTCAAAAACAGGTACGGGGATGGGGACGGAAAGCGGCAAAATCAAAATTTTAAAAAACGGGTACGGCTTGGGGACGGCAAAAAAATATATACATAAAAAAAATCATAAAAAAAAATCGCAAATAAAAAAATATTAATGAATTACATGTCTTAAAAAAATACAAATTAAATAAATTACAAAAAAAATAGGATTACAAAATAAAGTTTTACCCAACTAATAATAATAATAATAATAATAACATAATAAAGTTTTACCCGTAGAAAATAGGAGTACAAAAATGCAGTAAAGCACTATTTATTGTTGTAGTAGATTAGTAGGAGGACTGTAGGAGTGTATAACAAGAAAGAATAAAAAAACAAAAAAGCATGCAAGCTGGCACTGGCACTCTGGCAGAGTGGCCGAGTGGGTAATAAAAAAGAAGGTGAACCACATAATACAGAAAGTGAAAAAAAAACAGAGATAAAGATGAAGAAATGGGAACTTCGAACAGAGAGAAGAGAAGAGAACAATGTAGTGGTTGGCTGGCTGGTGCTGGACGGCGGTGACCGGCAAGTGATGGCAGTCGACGGCGGTGACCGGCAAGTGATGGCAGTCGACGGCGGTGACCGGCAGTGGTGGTGGAGGAGAGTAAAGTAGCCTAATTTTTCTCCTCTCCAAAACCCTAATTTTTCCCCCTTTTTTCTTTTGTTTGATTTTCAGTTTTCAGTCAAATACTCCTCTCTCTCTCTCCTTTGAAGTTTGAAAGATGGTGGTGAAGGCCTTGGGGACGGCTATTTCTTCCATTTCCCGTCCCCAAACCGTCCCTAACCCTAAACTTGACCGTCCCCGATTCACCCTTGCCGTCCCCAGATCAAGCTAGTCGACCCGGGTACGTTTTTTTGCCGAACCCGCACCGTCCCCGTCCCCATCCCGTCCCCGGTACGGATGCGTCACCCAGAAAGCCGTCCCCGTGCTTCCTAGATTATAAATGATTATATTTCGTTAAATTATGGTTATTTTCAGTTTTGTAAGGAAATCTGTAAATGACTACAATGCCACAGTTAGTCCCTTGTAGGCCTGTTTCAATAATCAATACTTCCATGTCATTTGAAGAAGACATCTAAAACCCGACCAGCTCTTTTGAAATGGGTATGGTTGAAAACATCAATTAATTTTAAATTATTAATATGCTAAATTAAATTGATTTGAATAATCAATAATCAATATATGAAAAGAATAATTTTATTAAATAAAGTTTAATTTGATACAAATAGATTTTGCCTAATTTCTGTTTAGTGTAGAGCAATTTTCAGTTAACCAACGGTTTAAAACAGTTTTTTTGGCTCAGTTTGGTTCAATCAAGCAACAGCTTAAAACTATTTATAAGTCATTTTGGTTTAGTTGATCAATAATTAATTGCAGTTCTGTTAACTAACAAAATCAAACATTTTATAAGTCATTTCGGTTCAGTTGATTAACAGTTAAAAATAGTTTAATTAACTAACAAAACCATATAGGTTACAATTAATCTCAGTTCAATTATGATTCAGTTAAAAACAGTTTTATGTAGTCAACCTTTTCAATTCATGATTCAGTTTCAGTTCAGTTGAGTGCAGTTCATTTTGTTTCAGTTGGACTTTCACTTATTAGTCATTTGGTTATTGGTTCATTTCAGTTCAATTCATTCAGTTCACGTTAGGTTAACAATTAAACCAACTGTTCCTATCCAAACTGACAATCCTACTTACTGTAGGTCATCCGGCCCAATTTGGCTAACACACATATCTGAAAGGGGGAAGGTAAGGAATTCTCACAAATGAGTGCAGTGAGGTTCGAACCCATGACCTTATGCTTGACGTACACAAGACTTAACCACTAGGCTAAGACTCGTACCTTAGTGGTATGTCATTGGGATGCATTAAATTTCAGAAGTTATTAACAAAAAAATGTACTCCCTCCGTAACATAAAACTTTCTATATTTGCTAAAAATAGATGTAACAAAAAACTTTCCATTTATGGTAAAAAAAGTCACAAAATTTACATATTTGCCATTATTTATCAAACATAATTTTTTATTAAACATTAACATTACATAATTAACAATATTAAACCATTTACTAATTAACCTTATGACCACCACCCACCACTTTTCACCACCAATGAACAACCACCCTCAACCACAGCACAACCACCAACCCAACCAACCACCACCCTAACCCGGCCAGGCAGCCACCATCCCTGACCCGACTAACATCATTCGAACCACCCACGTACCCACCTTCGAACCACCCTTCGAACCACCTTTTGAACCACCCTTCGAACCACCTTTTGAACCACCCTTCGAACCATACAAATCGAACCGCCGAGATCGAACCACCGTTCAATCCCCCTTCAACCACACAATCGAACCACCCTTCCAACCACCAAGATCGAACCACCCTTCCAACTACCCAAATCGAATATACCCAAATCAAACACACCCAAATCGATAAACCCTAAAACCATATTGACCATCCAGATCAGCCCCACTCAGATCGACCACCCTTTGAATCACCAAACTCTTGAGCATCATTCGAATTGGGTGTGGGTTATTCAATTTGGGTTGTTGGTTGTTCGAATTCAGTGCAGGTTGTTCAATTTGGGTGTGTTGGGGTGGTGGGGGTTATTTTCGGTGGGTTGTAGCGATGTGGGTGGGTTCGAAGTGGGTGGAGGTCAGTCTGGGTGGGGTCGATTTGGGTGGTGCAGCAATGACGGTGGTGCGGCGATGACGGTGGTGCAATGCTGGTGAAAGTGGTGGTTGTTTTCTTGGTGATGCAATTTCTCTCTCCACACCTTAATTACAACACCTTCCATTAATCAACCTGTTAATCAAAGCTTTGGAAATTTTGCCTAGGGAATGGTGAAAAGTACAATTGTTGAAAGTTTTGAGTTACAGAGGGAGTATAAGATTGAACAATGGCAATTTGAAATTGCTTTTTCCTCTTATACCTCATCTCTGAAAAGTAAAGTATCAAAGCATTGTAGATTAATGAATGTCAGACAGAAGCATACGAAGTAATCCAATAGTGGAATACAAAAAAGTACAGAAAGTTACTTATTGTAGGAGCTTGGAACCCAACTAGGAATATAGACAACACTTTATTTGGAGGGGGATACAGGTGGGAAAGGAAGAAGGAAAAAAGTTTGTGAAACAAAGGTGTTATGTTAGAAAGATATTGATTATGGAGGGAACTGAAAGGAAATTCATTTTCCATTACTGCAATTTGGTTAATAATTGTTTAGGTCAAGGAAAAGAAGGGAAAAAAATAGAATGGATCTACTTTCCATCTTTATTCAACTAGTCTTTTTAAAATATATCTTTCCTAAATATAGACGACATGAAGGAAAATAGAAGTCCACGGTAATATTTTCGCTTTGCTAAATAGATTAGAAAGAACATGTCGAACATATGAAGGTACTTGTGAAACAAAGGTGGGAAAGGAAGAAGGAAAAAATTTTGTGAAACCAAGGTGTTATGTTAGAAGGATATTGATTATGGAGGGAATTGAAAGGAAATTCATTTTCCATTACGGCAATTTGGTTAATAATTGTTTAGGTCAAGGAAAAGAAGGGAAAAAATAATAGAAGGGATCTGCTTTCCATATTTATTCAACTAGTCTTTTTAAAATATATCTTTCCTAAATATAGACGACATGAAGGAAAATAAAAGTCCACGGTAGCGCAATATTTTCGCTTTGCTAAATAGATTAGAAAGAACATGTCGAACATATGAAGGTACTTGTGTGATCACGTACCTATAAAGTGAAATGCCTAAGCATGCGTTTTTGGTATGTAAGCTCTTCATCCATCCTAATGTTATATTTGACATTCTCAAAATGATAAAGGTTGTTGGATGGTGGGGCATGCTTTGAAAACACAATAATCCAAACACTACTCTCCGTTAAGCCGAGATATCACTATTTTTCTACAAGACTGATGCAAGATATTTCAACCACTTAGTGACATATAGTTTCTTGCCATCTATTGTCACTACATTTTCAGTGTCTTTAGGTACTAAAATGACACTTGTTGTACTTAATCTTACTTTGACTTAATCTAAACCCTTAAGTTTATAATTTTGTTCTCCATCACTCCAACTTAGCATTGGCCCCCGATCTTGCCTCATTCACCGAAACGATATCATCCATAGAGAACAAACACCAAAGCATCTCATCTTGGATAAATTGTTTCACCTCATCCATAATTGCAACAAAAAGAAAGACTAAAAGGATGCTCTTGTAGTCTATCGTAGTAGGGAAATCATGCATTACTTCGCTACAAGCCCTTGCATTTGATTTTGTATATTGGTACATATCTTTAACCAAGTCTATATACTTGTGAGGTACACCTTTTTTTGTCCACCCATCAAAATACTTCCTCGATGTCTTATTTTATGGCTTCTTAAGATTAATAATAATCGTGTGTAAATTTTTTTCCTTCTGTCATTTGCTTCATAAGATGTATGGCTTCAGTTTTAGATCTTTCTAGATCGTCATGCTAAGAACTCATACTGGATCTCCGGAAATCCGAAGAACTAACGAATTTCTTTAATTTATGTTCTACGGCTCTTGCCTAAAGTTTCCGCAATCTAACCTCCTAACAATTTAGCAATCTTCTGCATTCTTATATAAATAGGTACTAACGTACTAGAGTGTTTTTCTTCTAGATCTTGTTATAAAAGATTTGTTAGCCAATCCATCCTAACTTTCCTAAACATATCCACACCTCAATAGTGATACCTTGTTGCTATTCGTTTCATTAATTTCATTTTCTTTAAATCTTTCTCCACTTCTATCTTCTGATACCTGCTCATGTAATCTCAGTTGATTTTCTGAATCTTCAGTAGCGAATTAGCGATGAATATTATGTCTCTTGAAGTATATAATTGATTTTCGTTAAACAATTCATCAAAGCATTCCCTATATGTAGCCCTAATCTCTTCATCTTAAATACAGGTTCCTTGAGTTTTATGCTTTATATACTTAACTGCACATAGGCCCTTTGTCATCACATGTCTCCTAGCTGTCCTATAAGTCTCTTTTTCACCATCCCTTGAGCCTTGCTTGTCATAAGCTTCCGTGTAATCCTTTAACTTAGTGCTCGAACCTCTTCGTTTGCTTTACCTTTTGCATCCATAGTTTTTCCATCCTTGCACTTTCCTAAAGCCAAGTAGCATTCTCTTTTCTCCTTAACCGCAATTTTAACATTTTTACCCCACCAAGTTGTGTCCTTGTGCAAGGGTACATTGGTACCTTCTTTGTAACTTTACAAATGCAATTATGCAACTCTTTCATCTTTAATTAGAGCTTAATCAATAGGCTGAATCAAGTTTTTTGGCCACTTTATCTATCAAAACCTTAACATTGACATCCTTTAAACACCATCCTCTAATATTTTTTCTCTTGAATTCTCCTCCTCTAGACTTGATTTAATTTGATGTGTACAACTAGATGTCTGTGTTGTTTCCCTACACGTTCTCCATGTATAACCTTACACTTAAGACAACTAGACTTTTCCGTCCTCCTTGCCAACAAATAGTCTATGAGTTGCATTTGATCCACTTTAGAAGGTCACCAAATGGATATCTTCCTTCTTGAACCCAGTGTTACCAAAGTCAAGTCATATGATTGTGCAAAATCTAAAATGGGTTTTCCCTTATTATTCTTATTCCATAGCGAAAGCCAAAAACCTTCATGAACACTATAAAAACTATTAGGATCGGTACCCGCATGTCCATTTAAATCTCCACCATGAAATAGCTTCCCTAGTGAGGGGATACCTTGTACTGCATCATTTAAATTCTCCCATCCAAAACTTAGAGCTTCTTAGCTTATAGGCACCAGCAAAATTTGCAATCTCTCCATGACAAATCAACTTAACTCTTATAATCACATTTCCCTTGCCATGGACCCCAATTACATCATTTACTAATTGATGATCTCTTTTTGATTTTCCATCAGTACCCACTTAGTCTCTTGTACACACCCGTTTATATTCCTTCAACTCATCACTTCAACCAACTATATTAATTTTCCTATAAGGGACCCTATGTTCTACGAAGCTATAAATATTTTAGTCGCCATCCTTTTCCTTGATCTTCCTTTCCTTAGAACCTTTAAGTCCTTGTTCATTTGACATCACACATTCACACGTGGGTACTGTGATGTGCCGCTGGCAACAACCTATAGATGGGATTAGGATTGAAATTTGTTGTTTAATAGGTAATGCCTCCACAAACGTATCATGTTAGATTTTGCTCATAGATTTGACCTCCTTTATATGGCTTAGGACGGGCAAGGAGTACACTCTTAGGCTAGTTTGAGTCATTGGTATATTTATTCTAACCATTAGGAAGGGGAAGGGAAGATGGGTGACTTAGGTGGTGAATTTCAACAATCAAGAAGGATGAAGGGAAATGGAGAGGAAGTGAAGGAGTTGAAAATCTAGTTGTTAATTGATTGTGTTTCAAAAAAAGAGAAGAAAAAAAAAAACGAGTAGGTGACATATGGCTTGCCAGTTTTGTTGTTTTAATATATTAGCATTGATATAGATATCACTATCAATTAATCTCAAAAATTATAATACAACAGTATCAATGCCTTAATCTCAAATGTTAGTCAAATAGAGAGGAAGTGAGGGGTTGAAAATCTAGTTGTTAATTGGTTATGTTTCTAAAAAAAAAAAAGAAAAAAAGAAAAAAAAACAAGTAGGTGACATATGGCTTGCCAATTTTCTTGTTTTAAAATATTAGCATTAATATAGATATCACCATCAAACAATCTCCAAAATTATGATACAACAATATCAATGCCTTGATAATGTTAGTCAAATGAATGACAGTGTGATATGTCTTCAACATCAACTACATAGACCCTTTTCCTCCGTAATCCTTTATGCAATGAACCAACCTATTTGAATTAATTTTCAGAATTATGTCTTTTTTATTTTGTTTTATTTACTTTTACTCTTGTCCTTTTTACTTGTATTTCGTCATTATTTGCTTTTGTATTTTCTTAGTGGGTGTACTAGCTGATTGTTTTTCAGTCCTTTTGGGTGATATGTAGTGGCTTATGGACAAATTAGAGGAGTATAAATAAGAAGTGGGGAGGGAAGAAGAGGGCATCCAGAAATATTTTGTCAAAAAGCTTTGGCTTGAGAGTGGTGACCTAAATCACTTAGAGATTGACATCCTAAAGTTGCTAACTATCCCTTGTTTAATCTTCCTGAGTTTAAGTATTCAAATATTAATATAAATCTTCTACTCAAATTTCTCTATTTCATTTCTCATACACTACAAGTGCTGCTACTGTGTTTTCTTCTTGTTTTGGTCTTCGATATTTTTTTTCAGATTTCTCTCTTCGAATTTTCCAGTTTATTGCACTTTATTTATGTTTACATGCTCCTCTATTCCATTTTTACCATGCTATTTATAACTATTTTAATCAAGTAATTTTTGGTTTCCCTTGACCTCAACTTTCCACTTTCCTAAATTGAGCATTTAAACAAGGCCATACATGCCCAAACTAGCATAATTAGTTCGCCTTTTTCTTTCCAATTAATACTTGTTATTTCCACCTTTTGAATAACTTTGCCTCGGGCTCTATCTCTCAAGATGTTCCTACATAATACACACCCATCTCTTTATACATTTCTGTAGTTCTGTAATATAATTCTCTTTATACGAGCCTTCTTTAAACCCTAGCTTTTCAATCTATATAATAAGGCACATTGGTGTAATATTTTAATAGATACCTTGATGACAGATTAATATAGTCACCTGGTTTGTCATTGAGCAACATTTTGCAAGCTTTATAGTGACACCCATCTTGTCCTTGAATCTTTTTCCTTCCTTCGCTTAATCTGCCCAATTCTTATACACAATAGGAAGTTATTCTCTTCCTTTCCTTCTCTCCCTTCCTTTCTGAATCTCTCTATTCAAACAAGCTAGCTTTGTTGAATGAAGTGGCCCTTGTCTGCTGTGATATTGATTGGTTAAATTGCATCTGCATGTTGGTCAGATGGAAATATTCTTGGTTGGAGGTAACATGCTTGAGTGTTAAGTTTAAAACAATTGAGATGTATGTGGGTTCATGTTTCTACAATATATTATATATAAATCCAGTCATTAGTGGGACAAAGTAGTTTCCTGGGCTTGATATGTGTTCTGAAACTGAAGCTGAGCCATAACTTGACTAACTACTGCTATGAACCTTAGTCTAATTATGTTTAAAATGACATTTTAGATATTTTTGTTGTTATTTTAGTAGTAAGGGTATTTTAGTCTTTTTCCTTTATGTTGTAGCAAGTGGGCTAAATAAGGTAGTTAGTCTATAAATAATGCATTAGTGTGTGTAATTCTTTTATGTTGGAATTAATAATAAGCAGTACTTGTATCTTGGAGTGCCTTGACCACTCGAAGGGTGAGATTTGGGAGAGAACTTGGCCTCTCGAAAGCCAAGAAACACCAGCCATGTGGTGGCAGCGTGGTAGTTCCTAGCAGTTGTTATCAGAGCGGAACGGTCCTCGGTGGTCCTGAAACTGCCGGTGGCCAGTGGTGAGAAGCGGATTTACTGACAGTATGTCTTCACAGCCATTGTTTGAGGCAAAAATAGAGGAGATCTCAAAGAAACTATGCAAAGACATAGAGGGGATAATTGATAGAGCACTTTTTCCAATCAGAATAGAGATTGCCTTAATAAAAGAGGAGTTAAAGGCAGAGGAAGAAGGCAAGGGCAGCAGAAAATCTGATGAGGGCGGTGTTTATGGTGCGGTGGCGCCATATGGAGTAGATGTCACCCCAAGCGGTTTTAGTGGTTGTGCTTATGCAAGAACCGCAAGAGAAGATGGTAGTCTTGGAAATTCATGCGGTGATCTGAGAAAATTTGCAGATGAGCTAGGAGGCCCAAATTTTCCAATTGCTCTTGAAGGTGGAACATGTTGCAGGTCAGGTGGTGGGCCAGGCGACTTTGTCAGAGGGAGGAATGATGGCACGCATTTTGGGCAATCAAGAATCTTAAGAGGGGAAATCACACCAAACATCTCAGGAGAGTTGTGGGGAAGAAGTTTGGTTGAATGCCTTATTGGCTTGGAGAAGAAGAAAGAACTAGAAGCCCCTAGTAGGGGTAATAAGGTAAAAGACATGAATGCTGATGTCAGAGAGACAGGTTCATGTGATTCCAATCAACATAAAAATATTATCCTTCCCAGTAAAACTTCTGAGATACAAAAAGAACATAGGCCTGCCAGCTTACAACCTAATTCTTCATCTGATATTAAGGAGCCTACATCTGGGCTTACTCGAACTAAGCCCAAATCCTATTTCAAAGTTTTCTAGTTTCCTTTTTGGGCCAACCCATATTCCAAAATCACCATTAATGCAACTAAACATGATCTTCCTACGTTCTCTACTCTACAAACCTCCAGCCCACTTCAAAAAAAATATATATAAAAAAATACCAGGCCCGCATCTGACTGTACTCCCAGATATCTAAACCCCCCCATTTATCAACCATCACCAATCCACCAAAATTTCATCACTATATCTTCACCCTACCCACATATCAACCCAATCCACCAAAATTTCATCACTATATCTTCACCCTACCCACATATCAACCCAATCCACCGATTGACACAAAATTAAGAACCACACCCATGGCTGTGTTGGGGGAAGTGTGTTTCTAGTGCTGGAGCCACAAAGATTTTGATTCAATGGAAGGATTTGCCCCTAGTGATGCATCTTGGAAAGATTATCAGCCCTGGACAACCGTTTTCCGTCTTTCCACCTTGGGGACAAGGTGGAGGTTCGGGAGGGGGTATTGCTATGAACCGTAGTCTAATTATGTTTAAAATGACATTTTAGATAATTTTGTTGTTATTTTAGTAGTAAGGGTATTTTAGTCTTTTTCCTTTATGTTGTAGCAAGTGGGTTAAATAAGGTAGTTAGTCTATAAATAATGCATTAGTGTGTGTAATTCTTTTATGTTGGAATTAATAATAAGCAGTACTTGTATCTTGGAGTGCCTTGACCACTCGAAGGGTGAGATTTGGGAGAGAACTTGGCCTCTCGAAAGCCAAGAAACACCAGCCACGTGGTGGCAGCGTGGTGGTTCCTAGCAACTACTTAAAGTGTTATGATACATGACTGATACCTTGCTTTTGAGTGTTTGGGACATGAGTTATCAGCCACGAACAATGTCTTAGTTGCAAGCTAAATTTGTATTATTTCTACGCAGCCACAAGTACTCAGTAGTCACTGTTTGATGTGTTAACATATGTATGATAGTACTATTAACTGTTTTGCTTTTATTTTCTGCAGTTTTGACCGTGATTGGAAAAAGATCGAAGCATTTATTGGGTCAAAGACTGTTATTCAGGTAAACACATACTTTAATTCTTCTGGATAATTTAGCAATTAACCTGTGCCACAGCTTTGGTATGATTGTTATTTGTTAGCGACAGCTTTGGCATATCTTTTGCATAATGGCTCTGTGGTCTGAGATACTAATGGCTCTGTTTTAACTCGTTAAAAAATGGTTAACACCGGTCTCTGAGATATATCAAACTGTAAGGATTCCATATAAATAAGTAGAATGATAATAGTAGCGTGTGCAGATTCGCAGTCATGCTCAGAAATACTTCCTGAAGGTTCAAAAGAGTGGCAGCAATGAACACCTACCTCCTCCTCGGCCTAAGCGAAAAGCTGCCCATCCTTACCCACAGAAAGCTCCTAAAACAGGTTAGCATCTGTCACATTTGGTTGGAATACTGTATGGATCTGCTGGGCTCTTGCATTTTAGAGCCATCCTCCCACTTGCTTCCGAATACTCTTTTTTTTTTTTTTTTAATTTAAATTTATCGATATTATGGATCTCATAAAAATGAAACTGCTTGGTGGATCCTCTTTTTCGATTTATTATTATTTTTTTAAATAATATTTGGTTTCAAATTACCTCAACGGTGAGCCAGTTTTTTGCTGATCTGTATGGCAGGTCCATCAGTTTCTCAATTGCAAGCATCTCCTCTTTTGCTTGAACCTGGACATCAGAAGCCAGACTCAACATCAACACCACAATGTCCTAATAACACAGCAGTTATATCTTCTTGGGCCACTAATGCTCAGCCTATAGTGGCTAAAGGTTTGCTTTTTTTGATTTTTTGACCGATATGCTTCCAGACTTCTCTGCTGTTCTGCTCAGTTGTGACGTCATTGATTTATCTAATTGATCAGGTGATGTAAAACCCTCGGGGCAACCCATTGCTAATAACTGTTCAAGCAGTACTGAAAGCACAGCAATGGCACGCACTGCTGGTGATATGAATGAGGCAGTCAAGCATGCTCCACCTTTAAGAGGTGATAGATAATTTCTTTACTTTTCTTTAACAAGCCAAAGTTCGTATAGTGAATTGCTTTAACCAATATATCTTTACGCTGCATGAACCATGAGCTTTTGATAAATTGATATATTATTTTGTTAGCCATTTGTTATGTATTATCTGTTGTCATGATGCTATCATTTGTGTTTCATTCATTACTTTGTTAGCCATTAAGTAGATTTATTTTGTTGTTCATGGACCTATTATCGTGCAACTTCTTTCCTCTAATTGGGTAGAGGGGCAGGGTTGACATATGCGCTGCTTTAAATGTGGTTGTACTTTCATGGTGATGTTTTGTGATTTCTTCACTATTATGTTTGTTGTGTGTGTTTGAACTTTCTATGGAAATGAAGAATTGCCCTAACAGCTATGAATCATGTGTGTTTCTGATGTTAGTAGATTTTAAAAGAGTTTAGTATAAAATGATGTCTATTTATTGTTGGTCTTGTTTTAGCTCGGTTGACATATTCTAATTGTATTTCAAATTGATGCAGTTCTGCCTGATTTTGCTCAAGTATACAACTTTATTGGAAGCGTCTTTGACCCGGAAGCTAGTGGTCATTTGCAGAGGCTTAAGAAGATGGATCCAATTGATGTTGAAACGGTGTGTTCTATATAGTCATGTTTTAGACTTGTGTTGTTGATTTGATTTTTGTTCTTATTCTTTGCTTTTGGTTTATGTCATTTGCAAGGCTGCAATGTCTTTTTCTCTTGCTCATAGTTTGTAAGAGTAAATTGTTTAAGTGGAAAAGGAATACTATTCTTTCTGATTCCTTCCCATCCCAAAACCAACTTCTTTTAGCTTGTAGATGTTCGGTGATTGGGCCTTTTCCTCACCCTCAAGGTATAGATATAATTCATTATGAAGGTCTACATCCCAAAGTCAATTACAAGCTATGGCATCATCTTAATTCAAGGAGATGGTATTGCTCTCTCCAAACCTCACTTTACCTATCTCTCACCCTTATCATAGGCTATACTCTATTCATAAGGCTAACATATACTAGCAAACCCACAACTTACATAGACCATGCTAGACAATTGGCAAACATATTGGGGGGAAAACGGTAAACCTCAAAACCTCAACATACTTACAGAATTTAGAACCTTTCCTTATTTTTACAAGTCCAGTCAATGTCATTTGCAAGTGTGCAACATTCAATGAAGTTCTTACTTCTTAGACCAAATATATGACAAGGGAATGATCAAATGTCTAGGATATGCAAAGATTAAGTTGAGTCCTAGGATTATGACACCATGTCTTCTATTCCTAATGCTAAGGTCTTTGTCGTTATAGATTTGGAATCTACTCCCTTTCTTGTTGACCCCCTAGCTAAAAATGAACTATTTGCCCTTATTATGTACTATGTGTGGTTTGCTGGAGTCCTAATCACTTAGAGTTCACAATCAAATTCTCTATGGTGGATGGTGAATAGCAAACTAGGATTGCAAGCAACACAAAACTAGTGAGAAATCCAAAACTAGGCTGCCTCTGGTAAATCTCGGAGGGGGGGGGGAGATCTAAGATTGATTCCCTCTCATAGGAGCTATTATAGAAATTGTAGACAAGTCTGGTATTATTTGATTCTTATTAGCTTTAGGTTTCCAATTTGGACTAAAAATGTTCACTCTCTTATCATTATGTCAAAAGTCATTTGTGAGATAAAGATGTGTCGACTGCTTGGTGTGCTGACAAAAAAGATAAAGGGACATTGTAAGAATGATTTCAAATTGCCCAAGATTGTGTTTGGGAAAATTTTATTTTGAATGCCTAATCTTGTTTGTAAAATTTGATATCCCTAAATCTAATTTTGAATCATGTGTTTGTGAGAAATAAGGAAATCCAGATTCATCATTTCAAATTCAGTTTAGAGATTAATAAGAAGCCAAAAAGCAATAAAGCATGTATATCTAGCAAGATGAATGTTACAGATTAGATATGTTGCGTTGCTTGTGTGGGCGTACAAGAAAAGATAGAATAAGAAATGTGGTTATTAGGAAAAGTTAGAATTTATTTCCATACAGGAAAAAATGAGGGAGAATGGATGGTTTATTCATGAAAGAGGAAGAGAGAATGATGCACCGGTATGGACTTAAACAGTGGCAAATAATGGTCAAAGTGAGGCATAGGGGAAGACCTAAACAAACTTAGAGGAGAGTTTTTGAGAATGATTTATGGTTGTAGGGACTTGAGGAAAATCTAGTGGCAGATGGGGAAGATTGGAGAAGGTGGATATATGTTGATGATTTTCATGATTCTTTCATTTGTTCATGTCTAGTTGACCCCAAAATATTTGGGAATAATGTTTTGATGTTTTAAATATTTGAATTGCAAATTAATTTGACTTCTCTTCAGTGTTTGAAAAGGCGCGCCTGAGGCGCTAGGCGATAGGGGGTAGGCGCCTAACATGGCCAAGACGAGGCGCTTGTGGCTAGGCGCAGGTGAGGCGCACTAAGGCGCGCCTAGGCGCACTTTAGCTTTTTCCCAATTTTTTTTTTTTCCAGATTTTCCCCATGCCTTCTTAAGTGCGCCTCACTTCAATGAGGCGCACCTAAGGCTCTAGGAATTTCAATCGCCTTGGTGCGCCTTGAGCCTTTTTATACATTGCTTCTCTTAGAATTTAAAATTGAGGCTTAGGGTTATAATCTTTTTTTCTTAATCCTTTTTACTACAGCAGTACAGCTGTAATGTAGAAGAAAGAGATTTGCATTTTAAAATTTACCCCCAAGACCCCAACAATATCATATGTTATAAAAAATTATAAATAAATTTGACCATACCATGAATATGCCCATCAGCTCATGTATGGATATGATATATGGTATTTAACATATTGATTCATCTTTGAATTGAATTTGACTATTACCCTATGTTTGGATTGAAGGAAATGAAGGGAAAGGGAAGGAAGAGAAATGGAGGGATGGAGTTTTCTTTATTTGGATGACAAATGAGAAAGGAAGGGATTGGAAGGGAGAGAAATAGAGGGATTAATTTGTAAGAATTTGATCTCTCCAAAAATAGAGAGATTTGGAAGGAAAATTCATCATTTTCCCCTCCCCTTCCTTTGCCCTCCCTCCCCTTTTCCCTCCCATTTTGTTATACAAACAAACTGTTAATCTGGCTAAGGTATTTATTAAATTGAAGAACTTATCATCCGTTGAGATTGAAGAGCTTGATGGTTTTTTTTTTTTTTTTTTTGTTTTTGTTTTTGTGTGTTTTCGCATAGTTTATTGGAGGCTTGATGATGATGGTGTGTAGTCTTCTAAAACTGATCTGCTCTAATGCATGAATACTAAGTAGCTTAAGCTTTAAGATTTAGGAAAATTTTTCAATTACTACCAATTATTTTTTTTTTTGTTTTCAATTACTACCAACATTTGATGAAGTGTTTTGCTATTACTACCAAGTGCTCTTAGAGTGTTAAATTTTAACGGTCAAACACTTTTGACCGTTAACTAAATCTTTTTATTTATTTATTTTTTTAAATGAAATATTTATTTTTAATACTTAAATTAAAAATTTATTTTTAAAAGAAAAAGGTGGAGTAGAAGAAAGAGATTTCCAATATGGACAGATGTTGAAGGAGAGAAAAAGGGGGGTGTTGCAGTGTGAAAGTGTAGGGGCATAAGCGGAGTAAATCCTTGTTCTATTAGAATTAGTTTTGAATTCAGCCTATTCTAGTTAGTTCACTTCAGTTTTCATTTTGGTTCATTCCTGTTAGAATCACTTAAAGAACATTGCTTAAGTGAGAATTTGCAAATTTGAAGGGTTGAGATGATACTTGAAGTCCCTTTTTAAAAAGACCTTTAAATCTCATGGATTCAGCCCAATTACAATTCCAAATTCTTTTGGTTCAAAACAATGGAATCAGGTCAACTCTTAAAGTTGAAATGAAATACATATTTCCAAACTTAGCGTAATGGATATGGATATAAAAACATAAAATTGGTTTATGTTTACATGGACATAAATTTATCTTGTAAAACCCCTGTTCAAGGCCAATGTAAAATCTTGTTAAGATAAGTTTTCTGGACTTCCATTTTTGGTTTTTCTGCCTGGCAAGTAGATCCTGGCATAAGTGGGTCTGCCCGAGGGCCGGCGTCTCCTGTCGTGAGTTGAGATTAACCCAGCATGAAAGGCAGGTGGGCTCCGCATGAACATTATGAATATCAGCACAAGCACTGTAGGTTGACCACTCATTTTTAACCTAAAAATATAGAATCTGAATATTTTCAAGGGGATCTGCTGTGGGCAGTGGGCCCCCTAGTTTTGAGAATTCATTGCATGGACGGACTTTCCCTGGTCTGTTTCGGGACTGGTATATTGTAACACAAAGCCTGCTAAAAAGCGCACAGACAGATATAACTTACGCAAAGCTCTTTCCGAAAGTGGTAATATTAGATAAAGTTGAAGTCCAGATTGCCTTGAGAGTGAGGCATTTGTGTTGAAGTTTGTAGCTTGTGCTTATGTAATATACTGATTATTTTAGAGCTGACAAAGAATGGTCTTGAGCTGGAGGCTAGTTGAGTTGGGATAGAAAGATATATGGAGAGAGGGGACTCATATATAATATCTGTTAAAGTTTGAGGCGCTTTGAAATTTTATACTGTAATTTGATAAGAAGTTTGTGAAATTTCAGCAGCTTGTTAGGATTTCTGTTAGTTGTCAGGAGCTTACATCAATTTGCAGAGCCTCCCTGATGAACTATAACTTGCATAGTCAGCATCCATATGAATTTGTCAGTGTCTGCAGTTTTTTTTTTGGGTGAAAGCTCTTGCAACCCCAAGCCGCACTGTTTTAAGTCTTACTCTGTCTAGAGACTCTCATCTTTATTTTTTCTCCTTACCGTTCCCCATTCTCTTTCAAGTCACATCTGTGTTACTAATTGCCTAGAATGTAACATATATTCTATGTTTGTTTTTAGTAGTATCCTTGTCTAGATTTTACATAATGTACGGTATGTTCGTATCATATGTTTAATTGTGTTAACTTGGCCTTTTCCAGGTATTATTATTGATGAGGAACCTCTCCATCAATCTTAGGAGTCCCGATTTTGAGGACCATGTAAGTGATAAAACTTGAACTGCAACTCAGTTTTCTTTTCTGAATCAGAGCATTGCTTTCTTTCCATTGTTTTTTTAGATAACTTTGTTTTTCTGTCCCATTTATGCTGCTAAATACAACTCTTGTTTTAAATATATTAAAATAAAATGTGACTCGAGTTCTTTTCTGCATTTCAATTTCTTCTGAATATTATGTTCTTTCCCCAGAATAATCTATAGGGAATACAATCTTCCCTCGTGTTTATTGGTGACTGGCCTGCCCAGGGATAGGGACAATAGGATGTTAAGAGCAGCACTTAAAGACATCATCCCTGAAGCATGTGCAGGTGTATTTATCTGGGATTATGGATGACATCTTCAGCAGTGATGGAAAGTGTAACCTGTATGTGATGATGAAATTGCCAGAGATGATGAGCACTAAAATTACATTCTAGCCCCTCACCCTACCTCCACCCCCCAAAAAACAAAAACAAGGATACATATACTTTCTGGGGTGAGCATTAACACTGTTTAGCTTGCTGACCCTCAGCAGTTTATCCCACTCATCTGAAGCAGATGTGTGGAGTTCTACTTATCCTTTACTGATAATATGTGTGCAATTGAATATATATTGTTATTTGGGCAATTCGAGTGTGACTGCAGCAAGAATGCAAAAGAAGAGTGATGTTTCAGTAATATATGATTAATGCTACTGCCCCATAAGGGTTTCTGGGTTTTTCTCTTTTTGGCTAAAAGCTTATCACTGCTGCTCATCTTCCTCCATTAGTACAATGGTGGCCAGGATAACAGATGTAGGATGCACCAATTCATCTATATATACAGTATTTGGTGTTCTATGGTATATCCTCATCATCAAAGAGTGCATTTCTCACTGCGATCTTTTTGGTGGGTTGATCATAAAAGTCAGTTAGGATTAGGAAGGAATGAAGCTACTTTATTGTGAATTTATTATTATAGACCTCCATCAAAAGTTATTTAGAATGGGGGTTGTAGTTTATGTAACAGATTACTGGTGTATTTGGTATCATATTTTTGAGTTTTTCCCCCCATTTTTTTTATTGACAGAGAAAACTGCTCTCATCCTATGACATTGATGCTGACAAGGGCATTTCTGGTGGCATGAGGGACATCATATGTGGTAAGTGATGAGCCAAATTTAGTGCTGCCATGCCCTATGCAAAAGGAGCAACGATGAGCGACCAACTTCCTCGGCCCTTTTCAAATGGTAATTGGAGATGTGATTAGCCTAGAATTCTCAGTTTTTCTCCAGTGTCCTTTCATGTATATAGGAGAAATTTGAAAAATGAAGCAGCCGCATTGTCGTTCTAACGATGCAAAGCTCCAAGTTTGCTACTGAAGGGTTTGATGTATAGGAGGCTCTGTATATTTATGAGCTTTTTTGAGGTCTCGAGTCTCGACATGTAATCTTGTAATTCCTGTGCAGTAATCTATCTTCTGCTTCTAGATAAAACTTTAGTATAGTATTGACTTATTTTGGCTATTCCAATAAGCCTGTCATCAACTGATCTCCAGCATTGTTCATGTGAATGACATTTGATCTTGTACCATATATATATTTTGAAGTTTAAGAATGACATTGCTACTTTCTTAGCACAATTTCTTTCAAATCATGTGACTTTGTTTCTTACGTTTGCAATTTTTTTGTGAGAGAAACATTGTCAAACCATAACGAACAAAATAAAACAGTGGGAGCAGTTCCTAACTACTAGGAAACATGGTACTCCATTTTTATATTTTTAATCTAGTTTAGAGTGAATTTCCATTGTAACATTCTTTTTTCCTAATTAATATTTTATTGAATTCGCATTCTCCATGCAGCTTGGATATCTTGTTAAAATTTTCATAATCTAATTAAAAAAATACATATTTTTTGATAATTATGTATTATGTATTACTATTATTATTATTATTATTATTTTTATAGGATAATGTATGAGATACTAGGCTTTGAAATCGGGCCCTACTGCAAGTTATCCGGCCCAATTTTAGCTAACACACACATCTGTAAGGGGTATGACTGGGCTATGACTTCATTCTCTAATTATGTATTATTTACTTTGCTGTATTTGTTTTCAATAGGTGTATAAAGTACATGTTTCGCATTGGTATCCGTTTCAATGCAACTTAAATTGTAAACTAATTTACTAGTGTATGTTATTGCGGACTGCAGTAGAAGTAGCAATTTTTGTGCAAAAAAATGAAGTTGTTATCTTGTCCAAGATCAACTTATGCCTAATGTTTTCCACCTTCAGACAAAAAGGACAAAAGGCAATTAGGGCCGACAAGCGAATGATTGATACTCCTCAATTTGGGCAATGATTTATGTACCCCATAATTTGATATTTACACGTATTTAGGGGGTGTATAAATCACTTATCAGTTTAAGTCATTGAGTTTGAGATATCACTACCATTCTTTATTAATTAGTGTGTATGTGTGTATATATTTGTTTTTATTTACTTGCAAAGTTGAACTTGTGCAGACTTTTAAGGGTAGAGATAGAGAAAGAAAATGGATTTTGTCATAAGAGAGAAAAATATTTCAATTAATATGAAACTTTCAGACTGGATAATTGTTGTAATAATAAAAGAACAAAGGGAGTATATCACATACAATTATAGTTGTTTAAGCCAACTAAAATTCTTGTATACTTTGATACAAAAACCCCATATTTTTATAATGTGCAAGGATGGAGAGTGTGTGTTTGCTTTACACAACTTAAGATAAGGCTAATCAAAATTTACACAAAAGAGCACAATATCAGTTTGAGCCATTGTTTCTTTGGAGGGCGGCTTAAAATTTCAATGTTAGATACAAAATTTGTATCTAAATTGACATTTTGAGGTAATTTCTAGTAAAATCACGAATATATATGTCCAACCACGAAAAATAGTAAGTATTTTTTAAAAATATATTTACAACAAAATTACAACATAAAATGACATTTGATATTTTTTGAGATACCAGTTTCTGATAAACCTGGTATTTCCCCATACCTATTTCATAAAACAAAGCAAGGCTACAAATCAAACAAAAAAAAAATCACAAACATAAAATTTCCTCTCCTATATTATCTTATAAATCTTCAAGAATTCTTATTATTAGCATCCTCTTTCCACATTTCATCCCAATTTTGCTTAGCTTCTTGAAAACCAAGAAGAGAACCTTTCTTATCAGGATCCCAACTAGTAGATAAAGAACCATATGCAACCCCAAGAACTGAACTCCCAAGTAACACAAATGTTGTTATAAATGGAATCCAAAGTGGCACATCCCACACATTGTTTTCTTTCAACAAACTAAACACTTGAAGCATTCCAATTCCAAGTCCCAATGGTAGCCCTACAGAGACTAGGATCCTTCTTATTATCCTATCGAATACAATCGACGGGATTTTATCATCATCTTCTTCTTCTCCTTTACTTGATGGACCTTTTTTGGGTACATTTTCCTTTTTTTGTATGGGATTCGGGGGCGGACCGCCCCCGAATCCCTTGGCTTGAGCATGAATTTTCCATGAGGGTGTGGAGAGTTGAAGGTGGTGGTGGTTGAGTGTAGGGTAACAAGTTTGGGTTTTTTGGTCACATGATGAAGATGGTTTTGTATTGAAGATGGGTGTTTGTTGAAAGATAGACAAGGTGTTCATCCTAGCTACACTATTGATGTTTAGTTCAGTAGTGCTTAATTATTACATACCATAGATGATATTATATGAAGTGTTAAAATATTGTGGAGGTTTATCCAAAAACAAATGGGTGGTGCGTGGTGACTTCTTTTAGTGATGTACAACAATATATATATGTGTTAGATTTGAAGCATATTTAAAGAGCCTTTTTGTCTCATTATTATATATGAGCACATTTGCTAAAATTTTGATTTCAGAAAATAAGGATGATTCTAGTGTAGTCTTATGACTACCGACTATTATATTGAATGATTAGGATCGAACGATTTTTTATTTATTTTTAATTCATAAATCTAATTTAAAACCATTTTTCCTAAGTTTGGATTATACTATAATAATTAATACTCCCTCCGTAACGCTTTAATTTCTCCTTTCATAGAAACACGGACTCCCATACAAAACTTTTAAGTGATTTAATTGTGTTGTAATTGTGTAGAAGAGAGAGAAATAGATAGGTATTAGTATAATGGGACCACTTATTTTTGAAGGGAAGATGAAAACATAAATAAAATTTAATATTTAAGCATGTGGACCCACTGCTTTAAAAGAAAAATCGTGGGCCTAAAAGTGTCGAAGTAACGCAGGGGGAGGGAAATTTGGAGTGAAAAGTTGGCCAAAATCATGAATTAGACATTTTATCATCAACTGTAAAGATTAAGCAGGATTTTAAACATAGAAAAACCATGTGTAAGAAAAACTGAATAGCATAAAAATCATGAATTAAACATGCAAAAAAAGAGCAACCATACGTATCAGGGCTTTTTGCCAAGTCAGAGAAATGCTCGATTTCATCAGAGGGTACTTGCTTTAATTGATCAAAATTAAAAGCACTTCATTCATTAACTTTACCCAGGGGGACTGCATTAGATCCACGACTACATCCTCTTCCATGGGCTCCTCTTTTACAGTGGCAGTCTTACGGACAACATCATAAGCCCTAGTTCCCAAATCCTCATCCGGATCATGGATTTTCATCCCCACACCCCTCACTTTCCTTAAATGAAAATGCCTAGCTCTCTTCACATTAGGAAGAGAGCACTCAACAGCCTTTCCCTTTCCCATTCTATCAGCAGCCTTCTTCTCTTTGGAACTCAAAGATCCACCTTCTTCCTTGGATGGTGTAGGTAAACAACAAACCACACACCATCCTTTTTTTCCCTCAAAGTTTCCTTCTCCAAATGAAAATCCTCCATAACCATCTCAAAACTTTGCATTCCAAGGAAACTCATGAAACTGTGGTAGTTACCCTCTCTATACATATTCTCTGTATGTTCAAAGTGATCGGACTCCATGACATCCAACAATAGTTTGAGAAGTTCCCTTGCTTCCCTTTCAAAAGCTAACTTCAACGGTTCTAAATCAACCATTGGAGAAAAAAAATTCGAAGGAGAAAAAAGAAAGAAGAAAGAAGATCGAACGATAAAAAACAAAGAAGAAAGAAGACTGAAGAAGGAAAATTCAAAGACAAACTAGGGTTTCTAATGAACGAGGAGAGAGAGTCGGTTGAGTGCAGTGGTGTTAAAGAGGAGAGAGAATGGGGGTGGGTAAAGAAAAAAATTATGACCTTCTGGGTTAATGTTTGAAGAGGAGAGAGAATGAGTTGGGTAGGGATGAACTAGGGTTTTAATTGGAGATGGGTATGAGTAGTTGAATTTAATTGGTTGTGGGTAGTTGAATTGGTGGAAAATTTAATGTTGATGTTTTAAAATTGGTGGGAATCATTAAAGTGGAGATTAAATAAATTAGTGTGTTTTAAATTCAATTTATTAAGTTGTAAAATTTGGTTATGAATTTAAGTTATGGCAAATTTATAAATACATTGATATTTTTTTTCCAAATATGGAAATATTGTAAAGAGTAGAAATTATTTTGTTACACCCAATATAGAAAGTGTAAAAATTAAAGCGTTAAGGAAGGAGTAGTTGGGATTAATATTGGAAAACCTTCAATAGTTGGGATTTTCATACGAATTTTTCCTAAGATAAAACCAATATGAGTATGTGACAATAAGATAAAACCCGTGTGACTTTCAATCAGCCTTGGTGCAATACTATATTTGTGCCCAAAATAAATGTTTCATAAATTTATTTTTTCATATCTCTCGAGAAGTGATTTTAAATTTTAAATAACTTTAATTGTAAGAAAAAACATTATACTTCATCCGTTAAAAAAAAACGCAACAATCAATTTTTTGTAGTATTCACATTATATACTTTGACCAAGTTTTGAGATTTACACATAATAAAAAATATAATCAAGTGTGATCTTCTTAGATTCGTCTTGTAAAATACTATCTTAATTTCAACTTTTTATAATTATAGTTATTAAGGGTCAAAGTATTGTCTCGACATGCGTAAAATGTTGACTGTTACGTTTTTTTTAAACGGAGGAAGTAAAACTTATACTTTTTGAAAATACGTATAGAGTCGATTCAAATGAGGTCACATGTGACTATATTTTTCTGTACGTATATAAAATTAAATAATGGAGTCAAAGTTAAAATGTGAATGATACGTAAAATCAAAATGGAATCATTATTTTGAGACAGAGGAGGCGTATTATTTTGGGACGGATTACCTGATATAGCAGAACTTGTAGTGGGATGTGACATATCTTTCAGGGTATATATGTCCGACCACATAAAAATAAGGGAGTATTTTAAGAATGTATTTTTTCGTAGAAGTCAAAGCTTCAGATAATCAAACATCAGCTGAAGGGATTTTGTAACAAAATGTGGAATTCAGATACAAATTATTGCTCAATTAATAATAAACTACTTCCTTGTTGTATTCCAAACAAAACAATGCCCTTTAAAGCCAAATAAATAGGTGATTTTTTTTTATGCACTTAAGGTTTTTTTTTTAATTTTTTTTATAAAAAAAACTACTAAATTTTATTATTATGTAATTAAATTACAACCAATCGTCACTTTTTCCAGCAATTAAAGCAAACTCAAACAAAGTTTAACTTGTTCGGTATCGTTTTTTGTTTTCAGTTTTTCAATGTTTTTGAAAACTTTGGCCTTGTTTGGTGATTAGAGTTTAGAATTTAGAGGTTAGAGTTTAGAGTTTGTAGTTAGATGATTACTTTTTATTCAGAGGATTTGACTGCTGATTTAGATAGTTGATTGTTTAAAGGTGTTTGGTAACACATAGCTAATTGCTTAGAGTTTTATTGTATGTGTAAAATGACATTTATGGACATTTAAAAATAACTTGATAGGTTTTAATAGGTTTAAATATGTGGACAAATTAGTCAATTAATATTTCTCTCTCCAAAACTCTGAAGAAAAAGCTGCTCTACCCAGCTTTTTCTAAAGAGAGTTTTAATCAGAGTTTTTGGTACAAAACTCTCTTTTAAACTCTATTTTACCAAACACCCAAATTAGAGTTTTGATTGGTCAAAACTCTAAACTCTCTCCAAAACTCTAAACTCTCATCAAAACTCTCTTAACCAAACAAGGGCAAAAACAAAAATATGGAAACTAGAAAAAGTGGTTTTCACATTTTAGTTGTCAATTTTTATTTTCAATATGTTTCCAACAAATATGAATAATTTTTGTATGATTATATGACTAATGTCATATAACTTTGAAAAACAAAAAACCAAAAATAAAAAAACTACATTATGCAATTTTTGTTTATTTTCACATAAATTTAAAATATACTAACAATTTTGGGCCAAGGGGGAGACAAGGCCCCCGCCAGCCCCTGGCTCCGCCCCTGTTTAGAAATATTACAAATAAATTGGGACATTCAAAATGAAAAATGCTGAAAATAATTTGAGACAAAGATGGGTTGTAAGGAAGTTGATCAAAAGTATATATAAAAAAAAGATGGTCGGATATTTATTAGAATGATGAAGTCTAGCGACTGCATGTTTACTGTAAATCTAGTCTTTTCATTTCACCTGAAGTACTCATGTTGAATTCTTGATATTCGGACATTATTGGTACGACGCTTGGACACTTTATTTTTGGCCACGATCATGAAGACATTTCACAATATTGCCTAGTCAGACACTCGGTTATGTAATGTATGAGCAAGCTAGGTTGCAACTTCATGTATATAATGAGTTCACATAACATGCTTAGAAAAATCAGCATATTGTTCATTGTACAAATACTTCGGATATGTATTATAATCAACATATATAATTATGTAATTGGGTGATCACTGTACACAAATCTACCAATGATAGTTTGTGTGAAAAATCTTTAAAAAACCCCTTTATTTTATTTGGATATTATATTAGCAGCATAAGATATGATACATTAGCTGATATTGAACAGACTGTCCAGCCTCATACATGGACCAACATTTTGTTTTAAAATTGTACACCAAATTAATGTTGGAGCTTCTCATATGAGGTTGTTGAAACATACAGCAGGGGAGAAGAACGAGTGGAAGTTTCATTAGTGTAAGTATTAGTGGGTGAAGCTAGTCTTGATCTCATAGGAGAGCTAATCAAAGTTGGTCTGATCAGGGGTGATGGCACAAACCCTTGTGTAGGGGACTGTAGAGTTGGACTTGTACGACATGGCGAAACACCAGGGGATCTTGAAGATGATTTTTTCACACCAGGCATCATATTAATTTGTATCCTGTAAGAAAAATGATAGAAAGATGAAAGGGAAAGCAATTAAGGAGCGAGGTAAGATAAGAGAATGTAAGAAATTGAATATAATTTTTCATCGTTGTAATTGATATTTTACTTTTAGGAAAATTGGTTTTACACTTGTCTAGCTATTTGGTAGGGTATAAAAAGTTATCAGATGAAAATGTTTTTTCATGAAAAACCTTTTACATTGGAAATTCATTTTCAAGAAGGTTTTCCGGTCGTTGTTTGGTTGCATGTAAAATGATTTTCCATTTAAAGCATTTTTCATTGTTTGATTGAATGAAAAATCAATTACTTCAATTGCGACGGAAAATGTTTTCCTTCCATTTGTGATGTAAAATATTTTCCTTCCAATTTGAAAGTTTTTTCAATAAGGTGGAAAAAAGTTTTTCCACCATAAGTTTTACATTTTAAAATTTTACTCCAAACCAAACAATGTAAATTGAGAAAACAATTTTCAGGGAAAACGTTTTACATTCTACCAAATACTGACCATATGTATCTTACAAACTAAACATTGTAAAATTTATTAAAATATGGTGGAAAATAATTTTACAGGAACATGTTTTACGCCCTAATTTAATAAACAAAGCCTAAATGAAAATAAAAAATAGGCGATATTTATGGGGGTAAATTGCTAGCAACACCATATGAATATGGATATTGAGTTTCTTTCCTATTTAAATTCATATGCAAATTCATTACCAATTTACCATTATCTTCATTTATGATCAAGTACCAAAATAAGCCATAAAAGATCAACGTCTAGTAAAAAATAGGCTAGAGAATCACATAAAGCAAGTAAAGCGTAGTAGTGGTTTCAAATGAAATAGCATCTTACTTGTTGTGTTCGTCGACATAATAATCAGTCTCATCATATATTTCCTCCTGAAATGCACCAGGTACATTAATACAAAGTGAACTGCTAAACATAGCCCTCAAATTACTTACTAGAATTCTCATTATTTCAAAACTACCCTTATTCTAAAACATACCTTCACCCTAATGACCAAATTCTAAATTTTTTAATTTATTTTATATCAAGATTAATCATGAAATAAAACATATTATTACACTAAAATCATGAATTAACACATATTACATACGCTAAAATCATGAATTGAAAGCATTACAAGTGTTTTTGCACAGTGATCTGATTAAAAGACTCATAACTCTTTGCACATAATTCATTTTGAGGCGATTATTTAACTTGGAAAAGATTCTTTGTTTCAAGAGTTTCAATTTGACATATTATACGTCAAATTTCGCTGAAAAACGAAGGAGATATGAGCCACCTAGGTCTGGGCGAATGGCACATGTGCCCCATGCCCCAGCCTAGGTAGGGGCGCATGATCCATTGGCCTGGACCTAGGCCAGGTTGCATAGATCATGCACGCCCTGCTTTTTTGATTGCACACTTGATTTTCAAATGTTCATCTCTTTCGTTTCTTAGCGAAATTGGACATATAATATATCAAATCAAAGATCTCCGAACAATGAATCTTCTCCAAGTTGAATCGCCTCAAATGAATTATGTGTAAAAGATTATGAGTCCTTGAATTAGTCTACTGGTCTATGTCGGGATTTTTTTCGGTCCAACAAACGCACTTGTAGCCAAGAACAAAATTGTCAAAAGGAGGGTTTTAGTAAGTAAGTTGGGGCTACTCTAATACAAATTCACATTGATAAGAGAGGAAAACAAACAAGAAAGGCATTTAATTTGGTTTATACCTGAAGCAATTCCTCCATAACATCTTCCATTGTGATAATTCCAATAACTTCTTCTTCACTAGAATCTGAACTAGCTTCTAGATCAGACACCTTCAGAGTAGTTGCATCTTCTTGTTTCATTGTTGGACTTTCCCTTAGCTCTGTAACATTAATCACTGGAATGTTATGAGATCCTGTTTTAGGAGTTGAATTCACCATTGATGTGTTTCTCCATGTTTTCTTCTCCTCTTTTACATGGTACTCATGAATTGCTCCTGTTTTTTATTTAATTGTACAGATTTGCTTGTCAAATATCTCACCAAAGTATGATAAACCCATAAGGCCATAACCATATATATAGGGCTATTTCGTAATTTTTCATAATAAAATAAAACCAATGTGAGTATGTGACAATTTAATAAGATAAAACTCGTGTGACTTTCAATCAGCCCTGGCCTACTATCATACTCTATATGTCCCAAAATAAATAAAAGAAATAAAATAAATGTTTCATACATTTATTTTTTCATATCTCTTGAGATGTGATTTTAAATTTTAAATACCTTCTATCAGTTGTACTTAAGAGAAAACATTTATACTTCATCCATTTTGCACCTTTCACATTATATACTTTGACCAAGTTTTGAGGTCTACATATAATAAAAATTATAGTCAAATGTGATCTTGTTAGATTCGTCTTGTAAAATACTATCTTAATATCAATTTTTTATAATTTTTAATTATTCATAATTATAGTTATTAATGGTCAAATTATTGTCTCGGCATGTGTGAAATATTGACTGTTGCGTTATTTTTAAAACGAATGAAGTAAAACTTACACTTTTTGAAAATACGTATCGAGTCGATTCAAACGAGCTTACACGTGACTATATTTTTCTATACGTACATAGAATTTTATTGCATGAAAGCCATAACGTGAATGGTACGGAAAATCAATATTGAATAATTATTTTGAGACAGAGGAAGTATTATTTTTGGACAAATTAATTACCTGATATAGCAGAGTTTGTAGTGGGATGTGACATATCTTTCGGGGGATGTTTGCTCCTGACGACTATACCCATATGGCTATGACACTTTTTTAATTGATTTAGCACTTCATATAGTGGCAAATAATCATGTAATCTGTAAATGGTTAATTTCTCATTTCTTACTAATGCAGGGAAATTATTTATAAAAAAAACAAGTCAATAATAATAATAATAATAATAATAATAATTTTGTGTCATGCACAATTATATAAAGGTAGCTACGCTACTGATTAAAACAGGTTCAATTCAAAATCAGTAGTTTCTGAGTTACAGAGAGAGCTTATATATATATATATATATATATATATATACCTGGAGATTTTTCTAATAGCATGATTTCTTACTGGAGTTTCATCTTCAAAGCGGCAAAAAATCAAACTTTTTACCTGTAAATTTAATTGAAAAAATAAATGTGCCAAGTTCCATGAAAACTACTCAATGCATGAAACTACATAGTAATATACTCCCTCCATAACGAATTACTAGCAACAATTTCCATTTTTAGGTATAACAAAATACTTGCAACAATTTTTTCTAATTTCATTTTATTCTTTTTTTGGCAAAAAAAACAACACAATACCCCCACTTACTTTTCTCTTTCTTACTTTTCTCTCCCTTACTTTTATCATCATACCACATAATACCTCATTTACTTTTCGAGTTCAGATCCTCTAGATTTCAATTTTGGTAGATTTGGTAGATTCTAGAATCTGGACCCTTGAAAAATAATCAATGGCTAAGATAATTTTTGCAAAAGTCAAACAAAAAATATTTAAAAACTCCCACTCTCACAACTCTACCAAATCTACCAATGCTAAACTCTAGAGAATCTCAACTCGTTCAAATGTTGCTACTAATTCGTTACGGAGGGAGTAGAATATAAGGGTTTTCTTTCATTTCTAGGGCTGACTAAAAAAAATGTAACGTTATATTCTAAATATATTTCACTTTTTACAAAATCAGTTAATTTTTTTATTGAAAGTTATGACTTTATCCACAAAAGTTACTTGTTTTAATCGAAAAGTTATTATCCTATAATAGGAGATTGCTAGATGGTATGATAGGAGACTCGAAATAATTGCCTAAAACTTGGGCGATGCTCGAAACTCGACTAGAAACTCGAAACTCTATTTGTAAAAAAACTGAAACTAAATCAATGATAACAATATAAATCACAAGCTTCAAATCCCATAAATCAAAGATAAAATCATACAAATCACATTACCAAGTATTGAATACACTTTGTTTCTAAATTATATATCGAGTTGAGTTCATTGTTGCTCGACTCGGCTCGTAACTATCCAAAGTCGATTTCGAGCTCGAGTAGCCCGCGAGCTGCTTAGCTCGATAAACACCCCTAAATCCTAACATAATTCATGGGTTATTATTTTCTCTCCTTCAAAACTACACACGAGTTGATTGCATGCATGCAGTTGGAAAATAAAGAAGCATTAACTTTATTTGAATAAAAATCACAGGTTTACTCCGCAGTTGGGCGGGCGGAATCAATGCTATTAGTAAGGCAGGAAATGAAAACTTTATTAATGATTCAGACCTCATTTCCTCACAAATTTGTTATGATGACAAGTGCCCTTTGACATATTATCAATATTATTAATCTTTTATTTCATCATGAATATAAAGATAATAATATATATAATCTAGATATGCAATAATCTCATTCAATAGATCCACATATATGCATAGATATTATTCCCTTTACCAGAATTAGGCCTATGATATTGGTTGGGTTGCCTGAGTAGATAGGCACTCGACTATGTCCCTTGTTCATTATCAGCTCCATTGTTTCCCTATAAACATTTCAAGGAAGAAAACGTCAAGACTGAAAAATAAGGTTAGTTAATGAGAAAACCATTTTCCAAAAGAGTGTTTTCCCATTATTAGAAAATATGTTATTTACGACGGGAATTTCATGTCGCAAAAATGTTATCCCGTCGTAGAAAAAGACGGTTACAAATTAAATGATTTTTCCAGTCGTAAAAAAATGACCCCGTCGTAGAAAAAGACGGTCGCAAATGATTTTTTCGTCGCAATCCCGTCGTAATATAAATGAGCCAATTTTATTTTTTTTTATAGAGTTTGGGCTAGGTATTAAGTAAATTTTAGCGATGAGCTCAAAAACCGTCACGTGCAAAAGATCTTGCGATGAGATTTAGGTCCGTCACTAATGTGTAGAGAAGTGTTCACTATTAGCTGCTATATGCATTTAGCACCTTCCCCAGCCAATGATATTGCTCCATTTGTGTCAGAAATAAATGGAAGTGGTCTCACGTACAAGTGAAGCCAAAATAGTACGTGGACAATAAACGGCACCCTTGGGACAATAATTGTGTTATACAGGACAATAATTACGTTGCACAGGACAATAATTATGACATTCATTCAAAAACCGCTACATGCATATAGCAGCTAAGAGTTTATCATTACTCCTAATATGTACCCATCATTAATGAAACAATTTTTTGTATTGCTTCTAAACAAACAAAGTCTAAGTATGCTTTTATTAGTTTAAGCTTACTTGTTAAGGGTAGAATCTATATCAAGGGAGAACACTTTGGACAAGGGAGTCATTGCATCTTTTGCTGTCTTTGTTGTTAACTCCAAAGCTCCACCAATTATTGTTATTTCATCATGGGTCAACTCCCCACCTTTCCCTGCCTATTATCATTAAAATCAAACATAAATCCTTACCAAAAAAAAAAAGGATTATACAAATATATGTACTATATAGAAACCACATACATGATGTGAATGTAAATCCACAAAAGTTTTCAGCTCAGACCGTCTGAGCAAAGCAGAATGTCCTTTTCCAAGCAACCAGTCCAACATCTGTCAAATATGAATATAGAAAAGTTATACTCCCTATAAGATTAGTTAATATTATTGAGAAAATTTAATTTGTCAGAAACTACCTAATAATTAAATGTATATCGAGTTTTGAAAAAAAAATTCAAATTAAAAAAAAAACTACTTAATAACATGGAGATTTTACTTTGGTAACACAATTAATTTATACATGCGATGCTGTTAACAATTTCATTATTTGGTAGTGCTACTAACTACTAAAGGTAGGAGCATGTACGATGCTCGCACTGCATACACAACTTTAAATTCCGCGGAATTGTTCGCCACTTAAAAAAATTTATGCAAGAGATACATATGTTTCTCCCCTCAAAAAAGAAAAGAAAAGATACATATGTTTTTAAAATTTTGACAGGATCAACCCTTTGAAAAAGATATATATATATATTAAGTTACAAAGTTCCAAACTTCAAATAATTAATAATAAAGGTTATAATTACCTTGCTAATAGGATAAGCAATAGGGAATAGAACAATGACAAGTAGACGGACCAACACAGAAAGTTTTGCGCCCACACTCAGTCCATACTGAGAACAAATTGCTTGCGGAATTATCTGCAATTATTCACTCACTCATACATTAGCTAGTGTCAGATAAAATTAAAGGACGTCAGATTTCACAATATGATAACTTGGTTTCTTTTTAATTGCAACAATTTGACATATAATACATTATCAGCTTCTATCTAATTGCAACGTTTGTAATTTGGGCATTATTCATAATCATTCATATAATGCTTTTTTTTTTAAATACATGTAAACAAATATAGTTATATATGTAGGATCATAAGCGGATCTATGTTGGAGCAAATTAAGGGTGCAAATGTTACCCATAAAAATCTGGGGAAAAAAAAATTCTATATATATTATTAATTGCAAAACAAATTATTAAAATGGCATTATTGGTTCAATGGTGATGACTGATAGTATGCAACGAAAAGGTTTAAGTCCTGCAATAGGCATATTTGTCTTATGACTACCGACTATCCTAGTGGATGGTTAGGATGACATGATTTTTGATTTATTTTTAATTCCTAAATCTAATTGAAAATCATTTTAAAAATATTTTAATTAGATTTCTTATTTAAGGAAAAGAATTTCTGATTTTTCAAAAATAAAATATGATTTTAGGAAAAATTGGAAATAATTTTCCTAACATAAAAATTCTGATTAAAGTATTTTAAAAAAGATTTTCAATTAGATTTAGAAATTAAAAATAAATCAAAAATCGTGCAATCATAACCATCTACTATGATAGTCGGTAGTCATAAGACTGCACTAGAATTGTCAGTTCATTTACCGCTTATTTTGGTTTCATAACCTTTTCCACTTCTTTTTTTTGGGTTCATTTAGTTATTTCCCACCTTCTTTTAGTTCATTTAGTCATTTATACTCTACTTTGATGAATCTCCTATGTTTTTTTTCTTTCTGGGTTTCAATTTTCCTATATTTTTCTCCATATATATAAAGGATAAGCATATGCATTTCCCTTAGGGTTTTCTGTAAACATTTATTATACTTCATAAACTAACAACAATTCAGATAGAAATGAATGCCAAAATCACTTGTAGTTTAGTGTAATTAATATTAAATTACGTTAATATGGTTTATAGATTATATAACATATTACGAGGCTTCAACTATTAGCTTAAACCTTTGGTTGAAATAGTCTTTTGACAATAATGTTACCCACTGATTTGAATTTCTGGGTCCGCCCCTGTGTAGATCTTTTTTTGAATCATCTCAATAGTGTTTACTTTTTATTGTGATCTAATTTTTATAGTTTTGGTAAAACGAAATTAAAAATATTATGAATATATACATTGGCAAGCATGAAAAAAATAACATTCCAACTAATTTGAAGCGGAAGAAGTATGTCAAATCGTTACAATTAAAAAGAAACAAAGGTAGTATTATACAAATTAATTAATTAATTACCTCACCAAATGCAAGAATAAGAGTGACTGATATCAGTATGGAAGCCCATGCAGGGAGAAGTGAATCAACGAAAATTGGCAAAGCCTGGAAAAAAACATAATAAATAATTGGATCAACTTCAAGAAAAAGATATATAGTACAATGGATAATTAAGGGCGCGTTCTCTTCGTCTGAAACTTTTTGATATGATCTAATTTGAAAACTTATGAAAATTGATGAAATAATAAAATGATATCTGATCTGATATAAGTTGAAGAGAACACACCTAATAACAAGGCTTGTAAAAATTTCAGTTGCAAAATAAAAATGTATACCTCCATAGCCATGGCATTATATATGAGAAGGGTGCAGAGTAGCAAGTGCTGATTTTTAACAAGTGGCAAAATCTTCTCTGTAGTGATCAGGCATGTATAACAAAAAGGAAATAAATGAGAAAACTTTCATTTTGTCAAGTAATTTTCTTGCTAAAGCTAAGTTTGGTATAGTGTAAAACGTTTCGAGTGTAAAATAAATTTTTATGCACAATATTTTACAATAAAATGTAAAATATATTAGGAAAAAAAAGTTGGAACCTAGGTTAAGGGAGAGGATGGATAAGATGAAAAGTAAAAAGTTGCCAAGTAAAAGAAAGAAAAGGAAGACGGAAGGATGGAAACGTGTTTTCCCTCCATTTCAAAAAGGAAAATGAATTTTAGTCATACAAGAGTTTTTTTGTGCTCTTGATGAAAAATTATTTCACATCAAAATAGTGAAAAATAGGATAAAATGATATAAAACATTTTACACCCTATCAAATGGAGCACACATGGGGTTCAACACTCCTCTCACTAGTGAGTGCCCTTAGAATTTAGAGTTAATTGGAAAGGCAATTAGAAGAGACCCACAACCTGGGCTCTGATACCATGTTTAATTTTTAATTAAATATTAGAAACAGGCTTGAACAACCCAATATGAAAGAGGAGAATTTGGTCAATTACAAGTCATAGGAGGTTCCATCCTAAAACCAATCAGTAATAGAAGGAGTAACTCCTAGACTTATAAGTTAATTTAGTTTCTCATCATCCTCCGATGCGGGACACTCACTAGTGCACCATATGAGGTTCAACATATAATACTACTTACATTTCACTAAGATCTTCTTATTCATTGTTTATTTGGTCCAATTCTGAATGCTTTGAACGTATTTTTTTCAAATATATACAAGGAAAAAAATCCACATAATATCTTGTTCATTTTAACTTAGAACAAGTTTGGTATTTTATTTTTTTAGTATTGGTAATGGGATTAGATAAGCATTTCCACTATCTGTTGCTTGTTTGATATGGGATATATTGATAATACATGTCATTACTTAAGGGAAACCATTATTATTACCACCCGGCCTTTTGTTACCATCATGTACCATGTGGAAACAAAAATCTTTCGTCTCTAATTTGTTTCCAATTTATTTTTTTAATTACACCAAACAACAAGTAATGGTACAGAGTATCATTTAGGGTGTGTTTGATTTGCCTAAATTTTCTTGATCTGATCTAATCTAAACTTCTCTGATCTAATTTGATTTAAACTTTTCTAATCTGATCTGAAATTTTCTGATTGTAGTTAATTTTATAGTTATAATTGTTATGATCTGATATGAACTATTTTGATTTGATCTAAAATTTTCTGATATGATCTGGTCTGAATTTTTCTGATTTGATCTGATTTAGTCCAAATTTTTCGGACTTGATCTAAATTTTATGAAAATAAACATATAATTACTTATTTAAGTTAAATCAAACACACCCTTACTATTACCTTCCTTCCAAAATTTATACCAAGCAAACACACTCCCTTAATGTGTATTATTAAATGTCAAAGATGTGCATTAGAGACCTTAAAAGGGTGAACAAAAAGACTACGTGGTGTATGTGAATGGGAAGCAGAATATTATAAACTAGACAACACCCGTGTGGTTGCACGGTTTTAAAAATTTTGATTTTTTCCCAACATTTTGAAAAATAAAAAAATATATATATTATTTATTTAAAAATTTGAGAACCAACTTAATTGGAGTTGGATAATTTTAGTTTATTTTATGTTTGCAATCTTACATAATGAAGGCAAAATTTTACTCAATTGGTGACATAATAAATTAAATATAAACATATCGATAATGATATTTATTGTATCAGGAAAAAAAAGAACTTTCCCATATCAAATTACACATGTAATAAAAAATATATGCATAAATATAAACGAATATATTCCATATTAATCAACCAAAAATAAAGTCATATACTAATTAAACATAATGAGAGCGAGGGATAACTCCTGTGGTTAGAGCTTCCATCCCGATTTCAGATGATTATGGGATCGATTTTCATCCCCACCCTTTGTGGCTCATTCACACACAAAAAATAAAAATCATAATCATATACTAAATAAATAAACCTGCATTTAGCCTATCATTGGGTTGGCCAGACTTTGCAAGAACCTCAAGATCAACCAAGCTAAGAGACATGAGCCCAAGGGTTAGACCTGACATAAGCCCAGCAAAGCAGACTAGTATCACACATATTATCAGATACACCCAGAACATGGGCTCACAGCATGGCACATCATTTGCAGCCATCTTTTTCCAAGTATTTTTTTTTTCTTATATAAAAAAAATGCAAAGAACTTCAATAAGTTCAGCTCCTAATTTAATTTGAAAAGGAATTGAAATTTCTCTTTAATTAGTCTCTAACAGAAAATATAAACTTGATAAAGAGGTTGTAATGTAACCCCTGAAAAATGCTTTGGATATGAAAAAAGGTTATTTCAAGATACATATATAAAAGGAAACAAGGTTTAGGCTTGAAGAAAAGTGTTATAAAACAGACAAACCAAAAGGAACCAAAAACCTACATTTCTAAAACCCTAATAATAGGCTAATAGCCAAATTAAAGTTTAATTATAAATTAAAGTATGTAGAAAATGCTGCACTATGAATAGGAACTTAATGCTTATATATATATATATATATATATATATATATATATACTAATGAAACAATAATAATTAAGAAACACCAAAAAGTCTGTTCTTTTGGACTTAATTTTAGACAAATTTAGTAATCAATCAATTATGACTTAAATTTCCCAATCAATCAATATTTTAATTTTAATAATCAATTAAGGTGTAAATTTTTTATTTTGATGGGTCATAAATCTATCAAAATTTAACTTTTTTACAATTTACTTTTACATGTTAAATTTACAATTTAGGACCTTATTATCCAAAATCATTTACAATATATTGAAAATATTCAATTTTATCATTATTATTTTTTTTAAAGATGAAAATAATTCAATGGCTATTGAGACTAAGAATAGGAAGAATAATCAAGCATTTCATGCATTTTTATGATTACTGTAATCATAGATAATTTATTATCAAACTAATAAGTTGTATTTCTATATTACTCCCTCCGTTTCTTTTAGTTTACTCACTTGAATTTTTATCAAAACCAATAAAGTATTGGGAGTTGAAGAAAAAAAAATGATGATTAAAAGTTATATAAAAAGTAAGAATGAGTATGGAAATGAGTGAAAAGAGGGTAATTTTATTAAAGTTAGTCAAAAGTAGGAGAGAGAGTATGAAAAATGCACTTGGAAATCATAAATTAATAAATGTAGAAGAAAAAATGTAAGAAGTGAGTAAATTAAAAAAAAAATCCCAAAAAGGAGATCGAGTGAGGAAACTAAAAAAAACCGGAAGGAGTATATAAACTAGTGGTGTTATTGGATTTAGATTTTGTAATGTTGATTATTAGATTTTGGAAATACAAATTGTTGTTGAAGTTTTTTCTCATACTTCCTCCGCTCCATAATAATTGCAACACTTTGACTAAATATGTGAGAGTTTTTTGGTCAAACTGTTGCAATTAGTATGCAGCGGAGGAAGTACGTATATGTCTACCAACGTTTTCTAAAGATGTTACAATATTACAGAATGACCTTTGTCAAAATAACTATATATCTTAAGTTCTTAGCGAAAAACACAAGACAAAACTAAATCACATTTTACCGTAATTTTGCGTAAAAGCAGGGGTATATACACCAGTTTATGAAACAATAAGGGTCGTTTTAAGAAAATATTTTCAACAAAATTGCAAATATGTCAATTAATTGTTGTTGTGTTTGTGGCCTGGCATTTTCCTTCTTTTGTGCTATAAAATAAATGTTTAAACATTGGTCAGCCGGGTGCAGCCTGTGTGAGTGATCAGGTCGGGCCTCATAGATTAAGGGGCGCAAAATAGATATGTATACTAACTACCTATATGGATCGAAGGGCCTATTTTCAATAAAATATGCAGGGCCTCTAACTACCTAGCCCTGACCTTGTACGTGTTTGAATTCCCTTTCATGGCTTAATTGTTTATATTTGTTAGAGTTTTTATTATCAGTCATTTTAGCTCATTTGCAACTTGCAAACTTGTAAAATGACCCATCACAAATATTATGTTATTGTACATTTATAGTTTAGTATATAATTTTGCAATCCTGGATCATATTTTGAAGGGCAAATTAAATTCAATGGTAGGTTGACAGATGTACTCTAGTTATTATATATATTAAAAGATCATTCTTCCTAAAACGATGGTGATAACCTGATATACTATATAGTACTTTTTTGAAATTTGTTGTTTCTCGTTGGCTGTTCTAAAATTTTAGGGGTCATGTTCTAAAAATTAAAATTAGGTCCTCATATTATTAAAATTAACACATCGATTATTACAATTTAAATAATGATATACAATCTTATTAATAAACAAATGTTCTAGAATTTAAATTTTCTAAAAAAGTTATGAGAAGGGAATAAGCATTTTTATTAGAAAATATATATAAAAAATAAAATAAATTATTGGCCCTTTTCATATTAAACCCTAGTACGATTGGTCTCTTTGTGCACCTTTAGGAAAGGGCTTTACTGCATTAAATTGCATTATGCTCCCTCCGTAAGATATTAACTGTCACAATTTGATCTTTTTTTCTTTCTATTTTATGTCAAATCGTTGCATATTAAACGGGTTTGTGACGAATGGAGTACTTGTACATACCAACCAAAAATCCCACTAAATGGGTTTGTTATTACAGTACTATAATAATAATAATTATTATTATTATAATTATAATTATTTGTGTCATATGACAAGAAGATCCATCCAAGAATAAATAATGTCATGATGAGGAAATAAAGTGGTTATTAGTAGCTAATTGTAATTACCCGAACTAGCATCTTGGGACGTACATTAATCTCTTTAATTTCCTTGTTTCGACCTCTTATTAACTTAAAATATACTAAAAATAATAATGTACATAAATTAAGTTAATTAATTAGGTGTACTTTGTTATTAAACTAAAATTAAATGGATGCTTCGTTGATGTGTGTTGCCCTGCCTGCAGGAATGATGCATGCCACGCCCGCCCATGCAGAATGACTGAAAGTGATTGGTAATGCTAATTAATTAATTAAGAGAATGTTTGATTGTTTGCTATTTAATTTTAGGGTAATGATATATACAGTCCTTAGGGCTGTATATAAGCATTTATTACTTATCTAAATTAGTATAAATTTAGGAATTTATTATGAAAACATGATTTGATCGAGACAATTAATGCCTGTTTTACTTACCTAAATTATTATTACTTATCTAATTTTATTTTTTGGAATCAAATAAATGTTTTCATTACCTATAGTTTGATATAAAATAGTTATAACACATTCTCTTTCCTAGCTAACAGTAACTAGAGGTGACCTGGACATGAATCGGGCCGGCACTAGAGCCAGATGGGCACGACACGGTTAGGGCCCGACCTAGAACGAGCCTAGTAGTGGCACGACACCACACAAGAGGCACGTTCATGGTGTATGGATAATATTTTAAAAACTTGACACGAGGTCGACAAGCTGATCTGCTAGGTCGCATGCTCATTATTATGAGTAAAAATCTCCAAAACCTAAACGAATTATAACTAATTAAAATATGAGTGCATGAACGTATATGTATAGGGTTACAAAGACTTTATAACCCCATACAAAAATCAACTTTGTAACCCCCTGTCTATCAGCACGTCGCATCATTGCTTAATGGTGCAGCTAGTTGCACCAAAAACGCGTTGATTAAAATATGAGTGCATGACACAAGTTGGTCTGACGTGCATGAACCGTGGGGATGGGTTGAACATGAGACTATGGAAGAACACATACACGGCATCAAAAAAATATCACCAAGGAAAAAAAAACTTTTTGATTACAAAATAACAATGGCAAAGGAAAAAAAAAAACTAATTAATGAAGCGCGTACAAAGTTTTAATAAAGTTATGGGATATGACATAGGAAATGATGAAACCATTATTAATTTCTGGAAGGACAATTGTCTTCTTCCAAAGCCTCTTGAAGAGGCAATTGATTATTCAATTAATCCTGGCTTTCACTCAAGATAAAATATCGAATGCTAAAAAATTAAGCACAATGCTCCCCTGGCATTTTGGAATTCCACTCTAATACTACCTTCGTTTTGAAAAAAATGCAACAAATTGGATGGCACGGACTTCTAGTTCATTTTTTGTTGTGAGAGTAAAAGGGATAGAGAAAGAAAATAGGGTATGTGATGATGAGAGAGATAGGAAAAAAAGACTTACAAAAATGGAAAGATTAAAATTGTTGCATTTATTTTTAAACTTTCTAAAATAGAAATTGTTGCGTTTATTTCGAAATGGAGGAAGTACAATAAATCCCAATCCCTCAACATAACATCCCAGATAAATTCTACATACAACTTGAATAATAACAACAACAACAATAATAATAATAATAATAATAATAATAATGATAATAATAACAATAATACTTCCTCCGCTCCATAATTCTTGCAACGTTTGTAATTTCACGTTTGTCAATACATAATTTATAGTCTTAATATCTTTAGTCATGTTTTATCAAAAAATATAAAAATTAGATTTTAATAAATTACACATTGAGACAAATCCAATGAAATCCATATGACTATGTTTTTTTACATGTATAAGGCACAAAAACTATTTATGTTAGTGACCATGAATAATGCCAAATTGCAAACGTTGCAAGAATTATGGAGTGGAGAAAGTAAGAATTTTCATACTTCACCATTTGATTTGGCAGCTTCAAGGCAAGTTACACCAAAAATTATGTATCTCATACAGAACATTTGTCAACATAGACGTTCCTCTTTATTGTCAATTCTGTAACCAGCATGGAAAAAACTTTGTTGGCCCATCGGATAATATACCCACCACTAATAAAGAATAATACTAGTTGGATGCAACTTGCATGATTAATAATTTTTTAATGCTTCTATTAGTGGTGGGTAGATTACCCACCGTGTAGATGTAGTCATGCCCAACCAGCATCTAGTGGCCACCACTCATCTACTCTTTAATTGCCCTAGACAAAAAGAAATCTTTAATCCACTCCATCCCAAAGAATGGCTGATCCCCATCCATAATAGCTCCCAAAGTGTTGTTCAAAGTTTATGCCTAAATAATATAAAGATAAAATGTAAATGATCTCATTCACCAAAATATGTATTTCTTGGTGGTTTATTTGGTACAATAGAGACACTTTACTTTTTAAAGATAGTGGATTTAACAAACCTATATTAACTCAATTAATCAAAATATTATCAAGAAATTTGGAAAAAAAAAAAAAAAACTAGTGGTACATGTTTTGATATCAGATCAGAATAGATCCGAAAATTTAGACATCCGAATATTCGGATTATGAATTTTTTAGACAGATTTAGTATGAAAAATTCGGATACTGAAAATCCAAATAAAAAAACCATATTTACGAATCAAAATTTTGTTACTATTTTTATTGGAAAATCAGATCGAAAAATCAAATTTTTATCAAAAATTCAAATCAAAAAACCGAATAGTCGAAAATCGAATAAAAAAATTTCGATATTTTGATTTTTAACTCAAATAATATCCGGTTTTAAATTTTGATTATCCGAATTTCTTTAACTATGATCCGGTACCTGATTTTCTTTAATTCTTAAAATTCGGATTCATAAAATTATGCACACACCTACTCATGACCAATAACTCCCTTCCCCCAAACACAAAAAAAAAAAAAGTAATGTACCACTTTCTAACATTCATAATAATTGCTCACTTCGTTTTCAAACTTATTTTTATTCCTCCAATAGAGAATCTATTCAAACTAAATTTTGATGGGTGAAAAATAAAAATTTCATCATCCACTTTAATTTAATAGGTTTTATAATTAGAAACCACGCACACTAATGAACTAATCTTTGCGTGAGCTAACAAAGTATACAACCATTTCTCGATGCTCAAGGCGGAAGCCGTAAATTTAAGATAAGGTATAAGGACAACTAATTCTTTAAATATTATGCTGGTAACTTATAAGTTATCAATTCCATCAAAATATATATGGAAAATCCCTTGAAATATTAATAATTTTAATTACTGATGCGAAACTTGATCTTAATAAGTTCAACATAGTGTCGATTAACCACTATTTTAGAGATTCTAATCAGACGACAGATTATATTGATTAAAGTCACTCTTTGTTAGAGTTAACAATCAAGTCGTTGTGGTCGAGTACGAGCCAGGTTGATTTAAGTCAGATTATTTATTAAGGTAAGGGCCCTTCCCATGTTTTGTCAAACCCTAACTCTTGTTTGCCTTTTCATAAATTTTACTCTATTAGATTAGATTTGACTATCACACCGTGTCTAATAAGAGAACTTGAAAGTAATTAAAAAATGGCATATAAAATCCAAGTGATGATATACTAAGGGCTTGTTTACATTAGCTAAATAGAGATGAACTGGACTGAACTGAACTTAATAGAGATTAACTGAACTGAACTGAATTTAACTGAACTTAATAGAGATGAACTGAACTGAATTTAAGTGAACTGAACCTAATAAAGATGAACTTAACTTAACTGAACTGAATTTAATAATATGAAGTAAACAAACCCTAATTAAATAATCGTTGAAGCAAAAAGTGAAACACGGGTGTAAAAAAAAAGTGAAACAATGAAGCTGGCCTTTCTGGAATTTGCCGACCTTTGGTTCAAGTAAGAGTTAGGGTTGCTTAATATCAGCAATTAATTAATTAATTCTTTGTTCCAGGCCAAGTTAAGATTAAACAACGCCATGGCCACTTCACTTCTTTTGCCTTTTAAATTACAACATCGTGACTCCATTCACAAATTAAATTCCATCCTCCACACATGTATAATTTTCTTGATATGAACAATTTTTTTTATCTAATCTAATTTTCTGATCTGATTTTTTAATAAGTACTACAATGATTAAATCGAACTAAACAGAGCCTAATATACATTCTTGTCAAACTAACATGCCTTTTAGATTGAAATAACATTCATTTATGAAATTTTAATTGCTCAACTTACGTTGAGAATGGACAGTTTTAATAATGAATCAACAGTAAAATATACAGAAATGAAAAGGAAAAATTGTCAAATTAATTCGAGGAATGCATGCAAGCCAGGGGCGGATCCAGAAATTTTATAATGGTAGGTCACCGATTCAATGAAGTTTAAAATATTAACAATTTAACACACCAATTAAAGAAACATATATAGCACAATAAACACAGTAATATTTATCATCCATGAAAAATTACACAAAACAGAATATCATAAATAAATTCGTATATAATTATATAATATATATTATTAAACATTTATACAAATTTTAGAACTTAAAATATAATCAAAACTTAATGCAAAATATTTCAATTCCCAATTCAAACAGATAATTGCATTAGACTCATAGATCGATATGATTCAAATTAAAACAATAATTTACAATTAAAACTTTTTTTTGTGAAAATGTAAAGATTTCATTTAAGCTCATAGGAACAACTTAAAAAATGTGTGCAATACTAGACAAAAGAACAACACAGTTAGCCTAAACTAAGCCAGGAAAGTTGTGTGCAAGAAAACACACAACAAACAACCATCAATCCATTACATAATTAAACCATCCAGTCCCTATTTCTAGTACTAATCTTCTTTGGCATTGCACCCCAAAATTCTAATTCCAACTGATTTCTGAAGCTTTCTTATTCCAACTTGAATTCAGGCCTCAGCATAATGCTATTCCAAACAAAAGATATTTATGAAAATATTTTAGTATCTTATTGACCCAAATAACACAAAAGATTTAATTTTTATGAAAATATTTTATACTCGTATTTAAAACCCACTTTAATTTTATTAAAAATAAATGTAACTCGACTAAAAAAATAAGACAATAGATTTGAAAACATATTTTAAAATACGTTAATTACACTCGTAAAATAATTAAAATTAATTAATTAGCTTTTGAATATTAGAGATATTACAATAACTAGTGGAAAAAAAGGCTATTTGTATCCTTTTTTAGGCTTTATTTGTATCGGTTATCATTACTGGAACAAATGATAACTATTTTTATCAGTTATATATGTTCATGTTATGGAACTTCTTCTGTATGGTCAATGTGTTTAATGTGTTTATGTTGACTCCGAGTGCTCCTCGTTAGGGTCAAGTCCCGCAAAATAGTGAAAGGTTGCTAACCTGGGGGTGGAACCAGAGAACGCCCCTTTCGATGCTTAAGTCAGATATCGGAAGTAAGGAGTCAAAAGTAAGTGGAATCAGAGTATAATGGATTGTTTATTATGAATTGCATACCTAAAATGTGATCTGTCTGATCCTTTTATAGGCGTAGGTTACCTAGTTAGGGTTAGACCGAGTCAGCGGTATTGACATGTGGGTCTGGCCCAGGCCATGACACGTGTTATTGCGTCATTTGTGCTTGGCATATTTGATATGCCCCTAACCCTAACAAAATTGGGCTTATGATTTGGGCCCAATTATCCTGGGCTGACTACTTTGGTGGACCCAGAACAAGTTATATTCCTACAATCGAAACAAATAGTTATTTTAAAATAAAAAATTAACTATTTGAACAAGTTTTTAGGTATAATCGATACAAATAGCTTTTCTTTTG